>OZ005734.1:259845148-260557442 GCA_963930755.1 Eudasyphora cyanicolor
TTATTCCAAGGTAGTACCTACCTAACATACCCTGCATATATTACTTATATTGTGTACGACCAAAAATCGGACTATTTATTGTGTTAAGGCTAACAATAACCACAGTAAATGCAAATATGTGGAATATTATTATTAGTTCAATTTTTAATTCCACACATTATATTAAACTCTTCTTTGGAATAAGCCTTGACGTGGCGGGGGAGCTAAGTACTTTCGTAAAAGAAAGGAAACTAATTATTCCAACTATTCAAAAATAAATTCTTAATGTACATTGCCGAGGTGGTGTAGGGTATAGTCGGCCCCGCCCGACTTTAACCTTTCCTAACTGGTTAGTAATGGCGTAGTTTCTACTTGTCAAATGTCAAAGAATAAAAGCTTCAAAAGTGACACCTACCGAAATACCGGGTGATTCAAAATAACACCTCTTGTTGGAAAACCCTATATAATGTTTGTTGTTCCAAATATTAGATCTTTAAAGTGTACCCTAAAAATATATATGTTTCACGCTGAATACGTTTGGAACAATATACTACAGAATCGTGTTTTCAGCGTGTGGAGGCTATAGCTAAATCCGAACAAATTTCCAACAAATTTAGTATCGTTTATTCGTGTCTCAAGAGACTTCGCTCTACCAATGTTCATATATATAGCGCTAAGATGCCAAATCGAAAGTAACATAAATATATTGTGGCTATATCTAAATCTCATCCACTTTCATTCAAATTTAATAGGGTAATTTATCATAATTATCGGCAGTAAAATTTAGCTTCTATGGTGATTAGATGCCAAGGCGGAAGGAACATATACATATATGGAATCTATATCTTATTCTGAACACATTTGTTCCATTTGATATCTATTTCATCACTATCGGACAATAACCGCGACTTACACTGTTATTACAAGGACAGATATACAGACGGAGGGTCAGACGGATGTCGACTCAGGAAGTGATTCCATGTATATCGGTATAATAAACGATTTCACACAAATGCACAAACTCATAAAACTCTCGACCACAGTGTGGTGTAGAGTATATAAAGGAGGGCAACTATTAGAAAACCTAATATGAAGGTACTATGAACCAAAGACAAATAGAATATAAGAAGACATTCTTTCAGGCCTAAACGTCAAAATCTATCAGTTACGAATGAATAGGAATGAATTGTAAAACGCGAAAAAACAGTATCCCTCGAACATTTATTGAACTTTTTTGCACTTATCGATTAATATTAATTTTTTAATTGTGACAATTACAAAAAAATCGGGAAAAACGGTCTGAAAATCCGCGAAAAAACTCCCTCGTTGGAAACAAATTCCTATTCGCTCGTAACTGTTACTCGCTACAGGAAGGAATGTCTTCTTAAATTATATTCTCCTTGCTATGAACTATATAACACAATGAATAAAATAATAGAATCTATATTTTTTTTGTTTTTGACATTCAATATGCAACATATATACGATACATATACAATGTATAAATACTACAACTAATGGAGAAAAGTAATGGGTTCTGTTGAAACGAAATACAGAGAGACTAAATGAGATAATCCCGGAATTAAACAGAAGGTTTTTAACTCTGCAAGTGTTTATATCGACAACACATTTTTCCATCGTCCCTATGAACAATGAAATTGCAAACAGAACATAAACAACTAACTACGCACAACATTTAGAGCACTTGTGTAGTTAATATTGCAGAAACAACAGATGGACTCAACGAACGGAAACAAAAAAGAAATGCGTGATACACATATACACACACACACTCGTGCACAAACAAGTGTTCGTTTGCTAAAGCCAAGTTAAAGACAATAACGGAAAATCAAATAGAAAAACAAGGAACAATGAAGAGAACGAACTTTGGCTATCAATACATGTTCAAAGTATAACAAATACTTACGCACCCACATCCAGTCAGTGCCAGAGTCAGGTTCATAGAGTCACAGCGGAGCCTTAACCGGGCAGTGTTCAAAGAACTACGCACAGAGTTCTTAAAGGTACAAAACAAATAACAAACAGTCGCGGGACATTCAATTAGGACAGATAAACAAGAAGTTCTCATATCAATGCCTAATCTTAGGGAATGGGAATGGAACTAGAAACGTTGTCTGTCTATTTATGTATATTTTAAGCTTCCCTCTTGTCTTGGGCGAACAGATATTGTTGTAGTGGTAGTGCGACCGGTGAGTTGTTTTAAGCTGCAGAAACTCGAATTATGATGAAGACATGATTTGTTAATGTTAAATTTTGCCAGTGATCTGGCTGAGAATCGAACCCAGCACCTTTCGAATACAAGTCTAACGCACTAACCACTGCGCTACGAAGGCCATGTAAATTAGCTCATCATACTCAACAGGTCGCTTCCAAAAGACTTAAAATGACAACGCAAACTATCGGGGAACGAGTCACTACAACTATCATTGACTCGTTACAAGCCGCATGTTCCAAACCAAGGCCAAGGGGCAAACAACGACCGCAATGGTAGTCGCCAGAATTTTTTATTCTGAGGAGGTGCTGCAGGAAGGTTTTTAATAAGTCTAAGATCCACAGGACTGGGGATCATATAAGGAAGAACTCACGCAGTACAAAAAGAGTGAACTGGCTGGGAATCGTACCCAGCACCATCCGAATCCAAGTCTAACGCACTAACCACTGCGCTACGAAGGCCATGTAAATTAGCTCATTATATTAAACATGTATCTTCCAGAAGTCCTAAAATCACAACGCAATTTATCGGGGAACGAGTCACTGCAACTATCAATGACTCGTTACAAGCCGCATGTTGCAAACAAAAGCCAAAGGGCAAACAACGACCGCAATGTAGCTTCGGCTGTGTGGCACGTAGCGCCGTTCTGTTGAAACCAAATGTTGCCAATATCCTCCTCTTCAATTTTTGTGAACAAAAATTCGTTCAACATGGCCCGATAACGATCGCCATTGACTATAACGACCACTCCTTGCTCATTTTCGAAGAAAAATGGCCCAATTATGCCTCTGGACCAAAATCCGCACCAAACAGTGACTCGTTTTGGGTGTATCGGCTTCTCAATGTATGCGTGCGGGTTTTCTGTGCCCCAAGTGCGACAATTTTGCTTGTTTACATACCCGCCAAGATCAAAATGAACGTAATCTGAAAAGATGATTTTTTGGCAAAATCGGCATCTTCTGTAAGTCCCTTCCTCTTCTGTATTTCCCAGCTTTGTTCAAGCGTATACACAACCATATTCGTTCAGCGGAAGGATAAAACTAATTATCTGTCAAATCAGACATGAGCTAAGTGTTACCATTCGCGAAATAAGCACTAGTTGAAAAAAAACGATAAGATGGCGGACCCTTTATAAGCTTTCTAAAATATAGAGGGGCCTTCAATAACATAAACCCAGCCGCTATAATTACGGCTCTAGAAACCCTGGGGGTTGATAGGAGTATACAAACAAGGACGGTACCAAATATTAGCCAGCGTGACATATGAGGGTGGCGGATGAATATAGCACATTAGGAAACTCAAATAACTTTTCTTCTATTTAATGAATCTGGTAATTTTTTTATTTTGCAGATTGATTGTTAGATTTAACAAAAATTGATAAGTGGGACACTGAAACAAGAATTTGGATTGTCCGCAGCTATCACGCACTGGAGTTCGTAATTTCGGTTCAAAGAGGGTATAGGCGCACGTTTGGCGGCAATCCTCCGAGCAGATGGACCATAGTGAGACTTGTTAACAATTTTGCCGAGCTTAGGACAGTCAACAGAAGACTTTACCATCGAAACCCTTCAGTTCGGACGGAGGAAACAATCGCTGCTGCCATACAAAATAATCCAAGAGTTTCGACAAGAAGCTTATCTGATCAAATGGGTACAATTATGCACAAAGATTTGGAGTTATTCCCATATAAAATTCAAATGGCCAACAAACCGAACGCAGCATACTTCCCGATTCGCTTGGTTTTTTGCCAGAAGATGCTTCAAATGGTGGAAGAGGACGGAAATATGTTGAACTGTCTTTTCATGTCTGACGAGGCCCATTTCAATTTAAACGGCAACATAAACAAACAAAATCGAATATGGAGTGCTTCCAACCCACAGATACTCCATGAGACGCAACTGCATCCACGTCGTGTCACAGTGTGGTGTGCAGTTTCATCACGCTGCATTGTCTCCAGGCCGCCTGACCTTACTGCTCCTGATTTTTTCTTGTGGGGTTATTTGCAAACAGAGCAAAACCAACCAATTTGAATGAACTAAAGCAATCCATGCAGTAATGAACAACTTTTTGGTAATATACCACAAATGCACCAACGAGCAGGCGGGACATTTAAATTAAATTATTTTTAAAAATAATTAAGCTATATATAAACCAGTAAGGAAAAGCTAAAGTCGGGCGGGGCCGACCACTCTCGTAATATTGAATAACACTGATATATAAATTTTGTAATTCATGTATAAATTGTTTACATAAATTTACTTTTGGGACATTTTATACTTAAATAATACCCTGTACCACAGTGTGGTGTAGGGTATAAAAACGATTGCGGTTGATGGCTATTTGCAGGAGCTAGACAGTTCTTACTATAAACAGGGATATCGAAGATATTATAAATCCCTGAAAAAGGTGTATCGAGCTAAAAGGAGATTATGAAGCAAAAGGTTCCCAAATTTGTTGGGTTTTCTTTTTTTGGTCGGCTAATTTTGTGACCGCCCTTGTAAATTTCCCATCGGTAATAGCGCAAGCAGCCGAAACTGTGCTCATATTCTATAGATAGTTATAACTGGGCATAAATGCTTCAATAAACTCACGCCCATTGTTATACATTATTCAACCTACTCGTCGTCGCCGTACTTGTTTTGAGAGCTGCAGTTACGGAAAACTTTACACATAACAACACCCGTCAATGGAACAGAAACAAGTGAACGAGTGCGTACGTCCCGTAATAAAATATAGTACTTTTCACTTGTCTGAGCAAAAAAATAAAACGAAGAAAAAACGGCAACTGTTATTATTTTCTAGGAAAGGGGGGCGGAAGAGAAAACTTTTGCTGCTCTATCCTAATGGGTGTTGGTCTGACTGGGAGACTGTGATGCTCGGAAGGCCGGCCTGCCACCCAGCATGCCTGGTCGGCTATTCTTGTTCACTTACTCAGTTATTGGTTATTGTTGCAGTCACAGACAACAACAGATTGTGCTTAATGTGAATAGTGTGGGAATGTTAGTTAGTTTTTCCCTAGTACATTTTGAGGCAACTACTGAAAACTATATTTATTTCGCAGAAGAAAAAATAGTAGAACAGTAGTAAAGTATGCCTTAGACTTTAGGAAAAATTTAATATAGAGAATTGAAAGTCCAGTTAAAATACGATCGTGTGTATAAAAACTAGGTGGACAGGTGCATACTCATACTAATAAGTGAAATACGTATGTATATCGCAGCAGTACTCTGGGGTGTAAAGTGGTTCGCCTACACGTGGTGCACCCCGGGTAACTCTAACTGAACTACAGCGACTGAAACCAAACTTTGTCAACACAAAATATCTGTTGACAAAGTCCTGGCTATCCATATAAATCAGTACGTTGGGCTATTGGACTCGCTCTTAGTCTGACTATTTGTCACGTATAATGACAGCTGCTTTAAAAAAGATGAAAAGTGTGAGAGTTGTAGTTGGCAAACAAAAGGATTCGAAGAAGTGGATATTTGGACTAGTATAGGATAATTCCAAAGAAAATCGACCCAAAAATGACGATTTGAAAATTTTACATTTTTGATTTTGCTGAAATTTTGCATGCACACACTGCAAGATGTTAGGAAATAATGATAGTTTACCGTATGTCAAAATTTGTAGCGGTTTAGATTTTATAGGGTGCCAAAGTAGGACATCTACATTGTTTTGTAAAAAATTAAGCTATGTTCAAGTCGCCATAACTTTTGAACGGAAATTCAGATTTAATTGAAATAAGTACCATCTTAAAGATATTAACGTTATTTCTAAGTATTATGCACATACGGATAAGTATATGTGTATTAAGGATATCAAAAGGACGAAAATGTCCTTAATCCTTGATTATCCTCAAAAAAGTATTTTAAATTTTTTTAATTTTATTTCTGAATATTACCCCCTTATTGCTCCATAAAATATAAAATTTTCAGAATGGGTGCTATTTAATGTCCGTCTGTCTGTCCGTTTGACTGGTTTATGCCAATGATATCTCTGAAAAGGAGTTACCGAATGACTTAAAAATTAGTATGTGGTAATATTTTCCTCAAACCTAATTAGTGTTTTGAAGTGGCCCATTTCGGACCCCTCGTTGTGGTACCTCCCTCACAAACGGTTAAAATTTTGTGACATATTAAAACTGTTATAACTTCTGTACTACACATGGGAATCCAATGAAATTTCATACATAGTAATTATTTCACCGTATTTATAAGTTGAACAAAAATGGGCGAAAATGTCACGCCCCTTTTGGTACCTCCCACACAAACGGACCAATTTTTACAATAAGTTCACAGCTTATAACATTAATACCAGTGCATAAAAATACTTGAAATTTTGTGCAGTGTAATATTTTTATAGTACCTACAGGCCAGTACAAAGCGGGCGTTATTGCCCCGCCCCTTCTAGTACCTCCCACACAAATTCTAACAATTTTATGAAATGTTAGAGCTTTTTATACGCTACACCACACTGTGGTACAGGGTATTATAAGTTTGTTTCACGGCAGATGTTTGTAACACCTGAAAATAACACAGCTAGACCCACCTTAAAGTATACCGATCGACTCAGAATCACTAGCTGAGTCGATTTAAGCATGTGTAAAATGGCTATTGAATTTGGTTGAAATCGGTTCATATTTGGTTGAAATCGGTTCATATTTAGATATAGCTCCCATATATATATTTCGTCCGATTTGGCCCTTTAGTCCTATAGAAGCTGTATTTTACATCCAATCCTTTTGAAATTTAGAATGGTAGAGTTTCTTGATCCATGAACCAACATTGCTGAATTTGAAGAAAATCGGTTAAGATTTAGCTATAGCTCCCATATATATGTTTCATCCGATTTGGCCCTTTAGTCCTATAGAAGCTGTATTTTACATCCAATCGTTTTGAAATTTAGAATAGTAGAGTTTCTTGATCCATGAACCAACATTGCCGAATTTGAAGAAAATCGGTTAAGATTTAGCTATAGCTCCCATATATATGTCTCGTCCGATTTTGCTCTTTAGTCCGGTAGAAGCTGTATTTTACATCCAATCCTTTTGAAATTTAGAATGGTAGAGTTTCTTGATCCATGAACCAACACTACCGAATTTGAAGAAAATCGGTTAAGATTTAGCTATAGCTCCCATATATATGTTTCGTCCGATTTGGCCCTTTAGTCATATAAAAGCTGTATTTTACATCCAATCGTTTTGAAATTTAGAATGGTAGAGTTTCTTGATCCATGAACCAACATTGCCGAATTTGAAGAAAATCGGTGAAGATTTAGCTATAGCTCCCATATATATGTTTCGTCCGATTTGGCTCTTTAGTCCTGAAGAAGCTGTATTTTACATCCAATCATTTTGAAATTTAGAATGGAAGAGTTTCTTGATCCATGAACCAACACTACCGAATTTGAAGAAAATCGGTTAAGATTTAGCTATAGCTCCCATATATATGTTTCGTCCGATTTGGCCCTTTAGTTCTATAGAATTTGAAGAAAATCGGTTAAGATTTAGCTATAGCTCCCATATATATGTTTCGTCCGATTTGGCCCTTTAGTCATATAAAAGCTGTATTTTACATCCAATCGTTTTGAAATTTAGAATGGTAGAGTTTCTTGATCCATGAACCAACATTGCCGAATTTGAAGAAAATCGGTGAAGATTTAGCTATAGCTCCCATATATATGTTTCGTCCGATTTGGCTCTTTAGTCCTGAAGAAGCTGTATTTTACATCCAATCATTTTGAAATTTAGAATGGAAGAGTTTCTTGATCCATGAACCAACACTACCGAATTTGAAGAAAATCGGTTAAGATTTAGCTATAGCTCCCATATATATGTTTCGTCCGATTTGGCCCTTTAGTTCTATAGAAGCTGTATTTTACATCCAATCGTTTTGAAACTTAGAATGGTAGAGTTTCTTGATCCATGAACCAACATTGTTGAATTTGAAGAAAATCGGTAAAGATTTAGCTATAGCTCCCATATATATGTTTCATCCGATTTGGCTCTTTAGATCCAATCGTTTTTATACCCTACACCACACTGTGGTACAGGGTATTATTTAAGTATAAAATGTCCCAAAAGTAAATTTATGTAAACAATTTATACATGAATTACAAAATTTATATATCAGAGTTATTCAATATTTCGAGAGTGGTGTAGGGTATTATATAGTCGGCCCCGCCCGACTTTAGCCTTTCCTTACTGGTTATTTATATGTTTACTTTAATGAGTTTATAATTTTTCAACACTTCACAAAATTGTTAGAATTTGTGTGAGAGGTACTAGAAGGGGTACTAGTCCCAAAATTAGCCGACCTAGTAAGAAAACACAAACAATTTTGGAAAATTGTTCTTTATTTCTCAACATAATCTCTTTTTATCTCGATACAATTTTTCCAGCGATTTTTAATAGCTTCTATGCCCTGTGTATAGTAAGAAATGTCTAGCTCTTGAAAGTAGAAGTTAACCGAAACATCTACCTCTTCACTGCTGGCAAAAGTTTTTTCGCTCAGCCATTTTTTCAAGTTTGGAAACAAAAAATAATTCGAGGGAGCTAAATTTGCTGAATACTTGTAAGGTGCGTGCTGAAGAAATTCGAACTTTATTTATTTATTTAAAGGGTGGTTAAATTGTAAGGGCCGATGTTGAATGTGAACCACACCTAAACGTCAAGTTTTTTCTGCATTTCATTTGACATTTCTCAATTTCTGACTAACTCAATTTGAACCATGGAAAGATACACAATCGAGCAACGCGTTAAAGTTTTTTAAGCCTTTTACGAAAATGGGCGTTCAAATCAAAATGCATTTCGTGCACTTCGTTTTGATCAGCATAATCGACCAGATGTGTTCACAATCGGGAGAATTGTGCGCAAATTTCAATGGCCGTGTTATCTCACGTCGTGGCGATGTCAATTGGCCGCCAAGATCATGTGATTTGACACCGTTGGACTTCCTTCTTTGGGGTTATTTGAAAGAAAAGGTATACGTCGATAAGCCAGCAAAAATTCAAGAGCTATAGGATGAGATAATTTGGCACATTAACGGCATATAACCTCAATTATGCCTCAGCGTCATCGAGAATTTGGACCATCGGATGGAGGTGTGCTGCCGAGCTCGCGGCGGCCATTTGGCCGATATTTTGTTCCATACACAATTTAATATTATCATAATAAAAAGAAATGACAACAATTTCCTAAATAATTTGTGATTTATTCAACATCAACAAAGGCCCTTTAAATTTAAACACCCTTTATTTATATGAATTACAATACAAAGTAAATTTATATTCTAATTTTACGGTCCAGGAAAAGCCGGGTGACAAAGACCATTTTGCTTGTAATATTTTTGTAGCGACAGACCAGAGCCTCTGGTGGGAATCGAACCCACGACCCCCGACTCATAGGCTACCAACTCACCTACTAGGGCGCTCCAATTCGAACTATAATTCATTGATTTTGGTCATCGCAATAAGGGATGTGTGAACAGGTGCATTGTCCTAATTGTGAGTAAACGCAGCACCCATCTTTCGCACAGCTTTCTCATCATCAAATTGTCCGTCAATAAGCAATGTAGAGCACTTTTGAAATGCCTATAACTTCAGCAAGCTCACGAACCTTCAACCGACGGTCATCCAATACCTTTTTAGGGATTGTTTTAACCATTTCTGGCATGGACACCTTAATTAGTCGACCACTACAGTGTTACTCTTTATAGTTGTAAATGAAGGTTTTAATATTGTTTTGAATGAGACATTTCAAATAAAACTATTGTACTTATATTATATATCGGTGACAAATTTACTGAGATTGTTTAACTAAACACATGGCGCCTTGAAACTTAAAACATATGTTTTAGAAGGTTGCCACTTTTCACGAAAGTAAATTTTTTCAAACTACTACCGGCATCTATATATAAGTTCACCCAATTTTGGGACCGCCCACGTAGCAGTGACAACGATCTTCAACTTTCACGGAAAACTTGGTGTAACCTCAACAGACTAAGAACTGGTACTGGCAGAACCCAAAAAACCCTATATCATGTTTTAAATGAACCTAGATACGCATTCGGGGCTCCTCGACAAACCATCGATCACATCCTTAAGCTTAGTATAGACGATTGTCAGATATGCAAACGTTATCAACCCTGTTAAAGTGCTGCAAATGTACGGACAATGACAGATTTTTATGCAAAGGTGAATTGACAGTTCAGACGATTTCAAGAAAACATTACAATTTCATATACTTACAATATATTTTGTAAATATGTATATGCAGGCATTATTGTAATCAACAAAAATTTTAAATTTAACTTAACAATTTAACAAGTGATCAGAAATTTAAAATATTTTGAATCCGTTTTCACATTAGTTGAAGGTTTTTGCAAATAGGCCATGTTCGGTTGTATGTATGCAGCATATGTGAAAATTGCATGGCTTTTTCATATCACTCTTTAATGATGAATTACAAGTTTATGGTCTATTACACTCAGGTGTAACAATTTATGGATTAAATTCTCTCGGGTATAAATGAGTTTATGAACCAATCTATTGCTCTAAACACGATGACTGGCAATTCCACCGCATTATTACGGTTTTTCTATTGTTACCAAAAATATTTTCATTACACATGATTGATGAGCGTTTCAATGAGTTTTTATTTTTTCCATAATGCTCTACATATATATGTATGTAGTAATTCCGTATGTTTGAGGATGAGCAAGTGTGAAATTGTATAAAGGATATGTAAGTAAGTATGTCAGTATTCAAAAATATTAAAATTGCTTTTATATGTAAAAGTCATTTTAACATTGTGCACATTCTGTATTTGTATCTAAAACTTGTGAATTATATTGATTGGGGATATGTAATAGAATATGTAGGAATATGTTTATACATGTGGTTATGGGAGGCCATATTGAAGTGTTCAGGTACAAAACAATCAGAAAAAGAGATTTATGCAAAATGTTTAAATTAAAATCGCGAATATATAAACATTTTGTGAAAATAAATTCGAATTTTACTAGAGAAGACACAACTCGTTTTAGTAGGCACAGGTTTGTAACGATACAACCCTTTTAAAATCACAGTACTGTAGTGATGATAACAAAATTTTATTAACGGTAGGTTAGGTTAAGACTGGCAGCCTGTATAACAGACTCATTTAGACTGTACAGTGTTTCTACAGAGACGTAAGGGAAAACATAAGTTATCCTTAGGACCTTCCTTTGAACAAATTTATTTGCTTTAAAAAGCTCTAAACTTAGCGGATTCCATAACAAGGCAAGTTAGCTAACTCCCCAATGACATGAGAGCTTAATGGCGATTTCTTTTATGCAAAAAGTGCAAAATGGTCGTTGCTCTTTTCCCGAAAACTAGACTTTTACACCACGTTTTAGAATTTTGAAATATGAGCTATGTTTAATTCGAGGGACTACATCAGTTCCACAAAAAAGGGGCAAAAGGTGTTCTATTGTTTCCTCCTCTTATTCGTCTACACAGCTTTTGCAAAAGTCATTATTCAAGATTTTCAATCTTTCTGCGTGCCGTCCAATAAGACAGTGACCCCTCATGACAGACATGATAAGTGAGACGTCCGGTCTCGATAATGACAGCATTGCGTTTTGAGTTTAGACAGGACAGGAGTGTATGCAGTTGCCGACTAGGGACCACCTGTCATGTATTGACGTATGTGCCCTACCTCTCAAGTGGCGGTTGCAGGTGGCTAGCGGCATGTCCACATATTCCAGTTCTCCAGGTCCGTGTATGGTAGTTCCTAGTCATGAAAGTTCATCTGCCTTGTAGTTCCCTGATATGTCCCTATGGCATGGCTGTTCTTCGAGGGCTGTTCTTGAATTCAGGAATAGAGTTTCCAGGGGTTTGATACTCGTAGCAGCCTGACTATCAGAAAATATTCATACCGACTTTGTCAGAACATTAATTTTTAGCCGTTAATAGGTAAGATTTCTGCTTGGTAGACACTACAGTGGTCAGGCAGCGTTTTTGTCATGGATAGCTCAGGTTCCTCAGAAAATACCCAAAGCCACTTGGTTGTTGAGTTTGGAATCGTCTGCATAGATGTTGACGAATCTCCCATGTCCTGGGATACAACCATTCCATTCGGATGTACCAGGTATAAGAGTCAGATGCTTCTTGTCAAAAAAAGGTTCAGTCTTAATGTAATTAGAATATTACAGAATACCTCAACGAAAACTCTACAAATAATTTTGTGGCGACGCCTCGTGACGATTTCTAGTTATAAGAAACGTAATGTAAAAAAAATTACGTAGATCCATCTATCTGCTCAGCCAAAGCTATGCCTCTATGGTCAATTAATTGCAAGAAGGATGCATGTTCGGGGGTTGTTACAGCAATGTGTGGTGTTAATTGTGTTGTTGATTGCTGTGCATGTTGCTGTAGGGGAGATTGCGGCGGTGTCCCATTAACCGAAGGCGCCGATAACGTAGACGACGGGGACGACGAGGCCGACGACACTGACGACTGAGGACCCTTGAGATGCAACCTCTCCATACATCGGGTACACCTTACTGATGTTGAGTTGCCACGTATAAGGTTCCCGCAGACGGAGCAGAAATATTGTTGCGGTCCGGGATTTTGTTCGGTCCCGGCACGGACCAGAAGAATTTGGAGCAGACACTCCGGGATGTGCCTCTCCCAAGGCGAAAAAATGGACGAACATAAAACACGTAGAACTGAGGTGGCAGGCCCTGGCCGAAGAATTGTTGATTCGGGTCAATCCGGTACAAAGAACCGGCTGCCGAGGGATCGCATAATCTAGTCATCTTTATTGAAGGATCCCTCTATGTTAACGAATATACTGTGGTAAATTCGATAGATAAAGATGGGGTTTACAATAGCATAATTCCAGCCGATATAGTTACGGCTTTAGCAACCCTGGGAGTTGATAGGAGCATAAGTAGGATCATTCATAAGGAACGACCCAATTGGGTGTTCTGTCTTCTCTGCTACGGAATCTCTCCATGAACAATATTCTGGTTTTTCTAGAGATGATGGGTGTCAGAGTTGTTGCCTATGCAGATGACGTGTCAATAGCTAACAAAGGGAAGTTTCCGAGTACTCTTAGAGACATCCAATAGAAGGCTCTTCATACAACCGCAAGATGGGCTTTCGATAATGGTCTTGGTGTTAACCCGCCAAAGAAGCAATTCGTTAAAGCGCAAAATGCTAGACAGGAAGTTGAGCTTCAAACTTCACATTCTGGAAAGAGCCAAGAGGGATGTGGCAGTACTATAAACCTATGAAATGGCAATAGGAAAACGCTGGTGTCTGAACCCGCGTTTAGTTTATTGGTTGTATATGGCAGTGGGCAGACCGATGAAGCTGTACGGCATTGTCGTCTGGGGGCCAGCTCTACAGAAATCCACCTTATGCTCGATACTAAAGAAGGTTCAGGGAATGACTGCTACATGTATCACTAGTGTGCTGAGAACGACACCAACTGAGGCACTGAAGGTTATACTACATTTAATGCCGCTAGACTTTATAGCAGTGCAATATGCCACATATTACTTCCGGGTATTGTTGATTAAACTATGACTGAACCACCTTTTGACAAGAAGTATTTCAGTCTTACACTAGATAAATCAGAATGGAATGTTCTTATCCCACAGATTCGTTCTTCTATACAGGTTTTAAGCTCAACCATCAAGTGGGCTTTGGTGTCTTTTCTATAGAGCTTTAGTTATCACTTGCAAATAGATCACTGTAGTGTTTACCAAGCTGACATTTCAGCTATTTAAGAAGTAGCGGAATGGCTAAAACTTAATATTCTGACCAAAGTCGGTATCTACATTGTATCTCATATTTAAGCTACTATAAAGTCCCTGGAAATTATATTCCTGAATTCAAAAACTGCCCCGATTGGCGCAGATCGCTTAACGAGAAGTGCAGAAACTACCCAACACGCTCCAGGGGAACTGGAATATGTGGGCATGCCTCTAGCTACCTACAAGCTCTTCTCGAGAGATAGTGACCTTATGGCAACAAATGCCAGCTGGTCACTAGATGGCAAGTGCATATATTTCAGGCTGATGTGGACCGGACTAAACACAAAACATAGCAACGCACTGCTGTCGTTGTCGAGACCGGACGTCTCACTTATCGAGTCTGTCATGACGGATAATTTCATTATTGGTCGGCACGCAGAGAGATTGAATGTCTTGCATAATGACTTTTGCAGAAGCTGTGGAGACAAAGAGCAGGAGGAATCAATAGAACACGTTCTGTGTCTGCGCCCCGCTCTTTCTATAAGGTGGCCGGCAACCTTAGGCCCTTAATTCTTTGGGGAGTTAGCTAACTTGGCTGGTGTTGGAATCCGCCAACTTTTGAGCTTTTGAAAGCAATCAAAGCAATCGCTGGAGGAGCTAGGCTGTCACTCTTATATATATTTATTTATTATTTATTATTTTATTTAGCATATCCATCAAATTTCGTCAAAATCTGAAGCCTCAAGGAAATTTCCTGATCACTTAGCGTGTTATTGGAAGTAGAAATATTCCACGTAAAACTACTAATATTTTGACCTGGACATTAATTTCATTCACCTGAAAACCAAAATGACGAAATCCATAATTTCATGTTCTTTCAAAAAACGTAAGAAATGAAGCAAACTGAGTATAATTTGTAGACCAGACTTATGGATTTCCAAATTATTAGGGGATATCAATAGCCAGTATTATTTCAACTAAGTTTTTGTAAAGTAAGATTTGCTTTATACTCGTATACTGCAACCAATTCTAAATACAATTTAGATTTTTTAGATGTTTCATCATTTTGCATTTCAGCCGATTATATATATATTGGTATATGTACATTGTATTGGTAAATTTGAGTTTGCTCGACATTCTCGTTAATTATGATTAGCGCACACACACACACACACAAATTACTGCTGAATGTTGATAGTTTGAAAGTAAATGAAAGCTCTACAAACTGCCAGAAGATACGAGTATACTCATGATATTCGACTCATTCAATATTTACCACTAATATTTACACCTGATCAATTCAAAATGGTTACTGGCACAGTAAGTACTCATACTCCTACATATGTGGTACGAAGGATGGCAAAGTTGACGCAGATCCTACGAGTATGTCGATTGCGAATTTCGGATGCGATAATTGGTATGCAATTATTTATTTGATTCAGTTATTGAGTGTTATTTACTTATAAATTATTTAGCTTACAAGCAATCAAGGGCATCAAATCTACACAAATCGATATGTATTATAAAAATGGCACATTGATGTTGTTACAACATGTAAATCCCCCATTACGAAAACTTAATCCCAGGATAAATACGAACGTACTAAACAACATGTCATGCAAATGTAGTATGTATTTCGATTATTCTGTGAATAAATTAATGCCAACATATTAATATTAACGAATTATCAAATTGAGGGGATGGGGAGAGGAGAGAATAGAATAGATTGACATTAACATATTCCTGAGAATCAAAAAATCACAGGATGAAAAGTCATTAAAATGTACATAGATACATATTTACATATTCACGACACTGTATTTGAAATATACCGGACAACTCTGGTTTGTTCAGTTGTTAAATGTGATTACATACTTAATATAATGTGCCCAGTTCTTACATTCCAATGAGGAGTTTATTCGAAGGGATGTAACAGAGTTTCCGACTAGAGGTGTTATTTTGAATCACCCGGTATCACATTTGAAGCTTTTAATCTTTGACATTTGAGATGTAGAAAACACGCCATTACTAAAAATGAAGGTTAGGTTAGGTTATAAGAGGATGACACTAGAGCTGGTCTAGTGTCTAAGACTGGGCCATATTTGATCCATTGCTATTCCTCATGTTGTTGTTTTTTGGTTCCTCTCTTCCGATTTCCATTTATATTGTGGGTTATTTCCGCGGGATCTGTACTCATGTAAGCCCCGGATGTTTTCTAATATTATGGGCGCCAATTTGAAGCCCTAATGAAAGCCAATATTTTTGCTGGGTCGTAGCCTCGAATTTCCGTTAATGTCTGGAAATAAAAAAGAGCCGAGTATTTTTTTTCTTCTTTTGCATAGGGCAGGGCACTGACAAAGGAAGTGATAACTATAGTCAACATCCCCACACCATCTACATAAGTCATCATTTCTATTGCCGATTCTTACCATATGTTTTCCTAAGGAGTTATGACCCGTTACTACACCAATTACGGCCCTTAGTTCATCCCTCTTCATTCTTAGTAGGCGTTCAGAATTTCGCGATTCCTTTTCGTCCCAAAGTAGTTTCGTCTGTTCACAAGCTGCAGAGGTGTTCCACCGTCTGTGCCATTTCTCCCCGCTCTTTTCTTTGATCCTGGAAAAACAGTGAGACAAAGGTGGTAAAACATGTGGATCATCGCCCCCTGTAAGGCGTGCTCCATTCTTAGCTAAAACATCTGCTCTTCGTTACCCGGGATATCTTTGTGGCCTGGCACCCAGCACAGAGTAATTTTATGCTGTTCTGTGAGAATCATCAATTCTCTACGACAGCGTCTGACTACCTTTGACCTTATATACGGTCCCCTTAACGCCTTTATTGCTGCTTGGCTATCAATGAAAAAACTGATATCGCTGTTGAATATCGGTCTTATTGATATAACTTCCGCAGCTTTTAAGATTGCGTATATTTCCGCTTGAAATATACTACATTCATCCATTAATTTGTAGGATTCTCGAATGTTTAGCTCCTTGCAGAAAATGCCACTGCCTGTGCCGTCAATCATTTTTGATGCGCCGGTATAGAAGTTTAATTTCCCATAAACTATATTTTGCTCTTTCCAGTCTTCAATGGAGGGAATAATCGTAGTAAAATCCTCTTCTATAAAGGTCTCACCCAGTGAGTAATCCGTGTGTGGAAGGTCAACTTCATCTTCAAGTATCTTTGTGTTTTGGACAGGTGCCCTGCCGATCTGGTTTAGTTCATTTAGTCTTACTAAAATCATTTCTGCGGTTTCTTGTATAAACGGGGGTAACGTATATATGGGGGCTATATCTAAATCTGAACCGATTTCTTCCAAATTTAACAGTGTTTATTCATATAATAAGAAACCTCTTTCTGCCGAATTTCATACTGATCGGATATAAAATAAAGTTTTTACAGCGCTTACATATCAAATCGGGGTAACATATATATGGGGGCTATATCTAAATCTGAACCGATTTTAACAAAATTCAATAGGGATCGTCCTTGGGCCAAAAAAAAGTTATGTGTAAAGTTTCGTCGAGATCGGACCATAATTGCGACCTTTGATTACAAGAATACATGCACAGACGGACAGACAGACAGACGGACACAGCTAAATCAACTCAGAAAGTGATTCTAAGTCGATCGGTATAATAAACGATGGGTCTATTTCTTCTCCTTTTGGGTGTTACAAACAAATGCACAAAGTTATAATACCCTGTACCACAGTGTGGTGTAGGTTGTAAATACCCTGTACCACAGTGTGGTGTAGGGTATAAAAATTACAAAAAATTAGTTCCTTCCATTTAATGAAAGCTAGAATCCTATCGCAGAAAACTATGCCTATTTCAAAAAAAAAAATCTATGGATAAATGTAGAAATTGTATCCCTTTTGGTAGAGGTAAGATAATCTGTTGTGAACGCGGGAATATATCAGTAGCTGCTGGCCAAAGTGTAACACATCGAATGAGTGACCTAAGAGACCCCAAGAATATTTGACGGAAATCCGTTTTGGGCCATTTTAAGTCAGTCTGTCCGCCAGTCTGTCCGAAAGTCTGTCCGCCAGTCTGTCCGAAAGTGACTTTAGCTAAAGCGAATATTGAAATATATCTCTTGCGAATGCGAAAGCGTATAGTGAAATATGAATTTTTGCGAATGCGAATAATAGTTTGACCCTTTAGTACCAACAAAATTAAAGAACTAAATTGATACTTTTCCAGGATATTCAAGTATTAAGAATTTTTTCCATATTTTTACCTCCTGTTACCACAAGGACAAGCATATTTTTCAACTGTTTTAAAGAGAAGTGGAAGAGGTTTTCATTGGTATTAATATCTTCAAAATGTGTGAAGCGAATAAGAAGATATAATCTTCGAATAATCCAAAGATGGCTTTTACGAATGTTAAAATGATGCAAATAATTCGCATATGCGAATGCGAATATTCGTTACATCCCTGATCTTGAGTACTCAAATAGCCCATTATTTCAGTTGATGTGTGAGAGCTCGCATTGTCGTTATGCAAAATGATCCGTTTTCTCGTATTGTTTTTCATTATTTTTTTATTGGCAAACAGATGTTTGTGTAACACTCAGAATTCCTACGTTTCTATGTTCCACTAAGGCACTGCGGCAACATGACCGGTCATACCGAAAAAAAAACTCGATCATATGCTTCGATGTGCTTCTTCCACGAACAACTTTTGTTAGATTTGGCTCGTCTTGAAAGACCCATACGGTCGATCGCTGTTTTATTTCGGGCTCATATGCATAGATCCATGATTCGTCGCCTGTGACGATATTATACAGTGCATTTGAGCTGCCGCGGTTGTATTTTGTCATGTCACGATATGTTGGTCTTGCTTTATCAATTCACGCAAAGCATCAATGGTTTGCGGCACTTTCCAATGGAGATTCCAGTTTGCATCTGAAAACACAAGTATTGCCGGAGCCCGAAATATAAATAGCAACCCTTGTATACTTTACGGCGTATTTAAGGGCTTTACAAACATCTTGGCCAAAACAAATTAATAATACCCTGTAATCATTCTATTGAAATTCAACGACATCTCTCCTGGGTACAAATATTGTCATTGTATCGAATTTTATACACATCAGTTGAAAATATGGCATCTACTGCGATTACCTGTACTGAGTTTGACGTCTTCGTCCCCGATGTGAAAAGGTGATTCGTGTCAAATTTTATCAAAATCGATCTGTACTTTTCGAGCAAGTTGAGATGGGCAGACATATAGACATACAGACGGACGGACATACATGGTTAAAACGTACCACATTAGTGTGTAGGGTATAATTAAATGCAAATTATCAAATTTCAGACCAATCGAAAATTTCGATCAATAAAATATATATTCAACCCGTATACAAAAGTTTCACCCGATTTTATTATTGGACTTAAATTTTACAAATTATATTTTTTTTCAAACAAAAACATTTGCACGAACTTTCATTTCAAATTTTCTCTCCAGATTTTGCATCTTAACGCCATCTGGAGACTTTTTAGTCTATGTTTTATTTTACTAATGCAAGAAAAAGTTTTTCGTATTTCATTTACGACAAGTTCGACAGATTCCTTTTGTATTTTTCTTACTCGAAAAACAGAGATTATCATATTATTCGTCTTTAAAAACAAAACTTTAATGTTTACAATGTTGCCCGTATATTGAGTTGGTCTGTTGTGGAGCTGCCTTTAAAAGGCCCAAACTGGTGAATTTCTTATGTTCATTCATAAGCTCATAGGTGAACAATATATTTTTATTTTGGCGAGACGCCATTGGACATAAATATTACAGTGTTCGTCGAGTTTTTCTTTCACCTTTAATACGAAATGTATATCATTGGGTACACTGCAATTTTTGGGTTGGATAGACCGAAACCAAATACATCAAGTTCGGTCGAAAGAAGTCAGGTTGTTTTTGTTAAGAATTTGGAATGAAAGCTCATTTTGTTTAATGAATTTTCTCAAAATAACCTGACTATATCTCAATTTTAAATAAATGATCATTGTATTGAAAATCTAGTACGCTTCGAATATCTCGGCAGCATACTAACGACTGACGGTGGCAGCAAAGAAGATGTTGCAAATAGGATAAGGAAAGCTCAAAGTGCATATGCGACATTGAAAAATATATGATCATCGGAAAAAATAGCTCAAGCGACACAATTCAAAATATTCAACGCATGCATTAAATCTGTCCTACTTTACAGATCCGAGGCATGTCTTTTAACAAACAGTGTAATCAACAAATTGCAATTGTACGTTAACAGATGTTAACGGAGAATACTAAAACTGTGGTGGTCTCGCACCTTTCTAATGAAAGGTTATGGGCTATTACTGGACAGATCGAGATCTGCAAAAAAATCATCAAAAGAAAATACGGCTGGTTGGGACATACGCTACGAAGATCACAAGACGAAATCGCACACTCGGCTCTACAATGGAATCCACCGGGTCACCGATCCAGCGGCAGGCCAAAGACAACTTAGAGGAGAACACTAACATCAAATCGCACCCAGAATCAGGCCAAAAAC
Source organism: Eudasyphora cyanicolor (assembly GCA_963930755.1). NCBI lineage: Eukaryota > Metazoa > Arthropoda > Insecta > Diptera > Muscidae > Eudasyphora > Eudasyphora cyanicolor. Next base: position 259,865,640 of record OZ005734.1, read on the forward strand.
AACTTGGAGGAGAACACTAGAATCTCACATACTTTTCAACAACAAAGATGTTTAGCTAATGATAACAAAGGGTTTACGGCTTTTTATGAAAAACGACAACATTTGTTGGATGTTATTTAGAATTCTCTCACATTCACCTTTCTTTTAGATATTAGATTTTGTGTACTTTATTATGTAAACTTAGCTAAAAATTACAAAAACTCACTTCTACTTTCAAAATTACACCAACTTTTTGTATCGTGCGTCACAGAACATAGTGACCCATTATTTCGTGACAACTACCAGTTAAAAAAATTATGTTTTATGCCATTCGAAAGTGCACTTTTATCCCACTAAACGATATGTATAAGTTCAAGTTCTCTAGTTTGAAAAACAATTTTTTTTTTTAATTTTTATCCGAAAACGCTTTCGATTGTAGCTTTCGTCGCGCATGATTTGCCTCATCAGCAGATAAAATATCCATGTTCCAAGAACATTTCGCAACAGATACGTTTAAAGTGAATTTCAAGGAACTCACCATTGTGGCATTTCTTGACATAGAAGGGGCTTTTAACAACATTCACTCAGATGCAGTAATTGCGGCACTGTCACATCTAAAAGCTAACTCTAGTTTGATTAGACTAATTCAAAGTCTGCTCAACAGAAGTCGCATAACAGCATGCCTTGGGTCCACAACTCTAACAAGATTTGTAAACAGAGGGACCTCACAAGGTGGAGTACTATCTCCATTAATTTGGAACCTAGCGGTGAATGAAATCCTGCTAGTTCTAGAACGTTATGGCTGCAAGGTCGTGGCATATGCGGACGACATGGCAATCGCAGTGAGTGGCAAATTCGAAAACGACCTCCGATACATTCTACAGGTGGCTCTGAGCAAATTGCCTAGATAGGTCAGAAGCAGCGGTTTGGGCGTAAACGCAACCAAGACAGAATTGGTTCTCTTTACTAGGATGAATAATGTCTCACATGTGGACACTCCACCTCGGATAAATGGAACAGATCTAGTCTTTTCTGAAAGTGCAGAATTTTTAGGAATAATTCTAGATAGAAAACTGTTATTTAGGCTTAACGTATTGGAACTTGTAAGGAAGGCCAACGTCGCCTTATATTCCTGCAAAAAGGCTGTAGGGTCGCGGTGGGGCCTCTCTCATAAAACGGTCCACTGGATATATATGTATATATACTGTTATACGGCATTGTGGTATGGTGGAAGGCAACTGACAAACTAACCATCACCAACCTACTAACAAAGGTTCAGAGAACCGCCTGCCTGAGCATAAGCGGAGCCTTAAGGATTAAAGCGACCAAGCCTCTACAAGCCCTACTCCATATACTGTTGATTAATATTGTGGCGAGCGAAGTTGCAACCAAAGCGGCAATAATATTAAACTGCCTATCAATGTGGAGGCACAAGAACTTCGGTAACCGACCGAGTGGACTATATACCAACTGTGTACACCTTCGAGAGAAATTATATCACTATGATTCCCGCCAGATATGAATGGGTTGGCCGAATACCAGGTGATAGAAACCACCTCCACTTTTACACGGATGGTTGGAAGCTTGAAATGTTGGCTTCGGAGTACACTGTGAAGATATAGCTTAAAGCTCAAAGACTACCAGATACCTGCAGAGTCTATCAAGCCGAAATGTTGACAATATGGGAAGTAGCCACGTGGCTGAGTCGCAACATAGTAACCAACACTGGCGTTGTCATTTACTCGGACAGCCAGGCTGCCATCAATTCTCTGGAGGCAACACCCCTAAATTCACAAACAGCCCTCGACTGCCGCAGACCTCTTAACGAGATGGCTGAGCAGTTTTATATATACCTCATATGACAAAAATCGGCACCTGCAGGGTAGCTAGACAAATCTGGCCAAGGTATGACCTGAGAAGATCAAAATATCTCCTCGCACTAGAGAGGCAAAGATTGTCTACGTAAGTATCAGTTCTGACGGGACACTGCTTGATCGGCGAACACGCCAAAGTTTGGGTATTTAGTGCAATGACTTCTGCAGAAGCAGTGGAGATGAGGAAGAAGTGGAGAGCATTGAGCACTTGCTATGCGACTGCCCCGCTCCGAGTAAACGACGACTGGACATACTGGGGTCGGCCTTTCTATGCAGCCTAACAGATCTTTCCAGTACCGATATTCGTACTATCGATAAATTTGTATATCAAACAGGTTGGTTTCGATGAGGGGAATTTCAGCCCGTAGTAACAATAGGGACCTAAACTGGGGTATGTGAGCTTGTAAAAAAAATACGGCTGCCACCCTAACCTAACCTAACGTTTAAAGTTTGGGAGACAACAGTTTTTTGAATCAAGAACAAACCTGGTAAAATTTGAAGAAAATCGGTTCAGATTTATTTATTTATTTATATCCCCTTATATACCTATATCGAGATTTTGAATCTATCCGCTATAAAAGAATGTGTATCAAATAATACCTTCATTTAATTTTCGAATATAGGGCATGTATTGCAAAGCCCTCTACTTTTGATCACAAAAATTACTGCGCTCCAATATTCATCCGTCTTTTTATTATCCTGAGTTTTTCTTAAATGTTTTATATTTCAGTTGACTGCAAGTATTTTGTCTGCTACTGTATGTAAATAAAATATTTTAGCATTTATTTTAAGTAATATTTGTTGGCAAAACTAAACCAATCGAACAACCTCATGAATATCTTGATATTATCAATGTTTGGCAAACGATTGTTTTCAGTGTGTAGCATTCCAGCTAAAATACGTCGAACTTAAATAAAATCATCCACTGAAAGCACAACGTCCTTTCCCACACACAAGATCAATATTTACGCAAATGGCAAAATCTGACTTCACAAATGACATCAACACAAAAGTTTTTCAAATATTTACTTCCGGTATGTTTAGAGTTTCAAAAACTTTTGAATACACTTGGAAGTTTTATAGATTTTTATAAGTGTATTCATACGAACGATGAATAGAATAGAAGAGGAGAGACAAAAAAAGGTGAGCCAAACAAATACATCCGTATGTTCATTCGTCCGTACGAGTATGTATGTGTGTGTGTGAGGGTATATGTGTAAAAGTTTCCGAAAATTGTATCCAGTTGAGTTTTAAAATGCAGCCAACCGAAAACCTTATGATAAGCACTTATGGAGCGGTGGAGCGAGCATTGCTTCGTTCTGGTGGCAATGGCAAATGGCGGTCTATTGCACAGGAAATGCTAAAAACTGATAATAACACGAAAAGGAATAAAACTAAAGTGGGAGTATTATAAAAATTATGTCTAAAACTATTGTATGACTCAAATGACAGTTATGGAAGAAGAGCAGACAGTGAATTTAATTGAAGAAGAATTGAATTAAATTTGAAGTAATATTATAAAAAGTTTTTTAAATTTTCATAGCTGTAGGAGGAAAAAGTTATGCTGACAAGTCATTCCTTTTAGTTCTGTATATATAATCAATTGATTCATTTGTGTTAATCATTTATAGCATTTAAACAGAGACCACTTTCACTTGTGTGAGTGTGTGGCAATAATGACCATGTGGAACTCAGGAATTTTATTCATTTCCTTTCGAGCCACTGACATTTTATTGCAATTTCCTTCCACCTCCCCCACAAAAACTTGACGAATGACCATTAACAAAGATTGCATAAATATCACATAGACCCATCGACCGACTTACCCAGAGACACACTTTGATATGTACGAAAGTGGAATTAATAATAATCACACCAATCAATACATGTCTAATAACCAGTAAAGATTAAGTACCCCCATTACACATACATATACAACCGTGAAGCGTTTAGAGTTGCCGCCTGTCATTAAATTTTTAATTAATTGCTATCCGTGGTTTGAGTGAATGGGATTACTCTCCACCCAGGGACGTATACAGAAATGTTTTAAACATAGGCATAAACTTTTTACAATTTTCAAAATCACTCAAAAAATTGTAAGTATTACAAGACGGCGCTACGTGACACACAAGCAACGAAACCATTGCTCTAATACGGGAAAAGTTTCCGGACCGTGTTATCCCTCGAAGAGAGACCGCCACCGAGATCTTGTGATTTAACACTTTGCGACTTTTTCGTTTTGGGGCCACGTGAAAGATAAGGTCTACTTTTTCGTTTGGGGCCACGTGAAAGATAAGGTCTACGCTAACAGCCCAGCGTCGATTCAAGACCTCAAAGATAGAATTCGTGAGGCTATCGATGACATAGGGCAGCCCCTTTGCGATTTGGTTATGGAAAATTTCATGAAAAGGATATGGTCCTGTAAGCGTTGTGGCCATTTATCTGATGTTGTTTTTCATTATTAACGGCATACCTTCCTCTTTATTATGAAACTAGCATTAACCCTGTGCTCTTCGCAGCCCCATCATTTATTTATTTTCTTTTTAGGGTTCTGTAGAATAGTTATACCTCTTTCTTTCAAAAACAAATGACTATTCGATATGGGGAAAAATTATCTTGTTTGTGTTCCTGTCATTACGGTACAATAATTATTCCTTCTGTGCCTCTAAACGTCAAAAACTATTCTTTGGATCATATTTTAACGTTTTCCCCTTGTTTATGTTCCAACAGCTACATTCACACCCTGATAAAATATAAAACAATGTTTGCCACCGTGCCTTTAAAAGTTTTAATTTAAAAAAAGGTTTAATTAAGTTGCAAGACTTACAATTACCATGTTCCCAAGCGTTTTTACCCTTTTGCAGATACTGGTCACAATACCTATGACAACGGCATCTGCTGAGCGAAGTTTCTCGACGTTAAGAAGAATAAAAACTTATCTCCGGAACAGAATGGAAGGAGAAAGGCTATCTTATCTGGCTTTGATGTCTATATACAAAAATGAAGTCAAAATCGATGAAATAATTGATATATTTCTTTCAAAAAATCGAAGATTACATTTTTAACTCTTACGTATTTTATTAAAAAAGTTTTACTGATCTCGTACTAAAGTACACATTTATATTTAGGAATAAAATTCGAATAAAAAACTAAGGAACTTCACTTCCATTACCTAAACAATAAACGCAATTTTTTAATTGTGTATCTTTGTTATGGAAAAAAAGATTGTGGCGCTTGACGGACGCCTCATACAGATGCTTGATGGACGCCCCACATAGGCGCGTGGCGGGTTTCGGTGGCGGTAGATGACCCGACGTACTGGCTGTTATCGGATTATGCGGTGTGTTGGTTTTATGACGCACAGGCGGTTGGCGGATTATGCGGCGTGTTGTCTTCGGTTTCGGTAAATGACCCAGTTCTGACGCACAGGCGGTTGGCGGATTATGCGGCCTGGACTTGGTCCTCGGTATAGTGGAGTAGGATTGATCTTCGACGGCAACCTGCGAATGGAACAGACGATTTTATTTAGTGAGAAGTGGCATAAAGACAGTTAATTGAGAAGCGGGCGAACCGCGTAGGCGGGCGAATCGCGTAAGCGGGCAAAACGCGTAAGCGAGCTAATCGCGTAAGCGAGCGAATCGCGTAAGCGGGCGAACCGCGTAAGAGGGCGAACCTCGTAAGCGAGCTAATCGCGTAAGCGGGCGAACCGCGTAAGAGGGCGAACCTCGTAAGCGAGCTAATCGGGCGAACCGCGTAAGCGGGCTGACTACTTGTGCAGTCTTACCGCGTAAGAGGGCGAACCTCGTAAGCGAGCTAATCGCGTAAGCGGGCGAACCGCGTAAGCGGGCTGACCACGTGTGCAGTCTTACCGCGTAAGAGGGCGGACCTCGTAAGCGAGCGAATCGCGTAAGCGGGCGAACCGCGTAAGAGGGCGAACCTCGTAAGCGAGCTAATCGCGTAAGCGGGCGAACCGCGTAAGCGGGCTGACCACGTGTGCAGTCTTACCGCGTAAGAGGGCGGACCTCGTAAGCGAGCGAATCGCGTAAGCGGGCGAACCGCGTTAAAGCCCTGAAAAGGACCGTTCTACAACTACTAGTCCTGAAGAGGACTGTTCTACTACTACTAGCCCTGAAGAGACTATTGGGGCGGATCTCTGTTGCTTCGGGTTAAGTATTCGGACTGCGGACTATGCCACTTGTCGTTCAACTCGGTTGGTAGCTCCGTTGATCCACACCATTGACTGAAAAACGTCAACACCTTATACCACTGGCTATACAGAGTCAACGAGAATTATATGCACAGCGTGTATTTTAATTTACTTTCTTGTTACACCCGAAACAAGAAAGTATAAGCATAGTCATATATTCATTATGAGTGGCTGTGGCTGTCAATGGTTGTATGTGGGTGCGTGCGTGTGTTCGCTGTGATGGCTTAGCACAGTGGTGATGGTGGATGCTCTTGCTATTGCGTTTGATGACGTCAATGGGGGATCGTAGTGGCTAACTTAGAGAGAATGCCAATGCACAGTGGTAATAAATGACTATGTGCGGATAAAATAACATTTTGTCCGTTACAACGGCTCGTCACATATGACTCACAATTAACATCGTTCATTATGGTTGGACCACCCTTTATAACCCATTCGTGCTGTTTGGTTAGAAAATACGATCGACTATAATCAGATGTTTTTGCACGTTACATTGAACACAGATCATGCTCCGGAGAAATAATTTAGCCATGATAATTTCAGTTTCAATATTTTTGAGAAGAGTAGAGTTCTAGACCACGTTAGGCAACATTTAAATGCTCTACTCACATAAGTATGTACTAGAAATCAAATTTTGTTCATTTCATCGTCCCTAGAGAAAATGGGTGCCCCTCTATCCACGATTTGATATAGCCGTCATGGAATGGTCCCTTGCGACTAGACTGCTTGACGATCTAGGCCAGGCCCTCCCCATCGATATTACTATTTTTTGTGATTACTATATTCAAAATATTTAAATTGGTAATTTTAATAGGGATTTTGAAAATGTCTAAAAATGACTTGAAAAGATCGATTCTAATAGAATTTATGTAACTTTTAGACAACATAAGGGATTATTGTGAGACATAGTTTTTAAACATTTTTTAAAAAATTCTCCAATTTTGTACATATTTTGTTTTTATATTCAGGCTCAAAATAGTTATTGTTGTTTTCAGTATATGAAAACAACTTTGTTAAAAATTAAAGAAGAAGTAAGTGACATGTATGTATATATTCACATATTGTTAGCTCTTAAGGAACTTTTTAAATCAGTGAAATAATGAAAATTGTTCAGGTCTCTGATAATAATACTTCACATTTACAAAGTCTCAATCAACCTGTTTCGACTTTTGGTAATGAAGCACAATTAAAAACCACTTTAATTCGCTGGTACCTAGAGTTTAGTCTGCGACGCCGTTCGCACCAGGATGAGTTTCGTGAACATCTTCCAACTTTTATCGTTTTGCCGAAAACCATCGATGATTTGCGTGAACTGATAATGCGAGACCCACATGGGAGCTGTATGGGTCTTTCAAGACGAGCCAAATGCAACAAAAGTTGTTCGTGGAAGAAGCACATCGAAGCAAATGATTGCTTTTTTTTTGTATAACCGGTCATGTAGGACTGTCAATTCTGAGCGGTACACAACCATTTTTTGCCAACAGTGTTCGAAGACGTAAGGAAAAACAATAAGAGAAAAACAATTGCATCACGACAATGCAAGCTCTTTCGAATTGATTGGTCTTCCGCCGTACATCCCTGATTTGGCACACAATGACTTCTTCTTATTCCATCACATCGAGAAAAAACTGCGTGGTCAATGTTTTTCGACACCCGAAGCAGCTGTTGAATCGTCCAAAAACCATGTTTTGGAGTTGTCTTAATTGAGTGTATTGATCTATTCACTCCATTTTCAACAATAAATTATTGTTTTTTCTTGTTGGACCCAAAATATAAATAGCAACCCTCGTAATTAACGACAACTTAAGATGGACAGACATACATTGACTCAGCTAGTAATTCTGAGTCGATATGTACACTTTAATGTGGGTCTAGCTGTAGTACATCTAGGAGTTACAAACATCTGCCACAGAACAATCGTATAATATTCTGTACCACAGTGTGGTGTAGGGTATACAAATTTATGTGCAGTTCCATAGCATCGATACTTTAACCTAGTATGACTTTATAAAGACACACAAATACTTGCAATCATACAGTGCCCACAGTTCAATGAAAAATAGGAGTGATTGTTACGTCCCTGGTGTTAACGTAGTATAAAAGTTATAAGGGATTCATATTTCAATATGTGGATATTTGTGTACGAGTATGTGGAGTCTTAAGACCGCTGTTATACATAGTGTGCACCGTTCAAACAGACAGGCGGGCATAGCTCAGCTGAAAATGGGCGAATTTTGTCACACCCTTTTTGGTACCTCCGACACAAAAGGACAATTTTTCACCAAAAGTTAACTGATTACAGCTTTAATACCAGTGCATACAAAATACTTGAATTTTGTACAGTGTAAAGTTTCTATAGTACCTACATTCCAGTGAGAAGTGGGCGTTACTGGCACGCCCCTTTTGGCATCACCCACACTAATGGACTATTTTACACCAAAAAAAGATATATTAACAGCTTATATCTTTAATACAAGTACATATTTTCAACTTATTAAATGCAATTTAAATTGATAACAATTTAATTAAAACAAAAAAATAAATTTATTATTTTAATTTTTATTTTATTTTATTGATTTTTGGATCGAAGGTGGGAGTATTCGTACTATGGTTTACCCGACTGAACTTCCTTACTTACTTTATAAGGAATTTACATATTTAATTATGCTATGGAAAGAGAGGTCATATAAAAACCATCATCTATATTTACCTCACTCCTGTTTGATGCAAATTATTCTGGTATATGTATATACTCAAATGTATTAACGAAATATTCCAAATTGGATAATTCTATAGAATTCGGCGAAATTGAGATAAATTCCCCATTAGGTTTAAATCGAATTTTCTTTGATGGCAATCCTTATATTTGGAGGGTGTGCAGCAGAAAAGGGTATCCGACAATCTTTTGATTTCTATGTTTCCGTTGTTATAACCGAGTCGTTTTGTTCTTGTTGCTGTTGTTGCTGATAATGATGATGCTCTTCTAACATTTGAGTTATATAATCAATATAAGCTCATTAGGATTTTTCGGTGAGATTTTCCTTTGCGGAGCGTTAACGTTACTAATGCGAATGATTTCTGATGATAATGAACTTAATGCCACACATACCCAAGGAGAAACACACACACGCAGACACAAACACGTCCATACAACCATTCGGAGATGAAAATAAAGGATATGCTACTGGTGCTGACGCTCTCCTGAATATGTGCTCCGATTTTGTGATAAGTTTTGGGATAATTGATTGCGCTCAAACGTAAATGACTCCTTTGGGAAACAAAAAACAAAAAAATGTGAAGCATTTTTTACGACGCTAAGCAGTTTACGAGTTGGGAACGAGGACGAGGACAAGGACGATGTGTGCAACCAAATATGTCGATGATTTTTGTTCTTTCTACTCTCATTGTGTGTCAAATATAAACGTGATAAGTGTGGGTGATACGAATACATGTATGGATGTACCTTAGACCAGAGTGATGCAAAATTTATGGAAATAAGTCTGTCCTTTCTTAACCAGAGAAACGATGACAAGGAAAATTTGTTCTGATTTTATTTAGCCAATATCGAGCTCTAGTTGTCAACTAAAATTGATCTGAAAAGACCTTCCGATTTTTTATTAGAGAAAACCTGGATACATCTAAGGGAGAACTCTAGCTTGATTCGACTAATACAAAGCCTGCTGAAGAGAAGACGCATGACAGCAAGTCCTGGGCCCACAACTCTAACAACGTTTGTATATATAACCAGTAAGGAAAGGCAGAAAGTCGGGCGGGGCCGACTATATAATACCCTACACCTCCCTAACAATGCGATAAAGGTCATTGCGATAATAATTTGGAATAATTGGTAAGTCGGCAGCAACATATTATCTAATTCTGAGCCGATTATCGCTAAATTAAGCAATATTTGTTCCTAAATTGAGAAACATCTTTCCGGAAAATATTAATGATCGGAAGTAAAGTACAACTTCTACAGCGCTTTGATACCAAATCAGGAGGAACATATATATGGAGGTTATATATAAATCTGAACCGATTTTCCCTGAATACTCATTCATGTAAAAAGACCTCTTTCTGTAGAATTTCGTACTGATCGGATATAAAATACAGTCTCTACAGCGCTTACATGTCAAATCGGTGGTAACTAGAGTGATCAAAACCGGTTTAAAATAAACCGGCCCACCGGTTTTTTGCTTCCACCGTCCCCGGTTTTTCTCAAAATCATGAATTTCGAACAACCGGTGCAACCGGTTTTTTTCGTTTGTTTCCACCGGTTTTCCGGTTTTTTATTATCACTAAAATATTAAAAATTATTTACAACTTTATATACAAAATATCACAAATTAAGATAATTATATGAAAGATCTCCTTATATGGCCTAAACAGACTCGGCAACTTTGCTAGCATCCGAAGCCATTCACCAATTTCTATACAAATTACAAAAATTTAAAGAAAATAAATGATTCATACGCGCAGAAGTTATGTAAAAAGTAAACATTTCAATTGGGTAAACCGACTAGAGTATACTCTTACATATTTATATACCCACCTGCACTAAAGTGTGTATATAAAATATATATGTATAAAGATTTAGTACCTCTATTAAATATTCTATTTAATATCCCGAAATATTAATATTTTCTTGAGTGAACTACATAAGGGGAATTTCATGTCAAGTGAGTTAATTTTTAAAAGGGATGTCTTCTGTCGGGATGAAAATTGCACCAAGTAGCCCTATCAGATAGTAGTTATGAGACACAATTCCAACGAGATCGGTTAAAGACTTTCCGAGTTGGAATATTGAAATTTTTGTCAAACGGTTGTTTTTCCCATTTGAAATGCTAAAATGTTTGGTTGAACGTAAATTTTTTTTCCAGAGGTTTATATTTATTTTGATAGATCAACAGGTCCCATCCCATTAATAGGTCACAAAGCTTTTAAAGGAAATTATCTAAGCTTTCTTTTGAGCAAAAAAATCTAAAATTAAAACATAGGTTTTTACCAAAATTTCAAAAAAGTTTAATTTTGCAAAAAAGTAATGAAAATATATTTGCTAATTTTTTTAAAAGGTTGAAGAAAAGGCTATCGATAACACTTTTGGAAAATGTTTCTAAATACAATAGCTAATTAGTTATAAGTATGAGATAAAAGGACCGTTTGACTCAAATGACAATATTCATCACAATCCAACTCATAACTACTATCCAACAGGACTAAATTTGGTGCAAGATTCCTGATCAGAAGACATCGCTTTTAAAAATTTAATATTAAAAATCGCCTTTTTTGTTATTAAAAATGAAAATGTTTTTCAAACGGCAATTTTCATACTGTTTTGGTATGCAGAAAAAACCGGTTCTACCGGTTTTCTTCGAAGAAAAAAACCGTCCACTGGTTTCTTTATAACTTAAATAAACCATCCACCGGTTTTTTATTTTTTCAAAAAAAACCGGTTTTTTGATCACTCTAGTGGTAACATATATATGGGGGCTATATCTAAATCTGAACCGATTTTCTCCGAATTTGGCAGTATTCCTTCGAGTAATAAGAAACCTCTTTCTGCGATGGTCCGGAAGCTGTGGTTAACCCAGACAAGACAGAATTTGATCATTTAACTAGGAAGAATAAGGTCCCACATGTGGACCCTCCTCGGATAAATGGAACAGACAGCTTGTGTTTTCTGAAAGTGCAAAATTTCTAGGAATAATTCTAGATAGGAAATTTTTATTCAGACGTATTGTACTGCATTGTGTAAGGAAAGCCAACGTCGCATTAGTAGGCTCACGTTGGGGCCTCGCTCCTAAAATCGTCTATATAATATCTATGCGAGAGCTGTCCCAAAACTAGCCGAGATAGCTACCAACTAAAACATATGTTTTATGTTTCAATGCGCCATGTTGTTTAGTGTTTTTTTAGCACTCAAGAGTAAACAATAAGAGTAAAATTTGTAAGCATGGAAAAAATTGGTCACCGATATGTACTACAATAGTATCATTTGAAAGGTCTCAGTCCAACAATATTAAACCTGAGCTAGATTTTACTTTGGGAGAGTCTGCTCCTTCATTTACAACTATAAAATAGTGGCCGTATATACAATAAACGGGGCCGTATGAGCTGCAAATTCGCCAAAAATTAAAAGCTATTAACGGCAAAAGATTTGCAGCAATAAAGAGGTGGGGGTTGCGTTTGATGGCTATTTTCAGGAACTAAAGTTACTATAACTATCGTATCGAAGCTATTGAAAATCGTTGGAGAAAGTGTGTCGAGCTAAAAGGATATTGTGTTGAGAAATAAATAAAAAGTTAACCAATTTTCTTTGTTAGGTTCCGCAACTGATAAACGATCTATTACAAACCAATTACACAGTGCGACAAGATAAACTCAAGTTGAGAAGACCTGTAGGTCTTGAAGAGTAAAATAAGAATCTTGTTTTGGAATTCCCCGGACACCCCCAAAAAACGGATTTGCGGATATAAAAGCGATTTTCTTGCCTCTTTTCACTTGAACGTCTACATCAATATATATCTAAATAGGAATTTGTAACTATGAAAAAAAGAAATAATTTGTTGTTAGTCCCTTTTGAATTTCGTTAATAATTTCGCCATTTTTGATAGTAGGTCGCTAAAAATTTTTCAGGATGTGTATTTTGATGCAGTGTACCGACACCCATCAAAAACTGAATTTGCATTTTTCTTGTTGTTGCGCCCTTTTAGTTTCTGATGACGATATGTAAATCAATTAATCTTACGGTTATCTCACAAACTAATTGGTTAAAACATTGCCTAAACTAGAAAATGACAAAGAATATTAAAAAATGTGTTTGTAGGAGAAATAAACCTATATTCCTACAACTTTAAATAAACAATATCGTTCGAAAGATCTACAGGGTGGCTGATATGTATTGCAACCAACTTCAGGTTGCTATCATTTCTAAAGCGCTAGTCTGATAGCTGACAGATTTATTTCAGTGACAGTTCATTTTATTGTTTACAAGCTTACAAAAGCATTTTGATCTTCAGATTCAGAAAAAAAGTTATTCGTGATGGAATTCAAGCGTGATAGTGTGATTGCTTTATATTTGGGTGGAAAACACAAGTAGCTATCGTTAGAGCCCTCCAGCATTAAAATGTGAATAAATCTTTTGTTGCTCGTACCATTGCTCGTTACCGTGATACTGGCAGTGTTGCATCGCGTCCAAAAAGTGGACGGAAAAAAACGGTAACAACACCAGAAATGATCCGAAAAGTGAAGGCCAGATTTTATCGAAATCCACGCCGCAGTGGTAGAAAAATTGCTCGTGAGCTTTCAATTGGCCACCAGAAATCAAGCGCCGCCGATGGTAATGGTGTGGGCCGCCGTAACGGCCGATGGTCGCTCCCCGCTCGTATTCATCGACCATGGGGTCAAAATAAATGCCGAATATTATCGGGAAAATGTCCTAAAGACAGTATTGCAGCCCTGGCAGACAACCATTTCGGCCGCAGACCATGGACATTCCAACAGGACTCAGCACTATCGCACTCAGCACGCGTCAACCAAGAATGGCTTAAACAGGAGGTTCCTCGCTTCATTTCTACCGCACAATGGCCACCAAGATCTCCGTATCTCAATCCGTTGGACTTTTGCGCCTGGGGCATTTTAGAGAGTAAGGTTCGCACTAAAAAATACCAAAGTATCGATCATATCAAGACGGCGCTTCGCCGGGAATGGGCCAAAATACCGCAGAGCCACTTTCGTGCAGCGTGTGATGGCTTTGTCGGCCGTTTGAAGGCCATAATTCGTGCCAAAGGTGGCCAATTCGAACAAATCTAAACTGTTTCTAAAATTTTATGTTATTTCCGACATTTTTAGCTTTTTAACAATAAATTTTAAAAAAATAGCGCTTTACTTTGTTGCATTACATATCAGCCACCCTGTAATCCTCTTATTTCCAAATTGGTTTAGATATTGAAAATCGGTTAATAATTAACCAAGATATAGGCGTTCAAGTGAAAAAGGTAAGAAAATCTGTCTTTTACCCGTAAATCCGGACTTTGGGGGTCCTCACTAAGACCTGCAAGAAAAATAGTATTGCGGTTTTTGGACTGTCGAACTGTTTTATCAAAGGTTCAGAGAACAGTCTGCCTATGCATAAGCAGAGCTGCCTATGCATAAGCAGAGCTTTAAGAACTACTACGAATGAGTCCCTACAACTGCTACTCAATCTATGTACTACCTACTGATATTGTGGCGAAAGAAGTTGCAAACAGAGTGACATTAAGGTAAAACTGTCTATAACTATGGATGTACAAGAACTACGGCCACATGAGGATATTACAGTGTAGCGCTATGGTAACCGATCCAGTGGACTATATACCAGCAGTGTACACATTCAAGAAGAACTTCATCACTAAGATACCAGCCATAGAGGAATGGGTTAGCAGAACACCGGGTAATATAAATCATCTTCACTTATGGTTGGCTTCGGAGTACATTGTAAAGAAGTCTGGATATAACTCACATACTACCAGATTCCTGCAGTGTCTATCGAGTCGAAATAATAGCAATATGGGAAGTTGCCAAGTGGTTTAGTGGCAATATAGTGACCACTTAAGTGGTCGTCTGCCGCAGATCTCTTAACGAGAAGGTTGAGCAATTTAGCACATACCTCATATCGATACCTCCATTCTAAAACATGCTAAATCGACTTAGCATGTACAAGGTCCAATGACTCCTGTAAGAGCTATGGTGATGAGGAAGAATTGGAGAGCATTGATCACCTGCTTTGCTTATGTCCTGCTTTGATATACTGGAATCGGCCTTTCTATGAATTTTATCGGATCTTTTCGGTACCGATATTCGTACTATTGACAACTTTGTATCTGAGCCCGTGGTAACAATAGGGACCAAAATTGGTCTATATTAGCTGGTAAAAATGGCTGCCACTCATACTAACCCTAATAGGGTCCCCATTGCCCTCCGATATTCATGAAATGTTCTGAAATGTTTCTTATTTGACCAGTTAACATATGTGTCGAATATGATTAATATTGGTTCGGATTTATATACAGTCCAATCCAATTATATCAATAATACCAATCCAAAATATGCTATGTCTAATCAGTTAGTTTTTCAGGAGAGACGATCGAAGTTTTGTGCAAATTTTAAATCTGTATGGAAATTCTTTATAATGTAATCCGAATTACCTATATGGTTTTCTAATATCTTTTGATTGGACTGAAGGATGATTGCCAAATTTTAACTGAATATAATTAGAAATATTCCTAATGTCTCTTAAAAGATGCTTAGTCAACATAGCATACATTGAAGGTATCGATATGTACTTATACATTCCGATTTGGCATATATTCGTATGCAAGCGCCGTGGTTCATATCCGATAATTATGAAACTTGTCATGATAAAGTTTCATAAAAGTTGATAGAAATATAAATACTATCTTATTTGATGAAATCTGTTAAAATTTTGATCTGATCTGGAATCGAGACACTATATTATTTTCTACTTGATTATTTTAAAATTGGGTAGAGGAGATTTTCTTGATCTAGAAACGAATACAGTCAACATTGAAAAAATTCTGTTTCAACTTACATGTAGCCCCCATATATACTACTCCCATATTTAAATATCTGATCACTATTTGGCATAGGGTGAACAGGCCAAATTAAGATACATAGAATATATTTTCAATTTCGCATCTATTTCTTAAAAATGTATTTTTCTAACCGGAAAACCAACCAGATTTAGATTAACAATACTCTGAACATTAACATTACTCTGATCTAATACGATGGTGTTGTATATCATAAAGTCGGCGCCACCCGACTTTTGCCTTTTAAAGATAATATATACGATGTAATTTTTTCTTCTTCGCTTGATCAAAATATTAATCATATTTACTAGAGAAATAATATATGAGATTCTGTTGCTTTTGGTATAAGTCTTATACAGATTTGAATTTGCCAATATTTTCAAATAAGAGTATATTGTCCTTTCGTGAACTAATAAGATTTGTTCCCCCTCACATTACAATAATATCGTTCTCTTGTCGCAATATTTTTCTTTCAAAAAAAATCAATCCGCTCTAATATACTTACATTCATGTATCTGGCTATTGATTTCGGTCTGTCTCCGACTAAATAGGTTCAAGTGTATTTGGCTCTACGGGAATGTGTTACCTTTACTGAAGGATTATTTTTACTGTTGTTGTTATTGTCTGTAATTACATTATATTAGGGCGCGCGTGTGCGTGTGGATATTTTTCGTATTGTTTTATTGATTACTTTGGCTTGGAATAACGACAAAAGGTGGTTTACGGCACCTGATTTGGAAAAACAAACACACTCGTATGTGTAGCTAAAGTTATGCATTCAGTAACAACAATTGGTCATGGTCCATTGCTAATGACACTCTATGGGAAACCCCAAAATATGGGGGGATTAATGTGTCAATTCTTCCAGAGTGATTGGTAGTAATGAGTGTAAATTAGAATTCTTAAATTAGGAAATGAACAAGAACTCAATGAATCATTTTGAAGGAACTTTAATCACGGTTCAAAACACACACAAAATAAATATTATCAATGCCCCAAGCATCGGTGAAATCTGACCTCTGAAACATCTGCATGTGGTCCCTCGCCATCACGCAAGCAGGTTCAGCTTTGGGCTAATAACCCAGTCTCGTAAAAAAAGCTAATTAATGAAACGTCAACAAACGAAAATGAAACAACTACCCCCCATATGACGACGACATACGGCTGTAAGCAACGGATATTGATTGGAACCTGGAACGTACGAACTATCTCCGAACCGTTAAGACTCAACCAAGTATGCAACGAGATGACAACATATGTATAACATTGACATCCTAGGCTTAAGCGAGGTGAGATTGAAAAGCGGTACCACCCACATGACATCTGCTCAACAATTCCTGCTTTCAGGCAACCCTTCTCTCTCCAAAAGCAAAAAAAGCTCTAATTCAACACAAGGCTATATCTGAGCGCATAATTTCCACACGCATTTGGTCTAAATTCCGCAACATCACAGTCCTGCAGTGCTATGCACGCACTGGCCCAGATGACGACGAAGCAAAAAATTCATTTTATGGCCAACTAGAAACCTTCATGTGCTCTATCCCTGGAAGTGGCATCAAAATCCTGATCGGCGACTTCAACGCAAAAGTCGGTAACAATAACAGCAACCTTAAATCAGTAATGGGCACGCATGGCCTAGGAACAACCAGGAATGACAACGGAGACAGACTAGTCGATCTATGCGCCAGATATCACATGTTCATCGGTGGCACAAAATTCATACACAAAAACATCCACAAATACACATGGGAGTCCCCAGATGGCCACACATGAACCAAATGGACCATATTATGGTCAGTAAGCTATTTCTCGGGTGTTTATTAGACGGTAAGACACGTCGAGGTGCTGATATCGACAGTGACCACAATCTCCTCGTAGGTAGCTTTAAACTTCGTTCCGCTGCCGTACACACCAAAAAGAAACAAACTAAATATAATACGTATAAACTGCAAAGCACTCCTGGTTCGACATACCAGACGCATGTCACCAAAGTGCGGCCCAAATCCTTGGCACACTAAAACGAAACCACAAACCATGGATAAACGATGCCACGATGCAGGAAATTGCAGTCCGAAGAAGGCTTACAAACAAAATAAACCGGGCCAAGACTGAAGACACGAAACGAAATGCAAAGGCCGAATATCGCCAGACTGCAGCCAAAGTAAGAGAAATTTCCACTGCTCCCTCCCGAGAAGAGAAATTTCCACTGCGCCACCTACTTTTGCAGAAATACTTCAATCAAATCTGAAGAACTCGAAAGCGGCCGGGCCAGACAACATTCCTGCAGAACTATTAAATTATGGTGCTGAACCCATCGCCGAAGCCCTCACACCTATAATTAAAGACGTGTGGGAACTAGGGTCTATCCCGAACTGGAAGGAGAGCGTAGTTGCAACATTGCCGAAGAAGGGAGACCTAAGGCATTGCAGAAACTGGAGAGGCATTATTGAATGCAGTTAATAAAATGTTATCGTCCTTGATTCTACAGCGATTCTTCAGTTGCAGAAACTATTCTGCGAAAAGAACAGGCTGGATTCCGATCGGGAATGTCAGCTGTCGACCATATTAACACACCTCGCATTATCATCGAGCAGACCTTCGAATTCAACACCAGCCATTATCTAATCTTTGTAGATTTCGAATGTGCCTTCGACACGGTATCCAGACCCGCGCTCTGGGATGCTCTGTTAAGCAATGGAATCCCGGCGAAAATAATTCACCTTATTCGCGAGCTATTTACAGATGCCAAATGCAAAGGCAACACTTAGTGTTGCCTAGGCCAGAAATATATATAGAAACAATTGTAAAGGAAATATATACATAAATATATTGTATATCTAATCAATTAAATATTTCATACATTTCTCTAAATTGTATGTGTTTTTTAAATCAAAACCGAAAGATGGTAAAAGATCACCTCTTATTGTGTTAAATGGTTAAGAGCAAAAGGCATTTTGAGCCCGACTTTTAGTACAATAGAATTTGGCAAAAAAAAAATGAGTTTTTCGGGATTTTCGAATTTATTTATTTACAAATATTACAATGAAGAAATAGCCTCGATTTCTGGCATCAAGACATACACGTTACACAAAATAAAAATATTTTCTATATATTAAGTCTTAAATATTTTATGGATTTATTAAGTTTCCGTCTGCTTTTGAAAACATTTGTTTGTAATGCACAAAAAAAATGTATGATGAAAGTTTCCAACGCTTGAACATTTTGTTCGCCAGGGGTTGCCAACTTTATGACCATGTAGCTCCGCCCTTGTATACAAATTAACTTATCAATTACCACTTCTACAAGAATGTCAAGTATTGCAGCAATCGGTTGGCTGGTTAAGAATCGGCCGAATTATTTCCTTTTTTAATTAATGCGTTCTAGACTTTATTGAAAAGTTGTCGTTGGCTTTATTATTAAAGCCAACGACAACTTTTTTTTAACAGATCGTCCTTAAAAATGGATCATATCGGTACGTGTTTTTATATAACCACCATATGAACGTAAAAGACAAAATTTGATTTCTCAGAATTTAGAAATGTACTCTATTTAAACTGCAATAATTCGTAGTGATAATGGTTAGATGTATTCCATATTTCCCGTGTATTGGTTAGCAAATAATGCAGGGTTTTAAACAATCGGCCCCACCCGACTTTAGTTTTAGATTTAGATATTGCCCTACATGTTTAGCATTTATTGGTCTGCATACGAGTATAATTGGCATAGATTCGATGTCGAAAACTAGTATCGTTCCGTCTCTTCGTTTCTATTTTTTTTTTTTCAAATATCTTCAAATGAAACGACAAACTTTATACACCGCCTTACTCCATTGCTGACGACGTCGGTTATAAAACTACAAATGTTTAGTGCTGTTATGTTTTACTGGTTTTTTTGTTCCTTCATAGTTACTAGTTTCCGTTTTATAGTCATAATTATGTACACAGCAATTTATGTTCTTCAATATGAATCCGTACATACGTACATATAGACAGACATACTCGTATGTGTGTGAAGGAACATAAATTGCGCAGTTAAGACATGCACGGTATTTATGACTTTGAATGTGAGCAAAAAACGTACTCGTATATATAAATTTAATACTTATCAAGAAGTCAAAAATCAACATGAAAGCTAAGGGAAATATTACTGCACTAAACTTCAATCAATTTACTGTGAATTTGAGCAGTTATGAGTGGTACATAACTGCACACAAATATATGTGTGTATGTATGTACTCGTATCCTGCCATGCAATGGAACGCTCGTCAGGAATTCGATTTGAAGCTATGTAGTACCATTATGCGGAAAAATTATTTACCGACACGTATAACTTTTAGCAGGTGCATTTATTAAACTAATATGAAGTGTGCGATGCACGGAACATACAATAATCGACAAAAAAAGAACCAAATAAAGATTGATAGATACATTTCATATGAAAAACAAATAAACGGTATTTTTCCTGCAATCCGACAGCTTCATTTAAACATTTTATTAATACAAAACTAATCAATTAAATTAATCAATACACTACCAAATCTGATTTTTTTTTTTTCATTTTTTACAATAAAACTAAAATAATTATGAGAATGAGTGTATAAGTCAAATAAACTGATTTTTACTTACATCTTGATTAGGTTTCGTTCAAGTTTTAGTGTAACTGCATCCACATAGAATCTGAAATCAAGAAACAAAAAAACATGAAATGAATAAACAAAACAATTATTGGTGCTCTGACAAAAGCAAATTGAGGAATTAAGAGTTAAAGAAGATTGAACATTATAGTGGATTAAAAACTACAGTATACTTTCATTGTACACAGCACACGGAGGCGTATTTGGTGCCAAAACTGCGCATTAATTGCAAGGAATATTCGAGTATGTGGAACACATTTAAAGCAGATATAATTCTGCGCCATTACACTGTACAAAATTTCAAGTCTTTGTTTGCACTGGTATTAAAGTTATAAGCTGGTAACTTTTGGTTCATATGTGTGGGAGGTACCAAAAGGGGCGTGGCAACATCGCCTATTTTGCTCGAGGTAATAGTGACAAATAAACGAATACTATGTGTTGAATTTTAGAGGATTCAAATAAGTAGTATATAAAATGTTATAGTAGTATTATAGTAGTATAAAAGTTATTAAATAATCAATATTTCACTAAATGTTAAATAATCAATATTTCACTAAATGTTAACCCTTTGTGGGGGAGGTACTAGAAGGAGTGGACCAATATGGCCCATCTTCGAACTTAGCCGGAGATAGAAGAAAATATTACCACATACCAAATTTGAAGTCAATCGGTTACGCCGAACATACTTAGGGTCTTTGGTCACTCCTTCGATGTGTTACACGTTCGTATCGTAGCAAATGTTATATACACTGAAAAAAATTGTCATAAAATTAAAGAAATGCTCCAAAGACGTCATCAGTTTTTAAAATAAGTACATTTTGTACTTAAAATATAGATAATTTCAATAATATTAAGTAATTTACTTAATTTTAAGTAAATTTTCTTAATGTTAAGTACAAAATGTACTTATTTTGAAGACTAGCGACGTCTTTGGAGCATTTCTTTAATTTTATGAAAAAAATTTTGTCAGTGTACCCTCCTCTCTAAGGTGAGGGGATAAAAAATTTATGTTTTACTTAATAATGACCTCGGGCTTGACTATCTATTGCCTATTAGTAATATCAAAAGGTTGAGTTAAAACAAATTCTAATATTTAAAAAAATATTTTATTAAAAATTATTAAAATTTTCTTAAAAAAATAGATTTTTTGCAATATCTTGCAAGATGTCCTCGAAACGGCCTACTTAATTTCGGATTCTCTAAAGCTTTCCCGAACCAACTCAGATAAATAGTTTGCGATTTATGCTAAAATAGGTGGCAGAACCTCTAGTTTTATATCACACAGTAGTACAGGGTATTGTAACTTTGTGAATTTGTTTGTTACACACAAAAGTAAAAGAAATAGACCTATAAATCAATAGAATCAATTTTTGAGTTGATTTTGCTATATCCGTCTGTGCAAATATGAGTTGACTAACTATGACGGAAGTCTCTTAATACACTTCGAGACAATACTAAATTTAATGAAAATGGTTTCAGCACCTATATATAACATATATATGTTACCCCCGATTTGACGTGTAAGCGAAACTGTATGTAGAAGCTGTATTTTATATTCTATCAGCACGAAATTCGGCTGAAAGAGCTTTCTTATTACATGAACACTGACAAATTCGGGGAAGATCGGTTCAGATTTTTGATCCAAGTTGAAGAAAATCTGTTTAGATTATGTACAGTCCCATCCCCTCTATTTGTGCTTTCCCATTCTTGATCTATGAAAGAACTCTGCGCATTTTAAGGTTATCATTTCAGATCTAGTTTAGCACGGTCAAAATCTTCAACTCCTTGAAAAAAATCTTGACGAGGTGTTCGAGCTAAGTACTTTGCTAACTGTAACGCATTGTTAGGGAGGTGTAGAGTATTATAAAGTCGGCCCCGCCTAACTATTTTGATAAACAAGTCCTATTTCACTAATAGATCACAAAGCTTTTAAAGGAAAAGACCTGCGGTTTCTTTTAAGCAAAAAATATAGTTGTCGGGCAAAAATTAATAATTAAATTAATGGGAAAAAAGGTTGTCAAAAATCACAACCCTCCAACGCGGAGAGTCCTCAGCCGATCTCGTTAACAATCTGGATTGGCCAAATTTTTTTAACGTAAAACTCAAATGTCGCATAATACAGATGATGGGAGCGCAAAGTTTTGCATAAACTTAATTTTCTCAATTGTAATTCAAGCAAAGAAACCTTCAAAAAAAATTTCAAATCTGAAATTTACATGCTGCATAGGGTCCTTTAGATAGAAAAACTTTTGCAAATAGTTTTTTCTTTGATTTGGATCGTTCTGAAGAGGATGGATTATATGAGGTGGATTGTTAGGCCGACGCCGGCTATGGCGGAGTGCCTTACTGGGACTGTCTTTTTCTGGTATGATGTCGCCAGATCGACTATATTAAGATGCCGCATCTACCCTGAGGATCAGACGTCTACTAAATCCATTTTATAGAACTTATATTAATGGAAGCTGATCATGCCAATCAATTAAACATGATCGTTAATGCAGTGAATCAATTTCTTTCAATTAATCTTTTTTTTAAAATAAAAGAAATCATGAAAAAAATAGATTTTTTGCAATATCTTGCAAGATGTCCTCGAAACGGCCTACTTAATTTCGGATTCTCTAAAGCTTTCCCGAACCAACTCAGATAAATAGTTTGCGATTTATGCTAAAATAGGTGGCAGAACCTCTAGTTTTATATCACACAGTAGTACAGGGTATTGTAACTTTGTGAATTTGTTTGTTACACACAAAAGTAAAAGAAATAGACCTATAAATCAATAGAATCAATTTTTGAGTTGATTTTGCTATATCCGTCTGTGCAAATATGAGTTGACTAACTATGACGGAAGTCTCTTAATACACTTCGAGACAATACTAAATTTAATGAAAATGGTTTCAGCACCTATATATAACATATATATGTTACCCCCGATTTTACGTGTAAGCGAAACTGTATGTAGAAGCTGTATTTTATATTCTATCAGCACGAAATTCGGCTGAAAGAGCTTTCTTATTACATGAACACTGACAAATTCGGGGAAGATCGGTTCAGATTTTTGATCCAAGTTGAAGAAAATCTGTTTAGATTATGTACAGTCCCATCCCCTCTATTTGTGCTTTCCCATTCTTGATCTATGAAAGAACTCTGCGCATTTTAAGGTTATCATTTCAGATCTAGTTTAGCACGGTCAAAATCTTCAACTCCTTGAAAAAAATCTTGACGAGGTGTTCGAGCTAAGTACTTTGCTAACTGTAACGCATTGTTAGGGAGGTGTAGAGTATTATAAAGTCGGCCCCGCCTAACTATTTTGATAAACAAGTCCTATTTCACTAATAGATCACAAAGCTTTTAAAGGAAAAGACCTGCGGTTTCTTTTAAGCAAAAAATATAGTTGTCGGGCAAAAATTAATAATTAAATTAATGGGAAAAAAGGTTGTCAAAAATCACAACCCTCCAACGCGGAGAGTCCTCAGCCGATCTCGTTAACAATCTGGATTGGCCAAATTTTTTTAACGTAAAACTCAAATGTCGCATAATACAGATGATGGGAGCGCAAAGTTTTGCATAAACTTAATTTTCTCAATTGTAATTCAAGCAAAGAAACCTTCAAAAAAAATTTCAAATCTGAAATTTACATGCTGCATAGGGTCCTTTAGATAGAAAAACTTTTGCAAATAGTTTTTTCTTTGATTTGGATCGTTCTGAAGAGGATGGATTATATGAGGTGGATTGTTAGGCCGACGCCGGCTATGGCGGAGTGCCTTACTGGGACTGTCTTTTTCTGGTATGATGTCGCCAGATCGACTATATTAAGATGCCGCATCTACCCTGAGGATCAGACGTCTACTAAATCCATTTTATAGAACTTATATTAATGGAAGCTGATCATGCCAATCAATTAAACATGATCGTTAATGCAGTGAATCAATTTCTTTCAATTAATCTTTTTTTTAAAATAAAAGAAATCATGAAAATATTTTTTTTTCAAATGAAAGCTTAGGTAATTTCCTTTAAGAACTTTATGATCTATTAGTGGGATGGGACATGTACAGGGTTGCCCATATTCGACGGACCGATGTTTTTTTAAAAAAAATCAAAGAAAAAAATAAAAATTTGGCGGTTGGCAATCTTAATCATTTAATTTGTTCCAATTAGATTTGTTTACATCAATTTTTGAATATGATATCTCTCAAATGGCCGCCTCTGGCGTTGATGGCGTATTGTGCCCTTTTTGCAGCATTTTCCATCGTTTTCGCCAACATTTCGGCCGGAATAGCGGCTATTTCTTCACGAATGTTGTCCTTGAGCTCTTCTACGGTCCTTGGCTTGTTAACGTAAACCTTTGACTTCAAATATCCCCACAAGAAGAAGTCAGGCGGCGTCAAATCGGGCGAACGCGGTGGCCAGTCCAAATCAACACTTTTCGACATCAAACGGCCCGGAAACAAATTCTTCAGAAAATCGATTGTTATGCGACTTGTGTGTGGTGGAGCGCCGTCTTGTTGAAACCAGAACTGCCTCATACGCTTTCGACGAATAATTGGCATCACAAAATTGGTCATCATGTCGCGATAACGCTCCTGGTTGATGGTAACAGCATGGCCATTTTCGTTTTGGAAGAAAAACGGCCCAATGACCGTTTTCGCACTAACGCCGCACCAAACTGTGCTTTTTCGTCATGAAGAGGCAATTCTTGAATCTCCTGAGGATTTTCAGTGGCGTAAATACGGCAATTTTGCTTATTTACGGTCCCATTCAATGTGAAATGGGCTTCATCGGACATGATAATTTTGTTTTTTGTTTTTTCACAATTGACTTCTTCTGTTGAATGTAAATTTCAACTATTTCAGAGCGCTCGCGTGGCGTGTATTGTTCCATGGTAAAAATCTGCTTGGACTGACGTTTCAAACGCGGTATGTCATTAAGCGATCTGACATCTCTGTCAAAAGTTATGGCGTTGCCAGATGGGTCCGTCGAATATGGGCAACCCGTATATCTATGTATCAAAATAAAGATAAGCATCTACAGGGTGGCTGATATGTAATGCAACAAAGAAAAGCGCTATATTTCTTTAATTTTTTTTTTAAATTTTAATGTCGGAAATAACATAAAATTTTAGAAACAGTTTAGATTTGTTCGAATTGGCCACCTTTGGCACGAATTATGGCCTTCAAACGGCCGACAAAGCCATCACACGCTGCAGGTGGTGGCTCTGCGGTATTTTGGCCCATTCCCGGCGAAGCGCCGTCTTGAGATGATCGATACTTTGGTATTTTTAGTGCGAACCTTACTCTCTAAAATGCCCCAGGCGCAAAAGTCCAACGGATTGAGATCCGGGGATCTTGGTGGCCATTGTGCGGTAGAAATGAAGCGAGGAATCTCCTTTTTAAGCCATTCATGGTTGACGCGTGCTGAGTGCGATGGTGCTGATTCCTGTTGGAATGTCCATGGTCTGCGGCCGAAATGTTTGTCTGCCCAGAGCTTCAATACTGTCT
The DNA here is from genome assembly GCA_963930755.1 of Eudasyphora cyanicolor. Classification (NCBI taxonomy): domain Eukaryota; kingdom Metazoa; phylum Arthropoda; class Insecta; order Diptera; family Muscidae; genus Eudasyphora; species Eudasyphora cyanicolor. The sequence goes on from OZ005734.1 coordinate 259,891,415, forward strand.
TTAGGACATTTTCCCGATAATAGTGGGCATTTATTTTGACCCCATGGTCAATGAATACGAGCGGGGAGCGACCATCGGCCGTTACGGCGGCCCACACCATTACCATCGGCGGCGCTTGAGTTCTGGTGGCCAATCGAAGGTGTAAATTTTCAGCTAACCTCTTTATAAAGTAAACCCGACCATTTTGTTTGTTCACAAACTGCTCAATTTGGAATGGCTTCTCATCGGAGAAAACCAAATTCGGTAACTGGCCACTTTCGTGCAAGCGAAGCAACTTCTTGGCTCTTTCCAGTCTAACTTTTTTTTGTGCATCGGTGAGCTCTTGCACTTTGTGGAACTTCAATGGCTTTAGTCCAAGCTCATTTTTAAATATGTGTTGTATCCGTTCTCGCGATATGTTCAGCTCACGAGCAATTTTTCTACCACTGCGGAGTGGGTTTCGATCAAATCTGGGCTTCACTTTTCGGATCATTTCTGGTGTTGTTACCGTTTTTTTCGTCCACTTTTTGGACGCGATGCAACACTACCAGTATCACGGTAACGAGCAATGGTACGAGAAACAAAAGATTTATTCACATTTAAATGCAGGAGGGCTCTAACGATATCCACTTCTGTTTTTACACCCAAATAAAGCAATCACACTATCACGCTTGAATTCCATCACGAATAACTTTTTTCTGAATGCAATAGATCAAAATGCTTTTGTAACCTTGTAAACAATAAAATGAACTGTCACTGACATAAATCTGTCAGCTATCAGACTAGCGGTTTAGAAATGATAGCAACCTGAAGTTGGGTGCAATACATATCAGCCACCCTGTACAAAATAGATGTTGAACCACATATTTCAACATAATTTGAGAAACACTTATCCAAATTGGTCAGGAAGCTTTGAAGAATCCTAAAGTAAGCAGCCTTCATCTTCTTATAATAACATTATTTTCATCCCATCAGCGTTTCATCTACCTTACAAGATATTGCAAAAAATAAAATTTGTTGACAACATTTTAATAACACTTTGCAACAAAATTTTTTTATTGTTTCCGAGACCTAAACCCTTTTTATTTGCAGACAATTTGTTTCTTCAAAAATTCCAATATTAATGGATGGTACTTTTAGTATTTGTATCATATTTTTTGATGTGTAAACTCGATAAAGTCGCGATGCCATTTAAATTAAAGAAAACCAGTAAGGAAAGGCTGAAAGTCGGGCGGGGCCGACTATATAATACCCTACACCTCTCTTACAATGCGATAAAGGTCATTGGTAAGAACATATATATGTGGATATATCTATCTAATTCTGAACCGATACTAATCGCTAAATTAAGTAATATTCGTTCCTAAATTGAGAGACATCTTTCTGGAGAATTTTGTAATGATCGGAAGTAAAGTACAACTTCTATAGCGCTTTGTAAACAAATTAGGAGGAACATATATATGGAGGTTATATATAAATCTGAATCGATTTTCCCTGAATACACATTCATGTAAAATAGAAACGTCTTTCTGTCGAATTTCGTACTGATCGGATATAAAATACAGTCTCGACAGCGCATAGATGTCAAATCGGGGCTAACATATATATGGGGGTTATATCTAAATCTGAACCGATTTTCTCTGAATTTGGCAGTATTCCTTCTTGTAATAAGAAATCTCTTTCTGCCGAATTTCGCTGTGATCGGATATAAAATACAGTTTCTACAGCGCTTGAATTTCAAATCGGGCGTAGCACATATATGGGGGCTATATTTTAATCTGAACCGATTTTCTCCGAATTTAGCAGTATTCCTTCATCTAATTGAGATCGGACCATAATTGCGACCTGTACTTTAATTACAAGAATAGGTTAATCAACTCAGAAAGTGATTACAAGTCGATCGGTTTAATAAACAATGGGTCTATCACTTCTCTTTTTGGGTGTTACAAACAAATGCACAAAGTCATAATACCCTGTACCACAGTGTGGTGTAGGGTATAATTATGAGGGCTAAAACGGAAGTCAGTAGAAGTTAGAAGAAGTAAATGCCGTTAGAACAATTTAAAAAAAAATATTTTTTTGAAAAAAAAATTTTTTTTACTGGTACAAAAAAAAGTATAGAAAATAGAAAAAAATTTGCAAACATTTTTCTGAACCATTTTTTGAAAGCTAACATTCTAATGAAGAAAATAATGACTATTTGCAAAATGTGTATGGATAACTGTATTAATTATGACCCACCTTGTAAACATAGTAAAATTCAAAAAATGTTTTGTAATGTTTATTTTGGCAATTTTGTTTTGGAGGCACCAAAAAGGGCGTGGCAATAACGCCAATTTTTTAATATACTATGGGTACTATAAAAACATTACACTGTAAAAAATTTAATGTATATGTAAAGGGTGGTCCAACCATAATGCACGATGTTAATTGTGCATCATTAATTGTGTATCATGTGTATCATTTTTGGTCAGTATAATCGACCAAATACGTCCACAATCAGGAGAATTGTGTGCAAATTTCAGCAAACCGGGTCTGTAGGAAATGTGAAAACATCTGTGCATGCTCGTCTATTTCGTTCTGCGGAAAGCATTGATGTTGTTCGCGATAGTGTGGCAGAAGAGCCGTCAACCTCGAGTCGTCGTCGTGCCCAACAACTGAACATCTCACGAACATCAATAATGCGAATGTTGAATAATGATTTGAATTTACACGACAATTGACCCAAGAGCTGAATCCTATTGAATATTTCAAGCGACGTCAATAAGTGGTTCCAACAGTATAGTGCCACTTGCCACACAGCCAACAAAACATTGGCTCTTCTGCGCGAGAAATTCAATGGCCGTTGGACTTCTCCACCCCGCCGCTTTTGTTAACTCCCATACAAATGGATTATATTGCATTAAAAGATACTCGTAAAAGCTTATAAATTGAATACTAGTGCATACATTAATGTTATTAAATGCAATTTAAATTGATAATTTAATTAAAATAAAGACAAAATTACAAATATTTGTTGGGACTGAAGGTGAGGGGATTCGTAAGTCGGTTTACCCGACTGAACTTTCTTACTTGTTATATTTAGCGAAAGTACGAAAATCATCTCAAAGTCTTCCGATTCTGTATTCTAGATTACTTTTGCAATGTCTATAGTTCGATAAATTATGAGTTACGATATTATGAAAATGTTAATTAACGGAGTAACGTTAATTCGTGCAAATAAAGGCACATTTTTTTGATTTTTTTTTGTGACGACACAGTTAAAATATTTTGAATAAAACCAACGGTATATTATAGTACGAGTATAACTTTCGAAGTATATTTCGTAAAAGTTTCATGAAGAAATATTTAAAAATATAACAACATCATAAATTTTTCGGAAGCGTCGCTGAAAAGTTAAATTGCGGTGTCCATCATAACTCGGTGATGGATCATTTGATATCAATTATAAGATAATAATAAAATTATTTCGTTAGATAATCGTTTTCTCCAGGTAAAGCTGGGAGCGTTTTTCGAAATTTATATTTTTCAATTTTTGGGAACATTTTGAAGTGAAAAACGCGATTTTTCCAAAAAAAAATCGCTTAATTTGTTATACAAATCTCTCCAGCGTTACCTCGTAAATTATGTGCAGAAATATTGTTCAAAATTTCATAAGGATGGGTGTAGTTTTATTAGATTTTGGATGTTTACACATTCGAATTCTTCAGCTTTTTCGATCAACTCTTCCTTTCGAAAGAGAGGTTTTTTGTGGTTATTGGAAAATATAAGACATTGCGCTCAGGAAGCCATGTAAATACATACCCTTATGCGTATTTCAATACTGTGCGGGGATATCATCAGAGGGACTTATACATGACACAGTGTGAGCTTGTTTTGTAGCGATCATCACTTGTATATACATATACCAATCTACACAGAAATTTTCATATGGCAATTATATACCTACGAAAGCTTACAAGTCACACAGCCAAAGCTCCAAGTGACACTTAAATTCACCACTTTTCAAGTTTTTAAGTTATGATGGACACCGACTTTGAAAATGTGTGTTTACTAATGTACTGCGTCACGTATGAGGCGCGATTGCTTAGACTGCTGTATCATCGGTTGCTTAGACTGCTATATCTTTGCATCTCAAATTTTCACACAGGGATTCAGCATTAAAAATCTTCAAAATCATATTTAAATTTCCAGAAAATAATATTAGATTAGATTAAATGTAAACTTATTTTAAAGACCGAAAAAAATAAACATTTCTTTCAATCGCATTAAGCTTGAAAACCAGTAATGCTGTGTTTTCGAAAATTAAAAGTTTTAATTTGCCTCTAACTATACCGAATATAACAACAATGGCTGTCAAAACTACACGGCCACATACGGCAATTGCCAGGGCCCACCGCCTCCCCCATTGGCTTGGAAAATCATAACACGCAACTTAGTTCGTCGCGCTGTATGACCACGGACAAAGCAAACGAGTGGTGGCCATAACAAAAATCGACAAAATTGCAGCAACAGCAATGGCGGCAAAAACAATAACTGCAACATTTCCATAAATTGCAATTTTGGAAAATGCAAAGTATAATTAAGTTATTATGTTGTAGCAATAAAATTCAGCAAAACATAGGAGTACCATCATCATTGCATCGAATCGCATGTGCTCTCCGCCAATGTCCGCCAACACCACCGACAGACCGACCGAAGACCACTCTATTTCATAGAAAACATGTAATCCCACGTAATGTTCCAAAGGCTTAATAATCGTAATAATATGAAAAGCGTAGTAATAACAACAACACACCACCAAAGCCACCACCACTGCCGCTTGGAACTGACATTGCAAGCACCAAATATTGGCAAAAATTTGTGAATATGGAAACTAAATTTAAAAGCAAATGTACTATTGCTATACTACAACTCCTATGGAGAGGCCGGCTAATATATATGTACTACTACTAAATTTGAATGGTACTTAGATTTACAGTGAAAAATTCCTATTCGAACGGATGGAATAGCTACTGATTTTGTATTTCTACATAATAATCCTGAACCATATTTTTGTTAAAAATTCGCTTTTAAACGGAATAAATCGATACATTTAGATTTAGTTGTAAATGGCATACTCATCGAAACAGGTTGTTTTTCGAGAGAGGCAATCAAAGTTATTTTGACTTTTTGAAATTTTTGTAGAATTTTGTTATGATTTAAATCGTTTAAAACGCATAGTTTTGTGCATAACATTAAATACGACAAAAATTATAATCTTCCTACACTGAAAAAAAATTGTCATAAAATTAAAGAAATGCTCCATAGACGTCATTAGTTTTTAAAATAAATACATTTTGTACTTAAAATATAGAATATTTCAATAATATTAAGTAATTTACTTAATTTTAAGTAATTTTTCTTAATTTTAAGTACAAAATGTACTTATTTTGAAGACTAAGGACGTCTTTGGAGCATTTCTTTAATTTTATGACAATTTTTTTTTTCAGTGTAACAACATGTTAGGTCGACTTAGCATTCTTTAATAGTGAGTTAAAAAATAATATATATGGAGAATTCCGATTTTGTACGACCGACCCATATTGTATTGTAACTATTTTACTTCAAACATATTAGTTCTATTTATACCCTACACCACTCTGTGGTACAGGGTATTATAAGTTTGTTTCACGGCAGATGTTTGTAACACCTGAAAATAACACAGCTAGACCCACCTTAAACTATACCGATCGACTCAGAATCACTAGCTGAGTCGAATTTGGTTGAAATCGGTTCAGATTTAGATATAGCTCCCATATATATATTTCGTCCGATTTGGCCTTTTGGTCCTATAGAAGCTGTATTTTACACTTAATCCTTTTGAAATTTAGAATGGTAGAGTTTCTTGATCCATGAACCAACATTGCTGAATTTTAAGAAAATCGGTTAAGATTTAGCTACAGCTCCCCTATATATGTTTCGTCCGATTTAACCCTTTAGTCCTATAGAAGCTGTATTTTACATCCAATCGTTTTGAAATTTAGAATGGTAGAGTTTCTTGAGCCATGAACCAACATTGCCGAATTTGAAGAAAATCGGTTAAGATTTAGCTATAGCTCCCATATATATGTTTCGTCCGATTTTGCTCTTTAGTCCTGTAGAAGCTGTATTTTACATCCAATCCTTTTGAAATTTAGAGTGGTAGAGTTTCTTGATCCATGAACCAACATTACCGAATTGGAATAAAATCGGTTAATATTTAGCTATAGCTCCCATACATATGTTTCGTCCGATTTGGCCCTTTAGTCGTATAAAAGCTGTATTTTACATCCAATCCTTTTGAAATTTAGAATGGTAGAGTTTCTTGATCCATGAACCAACATTGCTGAATTTGAAGAAAATCGGTTAAGATTTAGCTATAGCTCCCATATATATGTTTCGTCCGATTTGGCCCTTTAGTCCTATAAAAGCTGTATTTTACATCCAATCGTTTTGAAGTTTAGAATGGTAGAGATTCTTGGTCCATGAACCAACATTGCCGAATTTGAAGAAAATCGGTTAAGATTTAGCTATAGCTCCCATATATATGTTTCGTCCGATTTTGCTCTTTAGTCCTGAAGAAGCTGTATTTTACATCCAATCATTGTGAAATTTAGAATGGTAGAGTTTCTTGATCCATGAACCAACACTACCGAATTTGAAGAAAATCGGTTAAGATTTAGCTTAGCTCCCATATATATGTTTCGTCCGATTTGGCCCTTTAGTTGTATAGAAGCTGTATTTTACATCCAATCGTTTTGAAATTTAGAATGGTAGAGTTTCTTGATCCATGAACCAACATTGTTGAATTTGAAGAAAATCGGTAAAGTTTTAGCTATAGCTCCCATATATATGTTTCATCCGATTTGGCTCTTTAGATTCAATCGTTTTTATACCCTACACCACACTGTGGTACAGGGTATTATTTAAGTATAAAATGTCCCAAAAGTAAATTTATGTAAACAATTTATACATGAATTACAAAATTTATATATCAGAGTTATTCAATATTACGAGAGTGGTGTAGGGTATTATATAGTCGGCCCCGCCCGACTTTAGCCTTTCCTTACTGGTTTTAATAAATTTTTATTTCAGTACAATAACTTAATATAAAATAATTCATATGAAATATAACCTAAAAAAATAATTCAGATAAGGTAAAAAAATTATCTATATGGAGAATTCAGATTTAGTTTCAAATGTTGGCATAATTGTTTTGGATTGAATCCTTGCTCTAATAAATCCATCTCTTCTCTCCTCTCCACATACCAACCGTGAAGCTTCAGTTACTAACTTTACACAACGTTCAACAGCTTGGGTGTGGCAGGGCAATTTAATAACTGTTTCGCCAAGTCCTCCACCGTTTGCTGTAACTTCTTTTAGTTTTTCCTCCGACCAATTTTTAATTAATGGAGGTTCAGTCACGTCTACTTTTTCCCAGTTAACCAAATCAATATAATCTTCAGCTTCAAAATTTATTACAGGTAAAATAAACCTTCGGATGACAGATCTCTTCTCTGATGAGACTTTAAAATTTTTGAGCATACAAGTTGACGAATTTCCCTCCTTTCATTTCCCTCCAAAGTAGTATATTTTGCGCATGGCCAAAGTATCCATTTCTCTAAATAACAGGATCTACAATTCTTCTTAAGTCTGCTTTAAGATAGCGAATAAATTTGGTGTGCAACAAAAGATGATGTGATCCTTTAGTACAAGAATCATTAAACTTTATTTCGAAAATCGAATCAGACGAGATTGCTCCCATAATTTCTAAAATATGCTTTTGATCTGTGCTTAATTAATTTTTGTGTACATTGTGGCTGAGTTGTTTCAATCGGGTCGAATGAAGTTATTGGCAAATTTTCGCAATTTTGTAATTGCTTGCCTATTGGTCCTGAAAATCCACATGGACTTTTTGTTTCGCCATCCAAATGAAGTAGCAAATGTCTTAAGGGGAGCTCGTTACCGTGGATTTGGCATATTAACCACTACAAAGGCTTTTTAAATTCCTCTTCCAAAATACGTATAACACCGCAATTTCTTCCGGTGTTTACAGCTGTACCGTCACAACCAACAACTGATATCTGTGTCAAATCAATTTTCTTCTGTGTTAGGTAACTTACTATGCTATTTTTTATGCTCATTGCAGATCCCGAATTGCACGTTATACACTGACAGAAAAACCATTCGTCACCATGACGAATCAGTTTCGTCAATATATCTTAATACTGGTGACGAAAAGTTTCGTACATGCGATATTTTTGTACGTCAATAGAACGAACACGATCATCAAGTCATGTTTTTGGTGATTTCAAAATTCGTCGAGAGAACGATGAGGTTTCATTCCCACGACGAAAAGATTTATTTGACCATTTTGCTGAAAATATGATCAATAATATGATCACGCAGCACCGATTGGTTCAAACAAACCGAACTGGCACGGCGTAACTGATGTTTGTTTAACAAAACTTCAAACACATGCATACACGAACATGCAGCTCGACAAGCTGTATAAGTGTGAAACATTTGTGCTAGTGGTCTGTTGGCAAATACATTACTTGATGTGATTATTATACCCTCACTTTAGTGTGACGAGGGTATATATCATTTGCTACGGAAAAAAGTGTAACACGTCGAAGGAGTGACCTAAGACCCCAAGTATGTTCGGAGGAAATCCGTTTTGGGTCATTTTAAGTCGAATGAGCAATGTCCGTCCGTCTGTCTGTCTGTCTGTCTGTCTGTCTGCTGGCTGGTGCGCACGATAACTCTCGAAAGGAGTAACCGATTGACCTCAAATTTGGTATGTGGTAATATTTTTTTCTATCTCCGGCTAAGTTCGAAGATGGGCCATATTGGTCCACTCCTTCTAGTACCTCCCCCACAAAGGGTTAAAATGTTGTGAAATATTGATTCTTTAATAACTGCTATACTACTTATTCGAATCTTTTGAAATTCCACACATAGTATTAGCTTATTAGTCGCTATCACCTCGAGAAAAATGGGCGAAGTCGCCACGTCCCTTTTGGTATCTCCCACACAAATGCACCATTTTGCACCAAAAGTTAACAGCTTATAACATTAATAACAGTGTATAAAAATACTTGAAATTTTGTACAGTATTATGCTTTTATATTGCCTACAGTCTAGGGAAAAATGGGTGTTGTTGCCACGCCCCTTTTGGTACCTCCCACACAAAGGTACCTTTTTGCACCAAAAGTTAACAGCTTATAACATTAAAACCAGTGTATAAAAATACTTGAAATTTTGTACAGTGTAATGTTTTTATAGTGTCTATAGCCCTGTGAAAAATGGGCGTTATTGCCACGCCCCTCTTTGTACCTCCCACACAAAATGCCCAAATCATACCACAATTTAATGTCTCATAACGTTTATACCAGTGCACATAAATGCTTATAAGTCGGCACAGTGCAATGAATTTAAAGTATCTAATGTTCAGCAAAAAAAAGGTGTATTTGATAAACCCCTTCTGGTACCTCCCACACAAATTGACAGAATAATTCGAGTAATATTCAACATTACATTACTCACAAAGTGAGGGTATACCTTAGTCGGTTTACCCGACTGAAACTTTCTTACTTGTTTTTGATTTAAATAGCAGAATACTTCTCGTTTGTTTGATTTCAGCCTTATCTGATAAGAACTGCGTCTCGAAACGAATATTCACAACTGAACCTAGCAGTGCGGTCAAATAATTTTATTTTCCATACCATTTTAAATGGTTTAAAACTAGAAGGACATTTATTGGAATTTTTAAAATTTAAATAGTCGTGGGCATGAATTCGTCGTGTTGATGATTGGGATTCGTCGTGATAATGAATGGGATTCGTCGTGGTGATGAATGGGATTCGTCGTGATAATGAATGGGATTCGTCGTGGTGACGAATGGAATTCGTCGGGATGATGAATGGGATTCGTCGTGGTGATGAATGGAGTTCATCATGGTGATGAATAGAGTTCGTCGTGGTGATGAATAGAGTTCGTCGTGGTGATGAATGCTATTCGTCGTGATGATGAATGCTATTCGTCGTGATGATGAATAGGGTTCGTCATGATGATGAATAAGGTTCGTCGTGATGATGAATGGGATGATCCATGAGGACGAAAGTTTTTGGAAACAGAAATTCGTCATGGTGACGAACAAATTCATCAAGAGGATTATTTCATACGTTAGCTGACTTTTGACGAAAACGTGATGATGTACAAATTCGTCGTCATGATAAAGCTTTTTCTATCAGTGCATGTCCAAGATAGTTGCTGCTTGGTTTCGAAACAAGAGCATAATGTTCTTCAACACCGGTAATTTGGTAATTTTTGTTTCCTTTTTTATTGCTTTTAAAGTTTGGTCCATTCTACCATTAAAAAACAAAGCTGCCACTAATGTTGTATTTTGAGCATCCTGCAGACCTTGTCGACACTTTAAACGTTCACGTCGAACTTTGGACCGATCCACAACAAGGGCTGTATTTTCGGGGAATATTAATCCTACATCCTGCAGCACAGCACATGTTATAATTGCAGCCGACCTATCACAAACTCCTGTTCGATCACATGCGACAGCTACTGATGGTAATTTCATACGCATTTGTAGAGTGGGTTTTACGGGAGGCTTTGATATTGAAGCTATATTATGTGGGGTAGCTCTCTCTATGATACTGTTAGAAGATGTATGATGAGGGTTATCGATAGACTGCTTCTGCAGATAACCATCATATCTTGACATTATTTCGCTTTTTTCTGTTGTTTCTTTGTTGTTAGCAGATCATTGGAACCAATAAACATCTTTCTTTCCTTTCTTTGGTCTATAAGAAAGTCCCATTCAATTTTAGGAACTCGACGGTTTTTATTGCAAGTACAAGCATTAATGTTTTCACATTTGCAGCTGCATATATCACAAAGTTTTTTGTGATTTTTTTTTAAATTCGTCAATCTTCAATCTGTAGTTTGCTGAACTTTGTGGGTTCTTAAAATTTCTCATTATTTTCCTGAACTTTTCGTTATATGAATAAATAATCTCACAAATTATTTTGTATGTAACGGTTGGTATTGATGCCTTTATCCACAGTTTTTGAATTTCGGTAGCAACTTTGTCTCCGATTTGTCTTACAGAAGGATCTCCTGATTTGAGTGTGGACTTTAATTGTTTCCTTACTAGCAAGTAGTATTTCATAACATCATTATAAGTTGGTAGCTGGTTTTGATTCAATTCTTTTGGATTTCCAAATATGGGACATATTGACAAGCTCCTTGTTTGAGTTTGAGCCATTTTCCATATATTATTTGTAAATACCGTATGATAGAGTAAGCATAAATTTTGGGCCATTCTAGTATTTAAAAAAAATAAAAATAAAACATTTGTATGGGGACCACCTTAAGTGTTGAAGATAGACCCAGCAAAAACTTGGTAAGTACATGTCATTACCACTTGCATTACCAGGTAATGACATATCATTACCCTCTGCATTACATGTAGTCAACAAATAATCACCCCTATCGCGAATAAAAGTTCCCTCAAAATGTGTTCAATTTCCACCAAATTCCAATCGGCAATTTTGTTCCCTGAATAATTCCCTTGTTCGAAAAAAATTCCCCCTATCGTGAATTATTTTTGTGTGTGGAATTTTTTCCCTTTTCACTTCGATTTGTTCACTTTATTTTTGCTATCGAACAGAACGGACTCATCGTGAAAGTGTTTATTTTTGTCTTCAAATATTGAATAAAACTAGTATTCAATATACGTATATACGAGTATATTCTCACCTAATAACCACAATTTGCTTCCACTTTATAAATAGTTCTGTTCCATTACATTTCTGAAATAACTCGTACTCCACACAAAGGAATCGTGACAAGCTAAGTGATATGTCCTACTAACGTATCGTATCCTCAGTTTACTATCGTTTATCTTTGAAACATACATTTGATTAAATCGGGAAAATATAAAATAAAATGGGGGCATACGATTGTCTCATTTAGCTAAACTATCCTTTTCTGTTAAAGTACAGGTGCTTATTTGTCTGTGGTGATAATATTTACACGTTTCAATACATCCAAGGAGACGCCGGGTATTCCAAATTCAGTGCATAAATCTTGTGCTATAACATTTCCTTCATCTTGATTTCGATAAGTTATCCACTTGCAACAAATTCTCGATTCTAATGGAATCAAAACATGGGAGAGTACTTGCCATACCGACTTCAGGATCTCTGCCAAATCCTTTCTGATACCCACCATCTGCAAAGAACTGTAGACAGCCACTCAGTTTTACAATTGGAGTATTCGCAAATGATTTTTTGTATTACAGGGTTAGCATTTTTTCGAGTACATTCAAGAGGTATGTAAAAACCGCCTTGTTTACCCTGTAATGTTGAACAAATCTAAAAAAACAATTTAGACAAAAAAACGTATGCTACTAAGGACAATAACAGTATATCAGGCAACTCCAAAGGATTTGATGCATCTCTCAAACTTCACCGCTCGTTGTCTATACACCCTTCTTGTTCCTCTAATAGAAGAATAATTCTTTTTTTAAACATTTAAGTAATATTTTAACCATAACTTTGAAAAACAAAATGCTTTTCAACTCTTCTTCTTGTTTTCTCCGCTCACTGTGCACTGATAATTTATTAATTTTGAACAGCTGTTCGTTTTCGATACATTCGAAGTGAACAAACTGTTCCCTAATATTCATGATAGCATATTCCACTTCCCGTGAAGTGAAGAAATCTAGGGAACAAATATTCCACTTATTATTCGCGATAGGGGTGAATGACTTACTTATATAATCAAACTAACGTTTCTTTAGTAAAAATTGATTTTATTAGCCATATATATTTAAAATATATATTATAAAATATAACCAGATATATTATTTCTTATCAAATCAATGTTTCTTCCAAAAAATTGTAGTTGTCGCATATTTTACAATACCCGACTTCAAATAACTTACAAATAAGTACATATTTATGTCAATATAAGTAAGTCATTATTTGTTGACTACATGTAATGCAGAGGGTAATGACATGTCGTACATGTTAATGCAATGTACAATAACATGTACTTACCATGTTTTTGATGGGAATATTCCGAATAAAAAATATGTCTCGTCGTATTTAATTATACATGATAAGTAACTGGTTATGAAAATCATTACTGATAAGGTGTTATTCAACCCCTTATTAAAATGACATTAATAACTACTTATATGTTGGATCTTCGTAAGCATGGGGGTAAGTAGTTATTTGTTAGCTCTTCGTATGCTTGCATGGAAGTACTTTCCTCCAATGTCATGCCCATGTAAAAACAATCTGAAGGGTGGCTGAATGGTATGTCATTGTTTTTTTTTTTGGAATTTCACTTACCCGCCAGGTTACCTGGTAATGAGAGTTTTTGCTGGGGAGGGTAGGTATATTCTGACAAAATGTGGGGGTTGAAAAAATATTTGGGGTCGGTCATACATTTGACTCCACTGGGGGCCTCCTTGGGGCCATTAGAGCGGTGGGAGGAAATATTATAAAAATGAAGTTGTAGGAAGTTTAAAAACTTTACACTGTGCAAAAATTTCCTGTATTTGTATGATTTCCCAAAAAAGTTAGTAACTTTTTGTAGAAAATGGTACGTTTGTGTGCAAGAACCAAAAGGGACGTGATAATAACGTCTATTATTCGACATACTGTAGCTGCTATAACAACATTAGATTGTACAAAATTTTAAGTATTTGTATGCACTAGTATTCATGTTATAAGCTGTTAACTTTTCGTACAGAATGGTACCGTTGTGTGGGAGGTACCAAAGGGGCATGACAATAACGTCCATTTTTCACTGGACTGTAGGTACCATAAGCCATTACACTGTACAAAATGACAAGTATTTGTATGCACTGGTATTATGTTATAAGCTGTTAACTTTTGTTGACAAATAGTTCATTTGTAAGGAAGTTACCAAAAGGGGCGAGGCAACTTCCACCACTTTTCTCGCGGAATAGCGACTAATAAACTAATACTATGTTTGGAATTTCAGAAAATTCGAAAAAGTAGTATAGAATTTATTGAAGAAACAATAGAAAAAATATTACCACACAGCAACTTTGACGTCAATCGGTTACTGCTTTCGAGAGCTATCGTGCGCACCAGCCAGCAGACAGACAGGCGGACGGACATTGCTCATTCGATTTTTAAAGGCCCAAAACGGATATACGCCGATCATATTTAGGGTCTTAGGTCACTTCTTCGATTTGTTACACTTTTTGCTCGTAGTGTATGACATATACCCTCGTATCACTAAAGTGAGGGTATCAAAAACTGGTTCTTTGGTCTTATAGTAGTAGGTAATAGTTTTCACGAAAACAGCAGTGTAAATAGTTATATAGATTTTATTGGAACTAAGCTTGGCAGCTTTAAAATTATAGCCTGCCATAAAATGTATATGTTACATGCTCATCTGGACGAACTTAAGGATAATGGAACAACCAGGATAGTGTTTTCAACCTTATGTTTTTATTTTATATTTCTATTTGGCATTTAAAAGTCAGACTCCAGAAATCGTGTCCACCGGAGTTAATTAGAAACACTTGTAAATATTATTTTCGGCACGGCGGTTTCTTTGAATTGACTCTAGTTCTCGCGATAAACCGCGGTATTCAAAAACAATTTTTCTGAACTTGTTCACAAAGAAGATTTTACAGAATTTCATTCGTTCAACGGTTTTGGCGATATCTTACAAGATATTGCAAAAAAATTATTTTTTGAGAAAATATTAATAATCTTTAAATGAAAGCCTCATAAAAATATAAAAAAACTCAATTATTATATTTTCATAATTTTATCGTATATTCTGTTCGGTCATGAATAAAATGACCCTATTCCGAATATCGGTGTATAATTTAACAAGTATGAAAGTTTCAGTCGGGTAAACCGACTAAGGTATACCCTCACTTTGTGAGTAATGTAATATTGAATATTACTCGAATTATTCTGTCAATTTGTGTGGGAGGTACCGGAAGGGGTTTATCAAATACACCTTTTTTTTGCTGAACATTAGATACTTTAAATTCATTGCACTGTGCCGACTTATAAGCATTTATGTGCACTGGTATAAACGTTATGAGACATTAAATTGTGGTATGATTTGGGCATTTTGTGTTGGAGGTACAAAGAGGGGCGTGGCAATAACGCCCATTTTTCACAGGGCTATAGTCACTATAAAAACATTACACTGTACAAAATTTCAAGTATTTTTATACACTGGTTTTAATGTTATAAGCTGTTAACTTTTGGTGCAAAAAGGTACCTTTGTGTGGAAGGTACCAAAAGGGGCGTGACAACAACACCCATTTTTCCCTGGACTGTAGGCAATATAAAAGCATAATACTGTACAAAATTTCAAGTATTTTTATACACTGTTATTAATGTTATAAGCTGTTAACTTTTGGTGCAAAATGGTGCATTTGTGTGGGAGGTACCAAAAGGGACGTGGCGACTCCGCCCATTTTTCTCGAGTTGATAACGACTAATAAGCTAATACTATGTGTGGAATTTCAAAAGATTCGAATAAGTAATATAGCAGTTATTAAAGAATCAATATTTCACAATATTTTAACCATTTGTGGGGGAGGTACTAGAAGGAGTGGACCAATATGGCCCATCATCGAACTTAGCCGGAGATAGAAAAAAATATTACAACATACAAAATTTGAGGTCAATCGGTTACTCCTTTCGAGAGTTATCGTGCGCACCAGCCAGCAGACAGACAGACAGACAGACAGACAGACAGACAGACAGACAGACAGACGGACGGACATTGCTCATTCGACTTAAAATGACCCAAAACGGATTTCCTCCGAACATACTTGGGGTCTTAGGTCACTCCTTCGACGTGTTACACTTTTTTCCGTAGCAAATGATATATACCCTCGTCACACTAAAGTGAGGGTATAAAAAGCTGTAGCAATTCTTAAAATTTGCAATGTTGCTCTTATTTGTAAACTTTGATCAAAAAATATTTTTTTCCTTTTTTTATTAAGAAAACAGTAACAAAATTTTACATTTTAAAGTCAGACCCAAAAATAGTGTGAACTGATGTTATTATATCACAAAACGCCTGATGTACGAGTATGTATGTACAATTGTAGGTTTAACATACCAAAGCCAAACTGTCTCAGCAATAACCGAAAGCAATCATGTCAAATATGATTTAAAGATATGCTTCGGTATACAATCACACAAACACAAATGCACTGCAGTTTCTGTCATGTTTTCCTAAATGCAAACATAATCACGCCAAGCGCCAAGAGGTGGAATCGAGAAGGAAGTGAGAGTGGGGATGTGTTGTGTTGTGTTGTGCATTCACGGATGTCTACAAATGTGATGGAAATTAGATGTTATGTTCGCGTCAGGAATTAGCTGAGTTTTTAATGAATTTATGTCAGAACGTATTAGGAAATGTGTTCGGAAAATTATTGATTAGAAAATGAAAGAGGGAAGGAATTGCACACAAGTTTTGCAGCAAAGGATATGCGCACAACTGCACGAAATGACACCTGAAACATTTGACGGAGAAGCTATATTTGTTTACAAATTTCAATAGCAAATGCATAAAAGTGGTGTTTAGGAATGTTTTCAAAAGTGTCAGAAGTATTTATTTTCAGATTAAAACCAAGCAAATCAAAGAAAAGTCAATAAGGTTCGGCTAAAAGTAGTTCATGTATATTAGGCCGGTTCGAATCACAAGAAAGATATCAAACATTGTAAGAAAATACTGGGGCCTAATCACGGCACCAAAAAAAACACTTTCCAGTCGACCTACGACCTTGACACCCATGAGCAATATTTTAGCTCTCGTTAAGGGCTATCTTTTTGCCATCGACCGATTGTAGCTACGTGCCACCCAGAAAATAAAACAATTTAATTGTTGCGAGAAAAGTTTGGAGATTCGATTATTTCAAGAAATTGTGGCATTGAATGGCCTCCAAGAAGTTGTGATTTAATACCATTAGACTATTTCTTGTGGGGTTATTTGAAGTCATTGGTCTTTCGAAATAAATCAGACTCTCTTCAAGCTTTACAAGTCAATATTGAACGTGCCATTCATGACATACGACTTGATTTAGTGGAAAAAGTGCCTGAAAATTTGGTTCATTGAATTCGTTCCTGCAGAAGAAGTCGTGGAGGCCATTTTAATGACGTTTTATTTAGAACTTAATTGTATCTATTGTACTTCAAATTAAATAAAAAACTTTTGAATTTCCTTAATAATAAGTGTGTTTTTTCAAAGAAATTATATCACTCTTATTGGAAAACCCTATATAATGTCCTCCACCATTCTTTGACAACCAATACACAGTGGAAGGAATTTCAAAAAGGAAAATAGTTCGGCCGTTTCTTAAACTTTTTTTTTGCGTAGAGAACATTTCAAGAATATTGTGTGAAAATTTGAGGTGAATCGGAGCTAAAGTAACGAAGATACAAAAGTCTAAGCAACCGCGTCTCATATGTGAACCAGTACACCAGAAACACTTTAAAGCGTTTTTCCCACATCCCATGTTTTCAAAGACGGTACCCCTCATAACTAAAAAACTACTGAACCGATCCTTTTGAAATTTTTAACACTTTTTCTTTACATAATTTTCGAGGTAACGCTGTAGATTTTATAAAAATTTGTTAATTTTTTAATTTAACAGTAACCAATTAATCGATTTTTTCTCCCAAAAATCGAGTTTTTCACTTCAGTATTCCTGAAAATAGAAAAATTTAAATTTCGAAAAAAAAACTCGACAGCGTTACCTGGCTATAACGCTTACCTTACTAAATTTATATATTTAATATCAGATGATCCGGTATCGAGTTATGAGGGGCACCGCAATTCAACTTTTTTTCGAGACGCTTCCGCATAAAAGCTGTCGTTGCCATCTTTTTTAATATTTTTTATGAAAATTTTACACAATAAACGAATTATTGATTTTGTTCTTTGGAATAGTATGGCTCAATCTACAAAAAAGAAATTGGGTTGCATAATGTTATTTTTGTTTTAATTTGTCATTTTTTGTGGTGGTAACAGAAGGGATTTGAAAAATAGACCCCATTTTGAGCTGAACCGCGTAATTTAAAGCGTTTGTGCGTACTCCAATTACATCCATTTATCAAAATATCATTCATTCATAACACCCTTACTTTAGTAACATTTCGAAGGAGTGACCTTAGACCCCAAGTATGTCCGTCCGTATGAGCGCACGATAACTCTCGAAAGGAGTAAAAATTTATTGATTTCAAATTTGGTATGTGATAATATTTTTTTCTATTTCAGCCAAAGATCGAAGATGGGCCATATTGGCCCACTCCTTCTAGTACCTCCCTCACAAAGGGTTACAACAATTTAGTAAAATATTGATTCTCTAATAACTTCTATACTAGTTATTCGAATCTTCTGTGATTCCACACATAATAATAGTTTATCTGTCGCTATCACCTCGGAAAATTGTTCGAAGTGGCTCCGCCCCTTTTGGTATCTTCCACACAAAGGGACTATTCGTACAAAAAGTTAACTGCTAATAAAATAATGAACATATTTTTGCATCATTCACTTCATCTCTCAGCCGATGTACCATATTACATTACTAACAACGTGAAGTCGGTTTACCCGACTGATATTTTCTTACTTGTTTTTTATGTCAAATTGTCACCTTTGTGGAAGATACAAAAAAGGAAATTTCGGCCATTTCCCTCTAATTGATAGCCCTGGAGACAAATTACAGGGTGTGAAATTCAAAATAATCGGGTTGGTGTTAGTTAAAAAGGATAGGTGTTAGTTAAAAAGGATTCTGTACTTCATCAAAAGGCGTCAAAAGGTGTGGGTCAATATGGCCCATCTTCGCACCTAGCATGAGAAGAGAAAATATTACCACATACACCACCTGAAGTCAGACAGATGAATGGATATAGCTCAAATAACTTAAAATGTCCTGAAACAGATATCCGCAAAACAAATATAGTATCATAGGTCATTTCTACCATAATTTACTCTCTATTTCGTAGAAAATTATATACATCCTCTTCCTCCACTAAAGTGAGTTTATACAAAAATAGATACGAATAGATTGAATAGATTTGCTTCATTATGCTGCATACTGTAATCAGACACTACTGACAAACTTCGTCCGAGTGTTAAGCATAAACTTTTCTAACCCACCCTCACACAACAAACACTTCAAAGTTATTCTCGTCCTTTAGTATTTACACTTGAACTATGGTACATTTTACAACAGCTTCACTATTATAAAATTTATCATTTGAAAATATTGAAGTGCTTTGTCAAATGTCATGTCAACCGAAAAATGATAGTCGACATCAAGTTATCACCCGGTTCTACTATTGCCATTTGTTATAATAATCGAGGGGATTTTCAAATATGGAAAAGTCAACATGAATGATGTGTGTGAATGGTTAGATAGATGGATGGATGGATGGATGTGTCCGAAACCCAAGGTCTGCTGCTGCTGCTACTACTACTATGTATTGCCACTACTCCACGTGTAGTAACAGAGAGTGTCCTGCCATCCAGGGTCTGTGGTTATACGAAATGTCCTTTCTCTCAGTTTCACTTTACATGATCATAAATAATTGTAGCATAATGACCTTTTTTGGAAGAACAATACCAAAAAAAAATTATTTTCTGTTGGTTTTTTTCGGAAACTTTTGATGTGTAAAATTTATAGAAAATTTTACACAATTTATAGCCATAATTAATCACGTATACTACATAGTATGTTTGTGTATGTGTACTAATATATGTTGAGGTACGATTGCATGTAAAATTCGTATTCGAATACACACGTACATAATCAAATATATTCAAACAGTAACGGCAATAAAAACGAAGCTAAAGAAGATGTGTAAAAAGGACACGTACATTCGGAAGAGATACAATACGAGAGGGCGAAAGAGAGAGAGAGAAATGTGGTAATAAAGATAAAATACTGTTATGAACATTTGAACATTATTGCTTGATAGATTGTATAAATTCTTCAAATTATGAATGGTTTCCACTTTCCCATTTTCATTTGCGTTTTTTTTTTTGTTTTCGTTTTTCCAGTCAGAAGACGACTACAACCACTATCCTCCGATAAGAACCAATCGTCCCTGTGTCCATAACGAAATGTTTTATTGCAACTCTTGTGATAAATTCGTATAATAGATATTATGATGGCTGCATACATATGTTCGAATTAAAGGTAAATCCATGCAGACCAGAGACGTCGAATGAACATTATAGAAAAATAATCCAGCAGATATATTGTATTGAAATTAAATGCGAAAATAATAAGTAAAAACAGAAACTAAGCCAATCTGGTATTAAAGTTATAAGCTGTTAACTTTTGATGCAGAATGGTCCATTTGTGTGGGAGGTACAACAAGGGGCGTGCCGATAACGCCCACTTTTCACTGGAGTCTAGGTACTATAACAGTATTACACTGTAAACAATTTCAAGTGTTTCTATGAAATTTTGTTTGTTTTGTTTCAGTTAACGACTGGTGCAAAATTTTCCATTTGTGTGGGATGTACCAAAAAGGGCGTGATAACTTCGCCCATTTTTCCTAACGTGCTAGCGACTTATAAACTAATACTACGTGTGGAATTTCAGGAGACTGAAGTAAGTAGTATAGAAGTTATTGAATAATCACGATTTCCTAAATGAATACCCTCTGTGGGGGAAGTACTAGAAACGTTTGACACTCGCTTGGAAAAAATTGACTCGTGTGAATCAGGACATTGCAAAAAAAAGTTCAATGAAATGAAAACCATTCTGTTCAACAAAAAATCCAAAAAAATATTTGAATTGACTACCTCCTGCATTACCTTTTGTTAGTGAAGTGGGTAGTGCACAAGGCCTACCCAGCAAAAAAAGAGCACCCAAAGAAGCAATAAAAATCACCAACTTATGATCCGGAAGTTGTTCTAATTTGGATTTTCACCAATGAATTTAACAAGGGGTTGTCGCGCCGGGAAAGTACTTCTTTGTCACCACTTTTGCACAACTCTTTTAAAGCACTGTAAGATTTGCTTTTTTGGTGTTGTATTTATTTGATGAATGTATGTCGTTCTTATTAACATCTGTGGGTCCAGAGGTTTCATATTTTAAAGGAATACAAATGTTGACATAGAGAAGGGAACGTATAAATAATATACTATTGGCCAATAAGATTAACGATCATATATACATATGTATGTATGTTTAGGACATTTGAAGATGTCTGTAATCTGTATGGTGTAGATGGCTCTTGAAAAGTGTGACCCCATAGTGTAATTAACATTCTCACAAAAAAAAAGATTTCCGTAGCCCCGGTTCAGAGAGTAGTAAAGTACCACAGTGTGGTACAGTATGTATGGTATATTTAATTACCATAATTTCTTTTAAAATTATTTAATTATAACCTACACCACACTGTGGTTCAATTTATTATGATTTTATGCATTTGTTTCTAACACCAAAAATGAGAAGAGATATATAGAACCATCGTTTATTATACCGATCGACTTAGAATCACTTTCTGAACCGATTTAGCTATGTCAGTTTGTGCATGCGTTCTTGTAATCTATGTGTAGGTCACAAATATAGTCCGATCTCAAAGAAATTTTGTACATATCTTTATTTTGGGACAAGACAATTCGTATTGAAATTGAAAGACAATCCGTATTTCTTTCGTCTACGGCGAACGATCAAAAATCTCTTAACTATTTGAATATCAGTTTAGAACCAGATATCGTAATATATATGAATGTATCTTCGATTTAGCTTATACCCTCTATAGAAGATATACTTTCCTTTCGATCTTCATGAAATTATGTAAAGAGTGTCTTATTTTAACAGTTAATATCTGTGTGAACAATATCGGTTCAAATTTACATATAGCCCCACATACTCGCATGGATGTGTACCTTCCAATTTAGCATCTAAGCTCCATAGAAGTCATATTTTAGCCAAATGTACTATATTTTGCACAAAGGATTTTTTAATCCGAGAATAAACGGTCACTAGCAAGGTTGGAAAAATGTGTTTTCATGTTTTACATCAGAGCATTATTAAATTTGGCAGAGATTAGTTTATAGAATCACGAACACTGCGAAATTTGATAAAAAAAAAATGGATACCCTTCAGATAAAGGGCAAATTTAAATACAGACCCATATAGAATTTTGCATCTAAAATAGGTGTCAAGCACGATTTATAAAAATCAAAACAGCAACAAGAGAACAACTACAAAGGTTAAATAGATGAATACAGTCTAATACAATGTGAGTTACGCCTTTTGTTCTTTATCAAAAACGAGAACTTGATGTTACGTCTTTTTTTCTTGAAAAATCGTGATTTTTTGACGAAAAACTAATTTTAATTTTTTGAGGGTTACGCTCTTGGGCATTTCTGGTGATGCTATATTAACATTTTTGGAAAGTATAAAGTGTTGTTCATAAATTCAGTTTTTATCGCAATCCAATGTACTACAATTCCAAAATTTAACATATTTCGAAGAAAATCAGCAAACTTTGAAATGACTTTATGTTATTTTAATCGGCTATGAAAAAGTCGACTTGTAGGTCCGATTTATCGACCTAATCGACTGAAACGAAATTTAATTGATGAAAAATTCGACTAGCTTCCAGAACCATTCACTAATTCTGATATAGCCGCCATATAAATATATATTTCTCCCATTTAGCACTATAGACGCAGTATTTTACATATATATCATAGCCCTCATACATATGTTCCTTCCGATCTGGACTTTTATCACTTCACAAGAATCATTTTACATCCAATAGTTTTAAAATTATGCATTCTTGGGTTAATAATTTATATTCCGAAATTACATTTTGGTTAGTTATTTAGAAGAACTTCATTAAATGCCGAAAAAATTTTCATACTTATGAATTGGAAGTACTTATAATGTTATTCTTTTGGAAGTACTTCTTTTATTTTTTGCTGGGTAGCTACATTACTAATAATTCTTGGGACAATTGCACGATCTACTTCACTAGCGATATGGAGACAATTGTTACACAAAAAAACAGGGTACACACACTGCACTAACATAAACACACATACAGTTGCTCTAAGTTTTAACTGTTTGTCTACAAATTAGGCAGTCTTTACTTATGAATCCAGAAACGCTTTATTTCAAATTCTTTAAATATAGTTTGAAATATGTGATTCTCAAAACGCTTATACGAGTATAGGGATGTAAACACACATATTTGGGATGTATCTAATGGTGAACCG
The DNA here is from genome assembly GCA_963930755.1 of Eudasyphora cyanicolor. NCBI lineage: Eukaryota > Metazoa > Arthropoda > Insecta > Diptera > Muscidae > Eudasyphora > Eudasyphora cyanicolor. The sequence goes on from OZ005734.1 coordinate 259,914,701, forward strand.
ATTTTCATCTAACTCTTCAGAATTCATTATTAGATCAAGAATTCATTATTTTCTTTATAGTATATGTGTTTCGTTTATATGAATCCCTATGAGGGTTTGATTTGCAATAGATATTATTTTATGATTTTCCAACTGGGCAGATTAACTTCAAAGTTTAAAGGGATTTGACACCGTTAGAGGTATTCTTCTGGGGTTTTCTTAAGTCGAAGTCCAATGCGAATATGCCACAAATCACAGCGGTCCACAGTCACGAAATTTTCTAATTAATTCTGTAGAAATTAAATTTCGACGAAATTTTCTATTTAAAAGGAAATTGCGACAAAATTTTCTATTAAAAGGAAATTTTGACGAAATTTTCTATTAAAATGAAATTTCGACAAAAATTTTCTATAAAAATGCAATTTCGACGAAATTTTCTATAAAAATGAAATTTTGACGAAATTTTCTATAAAAATGAAATTTTGACGAAATTTTCTATAAAAATTAAATTTCGACGAAATTTTCTATAAAAATGAAATTTCGACGAAATTTTCTATAAAAATGAAATTTCGACGAAATTTTCTATAAAAATGAAATTTCGACGAAATTTTCTATAAAAATGAAATTTCGACGAAATTTTCTATAAAAATGAAATTTCGACGAAATTTTCTATAAAAATGAAATTTCGACGACATTTTGTATAAAAATGAAATTTCGACGAAATGTTCTATAAAAATGAAATTTCGACGAAATTTTTTATAAAAATGAAATTTCGTTTTGGTACGAAATGGTCTATTTGTGTGAGAGGTGCCAAAAGGGCCGAACTAATAAAGGTCACTTTTCCCTGGACTATAGATACTATAAAAGCATTACAGAGTACACAATTTCAAGTATTAATATGCACTGGTATAAAAGATATAAGCTGTTAACTTTTTGTGTAAAATGGCCCATTTGTGTGGGAGGTACCACAAGGGACGTGCCAATTACGGCCACTTTATCTAGACTCTAGGTACTATAAAAGCATTGCTTTGTACGAAATTTCAAGTAATTGTATGCACTGGTATTAAAGTTAAAAGCTGTTAACTTTTGGTACAAAAAGGTCCATTTGTGTGGGAGGTACCAAAAGGGGCGGGCAATAACGCCCATTTTCATCTGGACTCTAGGTACTATAAAAGCATTACACTGTACAAAATTTCAAGTATTTGTATGTACTGGTATTAAAGTTATAAGCTGGTAACTTTTGGTACAAAATTGTCCATTTCTGTGGGAGGTACCAAAAGGAGCGTGGCAATAATGTAAATTTTTCACTGTATTGTAGGTACTATTAAGCCATTACACTGTACAAAATTTCAAGTCTTTAATTGCACTAGTAATAAAGTTATAAGCTATTAACTTTTGGTTCAAAATTTTCCATTTGTGTGGGAGGTACCAGAAGAGGCGTGTCAACTTCGCCCATTTTTCCCGAGGTAATAGTGGCTAATAATTCTATGTGTAGAATTTCAGAGGATTCAAATAAGTACAGGGTGGCTGATGAATATTGCTACAGTAAGAAACTCAAATAACTTTTTTTCAGTGTATGGAATTCAGTTTTAATTTTAATTAAATAAAGCTTAATTAGTTTTAAAAATAATGGATTTTAAATGCCCCCCTGCTCGTTGATGCATGTGTGGCATGTTACCAAAAAGTTGTTCATTACTGTTGTTGTTCATCATGTATCTAATGGTGAACCGATTTTCATCTAACTCTTCAGAATTCATTATTAGATCAAGAATTCATTATTTTCTTTATAGTATATGTGTTTCGTTTATATGAATCCCTATGAGGGTTTGATTTGCAATAGATATTATTTTATGATTTTCCAACTGGGCAGATTAACTTCAAAGTTTAAAGGGATTTGACACCGTTAGAGGTATTCTTCTGGGGTTTTCTTAAGTCGAAGTCCAATGCGAATATGCCACAAATCACAGCGGTCCACAGTCACGAAATTTTCTAATTAATTCTGTAGAAATTAAATTTCGACGAAATTTTCTATTTAAAAGGAAATTGCGACAAAATTTTCTATAAAAAAGAAGTTTCTACGAAATTTTCTATTAAAATGAAATTTCGACAAAAATTTTCTATAAAAATGCAATTTCGACGAAATTTTCTATAAAAATGAAATTTTGACGAAATTTTCTATAAAAATGAAATTTTGACGAAATTTTCTATAAAAATTAAATTTCGACGAAATTTTCTATAAAAATGAAATTTCGACGAAATTTTCTATAAAAATGAAATTTCGACGAAATTTTCTATAAAAATGAAATTTCGACGAAATTTTCTATAAAAATGAAATTTCGACGAAATTTTCTATAAAAATGAAATTTCGACGAAATTTTCTATAAAAATGAAATTTCGACGACATTTTGTATAAAAATGAAATTTCGACGAAATGTTCTATAAAAATGAAATTTCGACGAAATTTTTTATAAAAATGAAATTTCGTTTTGGTACGAAATGGTCTATTTGTGTGAGAGGTGCCAAAAGGGCCGAACTAATAAAGGTCACTTTTCCCTGGACTATAGATACTATAAAAGCATTACAGAGTACACAATTTCAAGTATTAATATGCACTGGTATAAAAGTTATAAGCTGTTAACTTTTTGTGTAAAATGGCCCATTTGTGTGGGAGGTACCACAAGGGACGTGCCAATTACGGCCACTTTATCTAGACTCTAGGTACTATAAAAGCATTGCTTTGTACGAAATTTCAAGTAATTGTATGCACTGGTATTAAAGTTAAAAGCTGTTAACTTTTGGTACAAAAAGGTCCATTTGTGTGGGAGGTACCAAAAGGGGCGGGCAATAACGCCCATTTTCATCTGGACTCTAGGTACTATAAAAGCATTACACTGTACAAAATTTCAAGTATTTGTATGTACTGGTATTAAAGTTATAAGCTGGTAACTTTTGGTACAAAATTGTCCATTTCTGTGGGAGGTACCAAAAGGAGCGTGGCAATAATGTAAATTTTTCACTGTATTGTAGGTACTATTAAGCCATTACACTGTACAAAATTTCAAGTCTTTAATTGCACTAGTAATAAAGTTATAAGCTATTAACTTTTGGTTCAAAATTTTCCATTTGTGTGGGAGGTACCAGAAGAGGCGTGTCAACTTCGCCCATTTTTCCCGAGGTAATAGTGGCTAATAATTCTATGTGTAGAATTTCAGAGGATTCAAATAAGTACAGGGTGGCTGATGAATATTGCTACAGTAAGAAACTCAAATAACTTTTTTTCAGTGTATGGAATTCAGTTTTAATTTTAATTAAATAAAGCTTAATTAGTTTTAAAAATAATGGATTTTAAATGCCCCCCTGCTCGTTGATGCATGTGTGGCATGTTACCAAAAAGTTGTTCATTACTGCTTGGAGAGTTGAGACGGGAATAGCCGCAATTGTTTCTCGAATGGATTGCTTAATTCATTCAAATTTGTTGGTTTTGCTTTGTAGACTTCCTGTTTGCAATAACCCCACAAGAAAAAGTCAGGTGCAGTAAGGTCAGGCGACCTGGGGGGCCAACGGAATGTGGAGTTTCTGGATATCAGCTTATTGGGAAATTTTCGCCGCACCATTTCCCTCTTCCACCATTCGAAGCATCTTCTGGCAAAATTCCAAGCGAATCGGGAAGTCTGCTGAGTTCACTTTGTTGGCCATTTGAATTTTATATGGGAATAACTCCAAACCTTTGTGCATAATTGACTGCAATGACTGTCTGCTTATACCCATTTGAGCAGATAAGGTTCTTGTCGAAACTCTTGGATTGTTTTGTATGGCATCAGCTACAGCAGCGATTGTTTCCTCCGTCCGAATTGAAGGGTTTCGATGGTAAGGTCTTCTGTTGACTGCTCGGAAAAATTGTTAAGAAGTATCTTTATGGTCCATCTGCTCGGAGGATCGCCGCCAAACGTGCCCCTATACTCTATTTGAACCAAAACTACGGACTTCAGTGCGTAATAGCGGCGGACAATCCAAATTCTTGTTTCAGTGTCCCTGTTATCCATTTTTGTTAAATCTAAAAATCAATCTGCAAAATAAAAAAAAAATAACCAGATTCATTAAATAGAAAAAAAGTTATAAAATTTTTTTTTGGTAGCAGCTATCATCAGCCATCCTGTATTACAGAAGTTATTAAATAATCAATATTTCACTTAATGTTAACCCTTTGTGGGGGAGGTACTAGAAGGAGTGGACCCATATGGCCCATCTACGAACTTAGCCGGAGATAGAAGACAATTTTAAGTCAATCGGTTACTCCTTTCGAGAGTTACCGTGCGCACCAGCCAGCAGACAGACAGACGCACGGACGGACATTGCTCATTCGACTTAAAATGACCCAAAACGGATATCCGCCAAACATACATAGGGTCTTAGGTTACTCCTACGATGTGTTACACTTTTGTTCGTAGCAAATGATATATACCCTCCTCTCTAAGGTGATGAAGTTTCGACGAAATTTTCTATAAAAATTAAGTTTCGACAAAATTAAATGTGTAAAAATGAAATTTTAACGAAATTTTCTGTAAAAATGAAATTTCGACGAAATTTTCTGTAAAAATTAAATTTCGACGAAATTTTTTACAATTGCTTTAATAATATCAAATTTTCATATATGTACATATATGAAATTTCCACGAAATTTTCTGTAATTTCTTTAAAAATATCAATTTTTCTATAAAAAAAATGTCGATGAAGTTATCTACAAAACAGAAAAAATTTTTTTAAAAAATATAAATTTCGACGAAATTTTTTATAAAAAAATATAAAAAAAATATAAATTGTTGTTATTTATTGTTGGTCTGTGCTTTTGTTATTCAGTCAGAATTTATTTTTGGTTTGAGACCATATGTTCCATTTACTTTCTGTCTATTGCAAGAAAGTAATAGAAACAAATACAAAAATTGGTAGAGAGTTTTAATTGCTTGGTAGAATTTACTGCAGTTTCGATAGACACCACTCTATCATTTTCAGAATTCAGTAGCAATAGTGTATGTCTTTAACTTAAATCAGCTGAAATACTTGTGGAAGCAGTAAATTGAATTTAACAAGAACTGCTAACCAAACCCGTATTTTGCCGAACTAAGTCAACATACTAAAACTCTCATACCAATAAATTCTAACTGAATAAAAATATAAATTTTCATTAAAAAAATATAAAATTTCGACGAATTTTTTTGTAAAAACAGTAAAATTTCTACGAAATTTTCTTTAAAAAATATGAAATTTCGAAGAAATTTTCTTTAGAAATATGAAATTTCGACGAAATTTTCTATAAAAAATATAAAATTTCGACGAAATTTTCTAAAACTTATATAATATTTTCCATTAAAATAAAATTTCGGCGAAATTTTCTGTCTAAAAAAATTAAATTTCGACGAAATATTCTATAAAATGACATATATAATATTTTCCATTAAAATAAAATTCGACGAAATAAAAATAAAATTTCGGCGAAATTTTCTGTCTAAAAAAATAAAATTTCGACGAAATATTCTATAAAAAAAAATAAAATTTCGACGAAATATTCTATAAAAAAAATTTAGACGAAATTTCCAATAAATACATTTAGACAAAATTTTCAATAAAATTATAAGAAAAGAAATTTCGACGAAATTTTCCATATCAAAAAAATGACTGGGGAATGACGATTAACATATTTGGAGAGAACACCTCAATATTAACGGGAAAAGTTATCGAACAACAAAAATTAAGAAACCGACAAAAAAACATTAATTTTTCTGTTAAAATTACATCAATAATATGTAAAAAATCAATACTATTTTTCCTGATATATGAAAGAAAAAAAAGAAAAATTCAATACATTTTTCGATAACTACCTTGCGTCACTTGCATTCTCCTGTCAAAAATACCCCAGGGGAATGACGATTGACAAAGGGCGACCACTAGGATTCGCGATTTTATATCCTATTTGTATCGAGCACCATAAAATTAGACCAAAAATTAGTTATCGGACGATAAAGTTTGAAAAAATCGTATCTTTTAAACTTTAACATCCGATAACTAAGCGATACTAATAAACTAATACTATGTGTGGAATTTCAGACGATTAGAGTAAGTATAAGTAGTATAGAAGTTATTAAAGAATCAACATTTTACTAAATGTTAACCCTTTATGGGCCCAGCTTCGATCTTAGCCGGAGATAAAGAAAAATATTACCACATACCGAATTTAAAGTCAATCGGTTAATCCTTTCGTGCGCACCAGCCAGCAGACAGACACACACAGACGGACGGACGGACATTGCTCAAACGACTTAAAATGGCTCAAATCGAATTTCCGCCAAACATACTTGGGGTCTTGAGTCACTCCTTCGATGTGTAACACTTTTGGCTCGTAGCAACTGACATATACCCTCCTCTCTAAGTTGATTTATTTATGGCATTACATACTAATAAGTACTTATTTTTAGCTGATCGCAATAACATGCACCTACCAAGTTTTAGCTAGTTCAGTTTATTTGATAATGAGACATCTTGCTGTGATATGATTACTTGAAGTCCATTCCACTTTGACTTATTTACTCTCAAAAGAGCCATATTGTTTACAAATACTCATATTGTCTTCATAAAAAGTGATGTAGGTTATTATACAACCTATGCCGCTTGAGTTTAGTTTTTCCATCTTCACATCCAAAAAATCAAAAAATGTTTCTTCATTGACTAAAATCATTTGTTGTAAGCTGGTATAGTTAAACGTAAAGGCTTCTTTCCCCCAAATAGGTTCAAAAGGTTATCGACAGATTATGTTCACATTCAAATGCTATGACAGCGATAAGCAGAGGTCCGACTAAATCTGAATTGAATATGTGGAAAACAAATCAGTTCTAAAACCGAATCGTTATTGAAAACATCAATTCTAAGAAAATAAACACACAAAAAAATACAATATCATTTGAAATGAACAAAATTGTTGTTAAAGTATTCCTCACTTTTTCCGTTCTCCTAAGATTGGAGTGTACGGTCACAGCGAATCTAACGGCGGATCAAAAACATCTGCAGATTATCGAGGGAAGTATGGACCTGAGAGAGGCCCCATGTGGCAATTTCTTCAAATATGCTTGTGCAGAATGGCAGAATTTGCAAACTTCGCCAGTTTTTTCGGAGAATATTCAAGTACTTGATAACAAACTGAACAATCAGATGCAAGAAATTCTTGAGTCGTTTCCCCACATAAAAGAGCCCCATTTGCTGACATCGGTATATAACTATTATCAGTCCTGCCAAGACACGACAGGTAAAAATCCATTGGAATATTTGAAATGGATGAATAGCCATGAGAACGTTTCATGGCCTTTGGTAGCCTCTGAAACCGTCTCTCAAAATTGGATTGAGGTATTGGCTTTAACGCGAAAATATGGTTTCAATGAAATTTTCTTGCACGAAGATATCATCCACCAACCAGATACCCCCTTTAAAGTAGCCATCGAGTTGAAAAGACCTGCCTTGGAGGCCCTAGATGAATTCCATGCCCAAATGCATAGCTTGAGAAATTATATGGATGCCGATGTCAAGCAGCAATTTAGTCAATTTCAAAAACAACTTTTAAAATTAACAGTGCAATTGATTAAATCCGAGGAAAATGGTACTTTGGAATTTGTACAAAATACTCTGAAAAAGCCAAGTGAAAAAGCAACGAAACCTATGACGTTAGGAGAATTGAACATGCCTTGGTTAAATCGCTATCTGGAAGTTGTGCTAAATCAAACCGAACTAAATCGCAATATGACAATTTACATACACAGTGTGAGATATTTTGAAGCAATGTATGAATTTGTGAACCAACGTGATAATCATTTCATCTGCGAATATATACAAATGAAGTTCCTAAAATTCTTACAAGATAAAGATGCGAATAGCCAAAGAGGTGATTGTCTGCAAAGCACCCGCCGTCTCTTTCCTCTGGTCATGCAGTGGGCCTATGAGAAAAATAATCTTCAATTGTTGTGGCAAACCTCATTGATGCAAAATCTTTTTGAAAAACTTAAAGTGAAATTTAATCAAACTTTGATGGCCAACAACTATGGATTCACTGAGGATATAGTTGAATATCTCCAGGCCAAATTGGATAATCTTCAGCTAATATTGGCTCACATCTGCGTCGATGAATTGGAAGTGGTCTATGGAAATTTAACACTGAAATCGGATGAATATTACGGAAATCGTTTGCAAATATTCCACCAACATTGGAAACTCCTGCATGCCGGAATATCGCAGAACTTAACAAAAACCTCAACGCAATTCTTACTGTTATCATCATCAACTGATAGTGCTGATCGTATTGAAAAGTTGCTTGCGCTCCAGAACCTACCCCGTTATTATCCCAGACTTAATGCCATATTCTTGCCGTTTACTTTGCTGCAGAGGCCCTACTACGAAGACGGCTTAAGTGATCTCTATACCTACAGCTCCGTGGGATTTCATCTCGCCCATGAACTTGTCAAAGCTTTCGATCAACGTTATTTGCGTTTCGATGCCCTCGGCATTGTCAATGCTGCAATGTATGAAAAAATTCTAGGAAATCCTAAATTTCAAAGATCTAATGAACGCTTAAGAAGCGATTTTCAGAATGAATTCTTCGAAGCCGACGAAGTTATCGATGATTTGGGTGGTCTAACATTGGCCTATGATACATTTGCCGAAACGAATAGCTTAGTTCTGCAAGCCTCGGTGAGCATTCACAATGGCAATATGTCCTTGGAAAGGTTATTCTTTTTGAATTATGCTCAAAATTTCTGTGGGCCGCTTTGTGGTCAAAGTATGATGGGATTTTTACATTATGATCTATGTGATCGCGTTAATAGGCCGGTAATGCATTCCAAAAAATTCCGCCAGTCCTTTAAGTGCATCGAATACGATCAGAGTCAACCAATGTGGCATTGATGAAGGGAAGCTAGAGGGTTTTCCAATGAGGGCTGACCGATGTTGCGACAATGTGGTTTTGACGACGGAGTCTTTTAAATCAGTTGATTAGTTTCATCAGGTGGCAATGCATACACAAAAAGCTGATTTTGGAATCGACGTGGTGAAAACATCGGCAACATCTACAAATTAATGATCACCAATCTATTTCGACTCAAATAGAACGATATGGACATGGTGTGGGTTTAGAGTAAGATGATATCTTGTAGAGGTGCCGTTATTTGGACATCAATACTTGTAGCGTATTCTGAAGTCATAGGTCTATGCAGAAAATTTGCAACCAACTGATACCTTCAAATTCAGCCAGATCATTGGAAATTGGACCTCTCGAACCCATGTCATTGTGCGAAGCCGAGGCGGCTATTTTATGTTTGTATTCTTCCATTTCAACATCGATTCGCCATTATTGGATAACACTTTATATATTAATATTTTTTAAAAAAAATAGCTTATAAATTATTTATGAATAAAATATAATAAAAATGAAAAGTAATATTAAATAAACATTTTTAATTTTTATTGGAAAATAACATATGAGCAAACCCTGCGTGACGAACGCTAAAAATGTTAACATTTTTGGTCTTTCAAAAGAGATATCTTACATATATTACATAAACACTATTTCAAAAAAACTAATCTATAAATAAATAAAGACATTTTAGAAGCTCATCCCCAAACTGCCAGCTTCCATATTTAAGGTATCTTGTTTTTGTAAATAAAATTTACAAAAAAGATATGATTTTTAACGTCGAGCGGATAGCCTAAATACCCGCGGCTATTTCGATTCTGACCATAAAAAAAATGCAGCAGTACAAGAGGGTGTAGGCGACATTATTAAAATGCTTTTATAATGCTACATTATTAAAAGCTGACAGGGTGACATCTTTTTTTAGAACTGAAAACACAATTACTTTTCCTTTAATCAATGCCTATACAAGTTTTAAGTCTTATAGCCTCCCCCACAAAAAGGCTCTCCAACCGGCTTACATCTGTATATCCGGGAAACAAAATCTCTCCAGAATATGTAACCTATCCGAGTTAATGTGCACGAGAACCTGAAACTGTAAATAGATGTTCTTGGACATCGGAACTCGGACTTTTGCAGACTTTAAATTGACCAATTTTACATTAGGAGTTGGGATTCCACAAGCGTAAGATCCTACTGTCCCAGAATCAAAAAAATTATAATTATAGACAAAGCCATTTGATCTCGGATGATTGCAAGTGTCAACAATAGTCATTAACGATGAGGCGTATATTGGGCTAACGAATACGATCACAAGCAAAAATGGTGTATAAGGGACACAATTCACACAAGGTTTATCATACACAAAAAGTAATTTTTGACATTATTTTAATAAATTGTATGAAATGTTGACCATGAATTTCACTACATATGTCAGAATACACCAAAGCCCAAAACTTAATACAAACACCAAAAATTTGTCTAATTCCAGTCAAAACTGTCTCTACTGGTATGCTTCGACCACTAGTTCATTTGTACTAATGTTATTCAGGTTATAACTAATGTTATTATAACTAATGTTATTCAGGTTTTTAAAGTTTTGTTAAAATATAGCCAAAAATTTACGTAATGTTGAGGATCTAGATCTTAAACTATTGATCAGAAAAAAAGTTTTATAGGCATCTGTTAAATGTAATTTATATCTAAATTTTCCTAAATTTACTTCAACAAAATCAGACAAGTCGTTTCGGAGTTATTAGAAATTATGTGCAGAAATGTCTCTACAAATTGAGATTTCCTGATAATATTGCGACACTAGATACTATTTTTTTCAAACTAGTTTGTTTTACATATTTTTCTCCTAGTCTATACCTACAGATATGCTGAGAGCCATAAAACCAAAATTCCCATCGGTTGACTAGATATAGCCGCTGGGAAATTTAATTTTTTTTCAGGAAAAGTGCTTAAAATCAAATTGCAGCACTGAAATATGCCGCTAAAAATTTTCGTAGAATATTTCAATCCTTAACGGCCAATTCCACAATCTCCGGTTATCCTAAAGTTAGAGCTAACCTACAGTTATAGCTGTCAAATTGTATGAAATTTTTACTTTTTAATTATGAGTTAGCTCTAACCGGAGATTGTGATATTGGGGGTTAATGTAATTTTTAAAAGGACTTTTTTGATTTTTTTCGAAATTAGGGCCAAATTGACCCATTAATAGAGTAGCTAGAGGGTTAATATCTTCCACAAAAATGATCCTCATAAAATTCCACCATATAACTCTGATAATAAGAAGTCTCTCAGACATTAACATCATTTATTTCATTTAGCATAATGCTCCCTTCGACAAAAAAATAAAAACTTTGACCCACTGCAAAAAAACTCAGATCAGCTGGACCATACGTTTATTCTACAAAAATGATACACTCAACATGCCCTTTCAGAATTATAGGGTCGCACATAAAACTTTCTATATTTTTTCTCGGTATACCGTACGGAATACTACTTTGTGTCTGAAGCACAGTTGTAGATATTGAATAGGAGAATAAAATTGCGGAACAAACCTACCCGAAAAAAGTGCATCCAGTGCCTTAAAAATCGCAAAAATGTTCTGTTCTGTTTTATAATGTTCTGTTTTATACGTATACGTATACATATTTTTCAATATTCTACTGACAGATCTTTTATGTCTTTGTAGGCATTTTTGCGATTTTTAAGGCACTGGATGCACTTTTTTGGGTAGGTTTGTTCCGCATTTATTTTCTCCTATTCAATATCTACAACATTGACTCAGACACAAAATATATATTCTGAATGGTATACCGAGAACAAAATATAGAAAAAGTTCAAAAAATACACCTTGGCAAAAAAAACGTATGGCCATTAAATTATTAATTGAGCCAACTTGACTAAACGAATGATACAGGAGTTCATATTTTTGGGGCCACTTTCACGTCCAATTCTCAGAATTGAGTCCTAAAAGCATGTGTTGTACTGTGTTATCCCAAACGTATAAGTGTATCAATATTTTAAATCTGGAATTTGGGATATATCTTGGCACTCCAGCTTGCTGAAATTAGCTTTACCAGTAAGTTTAAAATATGTTTTTAAGTTACTGAATATATGGACAAGTCCCAAAAACTGTCCACCCACCAAAACTTTTTGAATTTGATTCAGCCTTATTTTTATTATGTAATTTTGTAAATATATATTTATTTTTTTATTAACACAATAATTACTACCAAATCCTTCCCTACCTCAGATCTCTTAATAATACAAAAAATAAACATTTTTAGGTGTTTATATCATAAATTTAGTGTTTACATTGATGACCTAATCGAATTCATTTATAAAGATATATTCATTCATTTATAAAAATGTTAATAAAAACAATATAAATTATTTTGTTAAAATAAAAAAAAAAATTGTGTATTACTATAAAAAATTTAACGTGCGTCACGCAGCGTGCATCACGAAGGGTTCACGGCTTTTATAAAAAATGATAAACTTTTTTGGCAGCAAATAAGTTATTTTAAATTCTCTTATATTTATCTTTCTTTTAAGTTTTATATTTTGTGTGTGTTTTATGCAAAATTTGCTAAAAAAAAATACGAAAACACTCTTTAATTTTCAAAGTTACTTCCACTTTTTGTAGCGTGTGTCACAAAACTTTGTGATGAATTATTTCGTTATAAATACCAGTTAAACAAGTAAGAAAGTTCAGTCGGGTAAATCGACTTATGAATCCCCTCACCTTCAGTCCCAAAAAATAGTCAGAAATTTATTTATTTTTTGTTTCAATTAAATTATTATCCATTTATATTGCATTTAATAACTTTAAAGTATGTATTGGTATTAAAGTTATCAGTTTTTGGTGGAAAATAGTCCATTTGTATGGGAGGTACCAAAAGGGGCGTGGCAATAACGGTCACTTTTCTCTGGACTCTAGATACTAAAAAAACATTACACCGTACAAAATGTCAAGTATTTGTATTCGCTGGTATTAAAGTTCAAATCTGTTAAATTTTGGTACAAATCGGTTACTCCTTTCGAGAGTTATCGTGCGCACCAGCCAGCAGACAGACAGACAAATGACATAAAATTACCCAAAACGGATTTCCGCCGAATCACTTCTTCGATGTGTTACACTTTTGGCTCGTAGCAAATGATATATACCCACCTCTCTAAAGTGTGTTATGCCATTCGAAAGTACACATAACTCCCACTAAACGCTATGTAGCGGGTGTTATTTAGCTGCATGAGAACTTTCGATATTGATAAATATGTTTGGCAGCTGATAATGTCAAACTGTGTTGACATTTATGTTCGGTAAGGTTGGGCAAGTCATCATGAATCGTTCAACACCTAAACAACGCTTCCAAATTGTGGAAATTTCCTCTGAAAAAAATAATTCTGTTCGCGAAGTTCAAATCAAAGAATTGTGTTTAGGGATGAAGCTAATTTCTGGTTAAATGGCGAAGACAATTCTCAAGCAGTTAACAAATCACCATTACATCAATTGAAATATACTGTTTGGTACATCTTACACGCTGGCGGCATCAACGGTCCTTATTTCTTTCGAAATGAGGAAGGAGCTGCCGTTACAGAGAATGGCGAGCGCTATCGAGCAATGCTGACTGAATTTTAGTTTTCAAAAATTATTCAGCTTAAGATCAACGACATTTGGTTCCAACAAGACGACGCAGCTTTCCATATAGCGCGCTTAACAATCGATTTATTGCAAAATCAATTTGGTGACAACTTAATTTGCAGGAGTGGTCCCCTGGATTAATTTGTATGGGGCTCTTGAAGCAATGGAAGCTAATATTCAAGCCGTACTGCCAGATTTAGTGCAAAAAGTTGTCCAAAATTCAGTCAGTAACTGGTAGCAGCGGCGGACATATGCCAGAAATCATATTTAAAAATAAATGCCATGAAATTATCTACCAGATTGTAATACAAAAATTCATTTCTAACAATATTTCTGTCTTGTATACGAGTAGAAGTTCTCAATCTCTTAAAAAACAGCTATTGTAAGTCGAAGTTATCTCGTTAGAAAGACCACAAATGTTTTTATTAAGGTCACAACTGCTGACAGCCGACTTCATCGCCACCTAGGTAAGGTTTGGAGCCGTTCGCTTAACCACAACGCTGCAGAAATCACTACGTGATGGTAACGCCGTCAGTGCAGCATTTTTTAAACTTCACGACTCATCCCGCATAAATAAAGATGGTAAGCCGCCAAATAAAATTATATTTTAAATAAAATAAAGTTTCGTTTTTTATTTGTCTTACTTCAAGTCTCACGGACTTGAACAGTTTCCATTTTTATCTAAAAAATATAAAACAAAAACGATTAAACCAGTAACGAGGACGTGGTTACAAATTTACATTTAATACGAACAACATTTGAACCGCAACTGATGTACATACATATGTTTATCAAATCCACATAATTATGTGTGGATAAATATTTGATAACGCCTCCAGACATGCCGACATGTACTCTTTATATGTGGAGATTTTTTCCATGCCTTTTCGCTATATCTGTTTTTCTATTTTCGCAAAAAAAAAAAGAAATGAAATAAAAAACAAGAAGAAAAAAACGAAATAATTGTAATTTGCTTGTTTTGCCTGGCCTGACAGCGCATTTCATGTCATGTTTTCTAATTTTGCTGTTGGCTGCTTCATTTGAGTTTTTATTATGTTTGGCACTTCCTTCACAACACCTGATGTTAATTTGTTTTCTGTTCTGACTGACATTCGCTGGATTTCTGTGGAAATAAAGTTGTTATTAACAACAATCACTCTCACACAAAACGTGTGCAATGTGTTCTTGGTATTTTCTGCTTTTCTGTTCGTTTGAGCTCTGTTTTGTTTTAATATCACTCAGAACTGACATTTGTAATATCGTGAGCACATGTAAACAGTCGTGGGATGTACATTTCCAGGAGCTGTCTATCAACAAGGACTACTAACTAAAGGGAGCAGAAACGAACAAAAAAGCGGTAATAGAAATGCAGAAAACAAATTAAGATTTCGTAGTAGGATTTGCAACTCTATTGAAGCATCTTAATCGAGATATTTTCAATTGATTGTAATTCGTCGATTTACACATAAATATTATTATGTATTCGCAAAATATCGAAAATGTTTTCATTATTTTAATTACATGTGTTTTCAAGAGATTTATGTATATAATATATGAACTAAGTTCATAAAGCTATAAATACTGGAATTTTCTAAAACCATTCACATCGAGAAGGACTATGGTCTTCCCAACCAAGGCTTAATTTTAGGTTTAGGCTAGGGTGGCAGAGAGCTCACATAGACCAATGTAGGTTCCTAGTGATACCACGGGCACAGATGCCCCTCCTCGAAGCCAAACATTTTTAATAAACAAATTATGTAAATATCGGTACTATCTGACTTCCCAGAAAGGCCGACCCCAGTATATCCAGACGTCGCACAGTGCTCTGTCCCATTGACAAAAATCGATAATAATGTACTGGCTGAAATAATGGTAAAATTGGTACTCATCATATCTCAACAAACCAATTAAGATAAATAATAACAATATTTATTTTATTTAGCTCTTTTTGACACCGCGATATGGCGCCAAAGTCAATTGCTGTAT
Organism: Eudasyphora cyanicolor; assembly: GCA_963930755.1. Taxonomy (NCBI): domain Eukaryota; kingdom Metazoa; phylum Arthropoda; class Insecta; order Diptera; family Muscidae; genus Eudasyphora; species Eudasyphora cyanicolor. Next base: position 259,930,264 of record OZ005734.1, read on the forward strand.
ACGCAAATCGACCAAAAAATAAACTACCTTAAATGTACACTGTAAAATAGCTGTATAAAATTAATTAATTAGGGTAATTAAACCAAACTTTTTGTACTCGTATATGATAGTTAATCGTATTGTATTATAATAATACAAAAATGCCAAGTTGACAGAAAATTGCATTTGTACTATTCAAAATTGCTTTGGAAAATTCGTATTACATTTTTATGTCTAAAAACTTTATTTTCAAATATTATTTGTAGTGGTGTTCCAAAAACAATCGCCAACGTTTAACGTGTAGACCAAACCAATAAAAATTTGGCGCCAGATAGCTGACAGAATTCTTAAAAAATACAAAATTTCATACTTATAAATTATTGTTGAGAAATATATAAAAATTCGCTTTTAATATGATACTTGTTATTCCGAAAGTAAAAAATAATATTAAATATTGTACGAGTAAGTCATCGAAAAAAAATCGTAAAGATCCATAATTTTTCCCCCCAGATATTATTAATGATATGCCCCCTTTAAACATAAAATATAAAAGTTCAAATTATTCGCGCACAAAATTTTCAAAAAAGTAATATTGCTTTAAGTCTACAATTTTTTAAGGTGGTATTCCAAAAACCAAGATCTCCCTTAACTTGTAGAAAAACCCCATAACTTTTTGTGCGCCTGATAGTTGATATAATTCTTTAAAATACAAAAAATCTTATTTATAAAATATTTTTAAGAAAATTTTTAAAAAAATCAAACAAAAAAATAGTAATAATCTAAATTATTACGTTATAATCTAAATTATTATAATGTGAATAATCAGGTATTTGTAAGCAATGGTATTAAGGTTACAAGCTGTTTCGAAATTTAAATTTTTGGAGTAAAAATTTAAAAATTAATTTTTGCAGAAAGTTTTCAAAGATTATTTTTTTTTAAAGAAATTATTTAAAATTGTAATTGTATTTTTTAGGATAAATATTTAGTTTAGCTGTTATAGAAAACAATTTTAAATTTATTATAACTTGCACCACTGTACAGGGTTTGTACAGTTTGTAACACCCAAAAGGAGATGAGATGGACATATTCTTTATTGCACCGATCGACTTAGAATCAGTTTCTGAATCGGGTTTGCCATGTCCGTCTGTCCCTCTGCCTGTCAATGTGTTATTGTAGTCAAAGTACAGACAGTAATTTGGTAAAAAAAAGTGTTGTAGAAGTTTTATTTTACATCATATCATTACACAATTTGGCGAGAAGACTTTCTTGGTACAGAAAAAAAAATCTATTTCTATATAGATTATAAATGTGTTCATAATACAAGTCTTATTAAATTTGAGTAATCTTCGTTTATTCGACCTCGAGCTCGAGTTTTATTTAAAACAATTTAATTAAATATAAGTCTTATGTCACATCTAACTATTATTAAATTTGGAAGTAGACACCCTACAGGAGCCTCAGAACAAATTGACTATATGAACCAGAAGCAGCGGTTTGGGCGTTAACCCAAACAATAACAGAATTGGTTATCTTTACTAGGAAGAATGAGGCCCCACATATAGGCCCTTCTCTGATAAATGGAAAAGAACTGGTCTTTCTGAAAGTGGAAAATATCTAGGAGTAATTTAATTTTCTGTAGATAATTTTCTGTACGTGTAAGGAAAGCCAACGTTGCATTATATTTCTGCAGGACAGCAGTAGGGTAGCTGTGAAATCGTTCTTTGGACATATATATCAGTATTTCGCACAATACTGTTGTACCGCATTGTGGTAGGGTGGACGGCAACTACTGAACTAACCTAACTCTATCTACTGACCATTGATATTGTGGCGAGAGATGTTGCCGCCAGAGCGATTACGATTCAACTGTATCAATGTGGAGCTACAGGGTGGCGCAGAATTAGCTATATGGTTTGAATTCTTTATAACTTTTTTAATTATTATTCTTTCTTTGTTTTTTTCAGCATTTTGTGAAGGAGACTTGAGGAATTAATTTTGAATCGAACAACGAACAACAATTTTTTCCGAAATTTTGCGAAAAGTTATGGAAAATATGCTAAAAAGAGCTCGTATGTGCGAATCATAAAATGGACATCACTTACAGGAGGGTCTACAGTGGCACCTTTTTCTTCCTAGTAAGGAGAAATAACCGCTGCTCCTGGCCTATCTAGCCAATTTGTTCAGAGCCACCTGCAGGATGTCTACGTCCGCATATGCCACGACGATAAAATGTATAAGTAGAAAATGTCCCAAAAGTAAATTTATGTAAACAATTTATACATGAATTACAAAATTTATATATTAGAGTTATTCAATATTACGAGAGTGGTGTAGGGTATTATATAGTCTTCCCCGCCCGACTTTAGCCTTTCCATACTGGTTTTAAAATTGGTTTATTATTAAATGGAATCAATATCAATGTTAACGTTGGCATCACTTCTATGCGAAAAACAGCAGATCAGGCAGTATGTCTTCATTCGCTTTGTCGTTCTGATGTCTTCTTATAGGTCGCAAACCTAGTTAGAGTTTGCGGACCCAAGACTTGCTGTTATGCGTCTTATATTTAGCACGCTTTGGATTAGTCTAATCAAGCTAGAGTTCACCCACAGTCATGTCACATATAAGTCATGCGAATGTTAACTGTCGACATTGTGAAACAGGCTCTAATTTTTTTCAGACGATTTAAATCAAAATCGGGGTCCAAAAAATCTACAAAAACATTTTTTGAAATCACAAAAAAATCCTTATTTTATGTTTCTAACTGTGGAGTTGAGCTGAAGATTACCGGGTTTCCTTCTAAGTGAAGGAAAGTATTTTGAATACTCAAGTGAACAAGAAAACACCCTTGATACCCAACACAACATTGTATGACGTTTCGCTGTTGTTTAAACAGCCCTTCGGATGCAGTAGCGTTGTTTTTGACCTACTGTCCACTTGTCTTTAGTTCTATTTATATGAAAATTATTTAAAATTTAAATATAGGAAATACTTTTAAGTAAGAACCATCTCAAGCCATGCCGTAATATTTTTTCTTCCCTCGACTATTCAACCATTCTGCATCGACCATTTACAGAGAATTTTAACTTTTTCAGGTAAATTAAATATTTTAGAGACAGCTAAGTATTAGTTGATTTCATTTGTGTGGAGTGAAAAAAGTTGAACAGAAATCTAAATGTGTTACTCGTATAAACATTCAAAATAATTGTTTATATATATCAACGTAGAATTCTAAAATTTGCAAATGAGTTTTTCCTTGCCAAATTTTGTGTATGTATTATTTTTCTATTATCTTATACGTAGTTCAAGAAAAAAATTTTACAAAATTTCGGTAAGAGTTATGAGCAATTTAAAGTTGGCGAAATTACGTTTTTTTCCAAAAGGTGTGTTCATTCCTTAGCTTGTATCTCCAGAAATACGTGACCGATTTTAATGTGCTATACCTTGTTTTGAATGTAATTTCAACTACTACAACTAAAAGGAGTCAGTACTGCAAAAATTATATTAATTTTAATGTTTTTACCCTTTTTACTTTCTTTTGCTATTTTCAAAATAGCAAAATATTTTAACGTCGTGTTCTTAGATGTCTTTGTTAGCTACTGTATGAATTTGGAAGTGGTGAATTGATGGGAACTTTTTTTTACGATTTTTATCAAAAACCATTTGCATAATGAATGTGCTTTAAATAATTAACAGAATGATAATTTTTAGTCAGTACATTTGTTGCATTGCTGACTAGGAATTAACTTTAAAACAAAAATAATATTTAGACAGCTCAAAGTGTTCCCTTTCATTTGACACCCGAATAGTTTTACTAGGACTTTCAGAAAAATTACAAAAAAATTTTAATAATTATGTCCTTAAAACATGTCATGAACTTTTTTGTTTTGATTTGTTTCTATTTAGCTTTCAGAATTATATAGACATTTCCATGACCAATGATTTTTGTTATATTTTGTCGCACGATGTTATCAATTTAAATTGCATTAATATAATCCATTTGTGTGGGAGGTGCCAATAAGGGAGTGTCAATGACGCCCATTTTTCACTACTCTGTAGGTGCTATAAACGTATTACACTGTACTACTGTTAACTTTTGCTGCAAAATGTTTGTGGAATTTCAGAAGATTCGAATAAGTAGTACAGAAGTTTTTAAAGAATTAATATTTTTTATTAATATTTTTTATTATTTATTTTTAATTATTTACTATTTTTTATTATAGACAAAAATTAGATTTTTTGTATTTTTCGATCTGTTTGACTTTTCATAGTTTTGTGTTTGACTATCGAGTTCTCTGAAAAACAAACATATTTTTTTTTTTTTGCAAAAAAGTTTTTTTTAGTTTAAATTTAACAAAAACAACGATATATGAGAATGCTTTTGCCTATAGTCTGAAAGAGAAAGAGCACACAAAATATAAAATTCCATATTTCAATTATCTGTTAAGAATATACTTCAGCCCCTTTACTCGATTGAGATTTTTTTAGTGAGCTGACTTCGTTCTCTGTACTCACACGCTGAAAAAAAATCGCTTCTGTAGTATATTGTCCCAAACATATTCGGCTTGAAACATATATATGTTTGGGGTAGACTCTAGGCATGTAATATTTGGTACACACAAAAATTGTGTATTTGGGAAGATGTTGTTCTAAACAAATATTTGTTTACATTCCAATATGTTTTTATTTGGGACCATTATTTCCGAAACAAATATTTATTTGCATTTAAGTATGTATTCATAAAATACATAATTGTGTCAAATTTTTCAGTAATTCAAAGTTAAATTTTAAGAAATTTTTAATGTTCGTAAAAAATAATAATTGAAATCATATAATCTTAGATCAATATAAAGTACTTAGAGGATTGACAACTAATGATGGCTTAGAATACTCAGAAATTTGAAATGATTGATTTAAAACCGAAGTTAAAGGTGCATATGGTATCATAACTGGGAGGTACAATTCGAAACCCAAGAAAAATTTAAACTGAAATATGAAAAACTCAGCAAAAGTTTTGGAAATATTTTTTAAATAAAATATATTTGGAAAAATTCCTAAATAATAATTTTATTTGTATTTAAACACATATTTTATTTGAGAAATTTAGTTTGCAAATATAATTTGTTGTAATATATTAATATATGCGTTCCAAATATATTTTATTGATTTTCAAATAAAATTTATTTGCTAAGAAATATATAATATTTAAAAATTTGTGTTCCAAATATATTTTCTTTCGATTCAAACATATCAAAAAAGGCGATTTTGCCCCGTGCAGTTCTTAGATTAAAATTCTTTCAATATCAACATTTTTCAGATTTTTCAACTAATGTCGGGGGCTGTAAAATGTTAGGAAAAAGTTCATCGATCTAATGAACTTCAGTGTGTTAACTCAACCCTACACGGGGCAAAATCACCTTTTTTGATATGTTTGAATCGAAAGAAAGTATATTTGGAACACAAATTTTTAAATATTATATATTTCTGAGCAAATAAATTTTATTTGAAAATCAATAAAATGTATTTGGAACGCATATATTAATATATTACAACAAAATTTATTTGCAAACTAAATTTCTCAAATAAAATATGTGTTTAATACAAATAAAATTATTGTTTAGGAATTTTTCCATATATATTTTATTCAAAAAAAATGTTCAAAACATTTACTGACTTTTTCGAAATTCAGTTTTAATTTTTCCTTGTTTTCGAATTAGACCTCCCAGTTATGATACCATATTAACTTCCGTTTTAAATCAATCATTTAAATTTTCTGAGTATTCCAAGCCATCATTAGTTGTCAATCCTCTAAGTAATTTATTTTAATCCAAGATTATACGATTTCAATTATTATTATTTTACGAACATTTAACATTTCTAAAAAATTAACTTTGAATTACTGAAAAATTTAACACAATTTATGTATTTTCCGAATACTTAAATGCAAATAAATATTTGTTTCGGAAATAATAGTCCCAAATAATAACATATTGGGATGTAAACAAAGATTTGTTTAGAACGACATCTTCCCAAGTATATAATTTTGGTGTACCCTGAATATATATATGTTTCAAGCCGAATATGTTTGGGACAATATACTACAGATGCGATTTTTTTTCAGCGTGTACAGATTTCATTTTTGAATTAATTATGTCTTACAAAATGTATCGTAATTTTAGAATATTCGTTATAAAATATATAAAACACCGAAAACTGATGAATACGCAAAATCATTGTTAAACGCACAGAACACTGGGTAATCTGTAAAACATTAACAAGTCATTAAAATAAAATTTCCGTTGTAATATTTCGCCCAGGCAAATGCTGCAACAGTTCCTTCAAACGCCGAGAGACCCTCAATTAATTAAGAACGCGTGTGGCTCTTACATTAATCACTTAACAAACCACAAATATTTAAGCATTAAATATTAACTGAAAATATTATACTTGCTCAAATTCGAACATACGCGCATACATACATATCTATACTCACATAGTACAAGGCATTATTACAAGGCATATCATGAGGATTCCAGTGGCGGACGGGAAATTGTAGAGGGAGGGCCAATAGATCATCATCATCAAAGGAGAAAAATTAATGATGAATTACTGAGAGCACAGAATTTTGTTGCTGGCTTCATCCTTGAATTACCAGATAGATACATATACGCTTTCCATTATTTGTCCTCTATGGTGGCCCTTCAAAATGCAAAATTTTGGGTTAGGATTATTAAACAGATTCCCAACCAAAACATTTTGCGTATAACAAAATTTGCAGTATATTTTAATATTAATATCGACGAGCAACTCGAATAGAAAACGGATCTTGTTAAATGTGACCATGTACAGAAAAACTTAAGACGGACGTTGTCTACAATATGATACACTACACCAGCGAAACTAAACATACATGGTTTGTCTTAAAATTACACTGTCTTCAATTACACAGTACAACACATGATTTTGGGACTCAATTCTGAGAATTGGACGTGAAAGTAGCCCCAAAAATAAGAACTTCTGCATAATTCGTTTAGTCAACTTGACTCAAGTAATAATTTAATGGACATAGGATTTTTTGCTTAAGGTGGATTTGTTGTGTCTGAAGCAAAGTTGTAGATATTGAATAGGAGATAAATGTGGATGTGAATCGCAAAAAAGCCCACAAAGTCATAAAATATCCGTCAGTAAAATATTGAAAAATGCATAAACGTAATACATATACATATAAAACAGAACATTAAAACACATCATTACAAAACAGAAAAGAATATATTTGCGATTTTTAAGGCACTGGATGCACTTTTTTCGTAGGCAGGTTTGTTCTTTTTTTTCCTCCTATTCAATATCTACAACTTTGCTTCAGACACAAAAGAGATATTCCGTACAGAACACCGAGAAAACAAGTAAGAAAGTTCAGTCGGGTAAACCGACTTATGAATCCCCTCACCTTGAGTCCCAAAAAAATATTCGTGAATTTATTTTTTTTGTTTTAATTAAATTATAATCAAATTAAATTGCATTTAATAACTTCAAAGCTGTTAACTTTTGGTACAAAATGGTCCATTTGAGTGGGAGGTACCGAAAGGTGCGAGCCAATAACGGCCACGTTTCTCTAGACTCTAGGTACTATAAAAGCATTACACTATACGGAATTGCAAGTATTTGTATGTACTGATATTACAGCCATAAGCATTTAACTTTTGGTGCAAAATGGCCCATTTTTGTGGGAGGTACCAAAAAGGAAGTGGTCACTTTGCCCATTTTTTTTGACGTGTTAGCAGGTAACAAACTAATACTATGTGCGACATTTCAGAAGATTCGAGTAAGAAGCATAGAAGTTATTAAAGAATCAATATTTCACTGAAAGTTAACCCTATGTGGGGGATGTACTAGACCGATATGGCCCATCTTCGAACTTAGCCGGAGATAGAGAAAAATATTACCAAATTTTTGGTATTTCCATACCAAATTTGAAGTCAATCCGTTACCCCTTTCGAGAGTTATCGTGCGCACCAGCCAAAAGACAGACACACACATAGACCGACAGACGGATGGACATTGCTCAAATGACTTAAAATTACCCAAAACGGATTTCCGCCGAACATACTTAAGGTAAGTACAGACGATTTGCAGATCGAACAACATTGCCAGAAAAATGGCGGAAAAATGCAACCCTGTGAATTTACAACCGTGTGAACATACAATTTTTGTGTTGCAACGTTAGCAGAAAAGTCATTGCGAGATAATTTGCTGATTGTTATATGTGCGAAGTTTATGCATGTGACAACGAAGCCATTGCCAGAAAAACATTTTATTTGCAACACTGTCTTTAATGTATTTTTATTGACAATCCTGCATATAAATATTTACAAAATATATTGTAAATCGATCATTCCATGTCAAACCGAACACTTTTTTACATCACCATCTCCGATTTCGATGAAACTTTGTAGGATAACTCAACTCTATAAAATATTTGATTTGTAGAAGACGAAAAAAAAACCGAAATTTTTTTGCAAAATATATGGCCAATTGAAAATAGGTAAAATCAGGAAAAACGTGCCGAGGTAGGAACATTGAAAGTGGTATAGTGAGAAAACGCATGGCCAGAATTCAAAGAATGAAGGCTTATTTTAAAGGTAATTGCAATTACTATTTTTCTCCTTCTTTTGTGTTTTTCACCATGAAAACACCAACCTAAAACTTCAGAAAAAATATAGGCATATTCCTTGATCGATTCTAAACAAACCCTGAAAATTTCAGCGTGGAGAAGTAACGGGTTATATTTAAAAAAAAAAAAATTACGAAATGTAGTCGCCCGAAAAAAGTATTTTTTGAACGAGTGTTCAAAAAATAACATACACACACGTCGTTCAAAAGTAGTGTTTTCGGTCGAACAGCTAGCTGTAAACCATCCATCAATAAATGTCACTGACAATATACGAAAAAGTTTGTGCCTTCGCTTCTTATTATAAATAACAGTTCAGATTTGTATATATTTTTTTACCAATTCTGTGATTTTCGCGATAACTCCCGATTTCGCTATGAGGCCGCGTAACGATACCTGCTGCAATCCATTTAAAATTGCAAAACATGGAAAGAAGCCTATAAAATGTTTACGTTGGATAAATACATCGAGCGGAAAAATAAGAATTTGTAATAGTTGCCGGTTAAGAATGAACAAAATGCCACTACATGATTGTGAAAGTGATTCAATGAGAAGCTTAACTCTAATCCCTGAAGCAAATAACGCGTACTCATCCGATAGCAGTATTTCATCAGAAGCATCATTAAAAATTTCCAAATTAAATGAATCATTGTTGCTGTTTGGGGATTCACCTATCCACAAAAGAAAAATTGTGCAAAAAAAATATGTCGCTAACAAAAAACGAAAAATAAATAGTCTCATTATAAAGAAATTATTTGATTCATCTGAAAGTGTAAATGAGGGGGATGATATTATATCAAAATTAAAAGAAACATATAAAACAACATTTAATAGAGAGTTAAAAATTAAAATTTTGACATTATTCGCGGACTGGTCGTACAGTCAAATTCAAAGAAATTTCAGCGGTGCAACGAGGCACATGATTTCTCTGGCTAAGAATGTTGTGAAGGAAAAGGGTTTTCTTGCTTCTCCCAACCCAAAGCCGGGAAAACACCTTACAGATGAAATTGTAAACAAAGTAATTGAGTTTTATGGATCACAGGAAATAAGCAGAGTTATGCCCGGAAAAAAAGACTGCATTAAAATTGGAAATGAAACTGTTCAAAAAAGACTGGTACTGTGCAACTTAAAGGAAGTCCATGTGTTATTTAAAGAAAAACACCCAGAGGCAAAAATATAATTCTCTAAGTTCGCAGAATTGCGACCGAAATACTGTATTCTACAGGGGGCAATTGGAACCCATTCCGTTTGTGTGTGCTCTATTCACCAAAACGTAAAACTAATGATTGACGGATCATCTCTTTCAAGACTAACATCTGATAACCTACAAATTGTAACTTATAATGACTGTCTCTCAAAAATAATTTGCAACCCCCCAACACATGATTGTTATCTTCGGCGATGTGAATTGTGTCCTGGTTGTGACAACTTAATTGAACAGCTAAAACAAATTTTTCATGAAAAAATGATTGATTCAATTTCATATAAGCAATGGGTCACTACTGATCGATGTGCACTTGAAACTTTGCAATCAAGTACGGACGATTTTTTTGACAAATTCTCCGAAAAGCTGCGTCGTTTGCTGACACATTCCTATGTTGCGAAGGAACAACATATGTTTTTTAATAAGAAGAAAAAGGAATTGCATCCAGGCGAATGCGTAGTTATTTCTGATTTTTCGGAAAACTATGCTTTTGTTATACAAGATTCAATTCAAGGAGCTCATTGGAATAATGACCAAGTCACAATTCACCCAATGGCAATTTATTACCAAGAAAATGGAGAAGAAAAGTTTACTAACTACGTCGCAATATCTGAATGTTTGAAGCATGACACCGTAGCTGTTAATTTGTTTCAGAATGGCCTTATCTCATTTCTAAAGAACTCTTTGGGCAAAGTGGAAAAAATCTTTTATTTCTCTGATGGAGCAAGTGCGCAATACAAAAACAAAAAAAAATTTTCAAATCTTGTCTTTCATGAAAATGATTTTGGTGTTAAAGCGGCATGGCATTTTTTTGCAACATCCCACGGAAAGGGACCCTGCGACGGTCTAGGAGGAACAATTAAAAGATTAGCTGCCCGAGCAAGTTTAACAAATATTAATAGTCCTATTAATACTCCTTACATTTTCTTTTCCTGGGTAAAACACAATGTGAAAAATGTAAATACTGAATTCTTTACTATAGAACAATATAATGACAATAATATTAAACTTCAAGAACGATTTAGTAAGGCTACGACTATCCGTGGTACATTAGGTTATCATTCATTCGTTCCAACAGAAAACAAACAAATAACTGTTCAAATTACATCACTCGGTACTGATGCGATCACTACAAATATTTGTGAACTATAGTTACTTTCCTTACTGCTAAAGCTAGATTTTGTATAACAATTTTGTTACATGTATATTGAAATATTTATTATTTTTTTCCTGTTTTAGTTACAAATAAATACTGTTATTTTTTTATCTCCATTAATAAATATATCCCATAATTTTTGTTTACACTAGAGTTTTTACATTACGTTTTTGTTTCTTCAAGACACTAATAAAACTTCTAACTTTTAATTTGCGTCTTTAGCTAACTGTTCGACCGAAAACACTACTTTTGAACGACGTGTGTGTATGTTATTTTTTGAACACTCGTTCAAAAAATACTTTTTTCGGGCGACTACATTTCGTAAATGTTTTTTTAAAAATATAACCCGTTATTTCTCCACGCTGAAATTTTCAGGGTTTGTTTAGAATCGATCAAGGAATATGCCTGTATTTTTTCTGAATTTTTAGGTTGGTGTTTTCATGGTGAAAAACACAAAAGAAGGAGAAAAATAAAACTAAATGTTCAAATTTGGTCAGTAGCGGTCAGTAGCCAAAGCCGCAGATGAATAGTAATTGCAATTACCTTTAAAATAAGCCTTCATTCTTTGAATTCTGGCCATGCGTTTTCTCACTACACCACTTTCAATGTTCCTACCTCGGCGCGTTTTTCCTGATTTTACCTATTTTCAATTGGCCATATCTTTTGCAAAAAAATTTCGGTTTTTTTTCGTCTTCTACAAATCAAATATTTTATAGAGTTGAGTTATCCTACAAAGTTTCATCGAAATCGGAGATGGTGATGTAAAAAAGTGTTCGGTTTGACATGGAATGATCGAAATATATGAAATTTACAATTTAGTGCAATCGTCTGAACTGTCAATTCACCTTTGCCTAACAATCTGACATTTGCAGCACTTTAACAGGGTTGAATTTTGTATGAAAATGCAATATCGACGAAATTTTCTATGAAAATACAATTTCGACGAAATTTTCTATTAAAATAGAATTTCGACGAAATTTTCTATTAAAATAGAATTTCGACGAAATTTTCTATTAAAATAGAAAAACAATTTCGACGAAATTTTGTATGAAAATGCAATTTTGACGAAATTTTGTATGAAAATGCAATATCGACGAAATTTTCTATGAAAATACAATTTCGACGAAATTTTCTGTGAAAATACAATTTTGACGAAATTTTCTATGCAAATACAATTTCGACGAAATTTTCTATGAAAAAATCGACGAAAGAAAGAAAAAAACTGTAAAAATTAAATTTCTAGACGAATTTTTCGATATAAATGAAATTTCGCCGAAATATTTTACATGATGTACATTTCGACGAAATAATCTTGAAAAATGAAATTTCGATGATATATTCATATTCACGATGCATTTTTTTTATAAAAATTTAATTTTTACGCAATTTTCTACACAAATTAAATTTCGGCAAAGTATTCTATAAAAATATTGGATTTCTATAAAAATTATATTTCTATAAAAATTTAATTTCTAGACGAAATTTTCGATATAAATGAAATTTCGACGAAATATTTTATAAGGAAATTTTGACGAAACGCCCTAGGTTTAGGTTTAGGTTAGGGTGGCAGCCGTATTTTTTTTATACAAGCTCACATAGACCAGTTTAGGTCCCTAGTGTTACCACGGGCTGAAATGCCCCTCATCGAAACCAACCTGTTTGATATACAAATATATCTATAGTACGTACAAATTGTTCGAGAATTTGTAATGTCGTCCCTTTCCTAGCAAGTTCATCGGCTTTGCAGTTCCCCGGGATATCCCTATGTCCAGACACCCATATGAGGTGTATATTAAACTGCTCAGCCATCTCGATAAGAGATCTGCGGCAGTCGAGGGCTGTTTGTGAATTTAGGGATGTTGCCTCCAGAGAATTGATGGCAGCCTGGCTGTCCGAGTAAATGACAACCCCAGTGTTGGTTACTATGTTGCGACTCAGCTACTTGGCTACTTCCCATATTGCCATTAGTTCGGCTTGATAGACACTGCAGGTATCTGGTAGTCTATGAGCTATATCCAAACTAAGCTCTGCACAGTGTACTCCAACCTTTTCATCAAGCTTCGAACCATCTGGAGGGAATCATATTGATGTAATAGTCCACCCGGTCGGTTACTATAGCACTACACTTTGATATCCTCATGAGACCGTAGTTTTTGTACCTCCACATTGATAGGCATTTTAATCTTATTGCCGCTTTGGTTGCAACTTCTCTCGTCACAATATTAATCGGCAGTATATCCCAGCAAAAAAAGAGCATCCAAAGAAGCAACAAAAATCCCCAACTTATGATCCGGAAGTTGTTCTAATTTGGATTTTCACCAATGAATTTAACAAGGGGTTGTCGCGCCGGGGAAGTACTTCTTTGTCATCACTTTTGCACAACTCTTTTAAAGCACTGTAAGATTTGCTTTTTTGGTGTTGTATTTATTTGATGAATGTATGTCGTTCTTATTAACATCTTTGGGTCCAGAGATTTCATATTTTAAAGGAATACAAATGTTGACATAGGGATGGGAACGTATAAATAATATACTATTGGCCAAAGAGATCAACGATCATATATATCGTCATCAGAAACAAAAAAGGGCGTAACAACAAGAAAAATGGAAACTCCGTTTTTGATAAATTTCGGTACACTGCATCTAAACACACATCCTGACAAATTTTTACCGGCGTATTATTAAAAATGGCGAATTTATTAACGAAATTCAAAAGGGCCTAACAAAAAATTATTTCTTTTTTCATAGTTACAAAATATTATTTCACGCAATTTTCACAAACAAGTTATAAATCATGTTTGTGTGATTCTATATATGCATCATTATGTTTAGATATTATCCTGAAAACTACGTTTTTCTAACGGCAAAACTTTTCATTTTATTTAGTTTTTTGCTTTTCCTGTAAAATTTTCAAACATGATGATAGGCCCTTTTTCATTTCTGATGACGATATGTATGTATGTTTAGGACATTTGAAGATGTCTGTAATCTGTATGGTGTAGATGGCTCTTGAAAAGTGTGACCCCATAGTGTAATTAACATTCTCACAAAAAAAAGGTTTTCCGTAGCCCCGGTTCAGAGAGTAGTAAAGTACCACAGTGTGGTACAGTATGTATGGTATGGTATATTTAATTACCACAATTTCTTTTAAAATTATTTAATTATAACCTACACCACACTGTGGTACAATTTATTATGATTTTATGCATTTGTTTCTAACACCAAAAATGAGAAGAGATATGTATATAGAACCATCGTTTATTATACCGATCGACTTAGAATCACTTTCTGAACCGATTTAGCGATGTCAGTTTGTGCATGCGTTCTTGTAATCTATGTGCAGGTCACAAATATAGTCCGATCTCAAAGAAATTGTGTACATATCTTTATTTTGGGACAAGACAATTCGTATTGAAATTGAAAGACAATCCGTATTTCTTTCGTCTACGGCGAACGATCAAAAATCTCTTAACTATTTGCATATCAGCTTAGAACCAGATATCGTAATATATATGAATGTACCTTCGATTTAGCTTATACCCTCTATAGAAGATATAATTTCCTTTCGATGTTCATGAAATTTGGTAAAGAGTGTCTTATTTTAAAAGTTAATATCTGTGTGAACAATATCGGTTCAAATTTACATATAGCCCCACATACTCGCATGGATGTGTACCTTCCGATTTAGCATCTAAGCTCCATAGAAGTCATATTTTAGTCAAATGTACTATATTTTGCACAAAGGATTTTTTAATCCGAGAATAAACGGTCACTAGCAAGGTTGGAAAAGTGTGTTTTCATGTTTTACATCAGAGCATTATTAAATTTGGCAGAGATTATTTTATAGAATCACGAACACTGCGAAGTTTGATAAAAAAGGGATACCCTTCAGATAAAGGCCAAATTTAAATACAGACCCATATAGAATTTTGCATCTAAAATAGGTGTCAAACACGATTTACAAAAATCAAAACAACAACAAGTGAACAACTACAAAGGTTAAATAGATGAATACAGTACGTTCTGTCTAATACAATGTGAGTTACGCCTTTTGTTCTTTATCAAAAACGAGCACTTGATGTTACGTCTTTTTTTCTTAAATAAAGTCGTAATTTTTTGACGAAAAACGAATTTTCATTTTCTTTCTGGTGACGCTATATTAACATTTTTGGAAAGTATAAAGTGTTGTTGATAAATTCAGTTTTTATCGCAATCCAATGTTCCAAAATTTAACATATTTCGAAGAAAATCAGCATACTTTGAAATGACTTTATGTTATTTTAATCGGCTATGAAAAAGTCGACTTGTAGGTCCGATTTATCGACCTAGTCGACTGAAACGAAATTTAATTGATGAAAAAGTCGACTAGCTTCCAGAACCATTCACTAATTCTGATATAGCCGCCATATAAATATATATTTCTTCCCTTTAGCACTATAGACGCAGTATTTTACATATATATCATAGCCCTCATACATATGTTCCTTCCGATCTGGACTTTTATCACTTCACAAGATTCATTTTACATCCAATCGTTTTAAAATTATGCATTCTTGGGTTAATAATTTATATTCCGAAATCACATTTTGGTTAGTTATTTAGAAGAACTTCATTAAATGCCGAAAAAATGCTCATACTTATGAATTGGAAGTACTTATAATGTTATTCTTTTGGAAGTACTTCTTTTATTTTTTGCTGGGATGGAGTAGGGCTTGTAGAGACTCGGTCGCTGTAGTCCTTAAGGCTCCGCTTATGCTCAGGCAGGCTGTTCAGGGTTTGTTTAGAATCGATCAAGGAATATGCCGGTATTTTTTCTGAATTTTTAGGTTGGTGTTTTCATGGTGAAAAACACAAAAGAAGGAGAAAAATAAAACTAAATGTTCAAATTTGGTCAGTAGCGGTCAGTAGCCAAAGCCGCAGATGAATAGTAATTGCAATTACCTTTAAAATAAGCCTTCATTCTTTGAATTCTGGCCATGCGTTTTCTCACTACACCACTTTCAATGTTCCTACCTCGGCACGTTTTTCCTGATTTTACCTATTTTCAATTGGCCATATCTTTTACAAAAAAATTTCGGTTTTTTTTCGTCTTCTACAAATCAAATATTTTATAGAGTTGAGTTATCCTACAAAGTTTCATCGAAATCGGAGATGGTGATGTAAAAAAGTGTTCGGTTTGACATGGAATGATCGAAATATATGAAATTTACAATTTAGTGCAATCGTCTGAACTGTCAATTCACCTTTGCCTAACAATCTGACATTTGCAGCACTTTAACAGGGTTGATAACGTTTGCCGATGTGGCAATCGTCTATACTCAGCTTTAGGGTCTTAGCCCACTCCTTCTATGTGTTACACTTTTGTCTCGTAGCAAATGATATATACCCTCCTCTCTAAGGGGAGGGGATAAAAATATAGAAAAGTGCTCAAAATCCTCCGGGTGCAAAAAAAATCGTATGGCCATTAAATTATTAATTGAGCCATCTTGACTAAACGTATGATGCTGAGTTCCTATTTTTGGGACTAAAAAGTTTTATTCGTCGATATTTTCTGTAAAA
Organism: Eudasyphora cyanicolor; assembly: GCA_963930755.1. Lineage (NCBI taxonomy): Eukaryota > Metazoa > Arthropoda > Insecta > Diptera > Muscidae > Eudasyphora > Eudasyphora cyanicolor. Next base: position 259,946,826 of record OZ005734.1, read on the forward strand.
ATTTACTTTCAATAAAAATTTAATTTCGATTATTTTTTCTATAAAAATGAAATTTCAACAAAATATTCTTCAAAAACATGAAATGTCGACGTTTTTATAAACTTTCTACGAAATTTTCTATTAAAATAGAATTTCGACGAAATTTTCTATTAAAATAGAATTTCGACGAAATTTTCTATTAAAATAGAATTTCGACGAAATTTTCTATTAAAATATAATTTCGACGAAATTTTCTATTAAAATATAATTTCGACGAAATTTTCTATTAAAATATAATTTCGACGAAATTTTCTATTAAAATATAATTTCGACGAAATTTTCTATTAAAATAGAATTTCGACGAAATTTTCTATTAAAATAGAATTTCGACGAAATTTTCTATTAAAATAGAATTTCGACGAAATTTTCTATTAAAATAGAATTTCGACGAAATTTTCTATTAAAATAGAATTTCGACGAAATTTTCTATTAAAATAGAATTTCGACGAAATTTTCTATTAAAATAGAATTTCGACGAAATTTTCTATTAAAACAGAATTTCGACGAAATTTTCTATTAAAACAGAATTTCGACGAAATTTTCTATTAAAATAGAATTTCGACGAAATTTTTTATTCACATAAACTTTCGCCTTATTGAAATTCACAAAAAAATGGATGAAATTTTCTCTTAAAATATAATTTGAGCGAAATTTTCTATGAAAAAACAATTTCGACGAAATTTTGTATGAAAATGCAATTTTGACGAAATTTTGTATGAAAATGCAATATCGACGAAATTTTCTATGAAAATACAATTTCGACGAAATTTTCTGTGAAAATACAATTTCGACGAAATTTTCTATGAAAATACAATTTCGACGAAATTTTCTATGCAAATACAATTTCGACGAAATTTTCTATGAAAAAATCGACGAAAGAAAGAAAAAAACTGTAAAAATTAAATTTCTAGACGAATTTTTCGATATAAATGAAATTTCGCCGAAATATTTTACATGATGTACATTTCGACGAAATAATCTTGAAAAATGAAATTTCGATGATATATTCATATTCACGATGCATTTTTTTTTATAAAAATTTAATTTTTACGCAATTTTCTACACAAATTAAATTTCGGCAAAGTATTCTATAAAAATTATATTTCTATAAAAATTTAATTTCTAGACGAAATTTTCGATATAAATGAAATTTCGACGAAATATTTTATAAGGAAATTTTGACGAAACGCCCTAGGTTTAGGTTTAGGTTAGGGTGGCAGCCGTATTTTTTTTATACAAGCTCACATAGACCAGTTTAGGTCCCTAGTGTTACCACGGGCTGAAATGCCCCTCATCGAAACCAACCTGTTTGATATACAAATATATCTATAGTACGTACAAATTGTTCGAGAATTTGTAATGTCGTCCCTTTCCTAGCAAGTTCATCGGCTTTGCAGTTCCCCGGGATATCCCTATGTCCAGACACCCATATGAGGTGTATATTAAACTGCTCAGCCATCTCGATAAGAGATCTGCGGCAGTCGAGGGCTGTTTGTGAATTTAGGGATGTTGCCTCCAGAGAATTGATGGCAGCCTGGCTGTCCGAGTAAATGACAACCCCAGTGTTGGTTACTATCAAACTAAGCTCTGCACAGTGTACTCCAACCTTTTCATCAAGCTTCGAACCATCTGGAGGGAATCATATTGATGTAATAGTCCACCCGGTCGGTTACTATAGCACTACACTTTGATATCCTCATGAGACCGTAGTTTTTGTACCTCCACATTGATAGGCATTTTAATCTTATTGCCGCTTTGGTTGCAACTTCTCTCGTCACAATATTAATCGGCAGTATATGGAGTAGGGCTTGTAGAGACTCGGTCGCTGTAGACCTTAAGGCTCCGCTTATGCTCAGGCAGGCTGTTCTAGCAACCTTTGTGGTGATGGTTAGTTTGTCAGTTACCTTTCACCATACCACAATGCCGTATAGCAGTATAGGACGAACTACTGCTATAAATATCCAGTGGACGATTTTAGGAGAGAGGCCCCAACGCGACCCTACAGCCTTTTTGCGGGAATATAAGGCGACGTTGGCCTTCCTTACACGTTCCAATACGTTAAGTCTAAATATCAGTTTTCTATCTAGAATTATTCCTAAAAATTTTGCACTTTCAGAAAAGACTAGATCTGTTCCATTTATCCGAGGTGGAGGGTCCACATGTGGGACTTTATTCATCCTAGTAAATAGAACCAATTCTGTCTTGTTTGGGTTTACGCTGCTTCTAGCCCATCTAGCCAATTTGTTCAGAGCCACCTGTAGAATGTCTCGGAGGACGTTTTCGAATTTGCCACTCACGACCTTGCAGCCACAACGTTCTAGATCTAGCAGGATTTCATTCACCGCTTGGTTCCAAATTGTAAGAGTTGTGGACCCAATACATGCTGTTATGCGTCTTCTGTTGAGCAGACTTTGAATTAGTCTAATCAAACTAGAGTTAACTTTTAGATGTGACAGTGCCGCAATTACTGCATCTGAGTGAATGTTGTTAAAAACGCCTTCTATGTCAAGAAATGCCACCATTGTAAATTCCTTGAAATGCAGGGACGATTCGATAGTGCTCACAAGTTCGTGCAGGGCTGATTCTGTAGACTTCCCCTTATTGTAAGCATGTTGGTTCACCGACAGGAGATTTGTATCCAGGTTTTCCCTAATGAAATAATCTAAAAGTCTTTCCAGACCTTTTAATAGGAAGGAGGATAGGCTTATTGGTCTGAAGTCTTTTGGCCTAGTGTGTGATATCTTCCCCGCGTTAGGTATGAATACCACATTGGTATCCCTTCATCGATTCGGGATGTACGAAAGCCTGATACAGCCTACATAAATTTTCTCCAGCCAGGGGATAATGTACTTCAACATTTTCTGCATTTCTGCTAGAGTGATGCCGTCTGGTCCAGGTGACTTGAAGGGCTCAAAGCTGTTAATAGCCCAGCTTATTCTGGATCTCTCAGTCAACAAGCTAGCGACGCTCGCAGTCCACTCGCACTCTTGTTGATCCTGCTTATCCTATGGTTCTGTAAGAGAGTTCCCCGGAATATGTGTGTGGAGCAGACATTGAGCGACTGCTCGCTCTTTTTGGTCCAATTATTTGCCTCATCCTGCAAGTAACCCACTGTACAGGGTGAAGCTGATAATGCCTCAGCCTTGCGGCGTCGGAGACCTTTTCCACTTCGCCAAAGAAGGTATTTCAAGAGCATCTTTGCGCCTTTCTTTGCTCCTTCTTATAGATCTTGAGTTGCTCTTTATAGGCATCCCCAACATTAGCGACCCCAGTAGATTTAGCCTTGTTGAATAGCTTGTCGCAGGTCTTTTTCATAGCCTTGTACCTTGATTTTGGACAGGCTTCTTCAAGGGAACTATTGAATGATGTGGTGATATGGTCGACCAGATTATCCAGACAGGCTTTGTCATTCGGTTCGTACAGAAGTTTGGAGTTGAGGACTTTCTTGAAATTCTTCTCATACAGGTGCCACTTTGTCTTTCTCACATTTCTGTGGACGGCAGGTTCAGGCGCTTTTTCAGCGAGTTTGAACTGAATATAATGGTGCTCTGAGAATGAGTGGTCGTCCAGCACATTCCACCCAATAATTTTGTCTGACAGCCGGTCAGTAGCAAACGTTACGTCTAGTACTTCTTGTTTGTCTTTAACTGTAAAGGTCGATTTATACCTATGTTACAAATACTTAGGTTGTTAGCTAGAATATAGTCAAGAAGCGAATCACCCCTATTGTTTATATCCGTACTACCCCAGATAGTATGATGAGCGTTCGTGACTGCGCCAATAATCAGCTCGACCTTGTCAGACGTTGCTTCTTCTACTACTTCCCTGAATAGAGCAGTCGGTACTACAGCTTCATAAGGCAAGTAACTGGAGACCACCCAATATATGCGATTACCGATTTCCAGACTAGCAGATGTTTGGTCTTTACCACTGAAATTAGCCAGGAGAAAGATACTTAGATCTTTCCTGGCCAAAATGCAGGTTCTTGGAGTGCCTTCACAGTTGGCCACAATCACTTTAAAGTTGGGTGTCCTGATACCGCACACCCAGCAATAGAGCCGCTGAGGCTGCTTTAGCGTGATGGAGGTTAATCTGTAGAATTCTTACCATCATTGGTAATTGACAGGGTGTTATCGCACTCTTAGTCCGTATCATCGAGAAGCGTGTCCCCGCCAGATGCGTCAAAGAGTCCGGAGACTCCCCTCAGCCCCTCAGTGTCAGAAGTAGAGCGTTCGTCCTCAGAGAAGGACGTTACATATCTTCTGTTAGAGTTGGAGTCACCAGAAATAATGCGCGTGGGTACCTCCGCACTTCCAGAAAGCCGTGTATCAACCACGGTGGACGACTCACCTTCCGCAGTGGGAGCTATGTCCTGCTTGTATACCTTCAAGATTATAGTCTCGAAGTCATATTGTAGGGTTGCACTTGCACGTTGTATATGGGAGGTGGATTCAGCGTTAAAGATTAAATTGACCTGCGGCTTTTTTCCATCCGCCTCACCCACCTTGCTGATTCTCCAATTATGGGCGGGCAGATCAGGATTGGAATCTTTTATTATTTCTAATATGTCAGCTGGGTTGGAGGGCTCTTCTGTAACCCAGGCGATGGTCTAGGGTGACTAGGGATGTTGTTTTTTTCGACAACATCCAACTGGGCACCCGGCCACACTTCACCCGCTCGACTCAGAGCAGCCTTATACAGGTCTACTGATCTGGCATCACCGAAATATAAGAGCTTTACTCTCCCATGATACCATCCTGCATCGTTGCAGATTGGTGGTTTGCCCGGCATTTCTCTGCGGACATCAAGGTAATGAGCCATAATGGCTGATTGCACATGGCTCCATTTGTCCTTGAGGATGGATCCATCCTCACTACTTTTGTCTATAACGGCCATCAATAGACTCTCCTTCGCCACTTCATTGAAGGGCTTGGTGAGAGTCCTGTTGATGGTGACATTAGGGCCTCTTGCCTTTTTCGAAGGCAGGGGTTCATCAGGTGATCGAAGTCTTTTGACTTTATTAGCCGTTAACACAGCTGAATTCAGCCGGCTGATTGGCCTTAGAAGCATATATGACGCCTTTAGCCCAGGTAAGTGACTCCTTTTGTTTTTCGGTAAGAGCCGAAACATCACCAGCTTCCAACTTTGTCAAAACTCTGAGCGCTATCCGGTGCTCATTGTGCTTCCGTTTTGACGGTCGGACATGACGTTTTTCCCTCACCGTACCACCTGTTGTGAGTACTGGGGGGAAATTTTCACCATTTTTGGTGCGGTCGGATTTGGCCAAGACCAACGGACGGACAGTAGGAACCCCGCTCCATTGGAACGCGAAGGCATCCCCGTCAAAGAATTTATTATTGCGTAATAGCCGTAATTGCCGATTGCGTAATAGATTTTAAATATCCGCTCTGTGCTAAACACGTCCGTTCACTACGACTGATCAGCATCGACGCCGACGAAACGCCTTTAAAAATTTAATTTCGACGACATATTCACGACGCATTTTTTATGAGCATTTAATTATACCCTACACCACACTGTGCTACAGGGTATTATAAGTTTGTTTCACGGCAGATGTTTGTAACACCTGAAAATAACACAGCTAGACCCACCTTAAAGTATACCGATCGACTCAGAATCACTAGCTGAGTCGATTTAAGCATGTCTGTGCGTCCGTCCGTCCGTCTGTCCATGTAAAGTTGTTCGTCGACTACAGGTCGAAATTTCACTCCGATCGTTCTGAAATTTTGCAGTTTAGAGTATTTCGTAGCTGTTAAGATCGCTATTGAATTTGGTTGCAATCGGTTCAGATTTAGATATAGCTCCCATATATATCTTTCGTCCGATTTGGCCATTTAGTCATATAGAAGCTGTATTTTACATCTAATCCCTTTGAAATTTAGAATGGTAGAGTTTCTTGATCCATGAGCCAACACTACCGAATTTGAAGAAAATCGGTGAAGATTTAGCTATAGCTCCCATATATATGTTTCGTCCGATTTGGCCCTTTAGTCCTATAAAAGCTGTATTTTACATCCAAACGTTTTGAAATTTAGAATGGTAGAGTTTCTTGATCCATGAACCAACATTGCCGAATTTGAAGAAAATCGGTTAAGATTTAGCTATAGCTCCCATATATATGTTTCGTCCGATTTGGCTCTTTAGTCCTATAAAAGCTGTATTTTACATCCAATCGTTTTGAAATTTGGAATGGTAGAGTTTCTTGATCCACGAACCAACACTACCGAATTTGAAGAAAATCGGTTAAGATTTAGCTATAGCTCCCATATATATGTTTCGTCTGATTTGGCCCTTTAGTTCTATAGAAGCTTTATTTTACATCCAATCGTTTTGAAATCTAGAATGGTAGAGTTTCTTGATCCATGAACCATCATTGCCGAATTTGAAGAAAATCGGTAAAGATTTAGCTATATCTCCCATATGCATGTTTCATCCGATTTGACTCTTTAGATCCAATCGTTTTTATACCCTACACCACACTGTGGTACAGGGTATTATTTAAGTATAAAATGTCCCAAAAGTAAATTTATGTAAACAATATATACATGAATTACAAAATTTATATATCAGAGTTATTCAATATTACGAGAGTGGTGTAGGGTATTATATAGTCGGCACCGCCCGGCTTTAGCCTTTCCTTACTGGTTTTAACATATTTTTTTCTATACAAATAGAAATGGAATTTCGACAAAAATTTTTCGAAATATCTGGGAAAACTTAATCTTCTACAAAACTTAAATTTTCAATAAAATATAACTTGAACAAAATTTTCTACATATTTTATTTTGTGTAAAAATGTAATTTCGACGAAATTTTCTATAATAGTGGAAATTACGACAAAATTTTTGTATAAAAATGTAATTTTGACAACACTTAAAATAGAAAGTTGCCTACGATGCGGGTAAATATTACGGATGTTGTTCAAAAGTCTTAAGTGCCCTAAAATTTCCCCAAAATATACATACATATTTATACGTTTATATTACCCCTTCATTTTATAAAAACTTATCAGAATAATATTCTTCCCCACAGCGAGGGGAACAATTAAAAGGGCCTCAGCGAAGAAGGCCTCAATAAATCCTCCCTCTCCCAGAATTTCGTCTACAATCTCACACTCGCAACTCGTTAAAAACAATTTATACAACATAAAAAGTACAATAATAATTTTCATGAATAATGGCTACATTAAAACAAAAAAAACACAGAAAAATCTCCCCAGAAAATGGGTGGTGCGTATATCCAAGTCAAGGTTGTTAGCGTCATCGTTGATAAAGGGTTGTTTGGACACAAAAACCCCAGACTTTTGTTGACTTTCCCAGCAAAAGCATCAGCAGTTGCAAAAATAAAAAAGAACAAGAAGAAAAAGTGAACAAAAGCTATTAAACCCCGTAAAGCATTCAACCCAAAACAACAAGAACAACAAAAAAGCGAAAAGAGGTGACAATGTTTATAAAAAATGTATGTAGCAGCCGAAAAAAAGTGTATTTCCACGAAAAAAAGAAAAAATTAAAATCTCAACTCAGAACAAAAAACTCAACCACCGCAAATACCCCCGACCTCTCTATGCCGAGGACAAGTGCGGCGCTGAACACCGAATTCGTTTACAAAGAAAGCATCGCCAAAATCGTTCACACGCAAAAAAAATGGATTTAATATTAATCTTTTGTTAAAAAAAATTTAAGGGTATTTTCACACTGTTACAATGGTGGGGGAGGAAAGCGAGAGCCACAAACAAAAAACGAGCAACCTCAACATTTTATGGTAACATAAAATTAATATAATACCTGCAAGCAAATCACTTTCTAATTACACCCCAAAAATGCGCATCTAACACATAATAATGACCTTTTGCCATTAAACACTCAGGTGCTGCTGCCAACCGAACAACCAACGGACCTGGTGTTCTCCCTTTGCCAGGATTCGTGTTTTTTCTTTGCGGTTTGGTTTTGGTCAGATTCTCCCACGTGTGGTGGTCGTTCACGAGAAGTGAACTGAGGGAATCTTAAATGGGAATAATACAATGAAGTCATTGTGTGTTGAGTCGAAATCGAAACATGTTTTCGAAAATTTAATAGCAGGATTATAAATAAGATGTACGAGTATTTAACAAAAGAGAACATTTGACTTACACAAAGTGGCCTTTAACTAAATACAGCGAAAAATGTCAATTGGGTCAGATTGCAACTGATGGAAGTTCCTTAGTCGTCATAGCTATATAAAAATCGGCACTGATATGTCCCAAATTTTCTGAGAGCGGTTCAAAGACCATATATTGCTGACAATAAAGAAGATTAGCATTAAAAAGACTTTGGCAGCAAGGTCTTTGTGTCTGCAATAGGGATTTCAATCCGAAAGTATTTTGCTGTTCGGTATGTACAAATACCGATTCCCAAGATTTTATTATAAATATTTATTTATTTGTATTATAGAAAGTAAATTTATATTCTAATTCAGAAAAAAACGAATTACAAAGACCATGTGGCTAGATTTTTGCAGCGACAGAAAAGAGCCTCCGTTGGGAATCGAACACATGATCCCCAAACTCGTAGGACGCCCTTCCCAAGATTTTTGTACGTTGCGTCTCCGAGATTTCCAAAAAAATGTATTAATTAGTAAAGAGAAATTTCTGCGTACTCTTATAATGGGTGATCCATTTCGATGTTCCCTACTTTTTTAAAGAAAAAAACAAATTGAACGGGGAATGTTTATTATCATTTGAAAGAACATTCTTTGGCATCTATTTTTTGAAGATTATGTCTATCAAATGTTGGCCGCGGCTACGTCTGAGATGGTCCATTGAGTCCAATTTTCGATGACTCGATTATGTTGACCATAAGTTGAGCGAAGTGCAGTTCGTGAGACTGGCATGCTAGTATGCAACACTCGCCATTCGATTTCAACCACTTAACATTTCACGCAAGCAATCATATTTTCTGGCGAAGCGTATTTCTCGATTCTCATATCCTCAAATAGTGACAGTTTGGAGTGGTGGCATCCTTGGCCCATTTTTCTTTGAAAATGCTGTTTTCAAAGAAAAATGGGCCTTTGGAAAAATGGACGGTTAACGAAGATTCAAGATATCGACCTGGACGATCTTTGCTTTCCACATGATGGCGCGCTATGACACAATGATCAGGCCACAATCAGTCTCTGCGACATCTATTGACCACTTATGATCTACGATTTTACACCGCTACAGTTTTTATTGGTGTACTGTGAAGGACAGATAATACGCGAACAATCCATTTAATATGTATGCCAATAGGGCGAAAATCGAGTAAGCCAGTCGTGACTTTGAGCTGGAAAATATCACAGAGGCCTTGGAAAATTGGGTTGACAGGATGCGCTACAGCGAAGCCAGCCGAGGCAGTCGTATGAATAAAATCCTTTTTCGAATATAACACTAATATACAGAAAAATATTGATATTTGTTAATTTTTTTAATGTAAAAAAATCATTTGAACCCCCTTTATACCTTCAAAATAGGAACGATAAAGTATGAACCCTCGTACACTTCAGCGAATGACTGTTGAAATACCTGACCATTGATAACACTATGGCTGAGTAACTTTTTGTGAAGAAGTATCTCACTCTTATACCTAGTGGAGCTGAATGGTCTCAATCTTGCCATGTATTATTCATTCAAAATGTTATGCTAACGTTGCGAAAGTTAATAACCAAATGGTAAGTAGTCGGTGTATTTTCAACACTATAGCCTTTAAAAGCGCTCAAGTTGGTCGGAGGGACACTTTTATTACGTTAGCATAACATTACGTTCCTGTGGTATCACTTTGGACTACATAGTCTAAGTGAGCCTGGCATACACACTGTCAGTCTTAAGTTAAAGCCAGATATTCGATTGTAACGATATTAAAAATAAATATAGACATCTCTTTTCTATAATTTTCAATTTCATACTTTCAAAATTCGCATTCAATCGATATTTATTCAAACAACTCCAGCTAACCTGTTGACGGAGCAGCGACTATTTTTATACCCTCACTTTAACAAAGGAGGTGTAGTTAAGGACCAAAAGTGTAACACGTTGAAGGAGTGCCTTAAGACCCCCCAAGTATGTTCGGCGAAAATCTGTTTTAGGACATTTTAGGTCATTTGAGCTATGTCCACCCGTCCGAAAGGAGTAACGGATTTGCCGTCAAATTTGGCTATTGATAATATTTGTTCTATCTCAGGCTAAGTTCGGAGATGGACCATATTGGTCCACTCCATTTAGTACCACCCTCATAAAGGGTGTAAATTTAAAGAAATGTTGTTACTAACTTCTACACTATCCGAATTTTCCACACATAGTAATAGTTTGTTTGTCACTATTACTTTGGGAAAAATTGTCATGGCCCTTTTGGTACCTCCCACACAAAGAGACAGTTTTGTAACAAAAGTTAACAGCTCATATCTTTAACATTAGTGCTTATAAATAGCGAAACACTGTGGGACTAAAACGATTAAATATTGAATAGTTTGACAACAAATATGTTAGATGTAGTACCGTGCAGCAAAAAGGGTTAAGGTAGCTCTTACCACCTAAATTAGAAATAAGAATTGTTTTTTGAAATTCGTGTTTTTAGGGACACGGTGTGGAAAAAGGGATTCAACATGTTAATGTTCATTTCCGCATTCACCGCAATAATCGTAGAATGGGAGCGAAAGTAGCACTTGGAACAAAAATAAAGATAAAACGTGTTTTTTAATTCGTACTTGTTGAGCAGTGGCGTAAAATAGGTTTCGATGGTAGATCTTAAAACGTAAATTAAAAATAAGAAGTTGTTTTTCGAAATCCGTGCTTTTAGGACACAATTGGATAAATTTATGATTATCGTTACTGCCAGCGAGGACAGCACGCTCTAAGTAAACTAGAAATAACAACAGGTTTTCACATTTTGCTGTGTGAATATTTTAACCATGGCTGCGAAATGTATCCCCTGTTGCGTAAAAGTAAATATATGTATAAGTATACTCATATATACCTCGTTTGTATATTAAGTAAATTACACTGTGTGTGTACCAAAATGTATCCTCGATTAAACCAACTTTGCCCGCATAATTTTGACCCGCTAATCGAATGGCATTAACCGTTTTTCCTGTGACATAGCGTTTTCGAGGTATTTAGCCACAAAGTTTGCTGGGTAACCAAAGAGGTCAGTAAACTCAGACACAATTTTAGTATATAAAGCTTCGGAATTGGTGTTTCATTTCAAGGAAAAAATTAAAGGGGACAACTCAAAAATCGTAGAAATCGATGGATTTTTGAATGATGTATTCGACATAGATTTCCTGTAAAAACTCACTACAGTCCCCGGACGGAAAGACGGACATTGTGGTGTTTATAACGTCCATTTTCACCGGACTGTAAGTACTTTTTATATTATTCCACTTGGCAACATAGGGCTTCTATAAGATTATTCCAACTAATTCTATTATTATTTTAATTTCTTCGAAAGTATTGTTTGCTTTTTTCAGTTCATGACTGTGCTGCTCCATGTGTTTTTTAGGCGATCAGGACGTCTGCTTCCTTGCGAATTCCATGCAAAAGCCACCCTTGAGATACTGTTGTTTGGCTTACGTAATGCGTAACCTATCCATTTTCAGTTTAGCCTTGCTATCTGGCGAGCATTTTGTTCTTCATTCGTCATGTGATGTACTTCTGCGTTTGAAATTTTGTTAGGCCAGAAAATTTTGCATATTACTCCGAGGGATTTGTTAATGATTACTTTAAGTCTTTATGTTATTTTGTTCGTTATGGGCCAAGTTTCATTCCGTATAGCAATATCGACTTTACACATGATTTTTGGTCTATATTTGTGTTGAGCGCCAAGTTTTGTTAAGACGTCCAACTGCAGACCTAGAATTTTTGAGTCTGTTCTATATATCTTTTTCCACTCCGTTGTCTGCTGACATCATGATTCCCAGGTACAAAAGCTTTGGACATAATTAATTAAAAGGGATGTTATAGACATTGTTTATGTTTATACGCAATTGCTGTCGTTTTTCGAATTATTTCCAAGCCAATCTTGCTTCCAGGTTTCTAGCCTTACACTGGGAGGTACTAAATGGCGTGGACTATAATCATTCAATAGCCCCCTTTCAGAGTTGTCGTGACAGTGCGAACATAACTCAAACGCCTTATAATTTATTGAAAACGATTGCCTCAAAAACGTGAAGTATTTTGGGTCACTCATAATTAATATGGTCCGGAGCCTCCGATACGAGTAAAAATCGATTACACAGTGCTTACAGGAGAGGCTATCTACGAAATTTCTTTTTTTAAATATTAATAATCCTTGCGAAAATATGTGAATCTATGATTTCTCCTTAACTCTTAATGAATGTACTGTAGATTGCTCTAGTCCTTTGCTAGACTTTGAAGACCCCCAAACCAAATAGCAATTGGCGTAAAAACACGTGGGCAGCGAAATAATGCAGTAGGTGTTTGGATGTGTGCCGTGTATGTGTGTGTTAACCGCATTTGTGGTGGTCAGTCTTACAGTCATAATTACGCTGGACTACGTGTTCGCATAATCGTTGTTACTGCTCGACAGACGGGGAAGATGGACGAAGCGGAGCACTACGAAATGTGAAATGTTGTGCAACGTTTAATGACCACATTGCCTTTTGCAGCAGAGTATTAGAAGAGGAGAGAGAGAGAGAGACAGACGGTTGCATGTAACGAATGTCGACCACTGGCCTGCCAGAGTTCTGTTGTGTATCGATGTGATGGCAGTGAGTGGTGTTGCCTTCATCCAACTATCCTGGAATAGCCTTTCTTTGGGAAGGATCAACAAATGTGTAGCAACTCTCTTTGGCTGCATGTTTTGGCCTTTTTGTGTTGCATCATCAAATTCTCTGGCATGATATGGTTCGGTTGCCGTGATATGGTCAATGGAATACGGGACTATATTTTCGGTTTTAAAATACTGGACAGCACCGCATAATTACAAAGGCAAAGTTACCTTGTGGCTAACGCGGATTTAAAAAGCCAAAGATATGAAATTGCCAAAAGAGACTTGGGAAGTATTCATGTCCGCCCACAAAACGAAAAAGAAGAAACACTAAAAGAGATTTGCTAATGAGGTAAAGAGGGCAACTGCGATTTAAATGAATAATTCTGAGATTAGTTGGCAAGTTAATTTCTTTAAATATATCGCTCATTTAGTGAAAGAGCGTTACATCTCAAAATATAAATACGATACGATACGTGAACACACAAAAATTGTCGTAGGCGTTGTGAAGACCAGCCAGAAGTATGCAAGAACTGCCAATGCATCTCGAAAAATTCACTGTTTGGTGCTTTTTTTAATCAAATCCTAAATCAAAAAATCACTCATTATCTTTGATTTCAGTGCATAAAAATAGTTGGAATGTTGTTCAGTGTAATGCTTTTTTTAGTACCTACAATTCAGAAGAAAATTGGCGGTATGGTCATAAAATCTTATATCTCTTACCGAGATATCTGCATTTGAAAATTGAATTTTAAATTTTTTCCCCGACCCTGTGCTAGTATTTTGTATATATCGAAGCAGAAAATGCGCCAATTTAAACAAGTCTAGATTGGCCACTTGAAGTTATATTTTCAAAAATTTAGGTTTTTTGTAATTTTTTAAGGAAAAAAATATATGTATGTCGTATTTTCGAGTTTTAGAAGAAGTTAGATAAAAAAAGGAAAAAATATTTACTATCATCTTAAAGGAAACTTTCCAGAGAATTTTAAAAATCCCCAAAATTGGGGTTTTTGAATTTTTCCCTATATCTACTATACTACACGCTGAAAAAAAATCGCTTCTGTAGTATATTCTCCCAAACATAATCGGCTTGAAACATATAATATATGGTAAACACAAAAATTATATATTTGGATATATGTTGTTGTTTTAAACAAATCTTTGTTTCTATCCTAATATTTCGTTATTTGAGACTATTATTTCCAAAACAAAGATTTATTTGCATTTAAGTGTTACATTTGTCATCAATTCAAAATTAATTTTAAAGTTTTTTTTAAATAATAAATATTGATAATTTATATCGTATAATGTTGGATATACATAAATTACTTATAGGATTGACAACAAATGAAAACTTGGAATACTCATAAATTTAAAATGATCGGCGCTACGTGCCACACAAGCAACGAAACCATTGCTCTGTTACGGGAAAAGTTTCCGGACCGTGTTATCTCTCGAAGGGGTGATCACAATTGGCCACCGAGATCTTGTGATTTAACACCTTGCGTCTACTTACTTTGGGGCCACGTGAAAGATAAGGTCTACGCCAACAGCCCAGCGTCGATTCAAGGCCTCAAAGATAGAATTCGTGAGGCAATCGAGGACATAGGGCAGCCACTTGCGATTTGGTTATGGAAAATTTCATGAAAAGGATATGGTCCTGTAAGCGTGGTCATGGTGGCCATTTGGCTGATGTTGTTTTTTATTATTAACGGCATACCTTCCTCTTTATTATGAAAAAAACATCCGATCATTTATCTAAAAAAATTGAATTTTTCTTTGAATACCAAAATAACACCTCTTGTTGGAAAACCCTTTATTTTGTAGCTTATTTTACGACGTATACTTTTATTATTTTCTGTACATATATGATGTACGAGCTTATTAAAATCTGAATTCTGAACATACGATAGGATGCAAATGTTTCAAACTCAGATTTGAACTTAGCAGGTCAGTGTTTATCTAAAATGTTGAAAATAAATCGAAAAAGTGTCCAATTTGCGGCTTTTTACTTTCTGATAATTCGAAAAAATTATAGAATAATATAGACAAAAACAGAAACGCCAAAAAAGGTCATGGAATATTTGTATCCCCTCACCTTAGAGAGGAGGGTATATATCATTTGCTACGAGCCAAATGTGTAACACATCGAAGGAGTGACCTAAGACCCTAAGTATGTTCGGCGGAAATCCGTTTTGGGTCATTTTAAGTCGAATGAGTGATGTCCGTCCGTCTGTCTGTCTGCTGGCTGGTGCGCACGATAAGGAGTAACCGATTGACTTCAAATTTGGTATGTGGTAATATTTTCTTATATCTCCGGCTAAGTACGAAGATGGGCCATATTGGTCCACTCCTTCTATTACCTCCCCCTCAAAGGTTTAATATTTAGTGAAATTGTGATAATTTAATAACTTTAATACTACTTATTTGAATCCTCTGAAATTCTACACATAGTATTAGTTTAATTGAAGTGGAACATTTTGAACCAAAAATTAATAGCTTATAACCTTATTACCAGTGCATACAAGTGTAATGGTTTAATAGTACGTACAATACAGTGAAAAATGGGCATTATTGCCACGCCCGTTTTGGTACCTCCCACACAAATGGACCATTTTACACCAAAAGTTAACAGCTTATAACTTTAATACCAGTGCACATAAATACATGAAATTGTGTACAGTGTAATGTTTTTATAGTACCAAGAGTCCAGAGAAAAATGGGCGTTACTGGCACGCCCCTTTTGGTAGCTCCCAAACAAAATGGACCTTTTTGTACCAAAAGTTAACAGTTTTTAACTTAAATATCGGTGCATACAAATTCTTGAAATTTCGTAAAGTGCAATGCTTTTATAGTGCCTAGAGTCTAGAGAAAAGTGGCCATTATCGGCACCCCCTTTTGGTACCGCCCACACAAATGGACCATTTTACACCAAAAATTAACAGCTTATAACTTTAATACCAGTACATACTTTAAAGTTATTAAATGCAATGTAAATTGATAATAATTTAATTAAAACAAAAAAAATAAATTAATTTACTAATATTTTTTTGGGACTCAAGGTGAGGGGATTCCTTAAGTCGGTTTTCCCGACTGAACTTGCTTACTTGTTTAATTCCAAATGAGTACATCATCAAACTCACATTTCGAAAAAAAATAGATATACGCGTTTGAAGATAAGCCTCTTATGTATTATTTATTGTCGTAAAATTCTAAGACAATTTAGTAATTTCGTCCGCTCTAATCACACTAGAGTCCGCGACATCAAATATATGTGTCTCAAATTTGGCAGAAACATTTTTATACCCTACACCACACTGTGGTACAGGGTATTATAAGTTTGTTTCACGGCAGATGTTTGTAACACCTGAAAGTAACACAGCTAGACCCACCTTAAAGTATACCGATTCAGAATCACTAGCTGAGTCGATTTAACGATGTCCGTCCGTCCGTCCGTCCATGAAAAGTTGTTCGTCGACTACAGGTCGCAATTTCACTCCGATCGTTCTGAAATTTTGCAGTTTAGGGTATTTCGCGGCTGTTAAGATCGCTATTGAATTTGGTTGAAATCGGTTCAGAATTAGATATAGCTCCCATATATATCTTTCGTCCGATTTGGCCCTTTAGTCCTATAGAAGCTGTATTTTACATCCGATCGTTTTGAAATTTAGAATGTAGAGTTTCTTGATCCATGAACCAACATTGCCGAATTTGAAGAAAATCGGTTAAGATTTAGCTATAGCTCCCATATATATGTTTCGTCCGATTTTGCTCTTTAGTCCTGTAGAAGCTGTATTTTACAACCAATCATTTTGAAATTTAGAATGGTAGAGTTTCTTGATCCATGAACCAACACTACCGAATTTGAAGAAAATCGGTTAAGATTTAGCTATAGCTCCCATATATATGTTTCGTCCGATTTGGCCATTTAGTCCTATAAAAGCTGTATTTTACATCCAATCGTTTTGAAATTTAGAATGGTAGAGTTTCTTGATCCATGAACCAACATTGCCGAATTTGAAGAAAATCGTTTAAGATTTAGCTATAGCTCCCATATATATGTTTCGTCCGATTTTGCTCTTTAGTCCTGAAGAAGCTGTATTTTACATCCAATCATTTTGAAATTTAGAATGGTAGAGTTTCTTGATCCATGAACCAACACTACCGAATTTGAAGAAAATCGGTTAATATTTAGCTATAGCTCCCATATATATGTTTCGTCCGATTTGGCCCTTTAGTTCTATAGAAGCTGTATTTTACATCCAATCGTTTTGAAATTTACAATGGTAGAGTTTATTGATCCATGAACCAACACTACCGAATTTGAAGAAAATCGGTTAAGATTTAGCTATAGCTCCCATATATATGTTTCATCCGATTTGGCTCTTTAGATCCAATCGTTTTTATACCCTACACCACACTGTGGTACAGGGAATTATTTAAGTATAAAATGTCCCAAAAGTAAATTTATGTAAACAATTTATACATGAATTACAAAATTTATATATCAGAGTTATTCAATATTACGGGGCTGTATGAAACCTTACTGGTTTCATACAGCCCCACACAATAGTCCGAAACAAATTTCAAATAAAAAACAAGTTTTTGGCAATATAGCTGAAATGTTGATCATTTCCGATTCACCTTATTTGAATATATTCGTACGAATAACAACCATCATAGATCCCAATAATGTCATGGCATCCGATCAAAATACGATATGCTGCAAGGCCGATACATATTATCATATTATATTAGAGACATTTTCTAAAATTACTAAAAAATTTCAACCCAAAAGGATGAAGAAAAATGTAAAAGCGAAAAAGATTTAAAAAGTCTTAATATTAAAGAAATCTGTTATGTTTTCTTATTTTTTTTTTTCATATAAATAAAAATCGTCATTTCAGGGCAAAAATCGTCAAAACGTCATTCCGTGTTTTTGTCCTTCAAAAATCGTCAAAATGACGATAAATCATTTCTGGCAACACTGGGTGTAGGTTATTATATAGTCGGCCCCGCCCGACTCTCTGGCTTTCCTTCTGGTTTTTATTTCATTCCCTGTTCTTAAATAACTTGGCCAGGACAGGTGTTTGGGTTTAAGTCATTTACTTGGAGACTATTTAATTTCTCGTTTTTTTAGTTTTCATCTTGGGATTTATTTAATTATGAAAAAAAGTCAATGTTTTTTACTTAGGAATTATATAATTATGAGGAAAAAATTTCTTTACATTCCTGATTTTGAAGCTGTCCGTAAGAAGAATCTTGATGAGATCTCAATTCTATTTAAAGGCACGTATTTATTACAGTATGTAAGGCATGAACTTGTGGTTATTAAGTGCATTGTACTGCACGGAGGAAATTGCAATTTTTCATACGTTTGAATTGAAAAAAATATATTTGGAAAATAAATTTTTGAATAATATATATTTATGAACAAATACATTCTATTTGAAAGTCAATAGAATTTATTTGGAGCGCCTATGTTTATATATTAGAACAAAAAATATTAATATTAACTAATTTTTGCAAATAATATATGAGCTTAAATACAAATAACATTATTGTTTATTTTCTGAATACCTAAATGAAAATAATAGAACATTATGATGTAAACAAACATTTCTTTAGAACAGCACCTTTTGAAACATATAATACTTGTGTGTGTCAAACATTATATATTTGGAGTATAAGCTAAACATATACATATATGTTTCAAGCAGAACATGTTTGTGACAATGTACTACAGAAGCGATTTTTTTCAGCGTGTACAAATCTCCCTACCAATCTGCTGAAAGTGGTGCAGTGTTTTTTCCTGGGATGCCTGCTAAATAGCTGTGATTTTCTTATCGAATATGAAGATAATTCGACTTTCTCTTTCACATCATATTGAAATTATGTTCAGCATTTAATTAGGAAGAAATTTTCAAACTCACTTAAATATAAATCGCATAAAGTTTTGCCAACTTTTCTCTTCAATATTTATTATTAAAATTTTGCGTAATATATATACATATTTTATAAAAACATTTCATTCCTTTGTCGCCCCGCAAAAGCAGAATGTTCCGTAAAATTTTTAAATTGATTCGAACTGGCAGTCTAAGTGTAGAAAAACAACAACTACATACTAACTAGGATAGCTTCACATCGCATCGCACCGCATCTCATCTCATGCCGTGGCGCATTTCCAAACAAGTAAGAACAAAAACATAATGGGATGTTAGATGTTCCCAAAGTTTATGTATCTGTTATCTGGTAAATATAGAATAAAGTTAAAACTTTTTAACAAACGCGACTAGGGAACTAATTGAGAACTTGACAAAAGTTAGCAATGATGCCATATGTTTGTCGTTTTCGTTTGAATATAACACATCACATAGCCAACAGAACAGAAACAAAAAACAACAAACTTTTTTCCCAAAATGCCAGAGAAAATGATGTCATTTCAATGGTCACATAACGCTGGCTTTGGGACTCATTGTAACTTAGATAAACAGTCAAGCACACAAGTTGGCCACTGACACCACCAGTCAGCCAACCAGCCAGAATGGACCAGGATGCCAGAATGCCAGGATAAAGTGCATCCATCGCATCCTCGTCCTCGTCGTTGTCGTGGTAAGAAGACATTGGCAAACAGTTGAAATGGAAGTATCATCACCAGATGCAGCGGCTGTGGCATCACAGGAATAGTAAAATTGCCATATCATCGTGATGTCAACAAAGTTTTGCTGAAAGTGAAGACAGAAATGATGCACTTGAATGTGCAAAAAAAACGCATTGCATTAGAATACCGGAAGTTGAAGTCAATTTCAATTGTTAACCCTTCCAAGGGATGTACAACCTTTCTAACAGCATTCAGAAAAGTATGGAAAATTCGGCTATACCCAAATTACCCCCATACAAAATTGCAATTGCTTGCATCTTTCTAATACCAGCCAGCCAACGCATGGGCAACCAGACAATAGATAGCCAATGTGTTGAGTATACATAGCGTGTATGCAAATAATTCTCAATGACCCTATATTGGCGTAAACATAAGATGAATGGTTTGGAAGGAAGTCGAAGAGTAGTCAGTCTGGTGGGATTTAACACTTAGTGGCGTGGTTCGTACATTCCAGGTCTAGAGGCCAAAATATCTGAAAAAGTATCCCGGCCGAAGACAGTTTTTGCCGATCACTACCACGACTTCGGTCGTTCGTAACTGCAACGACTTCTGTCGAACGCTAATACGACATCGTCTGATGGTTACTGTGACCATAAACAATCCAAGTAATATATGGTCCGTCGTAAAAAGTGACAGTTACCAACGATTAAATTTTTGACATTTGTTTTGCTCTCTTCGAGTTATTTTGGCATTCTCTTGTTAGCTCTCGAGATTTAATTTGCTGATTTATAGATGTAATATTATTTTAAAAATCAATTGTGTTTGCTCCAATTGTGATTGTAAAGTGAAATGTTTGAGAAAAATGCTAAAAATATGAATAAAAAATAAAAACAAAATTGTGCTCTTTCTTCTCTTAACAGCTAATTTCAAAAATTTAATCGTTCGTAACTCGAGAAATTTGCTTAAGAGTACGACGGACTATCTATTACTTCTTTGTTTATGACTGTGACAGCTCAACAGATCGATCCTTTTAGTAGTACTTTTTTAGTTTTTTAGTACTTTTTTCGGTAGTTTTCCTCCTTCAAAAGTACCGAAGTACTCCCATGGCCGTTCCAGTACCATTTTTATACCATTCACCATAGAATGGAGGTATACAAACTTTTCCATTCCATTTAACACCTTGAAATCAGTCCGTTATAATAGAGCTAGATTAATTGCAGATCGTTTGGGATTGCAAATTGGTCATATCGGTCAATGTTTTGATATAGCTCCCCCATAGAGGTAGCTTCAAAATACGGATTTTAAGCCATAGATACCACAGTGAAAGCAATTTAGCTGAAACTTTGCAGTTTGTACTCCATTTTGACAAGAATTCATCACAGGAAAAATTGTACAAATCGTTTCATATTTTGTTATAGTTACCCTATAGAGGTCGCTCCATAATACTCTTATTTAAGCAGTTTAATTAAAATTTTTTAAAAAATTTCACAGTAAAAATTATTAAATCAGTTTATATTTTGTCATAGTCCATCTTTAGATGTCGCTCCAAAAAAATGGTTTTTAAGCCATAAACACCACATTTTATAAGCAATTTAGCTGAAACTTTGCTGTTTGTATTCCATTTTGGCGAGAATTCATCTAAATAAAATGTATACAAATCTTAAAGCTTTTACTTGTTATACACTCACTTTGGTGATACGAGGGTATATATCATTTGCTACGGACCAAAAGTGTAACATATCGAAGGAGTGATGTCCGAGCAATGTCCGTCCGTCTATCTGTCTGTGTGGTGGCTAGTGCGCACGATAACTCTCGAAAGGAGTAACCGATTGACTTCAAATTTGGTATATGGTAATATTTTTTTTCTTTCTCTGGCTATGTTCGAAGATGGGCCACTCCCTCTAGAACCTCCCCCACAAAGGGCTAATATTTAGTGAATTATTGATTATTTAATAACTTTTATACTAATTATTTTAATCTTCAGAAATTCTACACATAGTATTAGTTTATTAGTCACTATCACCTCAAGAAAAATGGGCGAAGTTGCAACGCCCTTTACGGTAAAGTTTACAACTTATAAATTGAATACCGGTGCATACAAAGACATAAACTTGTGTACAGTGTAATGCTTTTATAGTACCTACAATCCCGAGAAAAATGGGCTCTATGGCCATTCCCCTTTTTGGTACCTCCCACACAAATGGACCATTTTGCACCAAAACCTTACGGGTTATAACATTAATAATAGTGCATACAAATACTTGACATTTTGTACAGTGTACAGAAAAAGGACGTTATTGCCACGACCCTTTTGGTACCTCTCACACAAATGAACCATTTGGTACGAAAAAAGTTTTGTACACTGTGATGTTTTTATAGAACTTGCAGTCTGTCGAAAAATGGGCGTTATTATCACGCCCCTTTTGGTACCTCCCACCCAACGTACCATTTTGTACAAAAAGTTAACAGCTTATATCGTGAATATCAATACATATATATACTAAAAATTTGTGCGCAGGGTACAATTTGTACACATGACCACACCCATTTTAGTACCTCCATACATAAAAAGCCAAGACACACTAAAATTAAATATCTCATAATATTAGTACATATACCATATTTACATTGCTCAAAAAGTGAGGGTATACCTTAGTCGGTTTACTCGACTGAAATTTCTTACTTGTTTTATATACGAGTATGTATCGTCTTTATCCACAAAGTTTGTTGGATAAACAAAAGGTTAGTTAATTCAGGCACACATTTGGCCTGAAGTATTTCCCTCTTCAGGAAGTATTTCACCAAAAACATACGTCAGGACAGCCAATTCCCGTACCACTGATTATCTCCCTCCAAAAAGAATGATATATCGAAAGCCGTTTTTAACGTTTGTGGTTCTTTATGACGTTCCTGGACCACTGGAGTAATGTTATAGAAATAATACGGGAAAATAATGTGATGGTGTAAACGTAGCTGTTTTCTTCCTTTTTATTTTTTTTTTAATTTTTGGATTACTATGTCGGCATACGAGTACTAGCATATTCATTCCTCTTCTACAAATTGTTAATATATAACACCTAAAAGTGAGTGATGTTAATTAACACTATAGCAAATGTATTTTGTTCAGAGTTTTGGTAAATATATTTCGTCTGGATGTGATTTGTTACAGAAGTATGTCAAACAAGGCTTCGAATTTGTATTCAAAAGGAAGATACTGGAGATGAACAGAACGATTTAATTCAATAACTAAGATAAATCTGAGTGACCTGCTTATTAAGTTTAGCTAGGTTAACAGACATATATATCTGACCTCAATGAAGGGTAATTTTAAGCCTGTTTGTTTGTGTAAATACCCACATGAGAAGTGGCAGAGTATACAGACGATCTGAAGGCGCAAACTGCTAACTTATAATCATTTAATAATCTTTTGGTGCAAATCAAAATTTTCTCTAAAATGTGAACACATTCTGAAGAGCTTTCCTATTAGGGCAGTTGATGCTGACTCTATGTGAAGATAATGTTGTTTTAGCGGTTTCTGATAATGCTCTTGTTTAGTCACTAATACCAAATCATTGGACTGAACCCAATTTTAAACGTCTGTGTTTACTGGTATTAACATCATGCACTGTTAGTTTTTGGCATAATATGATCCTATTATGCCGTAGGTAATACCAATTTCCCCCTTTTTTCAACCCTTTCGACCATACGGCTCCCACACCCACAACAATGTTAAAAATCATCATACCTGCCATCCCACAAAAAATATCGTAAATTGTATACAGTTTTCAATATGTCCAAAAACAAAAATTTCGTTGAAATTATATTTTTTCCTAATATTTTTTGGAATTGCATGTTTTACAAAATTTCCTGGAAGTTACATTTTTCTAGAAAATTTTATGAAAAATGCTTTGAATTTCGTCGATAATAGAGTGGCGTCTATCGAAACTGCGCAGTCAATTCAACCCAGCAATTTTTGAAACTCGCTATAATTTTTTTATTTGTTTCCATTACATTTTGCAATAGGCAGAATGTAAATGAAACACATGGTCTTAAACCATAAAAAATAACCTCAAATTAGCAGTTCTCCCAAAAAAAACTTCTAATTTGTCTATAAAATATCGTTGATATTGGATTTTTTTTGAAAATTTCTTCGAAATTGAATTTTCCTGCAAAATTTTGTTAAAATTAGATTTTTTCTAGAAAAACCTCGTTGAATTGCATTTCAGTTGAATTTTTTGAAATTAATATTTTGAAATTTGCAAGAAAAGACTTTCTAGAAAAATACAATTCATAAATTTTTCAGGACATAATACAATTTTCTATAAAATATAAATTTTCAATAAAATCATATTTCGTCAAACTCATCGTTTATTGTGATCGGCTTGGAATCACTTCCTGAGTCGATTTAACCATGTCCGCCTGTCCGTCCGTCTCATCCGATTGTGATGAAATTTAGCAC
Organism: Eudasyphora cyanicolor; assembly: GCA_963930755.1. Lineage (NCBI taxonomy): Eukaryota > Metazoa > Arthropoda > Insecta > Diptera > Muscidae > Eudasyphora > Eudasyphora cyanicolor. The sequence goes on from OZ005734.1 coordinate 259,970,683, forward strand.
AGTGCTCTTTTTTGGCCCAAGGACTATTGAAATTGGTCAAAATCGGTTCAGATTTAGATATAGTCCCCATACATATGTTACACCCGATTTGACATGTAAGCGCTGTAGAAACCGAGATTTATATCCGATCAATACGAAATTCGCCAGAGAGAGTTGTCTTATTATATGTATGAACACTGCCAAATTCGGGGAAAATCGGTTCAGATTTAGATATAGTCCCCATATATATGTTACACCCTTTTTGACATGTAAGCGCTGTAGAAACCGTATTTTATATCCGATCAGAATACAATTTGGCAGAGAGAACTTTCTTATAACATGAATGAACACTACCAAATTCGGGGAAAATCCTTTCAGATTTAGATATAGCCCCCATATATATATTTCATTAGATTTGACATGTAAGCGCTGTAGAAACCGAATTTTACATCCGATCTGTACGAAAATCGGCAGAGAGAGTTTTCTTATTACATGTATGAACACTGCCAAATCATTATCGGGTATTGTATAGTCTTTCTGTCTTTCCTTACTGGTTTTGTTTTAATTAAATCATTATTATCAATTTAAATTCCATTTAATACTTGTGAACATGTGGTTCAAAATGGTCCATTTGTGTGGGAGGTACCAAAAGGGACATGCCAATAACGCACACTTTTCACTGGACTCTAGGTTCTATAACAATATTACACTGTGCAAAATTTTACGTATTTATATGAACTGATATTAAAGCTATAAGCAGTTGACTTTTGTAAAATGGTCCATTTGTGAGGGAGGTACCAAAAGGGGCGTGGCAAATTCGACCATTTTTCTTGAAGTGTCTGCGACTAATAAGCTACTACTATGTGTGGAATTTCAGAAGATTGGAGTAAGTAGTACAGAAATTTTAAAACAATCAATATTTCAATTAATGCTTACGGTTTGTGAGGGAAGTACTAGAAAGAGTGGACCAATATGGCCCATCTTCGAACTTAGCCGGCGATGGAGAAAAATATTACCGCATACCAAATTTTAAGTCAATTGGGTAAACCTTTCAAGAGTTATCGTGCGCACCAGCCAGCAGACAAACACACAGACAGACTCCAGACAGACGGTCGGACATTGCTCAAATGACTCAAAACGAATTTCGGCAAAACATACTTTGGGTCTTAGGTCACTCCTTTGATTTGTTACAATTTTGGCTCGTACCAAATGATATACGCATACCCTCCTCTCTGTAAGGTGAGGGGATACAAATAATTTAAAATTATTATTTAAAAAAAAAATTAAAAACTATTTCTTAAAATAATCCCTTGTTATGTCTAAAAATTGAACAAATTAATTAGAATCGATAAATTAATTACTTTTTAGTAAGACCTTCTCAAGTAATTTTCAAAGGTAAAAGCTCTATAGTACTAATTAAAATATATTAAATATAGCGTTCAAAAAAAGTAATAAATTTATTAAATTTACTCACGGCTCCCCGGGAAGGAGCCGTGGCTCTCCGATTGGGAAGGTCTTTTATAAAGGTTTAGGCTATTGGTCTACATTTACTTATTGGAGAATAAGAACAAATCAGGAGGTCAATGATGTCCACTTCCTCGTTTTCTCTCCAACTTCTATAAAAGTCATTTGACTCAATTCCGAGCCTCATGACGTGCCGACCAAACTGGCGGTGACTCGTCAGAACTGACAGATTTGTCCACTGATAGAAAAACCGTTCGTCACCATGACGAATCAGTTTCGTCAATATATCTTCGTACTAGTGACGAAAAGTTTCGTACATGCGATGTTTTTGTACCTCAATAGAACGAAGACGATCATCACGTCATGTTTTTGGTGATTTCGAAATTCGTCGAGAGAACGATAAGTTTTCATTCTCACGACTTAAAGATTTATTTGGCCATTTTGCTGAAAATATGATCAAACGAAGCAATCAAATTATAGTTTCTGCTTAAATGTGCTGTTCTATATGCGTTCTGATTACCTTAGTTAAATAATTTGTTGTAAAAGATCAATTTAAAAAATCTAATAATTAATGACGAACACCGTTCGTCAATAAGATTATCCATTCATCATGAAAACGATCGACTTATTCGCCCTTTACGGCAACGTCAACTCCTACAGCAAAACAAAGTAAGACATGCGACGTTGTTATGTTCGTCCACGTGTGTGTTCCACGCAGCACCGATTGGTTCAAACAAACCGCACTGGCACGGCGTAACTGATGTTTGTTTAACAAAACATCAAACACATGCATACTCGTACATGCAGCTCGACAAGCTGTATATGTGTGAAACATTTGTGCTAGTGTTCTGTTAGCAAATAAATTACTTGATGTGATTATTTTTGATTTAAAATAGCAGAAGTAATGAATACTTCTCATTCGTTTGATTTCAGCCTTACCTGATAAGAACTGCGTCTCGAAACTAATATTCACAACTGAACCTAGCAATGCAGTCAAATAATTTTATTTTCCATAGCATTTTAAATGGTTTAAAACTAGAAGAACATTTATTGGAATTTTTAAAATTTAAATAGTCGCGGGCATGAATTCGTCGTGGTGATGAATGGGATTCGTCATGATGATGAATGGGATTCGTCGTGGTGACGAATGGAATTCATCGTGGTGATGAATGGAGTTCATCATGGTGATGAAGAGAGTTCGTCGTGGTGATGAATGCTATTCGTCGTGATGATGAATGGGGTTCGTCATGATGATGAATGGGGTTCGTCGTGGTGATGAATGGATCATCCTGAGGACGAAAGTTTTTGGAAACAGAAGGGGATTATTCCGTACGTTAGCTGACATTTGACGAAAAAATAATCGTGATGATGTACAAATTCGTCGTCATGACGAAGCCTTTTCTATCAGTGTCGTGTGTAGTGCGAGGATACGTTGCGCTGCAAGTATCTGGTAGACCACATTCCCATCGATCTCCTATCGAAGGTGACACTGTGGTAGATAGTCCACGCTATTGTGATGTCCTCATGTGGCCATGGTACATCATTCTTTGAACCTTCATTAGTTGGCTGCTATTAATGTGCAACACTGATATTGGTCGAACTACTGCTACGTATGTATATCTAATAAACGATTTTAGGAGCGATATGATCAATATGTCCCTAAAGGAATGTTGGCCTTCCTTACCCTTTAAATCCATTAAATCTGAAGGACAATTTCCAAACCACCATTTTCAAGTGTAATTCAGAAAATATTAATTGAAATTCAGAAATTCCATTTGAAATTCTGAACTCGCCACTTTAAATTCAGAAATTCCATGTGAAATTCAGAACTCGTTAATTGAAATTCAGATCTTCAATTTAAATTCAGAATTTCCATCAGAAATCGTCACCTTTAATTCGGAATTCATCATTTGAAATTCAGAAATTAAAATTTTACATCATTTTAATGTGAAATAAAGTATATTAGCGGGAAGTTAAGTCGGGGATTGTGATATAATTCGTGAAATTATAACCAGATTCTAGGTGACCAATCATAATTTTTGTAAGAACAAATGGTTATTCGTAATAATAACCAGTAAGGAAAGGCTAAAAACAGGCGGTGCCGACTATATGATACGACTATAGTACTAAAGGGCCAAATCGGACGAAACATATACATACATGGGGGCTATATCAAAATCTCAACCGATTCAATAGGCTTCTTTCCAGGTCCGGAAGCCTACTAAATGCAAAATTTCAGCACGATCGGAGTGAAATAGCAACATGTACTCAACGAACAACATAAGATGGACAGACGGACAGATATGGTTAAATCGATCGGTTATCGATCGATCGATATGGTTATGTGTCGATCGGTGTACATTAAGGTGGGTCTAGCTGTGTTATTTCTAGGTGTTACAAACATCTGCCATGAAACAAACTTATACGAGTAATACCCCCACGGGGCAAAATCTCCTTTTTTGATATGTTTGAATCGAAAGAAAATATATTTGGAACACAAATTTTTAAATGTTATATATTTCTGAGTAAATAAATTTTATTTGAAAATCAATCAAATTTACTTGGAACGCATATATTAATATATTACAACAAAATATGTTTGCAAACTAATTTTCTCAAATAAAATATGTATTTATATACAAATAAAATTATTGTTTAGGAATATCTTCAAATATATTTAATTTATAAACGATATTCAAAACTTTGGAGAATTTTTCTAATTTCATTTTTAATTTTTCCGTCGTTTCGAATTATTTCTCCCAGTTAAAAATACTATTAGCGGCATTAAATTCTGTTTTAATGGACTCATTTAAAATTTCTGAGTATTTCATGTCAGCATTTATTGTCAGTCCTTCGAGTAAATTATTGTTATCCAAAATTATACGATTTTAATTTACGAACATTAAAAATTTCTAGAAAATTATCATTAAATTGCTGTAAAACTTAACACAATCAAGGTTCAATATATATTTTTGGACTACTTAAATTTAAATAAATCTTTGTTTCGGAATTAATAATCCTAAATAAAAAGTATTAGGATGCAAACAAAAATTTGCCGAAAAAAGCCGAATATGTTTGGGACAATATACTACATAAGCAATTTTTTTCAGCGTGCTGTACAACTGTGTGGGGTATAAAAATGAACCAATGCAAGACAGCGTTTCGTATCAACAATGTCAGAATTGGGGAAGTCTTTGACAATGGTTATTATGATAGCGGATTGAATAAGCTCTGTCTCGAGTCAGATTAAATTGTCATTTTCAATTCAGTTAAATCCATGTAAAAATATACCTGCCTAAATGATGTGAAATAAATATTTTCTTGGTTTCAAATAAAAATTCAGAATTTCAATTGATAAGTTCTAAATTTCAAATGAATGAAAAATATCAATTGATGAGTTCTGAATTTGAAATGGAAAAAAATCGGTTCTGTAGTATATTGTCCAAAACATATTCTGCTTGAAACATATATATGTTTAGGGTACACTCTAAATATAATATTTACCACAAAAAAATAGTTTAGGTTTGGGTAGATGTTGTTCTAAAAAATTATATTTTTCCTTCCAATTATTTTTTTAGTTGGGAGTATTATATGTGATTTATTTGCATTAAGGTATTTATTTATTTTATTTCAATAAGGAAAAATTAAAACTGAAATTCGAAAAATTTAGCAAAGTTTTGACTTATTTTAAATAAAATATATTTGGAGAAATTTCTAAACAATAATCTTACGAGTATTTGTTTGTAAACACATATTTTATTTGAAAGTTAGTTCGCAAATTTCTTTTGTTTTAATATTTCCAAATAAAATGTATTTATTCAGAAATATATAATATTTAAAAATTTATTTTCTTTTAATTCAAATATGTTTTCTTTCAATTCAAACGGCGATTTTGACCCATGTAGATATGATAACCTTAAAAAATTTCAATATTTCGCAAGATATCAATGAACATTTCTCTATTCCTTGCCGCATGTAGTAGATATCCTACGTCTCGGATTCCAGTCCATTCTTAAATAGTTTCAATCCATGACATCTCCTCCCTTTCCCTTTGGAATGTTTTCCTTAAATTCCCGATTTCATGATAGTTTGCAAAAATGTGTACTTGGTGTTTCTCATGATATGTCCAAGGTAGACAGATCTTCGTTTTCTGATGGCTGCCATTAGCTCTCTGCTTCAAAGTGTTCTCCTTAGGACATGGCTATTTGTGATGAAGTCTTTCCAGGGTATTTTTAATATTCTGCTATAGGCCCATATTTTGAAAGATTCCAACTTTTGCACATCAGCCACTTTTATTTCCGTTAACCTCTAGATTCCAAATTAGTGGAGATAGTGTGGAATACCTCTGTTTACAAAGCTCGTCAGAGTTGTCGTCTCGAGACTTGCTCTTATTCGTCTTCTGTTAAGCAAACGCTATTACTCTATGCTATTTAGTATATGCAACCAATAGTTCACCCTTAGATGCGACAGCGCCACAATTACATCATCTAAGTGAATCTTATCAAGTGACCCTTCTATATCAAAAAAGGCCAACACATTAATTCTGACACAGTTCATGCTGGGCAGATTCTGCATATTTGACTTTGTGATTGCCATATTAATGAACATATATACCCCATGTTAAAGAACATTTTTAAAATCGTTATTTGTTATCTCTAAAGTTTGTCCTTAAATATGAATAGTGGAAAAAAACTACTCAGGTACCACATCATTTGTTAAGAGTATTATTATCAGTATTCCAATGACTTTTTCGCGAAAACCCCATCATTTTCAATTAATTCACAGCAAAAAGTCGTGCCAATATTCGACCGACTATTTAAATGTACAAATGTGTCCTACTAAATCATTATGTATTGTATATGCAAACTCTCACAAAAACACACACAAGTGCCTGAATAAATAGGGACAAAACTTAAATGAATAGCAGACCAAATACCATTTCACATATCCGACATTACCAAGTAATGCCATTTGCAACCAAAATATTGCAAATAACGTATTTAGTGGTAAGCGGTGAAGTGGTCGGTACGTTGCGAGTGTAGGCGAATAAATGTGAATGAATTCGTTGTGCTGTGCAGAATAATCAAAATGAATTTATCGTTTCAATATTAATAAACGCTAACCATAATGCACACCTTGTTCCGTTAAATATTTAAAATGCGATACCAAAGTCACACATTTATGAAACATATGTTCATTGCTAATTAGCGCAAAATTCATTTCATTTTAATTTCTGCATTGTGGTCGTAGCCACAAAAAAATATTAAATTTATGTAATACCGATGTTACATGCGGATGTTACAGTCAGTCGGTACCCTCCCCCCTTCGCACAGCCTGCCTATCCCAAAATCCATTCTTTGGCTCCAGTACCACTTCCATCTCCATTTCCGTCTGCCGGTTGCTGCGCCGCGGCTGTTATGTGGCAAATATCCATCCGTGTGCACATCAACAGCAGCATCCATACGAGGAAAATAGGTAGTGGAATGGAGTGCAGTTAGTTGCCGGCACTAGTGGCTGTAGTAGTTGTTCCACTATAATTATGTACTTGTTTTTTAGCTTTTCACGCTTCTACGAGCACAAGAGTGGTTTACAGATAATGCGACCTCGCGCTCATGTCGGTAGCCGTGTAGATTTGCTCGTATTCAGACTGTTTTCAGGGGAGTTGGATAGGGACGTAGGAACCTTAACACAGGCCTGTATACATATATGGGATCAAGGCATAATCCCGAATACGTAATTCGGGAGTATTTATAATAATCACCTGAATCCTAGATGTACAGGGTATCTCGTAAGAAAGTTGATATTTCTTTAGATTGTGGTGTGAACTCAACGAATAGTAGGTGTGCGACGGCAATGCCAATCGTTAGTCTGGCTCTTGGAAATGCAGTCGTATTTAGCTTTTCTCGGGAGCAGAGCACCAGTTGTGCCGGCGAGAGTTTTACTAATTGGTTTAATTAGAAAAAAGTCCATGCTGGTTTGAAGCTTACGAGTATATACAGGATATATGAGTATATAGACGATATATGATAAGTTATATATCAAAAGTACATAGTATGTATGGCTAAAACCACAGTACAGCATTTTTCAACTCATTGGTTTGGGACTCAATTCTGGGAATTGGACGAGAAAGTAGCCCCTAAAATAAGAACTTCTGCATCATTCGTTTAGTCAAGTTGGATCAATTATAAATTTAATGACCATACAAATGTTTTTGCTCTAGGTGGATTTTTTGCACTTTTTCTATATTTTTTCTCGGTATACCGTACGGAATTTCTCTTTTGTGTCTGAAGCTGAGTTTAGATATTGAATAGGAGAAAAAAAATACGGAATAAACCTACCCGAAAAAAGGGCATCCAGTGCCGTAAAAGTCGCAACGGGCCAAAATCATAAAAGTTTGCATAACTTCATAGTTCACGAGATATTTACTTTCCCCTATCTGAGATATATGTAACCTATGTCATAGAAGGAGATGGCTATGTGATTATGTGTTTTTTCTCTAAAAACTTCTTTAGGATGACAGGGACGTGTGGTTCACCATGCGTTGTGGTTTTCAAGATACCGGTCTTATAATAACTGGTTTATGGGGGATTTCATGACAAGTGATTCAACTTTTGAAACCAATGTATTCTGACAGGGATGAAACTTGCAACAAGTTTAGTCAAATTGAATAGTAAGTATGGCACAAAATTTGAATGAGATCAGTTAAGGGCTGTCCGAGTTGGAGGGTGCTGAATTTTACATTTTGGCTGGGTTACCAGAAATGACGATTTATCGCCATTTTGACGATTTATAGAGCCTAAAAATAGGACTGACAATTTGACGATTTTTTACCCCGAAATGACTATTTTCAATGATGTGACAAATTAAGGGAAACTTAACGAATCTTTCTTATATTAAAGATTTTTTATAATTCATTCGGGATTAGATAGAATTTATTTGTTTCTTTTAAAACGAAAATTAGAATTGTTTGAAAAATTCTCAAATAATATGAATTTTTGAAACAAATAGATTCGGTCGGAACGAATCTTGTAAACTCTTGTTTACTTTCTGCCATATAACATGAAAATATGATATCTGGAATTTTGTTCGCAACGGAAATTTTCGTTGAATATTTTAAAGTAAAGTAAGCGCTATGTCAAAATTTGGAACTACGAGGTCATTTTTCCAAAGAATGGTTCTAGTTTAAATTATGTATAAAAAAATTATTTTTTTTATTTCCCTATTTTTACAATATGAGTCATAATTTATACAGGGTGGCGCATAATGAGCTATATTGTTTGAATTCTTTATAACATTTTTAATTATTACTCTTTCTTTGTTTTTATTTCAGCATTTTGTGAAGGATACTTGGAGAATTAATTGTGAATCGAATAACGTATAAAAATAATTGAATTTTTCCAAAATTTTCCGAAAAGTTATGGAAAATATGCTAAAAAGCACGTATGTGCGTAGCAGAAAAAAAACATCACTTACAGGATATCATTTTTCAAAGCTAAATGCAAACAATTCCCCAATAATATACTGTATTTAAAAAAAATATAATAATCGCATAAGTAAAAAAGTTATAAACCACTTAAACCATATAGCTCATTCGGCGCCACCCTGTATCATAGATGACTATGTGATGATATGTTATTTTCGTTAGAAAATTTTTTTGGATGACAGTGACGTGAGGTTTTCTTCTTGGCCGATCCATGTGTTGTGGTTTTCAAGATATCGGTCTGATAATATCTGGTTATATATAATAACCAATATCTGAGGAGCTTTTCATCGCCTATCCCTGCCATATATGTAGGGCTTTTTCAAGTGAATATATGTATGTACTAGACGAAAACAACGTGTGGTTTTACGCTCGATGTATTCTAGTTTTATTCATTCAATATCAAGCTTCGAAGTTTAATTATTTAAATCTATAATAATTTAAAAAAAAAGCAAGAACCTGGAGGTTTGGACTTGGCATCCTTCAGTATATGGCAAAAAAAAATATAAGAATAAACGAAAACGCACCCCCTTACATGTTGACTACTACCGTCCTTACTACATTGTAAGGACCACGATTTGCAATATGTTTATGGAACGTCCGAACACTGTATAAGCACTGGTGCGGTCTTCCCGCTGGCCAACGTTCTTGAGGAATATCATGCTGACATCACCGCATTACAGCAAATGTGATGGACGGATCAGGCTGTACCAGAAGAAACAAGTAAAAGCGTTAAGTTCGGCCATGCCATATCTTATATACCTTACACCATGGATTGCATTCAATTTTATTACTGGACAAAGTCTTTGGATGTGGAGCAAATTATGAAACGATCTTTTTTGTTTAAGAAAATTATTAAAAAAAAGAACGCTGCAATTTTTAGCCGCAAATTCTTTAGCCAAACTCTTCACCTGAAATATGTGATATTTATGACTTGAAATTGCATTCTTGAGAGCTACATCTACACGGGCACTACAACAAAATAAAATTTGATTTGTACACATTTTATAGAGATGAATTCTTGCCAAAACAGAATAAAAACTGTAAAGTTTGAACAAAATTTCTTAGAAAATGTTGGGTTTATGGCTTAAATAAGCCTTTTTGGGAGCGTCATCTATAGGTGGACTCTAACAAAATATGAACTGATTAAAAAAATTTTTACTGCGATGAATTCTTGTCTTAATTAAATAGATTAAGATTCAGTTAAATTGCTTGGAAAATATGGTATTTATGGCTTAAATACGTATAGTTTGAACCGACCTCTATAGGGTGACTATATATAACCGATTTGCAAAATTTTTACTGTGATGAATTCTAGTGCTTTAAAGATGTAGAATCTATGGCTCAAAAACCGTATTTTGGAGCGACCTCTATAGGGGAACTATATCAAAACATTGACCGATATAGTCCATTCGCAATCCCAAACGTCCTGCAACTATAAGAAATATTTCTACCAAATTTGATCATCCTAGCTCTATTATTACGGACTGTAGCGTGATTACAACAGACGGACATGGCTAAATCGTCTTAGAATTTTACGACGATTAAGAATATATATGTATATACTTTATGGGGTCTCAGATCAATATTTAGAGGTGTTGCAAATTGAGTGACAAAATGAATATATAAAAAGAGGCATTATTGCCACACCCCTTTTTTACCTCCATACAAATAGGGCATTTTGCACACCGTATATTAAAAAATGGGTGTTATTGCCACGCCCTTTTTGGTACCTCCCAAACAAAATAGCCAAAATAAAGAATATTAATATTTTTTAAAAATTTCCTATTTTCACAATATGGGTCATAATTTATACATTTATGATAGTTTTTTTGCAGATAGGCATTGTTTTCTTCGCTTTCAATAAATGGAACGGAACAAAATTTTTGATTTTCTTAGGTTTTTTTCGTTTTTATACCCTACACCACACTGTGGTACAGGGTATTATGACTTTGTGCATTTGTTTGTAACACCTAAAAGGAGAAGAGATAGACCCATTGTTTATTATACCGATCGACTCAGAATCACTTCCTGAGTCGATTTAGCCATGTCCGTCTGTCTGTCCGTCTGTCCATGTATTCTTGTAATCAAAGTGCAGGTCGTATTTATGGTCCGATTGTGATGAAATTTAGCATAGTGCTCTTTTTTGGCCCAAGGACGATTGGATATAGTCCCCATATATATGTTTCACCCGATTTGACATTTAAGCGCTGTAGAAACCACATTTTACATCCGATCTTTATGAAATTCGGCAGAGAGAGTTTTTTTATTACATGTATGAACACTGCCAAATTCGGGGAAAATCGGTTCAGGTTTAAACATAGTCCCAATATATATGTTACACCCAATTTGACATGTAAGCGCTGTAGAAACCGTGTTTTATATCCGATTAGTACGAAAATCGGCAGAGAGTTTGCTTATTACATATATGAACACTGCCAAATTCTTATCGCAATGCCCATTATCGTATTGGTAGGTAGGTGTAGGGTATTATATATTCGGCCCCGCCCGACTTTCTGTCTTTCCTTACTGGTTTTTTTTTTTTAAAAATAAATTTTTTATAACGAGTTTAACGAGAGTTACTAAATTTCCGTTTCCTTTAATGTAAATGGTATTCCAGTTTTATCGTGCCTTTACTTAAAAAATATGCTCTAAATACTAAAGGCAACTACCACGAAAATTGAAATTTTAGAAAAAACATTGTAATAAAAAAATTAATTAAAAAAATGTTTTGTTTTTGTAAAATAGTATGCCTCAATGTATACAAAAACATATTTAGGTCTCGGAAACAAAAAAAAAATTTCGTTGCATAGTGTAATCAAAAGTGCAGTCGCAAATATGAAGCAATCTTTACGAAAATTTGTACAGAGACATTTCTTGGGGCGATGTCACTTTTTATTGCCCCAGAGAATAAATTTTCAAATTATCTGGCTGAACTTTTAGAATTTACACTTAGGTTAGGTTAGCTGGAAGCGAGGAGACGTTTAAACGTCTCATGTCCATGGACATACACTTAATTCAGTGGTTCGGCCTGTTGTGCGCTCATTATCCTTAGAATTTACACTTTATATTGGACCCCAAAAAAAATGGAGCACACCGGTCCATGTTTTGGTATAGCCCCCATATGAAGGTCCCCTCTGATGTCACTTCTTGGATCTCTAGGCAACATATTTTTATATTTATCTATATGAAATACAAGAATTTATATCATATATTTGTCACCATCGTCCCTGGTAAAAATGGGGCACATCGGTCCATGTTTTGGTAGAGCCGCCATATAAAGGTCCCTACTTATGTCAGGGACATAGAAAATGCATTTTTCCCTTGATCCGGATAAAATTTAAGAATGTATACTTTATATTGCACTTACTCGCCCTAGTGAAAATAGGTAACATCAGGTCATGTTTTTATACATATTGCCCCCATATAAAGGTCACTTCCGCTTAGACTTCTTGGTGTTATTAGTGTATTTCCTTACCAGTTTATTGGGATGCCTATAAAGAGCAACTCAAGATCTATAAGAAGGAGCTTAGAAAGGCGCAAAGGCGCTCTTGGTATACCTTCTGTGGTGAAGTGGAAAAGGTCTCCGACGCCGCTAGGCTGAGGAAGATATTATCTGCTTCACCCTGTACAGTGGGATATTTACAGGATGATGCAAATAACTGGACCAAAAACAGCGAGCAGTCGCTCAATGTACTGCTCGACACACATTTCCCGGGGAACTCTGAAACAGAACCCGAGGATCAGCAGGACCAACAAGAGTGCGAGTCATTTCTAGGACTGCGAGCGTCGCTAAATTCTTGACTGAGAGATCCAGAATAAGCTAAGCTATTAATAGCTTTGAGCCCTTCAAGTCACCTGGACCAGATGGCATCACTCCAGCAGAAATGCAGAAAATGTTAAAGTACATTATCCCCTGGCTGGAGAAAATTTATGTAGGCTGTATCTGGCTTTCATACGTCCCGAATCGATGGAGGGATACCAAAGTGGTATTCATACCTAAAGCGGGAAAGATATCACACACTAGGCCAAAAGACTTCAGACCAATTAGCCTATCCTCCTTCCTATTGAAAGGTCTGGAAAGACTTTTAGATCTTTTCATTAGGGAAAACCTGGATACAAAACTCCTGTCGGGGAACCAACATGCTTACAATAAGGGCAAGTTTACAGAATCAGCCCTGCACGAACTTGTGAGCACTATCGAATCGTCCCCGCATTTCAAGGAATTCTTGACATAGAAGGGGCTTTTAACAACATTCACTCAGATGCGGTAATTGCGGCACTCTCACATCTAAAAGTTAACACTAGTTTGATTAGACTAATTCAAAGTCTGCTCACCAGAAGACGCATAACAGCATGTCTAGCGTCCACAACTCTAACAAGGTTTGTAAACATAGGGACCCCGCAAGGAGGAGTACTGTCTCCACTAATTTGGAACCTAGCGGTGAATGAACTCCTGATAGATCCAGAACGTTGTGGCTGCAAGGTCGTGGCATATGCGGACGACGTGGCAATCGCAGTGAGTGGCAAATTCGTAAACGTCCTCAGAGACATCCTACAGGTGGCTCTGAACAAGTTGGCTAGATGGGCCAGAAGCAGCGGTTTGGGCGTTAACCCCAACAATACATAATTGGTTCTCTTTACTAGGATGAATAATGTCCCACATGTGGACCCTCCACCTCGGATAAATGGAACAGATCTAGTCTTTTCTGAAAGTGCGCAATTTTTAGGAATAATTCTAGATAGGAAAATGTTATTTAGATTTAACGTATTGGAACGTGTAAGGAAGGCAAACGTCGCCTTATATTCCTGCAAAAAGGCTGTAGGGTCGCGGTGGGGACTCTCTCCTAAAATCGGATATATATAGCAGTAGTTCGTCCAATACTGTTATACGGTATTGTGGTATGGTGGACGGCCACTGACAAACTACCTACTAACAAAGGTTCAGAGAACTGCCTGCCTGAGCATAAGCGGAGCCTTAAGGACTACAGCGACCGACTCTCTACAAGCCCTACTCCATATACTGCCGATTAATATTGTGGCGAGAGAAGTTGCAACCAAAGCGGCAATAAGATTAAACTGCCTATCAATGTGGAGGTACAAGAACTATGGTCACATGAGGATATCAAATGTAGTGCTATGGTAACCGACGAGTGGACTATATACCAACTGTGTACACCTTCGAGAGAAATTACATCACTATGATTCCCGCCAGAGATGAATGGGTCGGCAGAATACCAGGTAATAGAAACCATCTCCACTTTTACACGGATGGTTCGAAGCTTGATGAAAAGGTTGGCTTCGGAGTACACTGTGAAGAACTTAGTCTGGATATAGCTCACATACTACCAGATACCTGCAGTGTCTATCAAGCCGAAATAATGGCAATATGGGAAGTCGCCAAGTGGCTGAGTCGGAACATAGTAACCAACACTGTCGTTGTCATTTACTCGGACAGCCAGGCTGCCATCAATTCTCTGGAGGCAACATCCCTAAATTCACAAACAGCACTCGACTGACGCAGATCTCTTAATGAGATGGCTGAGCAGTTTAATATACACCTCATATGGGTGCCTGGGCATAGGGATATCACGGGGAACTGCAAAGCCGATGAATTGCTAGGAAAGGGACGACATTACAAATTCTCGAAGAATTTGCATATTGGGGTCGGCCTTTTTAGGCAGCCTAACAGATCTTTCCAGTACTGATATTCGTACTATCGATAAATTTATATATCAAACAGGTTGGTTTCGATGAGGGGCATTTCAGACCGTGGTAACACTAGGGACCTAAACTGGTCTATGTGAGCTTGTAAAAAAATACGCCTGCCACCCTAAACTAAACCTAAACCTAAAAAACTAGTTTATATTAAAAGTGTGTACAATTTTGTTTTAGCTTATATAGGGTGATCCATTTCGAGGTTCCCTACTTTTTCAAAGAAAAAAAAACACAGAAAATTCAAATTGAATGGGGAATGTTTATAATCATTTGAAAGAAAATTTGTTGGCATTTATTTTTTGAAGATTATGTCTATCAAATGTTGGCCGCGGCTACGTCTCAGATGGTCCATCCGTTGAGTCCATTTTCGATGACTCGTTCGAGCATTTCGACTGGTAACTGGCGAATGACACGCTTGATGTTTTGCTCCAAGGACTGAATCGAAGCGGGTTTCTCCTCATAAACTTTACATATCCCCACAGGATTGGGCCAATCGGCCGGCCCAAAACGTGAAATTATCTGCTCACCGAAGTGTTGTTTCAATAAATCCATCAATTGGTGCGATGTGTGGGAAGAGGCGCCGTCTTGTTGAAACCAAATGTCGCCGAGATCACGAGCTTCAATTTCAGGCATCAAATAGTCGGTTATCATGGTACGATAACGGTCGCCATTGACGGTTACGGTCACCGGTATCATTATTTTAAAGAACCGATGATTCCGGTACGTCGGATCGGGAATCGGTCAATGGCAAAAAGATAGCTCTTAACGAGAGCTAAACTATTGCTCATGGGTGTCAAGGTCGTGGGTCGACTGGAAAGTGTTTTTTTGGATTTAAATGGACTCAGCGCAATTAGCGAACGATTATTTTGATAATAAAACTGAACAATTTGTAAACGTCGTTCAGGCGTAAGTCTTTCCATGATGAAATGCCAAGCAATACTTAACGAAAATAACATGACAGCATGACACGACTATCACGTGATCTGTCAAAAAAGGGCTATTGAAAAAAGTATATCTACTTAGATCACCCGTTATCTTTAATATCAGTGCGTAAACTACTTGAAATTTCGTGCAATGTAATGCTTTTCTTTACCTACAGTCCATTGAAAAATGGGTATTATTGTCACGCTCCTTTATTACCTCCCATACTAAATGACCAAATGGTGAAAAAATTAATTTGCTCATAACTTGAATACTAGTCAAGTCAAGACGGTACAGTGCTATGTCTTTGAAGTATCTACAGTGCAGCGAAATGTTAAGTCCCTTCTGGTACCCCCACAGAAATTGACAAATTCAGTCAATAACAAATCCCTTATAATATATATATTCTGTACTTTACACATTTTTTTTGCATCGTTCTGGTCTATCTATCTTTATCTTTATATATAAAATCCTTTGTAGGTTTGTTAGTAACGCATGATCTCCGAAACCATAAAAGCGAATGGGCTAAAAATTGCACATTAAGTTTGGTTCGGGGTCATCTGTGTTTTAGAATTATCTTAACCGTGATAAAAGGGAGGAGTGGTCAAATGATTAGCAAAATCCGCATTTCCACAGCGATTTTGCTGAAATTTAAAATGAATGCGTGGAGTCTCTTGATAATAATTTGTATGTATGATTCTAACCGGTAGATGGCGATGGAGTGGACTTATGTCCAATATACATTTTTATGGTGATTTTTTCTGAAACTCGGAATGTAAGAATTTTGAATTAAATATCAATGAATAGAATGAATACATCCCAAACAGAATGGGCAGGGCAACGTCTGCTGGGATCAGTTATTATTCTACATTACATTACTTAGAAACTAAGAGTATACCTTAGTTGGTTTACCCGATTGAAATTTTATTACTTGTTTTTAATTCAAAGATGGTACGTACATCCATCCCCTGAAAATATTGAAATAGTAATTCTCTTATAACTTATACGAGTATAATACTGAATCGATTGTTCGCTAATATCTCTAACAAAAATGTGCCCTCTCGCCTAACACCTGTTTGTGCCTTCCATGCAAGATGTCATATTCTTTAGGGCGTATATCTCGACTGAAACTTTCCTGCCAATCAGGCTCAAATGAGGAAACTATGTTGCCCAAAATCTTTAGGGCTCTATGCGCTACAAATATACGGTACGTATGTATATCAATTGAAATTAAAAACTAAATTCAGTACTGACATCAAATTTTTTTTGAATTTTGACGTTTTTTTCCATAGAGTTGAATATAGCAAGAACGACCATGATATATAATCTAATTAACTATTCAATTTGCAGATGACGAGTGCTGCGTTACCCAGCCAATCTCGTTAAAAATCAATATTACACAATATGTTGAGGACTTCCGCAAGTAATATAATTACTCGTAGAACAGATCTTTTGAGTTCCGCCACTGTATATTTGCATTACATACGCACACGTGCTGTTTGTTTTTTTCCTATTTTTCTGGTTTTCAAAGTGTACAACATGACTCGAAAACTAAAAACCATTACTACCGCAGCACATCCATATCCACATCCACTCACGCTCTACCTCAGCCTCAGAGCATAAAGTTAACCAAAGTCATATAAATAAATTTGTATAGGACCAATACTGACTAGCGCAGGCAACAAACCCACTGTGTTACAAAACCATCGGAACCGGGAACAAACACATCGTGCATACAAACAAAATATGTAACTAGTTGATCAGGATTGCCAGGTGTCACTTTCTTGTAGTGACAAATCAATTGCTTACATTGAGTTGGCAAAAGTGCTAATAGAAATGGGTCAGAAAATTTAATATCGACCTATGTAGGTTATTTTTGGCTAAAATATTTATAAGCAGTTACAAATAGGTAAAATAAGGGACAAGGCATTGGTTTGTTTGTTAACCCAAACAAGAGTTAACTCTGTGCAACAGTGAAAAAAATACACGGAATTGACAGTATAGGTTCGATTCTACTATCAAAGGGTAGTACGAGTATAACCCTATACTCGGTTCGGCGAAATTGGTGACCAATTTTTTTATGGGCCTCCAAAGTTTCTGAAAATCAGTGGGCCCTCGAAAAAGGTGTTATAAAGCTTTTGTAGAACAACTAATTCAGACTTGGTGATACCGCCTAAATACATTTCTTAACATTTTTTGCTAAAAAAAATTTTTCCGGTACTTTTTTTGAATAGTGTAGGAAAAAAATATTTTTTTTCACTTTTTTCAGCAAAACTTTCAGGGACTCGTAATTTTTACTAACAATGTTTGGCTAAATTGTAGCCAACGTAAATCTGAACAACTTTTGTGAACGTGTCTAGGTACCCTAAATAGCTCAAAAAACCACATTGTACCGCAAAAATGTTAGTCTGTCAAGTGTATTTTTCAAAAAGTGTTCATTTGTTGCATAGTAAAATCGGTTCTCATTACTAGGAAGTAACGGGTGATCTCAGTGGAGATACTTTTTTCAATCGCTTGTTTTTGACAGATCACGTGTGAGTCGTGTCATGCTGTCATGTTATTTTTGTTAAGTATTGTTTGGCATTTCATCATTGAAAGACTTACGCCTGAACAACGTTTACACATTATTCAGTTTTATTATCAAAATAATCGTTCGCCAATTGCGATAAGTCCATTCTTTTTAAATCCAAAATAACACTTTCCAGTCGACCCACGACCTTGACATCCATGAGCAATATTTTAGCTCTCGTTAAGAGCTATCTTTTTGCCATTGACCGATTCTTGATCCGACGTAACGTAATCATCGGTCCATATTTCTTCAAAAATGATGCCAGTGAGAACGTAACCATCAATGGCGACCGTTATCGTGCCATGATAACCGACTATTTGATGCCTGAAATTGAAGCCCGTGATCTCGGCGATATTTGGTTTCAACAAGACGGCGCCACATCCAACACATCGCTTCAATAAATGGATTTATTGAGAGAAGACTTCGGTGAGCAGATAATTTCAAGCTTTGGGCCGGTCGATTGGCAACCAAGATAGTGTGATATCACACTGTTAGACTTTTTCCTGTGGAGATATGTAAAGTCTAAAGTTTATGCGTACAAACCCGCTTCGATTCAGGCCTTGGAGCATAACATCACGCGTGTCATTCGCCAGTTACCAGTCGAAATGCTCGAACGATTCATCGAAAATTGGCAAAGTCTTTGCCACTGTAGTTCTTGTGAAGGTACAAGAACTACGGCTAAATGAGGATATCACATTGTATATAACCATTAAGATACTTGTCAGAGAGACTATCTCCACTTCTAAACAGATGGCTCGAAACTTGATGAGAAATTTGGCTTCGGATTGTACCATAATGAACTTAGTCTTGATGCAGCTCACAGACTACCAGATTCTAGCCGTGTCTATCAAGTAATTGTAATAAGTTAAGTCGCCAAGTGGGGAAGTCGCAACATGGGATTCGTCATTTACTCGAGCAACCAGGCAGTCATTGAGGCTACATCCCTAAATTCGCAAACAGCTCTCGATTTCCGCAGATCTCTTAATAAGATGGCTGAGATGTTTAACATATGCCTTATATTGTCTTTGAAGTTCTCGGGAACTGAAAAGCCAATGAATATGGTAGTAAACAATTTTTTTTAGAAATGTGTATATGTTATTGCTCTACTGTCCACTTGCAAGTGTTGGCTTAGGAAATTGCGCAAAGATACGATCTGAGAAGGTCAAAATATCTCCTCTCACTAGAGAGGGAATGGCTGTCTACGTTAGTGTACGTTCTGACGAGCCTGATCGACGAACGCGCCAGCTGCTTGGGAATTGAGTCAAATTAGTTCTGTAGAAATTAATTCTGCAGCGGAACTCGCAGACGAGCGTGATGAAATTCGTCGTCTAACCCTACTGATCCTAGGATCACTAGGACAGTCGACTATTATAAGCGAAAGAAATGGCTGGATCATTTGAAAATGAGCAACTTTTGTTTCGGTATTTGTAAATTGTAAGCAACGGTTAAGTCACCCTCGAATCCAGACAGGAGAGACGACCGGACGGCAGTCACTTTTGGTGCCACCAGTGTGAATGACCCGAAAAGGTGCGCTCGTTATTTTAACCGGAAATTTATAGAGCACCCCGTGAGTTACAGAGCGAAAAGAAGAGTAATGCGTCTTATCCATGCTCTCCGAGCTGATGAAGTACCACCACAATTCACAGTTGGAGAAGTTGCAGATGTCATCCGTAGCGCTGTCATCCAAAGCACTTGGCCCGGCGGGGTTTCTATGTTAATTTTGAAGCGGTTGGAATTCTGGAGGACTGAAAAGCCAATGAACTTGGTAGGAAATATTTTTTTAGAAAACTGTATATATTGTTGCCCTACTTTCCACATGCAAGTGTTGGCTTAGGCAAGAGATGGACAGAAATCGAGTCCTGTAGCACAATTTGACAAATTGCGCAAATATACGATCTTAGAAGGTCGAACTATCTCCTCGCACTAGAGAGGAAATGCTGTCTACGTTAGTGTGCGTTTTGACGGGACACTTCCTGATCGACTAACACGCCAGGAGCTTGGGAATTGAGTCCAATTACTTCTGTCGAGATGAGGAAGAAGTGAGAAGAAGTTGAGCATCTGATTTGTTACTGTCCCGAATGGAGTAAACAAGGTCTGGATATACTGGAGTATGCCTTTCTAGGAAGTCTAACAGATCTTGCACGTAGCAATATTCGTATTATTGATGTGAGCCGGTAACTTTGGCTGCCACTCTAACCTAACATCGAAAAATGACATTTGTTTCCTAAAATTTGAAATATTTTATCCGTTATCTGTAAAAATTATGGATCAGTTGCGATGAGAATTTTGTAGCGTTATATCTAAATATCAACCGACTTTTTTCAAATTCATCAGTGTTCCTTATAGGTACGAGAAAATTACATCTACCAAATTTAAGGTAAAATTCTGTTTCTGTAGCGATAAGATTCCAGATCGGAACGAACTTATATATGGCGGCTACATTCAAACCTGGACCGTTTTTTAATTTGTTTATGCTGGGTTCAAAATATAGGGGATATACATATCTAAATCTGAACCAATTTTGGCCAAATTCAATGTAAATCGCAAAAACACGGCCGCTCAGAATCTCAGGTTTACAGCGGTTTTTGGAAATTCTCAACTTGGCTCAAAAGGCGATAAAAATGGCACCACAGCAAAATACGTATGACTAGATCCAAAATCATGAAACTTGGTGCTAGACATTTCGTGTAGAAATGTCTTAATAATGAGAAAATTTTCAAAATTCGTACCTGTAGGCAATAAAATGTGTCAAAATGAATGAAAATTTTACCACCGTCATGGAATAAAAGAACGATTCGAATTCGTATATTAGGAGGTAAAATGGAGCAAGAAAGGGACAAATATTGTTCCACCGCCAAATCCAATAGCCAGAATTGGAGTTTTTATAAAAAAGCGTTCTTTAGGAAGTTACCCTGCAGTCAGCCAGGCACCATATGTCTCTATGTCACCACTTGTTCTATAGTGACAATTGAACAAGGTAAAAAGTCTACAACTTTACTTTTATGCGCGAGTAGAAATACTTCACGTTCGTTTTGTGAAAATAATTTTTGTGTGTTAAATAGATGATAACAATTATTTTATAAAAATAAAAAAATGAGTAAAAGAAATTATAAGACTTGTAAAAAAACAAACAATCATATAAAAATAGAAGTTAGCAATGTGAGCAAGAAAACAGCGAAATGCATATTGTGGGAGAAAGTGAAGATTTTGTGGAGAATTTGAAGATTTTGGCGTTCCGAAATTGAAGTTGCGGGAGAAGTGTTGGAGAAACTATTGTAAAATTAAATGCATTTAATTTTATGTACATTCCAGTATTTATTATTTTTTGTTAATTAAATGAATAAAAGGTTTAGCCAGCCTCGAAGAAACTGAGCATATAAATATATGTGTTTAAGTGTACTGCGCCCACCTTTATAAAGATGTAGACCAGGGTCACTAAAGTTTACTACTGAATCTTTGGTACAAATGTCTCTATATGAATTACTTTGACATTTAAAATGTACTAGTGAAACTTTGTTCCAAATGTCAACATATGCTTAACTTTGACATTTAACATTTACTAGTGAATCTTTGGTGCAAATGTCTACATATGGTTTACTTTGACATTTAACATTTACTGCTGAATCTTTGGTTCAAATGTCTACTGGTGGTTTTTCAATGACAGCTAATGTTAAATGTCTATAGGAGATTACATGGGCAGGGGCACATTTTGTCTGTAGTACTACTGACAATGTCACAAGTAAATCACTACAATTTTACTAATGGCATTTCCTACAGGGTACATATAAATTCCTTCCCCCATTGGAGGACATTTCCATATTTCAAACTACCTTCAGAATATTCCTATCCAATGTTAATTGGGTGAAAAACGAATGTGGCAACCCTACTATTTATGCTGATGAGGGTCGATGGATTGTTGGTTGTGAGCGTGGAGGAGGAGGAGGGCGGTAGGTTTCGAGTATAAAGCACGTGTTAATATGCAAATGAGGATATTAAAACGGTGGATGTGTTTATATTTTGTGGCAAATTGTATTTATGACAATTTCATTACAATTTCCAGCAACATGATTTCTCTCCAACATTCCCACTCACTAGATTCGAGTCGAGTCATTCATACATATGTACATATGTATATATGTGTTTTCATGTGAAACATATGGTTTTAGTTGTTATATTTTAGGTATCTGATAATGAATTTATGCTAAATGAGTATGTAACGTACGACTCTATTTGTGCGTAAGCATGTATTCGCATATTCAAATCGGTGTGTGTGTGTGTGTGACACTATCCTTATATTGGATATTACTCGTATGTGTGTGTGTGTATGGATTTGTGTGGTTGACAATATTTGTCAGTGTTTGCATGAGGATTGCCGGCATGGCGGTTTGGTTTACCTGATATTTAAGCCAGCATTTGTTATAAAACATATGTATTTGTGAGTACGGGAATATACATAAATGTGAGTGTGTGTGCTTTTGTGTATTTCTATCATGTGGTTATAACTTGTACAAATATGACACTAAGAATATGTGTAGTTGCTGTCGAAATAATAGCACCACTAACTATCACATTAAAGGATAATTTTTATGAAATATAGATTTTAAATGATTGTCACTTTCGCAGTATATGTTCGCAAAAAGAATACAACTTAATGAAGTATGTAAGAAAATATAAGTCTAAATAAACAGGGTCTTCTAATAAAAATCATTGTTTTAAAATAAAACTAGTAAGGGAAGGCAGAAAATCGGGCGGGGCCGACTATATAATACCCTACACCTCCTTAACAATGCCATAAAGGTCATTGCGATAATAATTTGGAATAATTGGTAAGTCGGCAGGAACATATTATCTAATTCTGAGCCGTTAAACGCTAAATTAAGCAATAGTTGTTCCTAAATTGAGAAACATCTTTCCGGAAAATATTAATGATCGGAAGTAAAGTACAATTTCTATAGCGCTTTGATACCAAATCAGGAGGAACATATATATGGAGGTTATATATAAAACTGAACCGATTTTCCCTGAATACTCATTCATGTAAAAAGACCTCTTTCTGTATAAATTCGTACTGATTGGATATATAATACAGTCTCTACAGCGCTTACATGTCAAATCGGTGGTAACATATATATATATATCAGCTATATCTAAATCTGAACCGATTTTCTCCGAATTTGGCAGTATTCCTTCGAGTAATAAGAAACCCATTTCTGCCGAATTTTGAACTGATCGAATATAAAATACAGTTTCTACAGCATTTACATGTCAAATCAAATATATGGGGGCTATATCTAAATCTGAACCGATTTCCCTCAAATTTTGCAGTGTTAATTCATGTAATGAGAAATCTCTTCTGACAATTTTTTTTACTGATCGGATTTAAAATACACTTCTACAGTGCTTACATGTCAAATCGGGGGTAACATATACATATATGGGGGTTATATCTAAATCCGAACCGATTTCCCTCAAATTTGGCAGTGTTAATTCACGTAGTAAGAAACCTCTTTCTGCCGAATTTCGTACTGATCGGATTAAAAATACACTTTTTACAGCGCTTACATGTGAAATCGGGGGTAACGTATATATGGGGGCTATATCTAAATCTGAACCGAGGTCTCTTATTATATTCATTAATATAATAAGAGACCTCTTTCTGCTGAATTTCATACTGATCGGATATAAAATAAAGTTTTTACAGCGCTTAAATGTAAAATCGGGGCTAACATATATATGGGGGCTATATCCAAATCTGAACCGAATTTAACCAAATTAAATAGGGATCGTCCTTGGGCCAAAAAAAAGACATGTGTAAAGTTTCGTCAAGATCGGGCCACAATTGCGACCTGTACTTTGATTACAAGAATAAATCTACAGACAGACAGACGGACGGACATAGCTAAATCGACTCAGAAAGTGATTACAAGTCGATCGGTATAATAAACAATGGATCTATCTCTTCTCCTTTTGGGTGTTACAAACAAATGCACAAAGTCATAATACCCTGTACCACAGAGTGGCGTAGGGTATAAAAAGTATTTTTATACCCTCACTTTAGTGTGACGAGGGTATATATCATTTGCTACGGAAAAAAGTGTAACACATCGAAGGAGTGATCTAAGACCCTAAGTATGTTCGGAGGAAATCCGTATTGGGTCATTTTAAGTCGAATGAGCAATGTCCGTCCGTCTGTCTGTCTGTCTGTGTGTCTGCTGGCTGGTGCGCACGATAACTCTCGAAAGGAGTAACCGATTGACTTCAAATTTGGTATGTGGTAATATTTTGATCTATCTCCGGATGAGTTCGAAGATGGGCCATATTGGTCTACTCCTTCTGGTACCTCCCACACAAAGGGTTAAAATTTAGTGAAATATTGATTCTTTAATAACTTCTATACTACTTATTCGAATCTTTTGAAATTCTGCACATAATATTAGTATATTAGTCGCTATTAACTCGAGAAAAATGGGTGAAGTTGGCATGCCCCTTTTGGTACCTCCCACACAAATGGACCATTTTGCATCAAAATTTAACTGCTTATAACTTTAATAAAAGTGCATAAAAATGCTTGAAATTTTCTACAGTATAATGTTTTTGTAGCGCCTGTAGTCCGGTAAAAAACGGGCATCATTGTACAGCCCCTTTTGGTACCGCCCACACAAATGGCCCGTTTCGTACCAAAGTAAACGGCTTGTAACTTTAATACCAGTGCATACAAATACTTGAAATTTTGTACAGTGTAATGCTGTTGTAGTGCCTATAGTCCTGTAAAAAATGGGCGTTATCACCCCGCCCCTTTTTGTACCTCCCACACAAAATGACCAAATCATACCAAAATTACATAGCTCGTAACTTTAATATACCAGTGCACACAAACGCTTATAGTTCAGCACAATGCAATTTATTTAAGAATGTACTGTTTACCGAAAAATATGTGTATTTGGAAAACCCCTTCTGGTACCTCCCACAAATTGACAGATTTATTGGTGTAATGTTATATATTACATTACTCACAAAGTGAGGGTATACCTTAGTCGGTTTACCCGACTGAAACTTTCTTACTTGTTTAATGCCAGTAACTATGGAAAACAATATCAGTTAGACGGCCACCACGGCTACGCTTGCAGGACCATATTCTTTTCCTTATTATTTGCTATCACCAATTCGCACATATGCGGATATATGTCCTCAATAACTGCATTAAGTTCATATTTGATGTCTTGAATCGATTGTGACCCATTGGCATATGAGTCATTCCATGCCAAACGGGACGATTTTTGACATCACTATTTTTGATTGCTTCGAAATTTTTATTATGTATTATTTACCTAAAAATATCTTAAACATAGTTCAAGAAAAAATTTAAAAAAAAATTTTTTAAGAGTTATGAGAAATTTAAAGTTGACGAAATTCCCTTTTTTTCTAAAAGGCGTGTTCATTCTTTAGCATGTATCTCCTGAAATACGTGACCGATTTTAATATGCTATACCTTGTATTGAAGGTAATTTCAGCTACTATAACAAACTTAGAGTAAGCACTGCAACAAGTATACAATTTTTTAATCTTTTTGCCCTTTTATACTTTCTATTGCGATTTTCAAAATGATTACATCCTTCGATTTTTTTGAAATTTTAATGTCGTGTTCTTAAATGTCTTTGTTAGATACTGTATGAATTTGGAAGTTGTGAATTGATGGAAACTATTTTTTACGATTTTTTATAAAAAAACAATTTGCATAATTTCTGTGAATGTGCTTTAAAAAATTAACAGAATGATTATTTTTAGTCATTAATTTATTAAAACAGTAAGAACAATAAAACATTTAAGAAAAGAATGACAATTATTAATAATCAGTATACTTATGTAAAAAGAAAAATCAAAAATGTATGAGAAAGATTCGAATCAATCTATTTACAGTAAAAATGAAGAAAATGGGTATAAAAATATTAATCAATGCACACCGTCTTAACACAGTACTTTTCGGAAGTTGATGTTGTCTGAACTCTAATTTTTTTATCGGACAATGGAATGTATGCGTGGTAGTTTTGAGTTCAAAAAAATTACTTTTGCTTTATTATAGCTTTGTTTTTTTTTTTTGAATTGTCGAATTGAATGTGAAAATCTGCATCAAAAAGTGAAATCCAGGTTGCTGTGATTTTAAAAAAAAATTCATCTCAGAGTATAGTTTAACAAGTACTTTCTTATCTTTTGACTCTTGCTATTGTTTAATGAGTTTTGTTGTTTAAATATCAAGCCATCGCTAATTTTTGCAAAAAATTTTGCAAAATTAATAATACTTATTGTTGTTATTGTTATATTAATAAACAAACGGCTAAAATTATCATTCTGTTAATTATTTAAAGCACATTCCCAGAAATTATGCAAATGTTTTTTTTATAAAAAATCGTAAAAAATAGTTCCCATCAATTCACCACTTCCAAATTCATTCAGTATCTAATAAAGACATCTAGGAACACGACATTAAAATTTCAAAAAAATTGAAGGGAGTAATCTTTTTCAAAATCGCAATAGAAAGTATAAAAGGGCAAAAAGATTAAAAATTGGTATATTTGTTACATTGCTTACTCTAAGTTTGTTGTAGTAGTTGAAATTACCTTCAAAACAAGGTACAGCACATTAAAATCGGTCAAGTATTTCAGGAGATACACGCTAAAGAATGAACACACCTTTTAGAAAAATACGTAATTTCGTCAACTTTAAATTGCTCATAACTCTTACAGAAATGTTTTTAACAGTTTTTCTTGAACTACGTATAAGATATTTTTAGGTAAATAATGCATACACAAAATTTCGAAGCAATCAAAAACAGTGATGTCAAAAATCGTCCCGTTTGGCATGGAATGACTCATATACAAATGGCCGCAATCAATAAGTCCGTGACTTTGGGTCAATAATCTCGTTACTTTGGGTCAATAAGTCCGTAACTTTCCCGCCTCTTAACTGCATTTTGACAGCGGACTCCTGTCAAAATTTTAATAAACTACGTCATTTAGTTTGTATTTGACAGTCATTGATATACAATATTTCTTACGTAAAACACCATCACAGAAGCCGAAGAATAGCTTGATAAATACTATGGGGACTCTGCGCCATCAATTTCAATGACTAACAAGTATGTAATGACGGATTAGGTTCAGCCAAATCTTATATACCCTCCACCATAGTTACGATGTGAATGGTTTCGGGTACTAATAAACTCATTATACATAACAAATTTTAGCCCAATTCGTTGAAATTTGAGTTTTTGTATTTGGGCTATATTAAAACATGGACCTACGACTATCGTTGTTCGTGTGAAGGTTTCCGGGTACAAATACAGTTACCAATATTCAGCCCGATCAGTTGATATTTGTGGTATCTATGGCGCCAAGAATTTAAATCGGGGAAATGCTATATATGGGGGCTATATCAAAAAATGGACCGATATTGCCCATTTTCAATCCCAACATAGCAGCAAATATAAGAAGTATATGTACCAAGTTTCAGCCACCTTGCTCAAGTATTATAGATTTTCCCGTAAATACAACAAACGGACGGACAGGGCTTAATCGTCTTAGAATTTTACAACGATTAAGATTATACATACAGGTTGTTTTTTGGATGAATGAGTACGTTAATAAAATCAAGTAAAAGCGTTAAGTTCGGCCATGCCAAATCTTATATACCATCCACCATGGATAGCATGTGGCCTCACAAAATAACTCAAACCTAAAGAAAATAACACCGAAAAACAAAAAAAATATAATAGATGAGAACTGTAGGAATAACAACAAGTTAGATGCTATATATGGGAGCTATATGTAAATATGGACCGATATCGCCCATTTTCAATCCCAAGTTACCTGCAGCTATAAGAAGTATATATACCAAATTTCAGCCACCTAGCTCTATTACTCGTATTAAGGACTGTAGCGTGATTAAAACAGACGGACGGACGGACGGACATGGCTAAATCTCTCAGATCAATATTTAGAGGTGTTACAAACGGAGTAACAAAATGAATATACCCCCATCCTATGGTGGAGGGTATAAAAACTTGTCGCATTTGGAGTAATGTTAATCCACATGCCAAAAATTGGGGAACGCTATGGAGCCATGATTAACGACTTTTTCGTGCCTGAATTGGACTGCCTTTAGTTCCAATTAGACGGCGCTACATGACATATGTACAGCCAACGAAACAATTTATTGAAGGAAACATTTGGTGAGCGAATCACTTCCTGAGTCGATTAAACCATGTCCGTCCGTCTGTTAATGTATCCTTGTAATCTAAGTGCAGGTCGTAATTATGATTCGATTGTAATAAAATTGAACACAGCCCCATTTTTCTAGACCAGCGACGATTCCTATTGAATTTGGTGAAAATCGGTTCAGATTTATATATTTTCCTCCGATTTGAGTTCTAAGGCCTATAGAAGGTGGATTTTACACTATATCGAGGTAAAAATTGGCAGAGAAAAGTCTCTTTACCCATTAATAAAGGCTACTAAATTTAGTGGAAATCGGTTCAGATTTTGGTGTGGCCTTCATATATATGTTCCTTCAGACTTGGCTTCCAAGGCCTGTAGAAGCTGCGTTGTACACCAGATAGAGGTAAAAATCGGCAAAGACAAATCTCTTTACCCATTAATAAAGACTACTCAATTTAGTTGAAATCGGTTCCGATGTAGATATAGCCCCCATATATAGGTTCCTTCCGATTTAGCTTCTAAGGCCTCTAGAAGGTGTATTTTACACCAGATCGGGGTAAATAAAAAAATTTTCAGCCATTAACAAAAAATACTAAATTTAGTGGAAATCGGTTCAGATTTAGATATAGTCCCCATTCATATGTTCCTTCCGATTCTTTAGTTTCTAACGTTTAACAAAAAGTGTTTTTTTTTTTCAAGACATTCATTCCAAATTGAGATCAAGTATATACGTCCTCTTTCTTCTATATCAAGATGGTTATAAAGTCGGCTCCGCCCGACTTTTGTCTTTCCTTATTGGTATTGATATGAAAAAGCTTTCCGCGTGATACCTGAGTTTCTGCGTCGTTGCGTAACCGTGGACGAAAAAGGATCCACCACAACACACCAGCGACCAAACCGCAGTGGGTTTCTTTGGGTGAATTGTCGCCAAAAAGTCCAAGGTGGGTTTGTCAGAGGATAAATTCATGGCGGCGGTTTTATAGGATACATGCGATATAATCCACATTGACTACCTTAAACAAACCGATGATACCAAAACGGGGGAACCGATTTTCCCCGAATTTGGCAGTGTTCACTTATGTAATAAAAAACTTCTCTCTGCCGAATTTCGTTTTTATCGGATATAAAATACGGTTTTACAGCGCTTACATGTCACATCGGGTGTAACATATATATGGGGACTAAATCTATATCTGAACCGATTTTCCCCGAATTTGGCAGTGTTCAGTCATGCAATAACAAACCTCTCTCTGCGGAATTTCGTGCTGATCGAATAAAAAATACGATTTGCAGTTTCTATTCTATTATTCTATTTAGTTTCCAATTATACAGGGTGGAGCGCGGTAATTTGCTTATTTGAGAATGAAATAAAAATGTTATGAACATTTTATGAAATCTTAGAACATTTTTTTTATATTTTAATTATATTGAACAGTAAGGGAATTTATAAATTACATGGTTTTAAATAGTGTAACTAGGTCTTCCAAGGTGTTGGGACGTTTGATATACACCTTCGACTACATATACTGTATATCAACCGTCCCAACACCTTGGAAGGCCTAATTAACAATATTGAGGCTGAAATTGACAGAATACCAGTCGACATGCTTGTTAGAGTTCATGAAAACTTTAGAAAACGTTTGCAGCAGTGTGTGGATAGCGAAGGTCGACATTTGCCAGATACACTATTTAAAACCATGTAATTTATAAATGCCCTTACTGTTCAATATAATTAAAATATAAAAAAAATGTTCTAAGATTTCATAAAATGTTCATAACATTTTTATTTCATTCTCAAATAGGCAAATTACCGCGCTGCACCCTGTATATAGTAGATATATTGTCCCTTCAATATAATAATAGCCTATAAAACACTATGCGGAATTTTCATTTCAAATTCCCCTCAGTACATTGGGCCGATTGGTTGGCAACAATTTCCAGATTTAAATCGACCATCGATTCCATAGTAGTTTCTAAGTCGAAACATGTGTTTTATACCCTAAACCAAACTGTGTTCCAGGGTATTATGAGTTTGTGCATTTGTTTGTAATACACAAAAGGAGAACAGGTTATTTTATAGATTTTTTAATTTTTCTGTGGCAATGTTTATATAATGTTATATTTATATTGTATAGATCCCGCAGAACGTGTCATTTCAATGGTGAGGTCATTTGAATGTACCGAAAAATAATGATTTCATAACACATCTGGCATTTTTTTTTAAATTTTTGGTATACAGTTTTGCGGATTTGCCCATATGCGCTTTGTCGTGGGAATAATTTATATGTATAACTTCACCAGATATATGGCGCGGATTGCGATTTTCAATCTCGGAATGTATGTTTTTGCCTAACGAAATTTAAAAATCAATGCGGGACGGGTAGGACAACTTCTGCGGAAACCAGCTAGTAGGCTACAAAAATTCGAACAAAATGACTTTTATGAGTACATCTGTCATCCTTTTCAGGGCAATATAATTCCAAACTCCTGTTGATGCTATTATTTTGGCAATAATTGTATGTCCACAAGAGACAAACAGACACACGTGCATAAATATAAAATATACGAGACCAATACGGAAGGCTATGAGAGAACAACAACAGACACGCCGAGCACTGCGTGTATGTTTATGGCTTTTGTTTCTGTTGACGGATTAGTGTTGTTTGCTTTGTAAACATAAATTTCCACCTTTAAGCCCAAAGTTTAGTAATAATCGGCCGACAACATATAATGCATAAATAAATATACAAATATCAATGTATTATCCAATATTAAATTAAATTAAACATATTAAAATAGGCACAGTCACATTGGCCATTGGTCAATGGTCACTTGTTCTGCAATACCGCAAGCCGAGTGGGAATCATTTTAATATTGGAAAAATGTTATTGGGAATGCACATACTCGGGCCTCACATAAAGTTATTGTGAAGCTTATATTTTTTTTATTTTAATTTTATATCAACATTGATAAATGAAATCTAATTATTGCTTGTCTATAATGAGATTTTTTCATTGAAGGCTTTGAAATGATTTATGCATATTTAAAATGTATTTGGAATTACATTAACTATAATCATATGCTACGTAAGTAAGTAAATAATGTTTCTACAGCAAAATTGGATGAAACGTATACATATGTGTACACTGATAGAAAAACCGTTCGTCACCATGACGAACCAGTTTCGTCAATATATCTTCGTACTGGTGACGAAAAGTTTCGTACATGCGATGTTTTTGTACGTCAATAGAACGAACACGATCATCAAGTCATGTTTTTGGTGATTTCGAAATTCGTCTAGAGAACGATAAGGTTTCATTCCCACGACGAAAAGATTTATTTGGCCATTTTGCTGAAAATATGATCAAACGAAGCAATCAATTATAGTTTCTGCTTAAATGTACTGTTCTATATGCGTTCTGATTACCCTAGTTAAACAATTTGTTGTAAAAGATCAATTAAAAAAATCTAATAATTAATGACGAATACCGTTCGTCAATAAGATTATCCATTCATCATGAGAACGATCGACTTATTCGCCCTTTACGGCAACGTCAACTCATACAGCAAAACAAAGTAAAACATGCGACGTTGTTATGTTCGTCCACGTGTGTGTTCCACGCAGCACCGATTGGTTCAAAACAAACCAATGCATGCAAACACATGCATACTCGTACATGCAGCTCGACAAGCTGTATATGTGTGAAACATTTGTGCTAGTGGTCTGTTGGCAAATAAATGACTTGATGTGATTATTTTTGATTTAAAATAGCAGAAGTAATGACTACTTCTCGTTCGTTTGATTTCAGCCTTACCTAATAAGAACTGCGTCTCGAAACTAATATTCACAACTGATTTTCAAATAATTTTATTTTCCATAGCATTTTAAATGGTTTAAAACTAGAAGAACATTTATTGGAATTTTTAAAATTTAAATAGTCGCGGGCATTAAATCGTCGTGGTGATGAATGGGATTCGTCATGATGATGAATGGGATTCGTCGTGGTGACGAATGGAATTCGTCGTGGTGATGAATGGAGTTCATCATGGTGATAAAGAGAGTTCGTCATGATGATGAATGGGGTTCGTCGTGGTGATGAATGGATCATCCTGAGGACGAAAGTTTTTGGAAACAGAAATTCGTCATGGCGACGAACAAATTCATCAAGAGGATTATTTCGTACATTAGCTGACTTTTGACGAAAAAAGTAATCGTGATGATGTACAAATTCGTCGTCATGACGAAGCTTTTTCTATCAGTGTATATGGGGGTAATATCTATACTTGAATCTAATGTTTTAAGTTTGAAAGTGTTCATTCTTGGGTCAATAAACTTCTTTGTACTACCTAGTCCTCAAAAATCCTCTGTACCGATTTTGTAAAGTTCAACTCATATTTGCGACTTGACTAAATAGACGAAAATGTCGTTTCCCTCTTTTTGACCGCCAATAACAAATATACAAAGTCACACTACCATGTACCACAGTGCAGTGTCGGCATTCATCGTTGGTTGCCCCATTTTTAACTGAAGAGCTAACGTATTCTACCACCTATAAGTTCCAAGCAGAAATCAAATAAAATTAAATTGCACGGCAAAACATTTTTATAGCTATTGTTCGACAGTCATTTTTGGGGGGCATATTCAAAAAAAATCTGGGGTGTATTTGACTGGGTTCATCTTCAATATGTATATTCATACAAATAATGAAGTTTCATATTAAAACATTCCTAATAATAATAGTCCCGAATCACACGAGGCAACAGTAGTTGTGGCTAATCAGAAGTTCATTGATTCGAGAGGGAAAAGGAAGGAATTTGCTTTTCAATTCATCCTGCAGCTTTCTCCAAAGAACTTCCGATTAGCCGCAATTATTGTTGCCGCGTGTGATACGGCATTTACTACATATACAGTTTTTGTACAGCCTTAAGATATGCTATAACTTTTCCAAACTTTACTACTGCTATATAGTTGTTGCAAGTTGCTATATCGGATCATCATGAATATGCTACTATTAATGATGACTATTTTATGAAACGAAAACAAATTTTTATGGTAGTTTTTTTCAAATTAGTTACATAGTAGTTTTTTTTTTTTTCTAAAATTCGACTTTTCATGGTAGTTACCTTTAGTACTTCGACCATATTTTTAATGTATAAGCTCGATAAATCCGGGATACCATTAAAATTAAAGTACATAAATGCTGAAAACATCATTTTCACATAGAAACAGAAGTTTGGTACTGGTCGTTAAAACAATAACAAAAATTTTATTTTTTCTCAAAAAAAAAGTTTTTGCTAACTCGATAAAATCATAAAAAATAGAAAAAAATCGCAAAAATATTGTTGTCCCATTTTTTGAAACCTAGCATACTACCGAAGAAAACAATGCATATTTGCAAAAAGTATGTGTTGTAAAAATAAGGAATTTAAAAATATCATTTTTCATATTTTCTATTTCGGCAATTCTTTATTACACTTGGGTAACATAAAAATATTACAATGTACAAAATTTTAGCAGTTAAACAGTTATAAGCCGTTAACTTTTTGTGCAAAATGGGCCATTTGTATGGGAGGAACCAACAGGGGCTTGGTAATAACGCCAATTTTGCACGGGACTATAGGTACTGTAAAGGCATTACACTCCATTTAAGCATTTGTATGGACAGGAAACAAAGTTATAACCCGTTCACTTTTTGTGCAAAATTGTCCATTTGTATGGGCGTGGCAACTTCGCCCATTTTTCTCAAGATGATAGCGACCAAGAAACTAATACTAATGTGTGGAATTGTTAATGATTCTGATTAGTATTATATAGGCTATGAGATAATCAAAATTTCACTATATTTTGCATTTTGACTCGTGGGGGAGGTACTCGAAGGAGAGGACCAACATAGCCCACCTCTGACTTTAGCCTGAGATAGAAAAAATATCGACAGATACAAAATTGGAAGTCAATCGGGTAATCCTGTCGAAAGTTATCCTGCTGTGCGGACAGACAGACGGGCGGAAAGGCTGACGGGCATTGCTAAAATTACTTAAATTGGCCGAAAACGGATTTCCGCCAAATATTCTTGGGGTGCTTAGGTCAATCCGTCAATGTGTTACACTTTTGGCCCGCAGCATCTAATACATATCCTTGCCACAATAGTGGGAGTATAAAAAACGGATTATGTTGAAATTCTCCTATTTCTACCAAAAGTACTATAATTTCCACATTTATCTATACATCAAATAGGAATTGTTTTTCGTTAGGATGGTAGTTTTTAAAAATTGGAGCAAACAATTTTTTTGAACTTTTTCTATTATTTATGGTTTTTACGTGCCAGTAAAAAACGTTTTTTTTGGAAGAAAATCAAATTTTTTCTAATTATTTTTACAACATTTACTAAATTTTGGTTTTCACGTGAAAGTGTAATTTTCAACATTTGTATTCCTCATAATTAATAATTCCAAAGAGAAGTTGAAGATGTTGGTCATATATATGGGAACTATATGTAAATCTGAACCGATTTTCACAATTTTAATAAGTCGAAAATGTCAAATCGGACGGTACATGGTGACATTTAATACCCTACACCACACTGTGGTACAGGGTATTATAAGTTTGTCTCACGGCAGATGTTTGTAACACCTGAAAATAACACAGCTAGACCCACCTTAAAGTATACCGATCGACTCAGAATCACTAGCTGAGTCGATTTAACGATGTCCGTCCGTCCGTCTGTCCATGTAAAGTTGTTCGTCGACTACAGGTCGCAATTTCACTCCGATCGTTCTGAAATTTTGCAGCTTAGAGTATTTCGCGGCTGTTAAGATCCCAATTGAATTTGGTTGAAATCGGTTCAGATTTAGATATAGCTCCCATATATATCTTTCGTCCGATTTGGCCCTTTAGTCCTATAGAAGCTGTATTTTACATCCGATCGTTTTGAAATTTAGAATGGTAGAGTTTCTTGATCCGTGAACCAACATTATCGAATTTGAAGAAAATCGGTTAAGATTTAGCTATAGCTCCCATATATATGTTTCGTCCGATTTTGCTCTTTAGTCCTGTAGAAGCTGTATTTTACATCCAATCATTTTGAAATTTAGAATGGTAGAGTTTCTTGATCCGTGAACCAACACTACCGAATTTGAAGAAAATCGGTTAAGATTTAGCTATAGCTCCCATATATATGTTTCGTCCGATTTGGCCATTTAGTCCTATAAAAGCTGTATTTTACATCCAATCGTTTTGAAATTTAGAATGGTAGAGTTTATTGTTCCATGAACCAACACTACCGAATTTGAAGAAAATCGGTAAAGATTTAGCTATAGCTCCCATATATATGTTTCGTCCGATTTGGCCCTTTAGTCCAGTAGAAGCTGTATTTTACATCCAATTGTTTTGAAATTTAGAATGGTAGAGTTTCTTGATCCATGAACCAACACTACCGAATTTGAAGAAAATCGGTTAAGATTTAGCTATAGCTCCCATATATATGTTTCGTTCGATTTGGCTCTTTAGATCCAATCGTTTTTATACCCTACACCACACTGTGGTACAGGGTATTATTTAAGTATAAAATGTCCCAAAAGTAAATTTATGTAAACAATTTATACATGAATTACAAAATGTATACATCAGAGTTATTCAATATTACGAGAGTGGTGTAGGGTATTATATAGTCGGCACCGCCCGACTTTAGCCTTTCCTTACTGGTTTTAATATGATATTTATCCAAAAATGAGCTCGAGAATTATGTTGGTTTTTATGTGTTTATTATTACACTATGCAACAAAAAAATTTTTTTTGATTCCTAGACCTAAAAATTATTTTTTGTGTAGATTGTGGCATACTGTTATATCAAATCAAAAACAAAAATTGTTTATGGTTAAATTTTTTTTTAAAAAATTTTTAATTAAAAATACTATTATCGTCGAAGGTACCCTTAGTATTTGTACTATAATTTTTGGAGTATATGCCCGATCAGGTCGAGTTATACGTTAAATTGAAGCTATCAATGAGGGCGGCGACCTGTCATAACGCCCAACGGACATAACGCCCAAATTTTTTTTTGGGCCTTATGACCTCTCTAAGTGCGGTCATAACGCCCAATTTTGTTTTGGGCCTTATGACCTCTCTAGGTGCGGACACAAGGCCCAAAAAAGAACGGACTTAACGCCCAATTTTTTTTGGGCGTTATGACCGCGCCTGATGCGGTCATAACGCCTAAATATTTTTTTTTTTTTGATTTTTTTCTATTAATGAGTAAAATCGAAAACTTTTGGTAAAAATGTGTTATGATTGTAAAAGAAGTAACGGTTCTATAGTTGATTCAGGTTCGATGATGTTGTAATTGAAACATTCATTCAGTTGATTTTGAAACAGTGACGAGAATGGGTGATAAAGTTGAATTTCAGTTTGTTGGGGGTGCTCGCAGAAACTGCGAATTAGTTTATACCCCAAAGAACAAACAATTGTGTAAATTTAAATCCCAATATACAAATAAAAAAAAAGAATGTATACGGAGATATGTTTGTTACCAAAAAGATTGTAAGGCATCTCTACAAATCATAGACAAGGAAGTGTGCAACCAAAGAAAGGAAAATAGCACCCATACCCAAAATTGTGATCAAGAGAACATAATGAAGGAGTTCCAGTTGAAGACTGCAATAAAATAAGGAGTTTCTAAACCGAGTCTTATCGTCAACAAAGTGCGAAATGTTTTCAATTCTGAATGTCTGAAAAATAAGGAGAGCGCTGAACTTGTGGTCTTCCAAAAAATGCAAAGGCAATTACGAAGAATAAAGACAGCAGCAATGCCAAAAGCTCCTCAGAGTCCACAAGAATTTATTAAAACGTTTCGGGACAATAATTGTATGGTTCTATATGGTATGTGCGAAAGTATACCAGAAAAGCCTTTCTACCAAACTAAGATTTTGGAGACCGATTTTTCCTATACCCTATTCTGTTCCACACCAATAACAGATGTTATTAAGCAAATAGACGAAACGGAGCGACATTATTTAATAGACGCAACTTTTTCAGTAGTACCATCATGCGGTTACAAACAATTGTTAATTATTTATATTGGCTACGAACGACGCGTAAGTAATACTGTAATGTCTAACAACTTATGTCTCAAAAAACAATATGAGTATGATGTAGTTCAGAACTTGCGCGCGATTACTCGTAGAATTCTCTACACTCGGCTACTCTGCAAGTTCTGAACTACATCATATATATTGTTTTCCGATTTAATACTACCATATTTGAAATGTTTGGGAAATTAAATTCGGATAAGGCCCTATACTTATGATGAAGATAAGAACTTGTAGAGAAGCCGAGTGTAAAGAATTCTACGAGCAATCGCGCGCGCGATTTCTCGTAGAATTCTTTACACTCGGCTTCTCTACAAGTTCTTATCTTCATCATAACTATTTCTTTAAGACTTAATATCAACATGTACCATACCCTATAGAAAATAATGCCAATGCTTCTACATTTAGGTTTTTCCTTTTGCATTTATCTTGATGTCCAAAAAATCTCAAAATGCGTACGAACACGTTTTGCAATTTATTAACGGCAATATATTCCAACTAAAGCCTAAGACTTTTATTAGCGACTTCGAAAAAGGTCTCCGAAACGCCATTTTAAAAATTTTTCCAGAAGTGCACTTGAAGGGATGCTGGTTTCACTTCTGCCAGGCTATGAGACGGAAATTGGCAAAGATGAGCGAGCTAGCAAAAGCCGTAAAAACAACTGATGAAGCAAGGAGAATATTTAAAAAAATGTTAGTCTTACCGCTCCTCCCTGCTAAGGAGATAACCACCGGTTTTAACATATGTAAGCAGGAAGCTTATGGGGCTAAGAAGTGCTACAAAAATTCAGAGAACATCTTTGATGATTTTTTTGCTTACTTCAAACGACAATGGTTAGAAATGGTTTGTATCCGTACAAAAAATGACGACAAATTACCAACTAACCATTAATTTTCATTAATTTTCCAGGAAACTCCAGAGCAATTCTCAGTAAGTGGTGAATGTGTCCGTACAACAAGTGCTGTAGAAGGGTACAATAGCTATCTATGCGCCCACATACCCATGCATGGTAGCTTTTGGGACTTTCTTCAAGTAATAAGACAGGAAGAGTTTCAAAAATTTGTTGAATTGAAACAAGCTATTGATGGGGTTGCTGGATTATCTGAACCCCCAAAAAAACGAAATCGGGACAGAAGTGAACAAATAAAAGTTTTGACTTCCAAACTAACAACAAAAGAAATAACAACGAAGACATTCCTGCAAATGATGACAAACAAGATTAACAACCTTGCACCCACAATACCAATAAACATTATGGTTACAGAAGATAGCGAAAATGAAGAAGGAGAAAATGAAAGTATTAGCACAGAAGGTATCTTATGTGAAATATGTTTTAAAAACAAAAAGAATACCCTTCTTAAACCATGCAGACACGCAAAACTCTGCAAATCGTGCTTTGAGGAAATTAAAAGTAACCATACCGCAAATGGTACTCTTACTTTGTGTCCCTTTTGCCGGCAAATTGTGGGGCAGGTGGAAGAAATTTACATTTGATTTAAATTGAACCATATCTTTAAAGTACTTCCAATAAATATTAAATTACCACTTAAATTATTACTACTTATTATTACAAAAACAAAAAAAGGACATAAAGCCCAAAAAAAAAATTGGGCCTTATGTCCGAGCATGGGTCGGTCATAAGGCCCAAAACAAAATTGGGCGTTATGACCGCACTTAGGGATGTCATAAGGCCCAAAAAAAATTTTGGGCGTTATGTCCGTTGGGCGTTATGACCGGTCACCAATGAGGGCTACCAATGTTGGAAATATCTCTTTCACTTAGAAACAGTCGTTTAGTAACAGTCATTAAACAATTTGGAAAAAGTAGATTTTTTTAAAAAAAAAAAATCCTGGGACAAAAAAAACATTAAAAATAGAAGAAAAATCGAAAAAAAATATTTTATTTTATTTTTTAAAAGCTTGCATCCCAGCGAAGAAAATAATGCATATTTAAAACCAGTAAGGAAAGGCTAAAGTCGGGCGGTGCCGACTATATAATACCCTACACCACTCTCGTAATATTGAATAACTCTGATATATAAATTTTGCAATTCATGTATAAATTGTTTACATAAATTTACTTTTGGGACATTTTATACTTAAACGTATAAAAACGATTGGATCTAAAGAGCCAAATCGGATGAAACATATATATGGGAGCTATAGCTAAATCTTAACCGATTTTCTTCAAATTCGGTAGTGTTGGTTCATGGATCAAGAAACTCTACCATTCTAAATTTCAACACGATTGGATGTGAAATACAGCTTTTATAGGACTAAAGGGCCAAATCGGACGAAACATATATATGGGAGCTATAGCTAAATCTTAACCGATTTTCTTCAAATTCGGCAATGTTGGTTCATGGATCAAGAAACTCTACCATTCTAAACTTCAAAACGATCGGATGTAAAATACAGCTTTTATAGGACTAAAGGGCCAAATCGGACGAAACATATATATGGGAGCTATAGCTAAATCTTAACCGATTTTCTTCAAATTCGGCAATGTTGGTTCATGGATCAAGAAACTCTACCATTCTAAACTTCAAAACGATCGGATGTAAAATACAGCTTCTATAGGACTAAAGGGCCAAATCGGACGAAACATATATATGGGAGCTATAGCTAAATCTTAACCGAATTTCTTCAAATTTGGCAATGTTGGTTCATGGATCAAGAAACTCTACCATTCTAAATTTCAAAACGATCGGATGTAAAATACAGCTTCTATAGGACTAAAGGGCCAAATCGGACGAAACATATATATGGGAGCTATAGCTAAATCTTAACCGATTTTCTGTAAATTCGGCAATGTTGGTTCATGGATCAAGAAACTCTACCACTCTAAATTTCAAAACGATCGGATGTAAAATACAGCTTCTATAGGACTAAAGGACCAAATCGGACGAAAGATATATATAGGAGCTATATCTAAATCTGAACCGATTTTCTTCAAATTTGGCAATGTTGGTTCATGGATCAAGAAACTCTACCATTCTAAATTTCAAAACGATCGGATGTAAAATACAGCTTCTATAGGACTAAAGGACCAAATCGGACGAAAGATATATATGGGAGCTATATCTAAATCTGAACCGATTTAGAAACATATATATGGGAGCTATAGCTAAATCTTAACAGATTTTCTTCAAAATTGGCAATGTTGGTTCATGGATCAAGAAACTCTACCATTCTAAATTTCAAAACGATCGAATGTAAAATACAGCTTCTATAGGACTAAAGGACCAAATCGGACGAAAGATATATATGGGAGCTATATCTAAATCTGCACCGATTTTCTTCAAATTCGGCAATGTTGGTTCATGGATCAAGAAACTCTACCATTCTAAATTTCAAAACGATCGGATGTAAAATACAGTTTCTATAGGACTAAAGGGCCAAATCGGACGAAAGATATATATGGGAGCTATATCTAAATCTGAACCGATTTTCTTCAAATTCGGCAATGTTGGTTCATGGATCAAGAAACTCTACCATTCTAAATTTCAAAACGATCGGATGTAAAATACAGCTTCTATAGGACTAAAGGACCAAATCGGACGAAAGATATATATGGGAGCTATATCTAAATCTGAACCGATTTTCTTCAAATTCGGCAATGTTGGTTCATGGATCAAGAAACTCTACCATTCTAAATTTCAAAACGATCGGATGTAAAATACAGCTTCTATAGGACTAAAGGCCAAATCGGACGAAAGATATATATGGGAGCTATATCTAAATCTGAACCGATTTCAACCAAATTCAATAGCGATCTTAACAGCCGCGAAATACTCTAAACTGCAAAATTTCAGAACGATCGGAGTGAAATTGCGACCTGTAGTCGACGAACAACTTTACATGGACGGACGGACGGACGGACGGACGGACGGACATCGTTAAATCGACTCAGCTAGTGATTCTGAGTCGATCGGTATACTTTAAGGTGGGTCTAGCTGTGTTATTTTAAGGTGTTACAAACATCTGCCGTGAAACAAACTTATAATACCCTGTACCACAGTGTGGTGTAGGGTATAAAAAAATCTATGGATAAATGTAGAAATAACAGCCCTTTTGGTAGAGGCAAGAGAATTCAAAAACTTTTTTTTTAAATAGCTATTTTATTTATTACTTTTATTTATATTATGTACATTTGAGTTAATTTACATGAACAAGTTTCATTAGAAGTAATTGTGAGTTCTTTGTTTACGTTTTTAGATTTCGGAATCGGTTTCTCTAATGAGGAACCAAATATAATCTCCCATCATTCTTTCATCCCAGTGCCCTTTGTAACGCCGCTCGATGGACTTCAATTTTTGGTGAAACCTTTCGCCATGTTCGTCACTTACGTCGCCAAGATTCTCGGGGAAATAGTTTAAATGAGAATGCAAGAAATCAATTTTGAGGGACATATTTACACATAAAGCGAAAAATAAGTTGGAAGAATACATACATATGTGTTATATACATAAATATAAAAAATATATATCTAACCAATTTTTTCATAATTGTTTAACAAATCATTGTTTCATATTGCGGGCTTTTCTTGGATCCAAGGAAATTTGAAACTACAAGCTTAAACGACCTCCATGCTGCAATTTCATCCGACGTCAAATATGATTCGAACATATATATGGGAGCTATAGCTAAATCTTAACCGATTTTCTTCAAATTCGGTAGTGTTGGTTCATGGATCAATTAACTCTACCGTTCTAAATTTCAAAACGATTGGATGTAAAATACAGCTTCTATAGAACTAAAGGGCCTAATCGGACGAAACATATATATGGGAGCTATAGCTAAATCTTAACCGATTTTCTTCAAATTCGGCAATGTTCGTTCCTGGATCACGAAACTCTACCATTCTAAATTTCAAAACGATTGGATGTAAAATACAGCTTTTATAGGACTAAATGGCCAAATCGGACGAAACATATATATGGGAGCTATAGCTAAATCTTAACCGATTTTCTTCAAATTCGGTAGTGTTGGTTCATGGATCAAGAAACTCTACCATTC
The DNA here is from genome assembly GCA_963930755.1 of Eudasyphora cyanicolor. Taxonomy (NCBI): domain Eukaryota; kingdom Metazoa; phylum Arthropoda; class Insecta; order Diptera; family Muscidae; genus Eudasyphora; species Eudasyphora cyanicolor. The sequence goes on from OZ005734.1 coordinate 260,013,127, forward strand.
TAAATTTCAAAATGATTGGATGTAAAAAACAGCTTCTACAGGACTAAAGAGCAAAATCGGACGAAACATATATATGGGAGCTATAGCTAAATCTTAACCGATTTTCTTCAAATTCGGCAATGTTGGTTCATGGATCAAGAAACTCTACCATTCTAAATTTCAAAACGATCGGATGTAAAATACAGCTTCTATAGGACTAAAGGGCCAAATCGGACGAAACATATATATGGGAGCTATAGCTAAATCTTAACCGATTTTCTTCAAATTCGCCAATGTTGGTTCATGGATCAAGAACTCTACCATTCTAAATTTCAAAACGATCGGATGTAAAATACAGCTTCTATAGGACTAAAGGACTAAATCGGACGAAAGATATATATGGGAACTATATCTAAATCTGAACCGATTTTCTTCAAATTCGTCAATGTTGGTTCGTGGATCAAGAAACTCTACCATTCTAAATTTCAAAACGATCGGATGTAAAATACAGCATCTATAGGACTAAAGGGCCAAATCGGACGAAACATATATATGGGAGCTATAGCTAAATCTTAACCGATTTTCTTCAAATTCGGCAATGTTGGTTCATGGATCCAGAAACTCTACCATTCTAAATTACAAAACGATCGGATGTAAAATACAGCTTCTATAGGACTAAAGGACCAAATCGGACGAAAGATATATATGGGAGCTATATCTAAATCTGAACCGATTTTCTTCAAATTCGGCAATGTTGGTTCATGGATCAAGAAACTCTACCATTCTAAATTTTAAAACAATCGGATGTAAAAAACAGCTTCTATAGGACTAAAGGGCCAAATCGGACGAAACATATATATGGGAGCTATAGCTAAATCTTAACCGATTTTCTTCAAATTCGGCAATGTTGGTTCATGGATCAAGAAACTCTACCATTCTAAATTTCAAAACGATCGGATGTAAAATACAGCTTCTATAGGACTAAAGGGCCAAATCGGACGAAAGATATATATGGGAGCTATATCTAATTCTGAACCGATTTCAACCAAATTCAATAGCGATCTTAACAGCCGCGAAATACCCTAAACTGCAAAATTTCAGAACGATCGGAGTGAAATTGCGACATGTAGTCGACGAACAACTTTACATGGACGGACGGACGGACCGACGGACATCGTTAAATCGACTCAGCTAGTGATTCTGAGTCGATCGGTATACTTTAAGGTGGGTCTAGCTGTGTTATTTTCAGGTGTTACAAACATCTGCCGTGAAACAAACTTATAATACCCTGTACCACAGTGTGGTGTAGGGTATAAAAAGGGTACTGAAAATCAATGAATTTTTCGTAAAGTTTAAGATTTCGGCAATGATTTCGAGCCAAAGACAATCGCTATAAAAATAAGAAGGTTTTATAGTTAATTTAAAGACGGGAATAGTACTTGTTTTGAGGATGCATTTCATAGAATTACGAATTTTGGGTAATAAAACTAATTAAGTTTGGTCTTAAAATAAGCACATTTTTGCGTAAATTTAAGTATGGCGCGTGCTTATTTTTAGTAAAATATCATATAATTTAAAACATTATCGTAATAAAATTTTAAATGTTTGTCCTTGATATAAGAATATACTGGTAATTAATTTAAGGCATACATGCATTTAAATACTGTTTTTTAAATATGTATGGAAAATTCGTTACATTATATTGATTATAATGTTACTCTTTTAAATGAATCATTTTCTTTGAAATCATTTACTATTCATAGAAAATTCAATAACACAACACTTTATCTTTCTAAATAAATATTTTATTTGTTATATTTTATATTGGAAAATACAAAAAAATATAATACATATTACGGATAACCTTGAACATTTTATAATTTAAAACAATATGTAATTGTATAAAGACAAATCGGCCAACACACTATGAAGTTTGACTTTTATTTGAATATTGTATTGTTATGTATCGATTCTATAGCGGGATTCGTTTCTCTATTTGTTGTCCATGAACAATTTTTATCGGAACCGACCTTAATGATTTTTAACCTAGAATTTTGCTGGAATTTAAATAGAAATTATATAAAACAAATATTATATTATTATATCATATAGTTTGGATGCTCATTCATTTCCTGCAATTTGTAAATTTTTAATTCCCCACTGCATTTTTCATATATCCAAATAAAGTTCAATTGCGCGAACTAAAATAAAAATAATTTGAATAGAAATCAAACAGAATGATTTATATACGATAAAGTATTAAAATAAATTTCGTCATATAACTGTCACAAAATGTTGAAAGATAAGAGATATATTAAAATCTTTGGAATATACTTACACTGAAATATTTAATCACTCTTCTACGACACAAATTCTCATAATAGATCCATACAAAATTTGCTGTACTAAAAGTTAAAAAAAATATTTATGTAAGATATTATTAATAATAGAAACTGACTGTTTTAAAAGTGGCGAAAGTGACATTTTTCATATAAATTGAGTTATCAAAAATAATTTTCTCAAAAAAATCAATCGTGACTTGGATTTTAAAATCTTAAGTTTTGTTAGCAAACAAAACTACAAAAACTTAATAAAAATTACTTCTCTAAAGCAAAAGCTAATGCTGCTTATGACATTCTTAACCCTGGTGCTAGATTAGCAAATCTGTACGAATCCTAGGTTAAGAGTCCATTTGGTCAACATTACATTTTTCATATAAAATGAATACGGAAGACAATATTTTATATTTATTTTTATTCAATACTTCGTGAAAAGAAAGCAGCTTATTTACAATTATTTTTGAGCAAAATCGCTTATTATTTTGATTTTAGTAAAACAAAAAAATCCCTTGGACCAAGTTATAAGGGAATATATATATACATACATATATTACCGTTTATAAAGGAAACGATACAAAAATTGGACCAAATGGGCCTAATCTAACAGCAGGTTTAATTATGAAGTACTTATGAAGCAATTATGAACACTAAATCAGAGAAAAATTTAAACTAAAATTCAAAGCAGGAAAAAATCTTTTTAAGTAAATTATATTTGGAAACCTTTTTAACAATAACTTTGTTTGTGTGAAAACACGTATTTTATATGTGAACGTCAGTTCGCAAATATATTTTGTTCTAATACATTAATATATGCGTTCCAAATTAAATTTTTTGATTTTCAAATAAAATATATTTGTTCAGAAATACATAATACTTACAAATATTGTTTCCAAATCTATTTCCTTTCAATTCAAACATTCCCATGTAGGTATATGCTCACTTATTTTTTGCAAGTTATAAATGGCACACGCTGAAAAAAAATCGCTTCTGTAGTATATTGTCCCAAACATATTCGGCTTGAAACATATATATGTTTATGTTACACTCTAAATATATAATATTTGAAACACACCAAAATTATATATTTGGGAATATGTTGTTCTAAACAAATCTTTGTTTACATCCCAATATATTTTTATTTGGGGCATGAAACAAATATTTATTTGCATTTACGTATTCAGAAAATACCTAAGTTATGTTAAATTTTTCAGTAATTCAATGTTAATTTGTTATAAATTATTAATGTTTGTAAAATAATTATTGAAATCGTATAATCTTGGATCCATATAAATTACTTAGAGGATTGACTACTAATGATGGCTTAGAATACTCAGAAATTTAAATTATGGATTAAGAACAGAAGCTAATGCTGGGAGGTACAACTCGGAACCAAGGAAAAATTAAATCTGAAGTTCGAAAAAGTTTTGAAAATTTTATATTTGGAGAAATTCCTAAACAATAATTATATGTGTATTTAAACACATATTTTATTTGAGAATTTTAGTTTGCAAATATATTTTGTTGTAATATATTAATATATGCGTTCCAAATATATTTTGTTGATTTTCAAATAAAATTTATTTGCTAGGAAATATATAATATTTAAAAATTTGTGTTCCAAATATATTTTCTTTCGATTCAAACATATCAAAAAAGGCTATTTTGCCCCGTGCATTCATCACTGCATTTTTCATATATCCATCCCATATATCTTCAAATATTGCGTGATCTAAAATTAAAATAATTAAATTTTTCCTGAAAATAAATCATATAAAATTATCTATAAACAAAAAAATGCAAATAAATTTTATCATATCACAACTGGAAAACGCTGAAAACTTGAATTGTTTTGTAAAATTTGCCACTCTTCTGACAAAAGACCCATTCTAAAATTGTTTTACTAAAAAAATTTAAAAAGATAGTTATATGTATAACATATTATTAATAATAAATTTCTATATTGCCACAAATAATTTTAAATTTCTGCATTATGCGCCGGTATTTTTAATTAATAAATACTTTCAATTAAAATGTGTTTTGTTAATTTTGTAATTGCCAATAAGATGTTTATTTCAGGATAATAATATTATTTTTCACGTACCTAAACATTTTCCCATTGTCTCTTTCAGTATTACAAAATCTATGACTCACATTTTTGTCATCCATTTGGCACAAATCTTTTCACAGGACTTACAAACAAGATCCTTCAAAAACCCATGTACATCGCCATAAATAACATACAGCAAAAATAACTATGACACACGCACTCCCTTATCACAGAGATCGATGGTGACGCCGACGGCATAACCACATGCATACACACATGTACACGACGGTTTCATTTGTTGTTGTTGCTATGCTTTAGCAAAAGTAACTGTTAACAACCCATATAAAAATTATTTTCGGTGCAATATGCACGTATGTATGCACGTATACTTACATATTCACAGCAATCAAATTTTTTCACAATCCGCGTCCCGAAAACAAACAACCGTTTCCTTCAATCGCTTGTAAATAACTGACGATTTAAAAGAAAACGAACAACAGAACTGTTCTCTATTTTCTCTTCTAGCATTCCATAACAATTATTGATTCACACATTACCAAACAAAACTGATTCTCCGAGCGAGAGAGGGAGGTAGAGATTGTATAATTCTCTCGTATGTATTCTTAAAAATAATGACAATAGTCATACAATTTATTACCAAGACAGCCTTTCCTGTAAGGGGAACATAACCTTAAATTTATTACTCAAATACTTTTTAATTTTTTTTCTTCATATTTTTTGTAGTTAAACCGTTAAATGTCCTTTACACATGACATAAGTTTCACGATGGAGGTCATTTTGGTTTAAAAGATACATATTTTTTACTGTTTTCTCCCAGATATATTTCAGGATTTTTATATAAAACACAATGTAAATTCTTTCTATTTGAGCGGAATCAAATTATTATTTGTTATGAGAACGTATATCGGATCGTGGTACTAATACAAGGTGGCGCAAAAGTAACCTTTCGATGTTTTTTGGCTGTAATTTAAAAAAAAAGAAAAACTTTGATTCTTCTTGTGGATTATTTTTATTTGGTCTTTTAATTTTTTTACATCAAGTCGAGTAAATGGCCGCCGCCACAGTTGATTGTCATTTGAGTCCTTTTTATGGCATTTTCCATCACTTTGGCCAAAACTTCCGGCGATAGGTCCTCACATTCTTGACGGATATTGTCTTTAAGAGCTGCAAGAGTCTGAGGCTTGTTGACATAAACCCGCGACTTCAAAAAGCCCCACAAAAAGAAGTCTGGAGCGGTCAAATCAGGCGATCTTGCTGGCCAGTGCAAATCGCCAAAACGGGAGATTAGGCGCACGGGAAATGCATCCTTCAGCATATCGGTTGTGGCACGTGCAGTGTGTGCCGTTGCACTGTCCTGTTGGAACCACATGTTTTCCAATCCCAATTCATCAAGTTGCGGCAAAAAGAACTCGTTGATCATTGCTCTGTAGCGCTCACCATTCACAGTAACCGTTTGGCCCGAGACGTCTTCGAAGAAAAAAGGTCCGATGACTCCTCCAGCGAAAATAGCACACCATACAGTGACTTTGAGCGGGTGTAATGGCTCTTCGTGGGTTACACGCGGATTTTCAGTGCCCCAGAAGCGTAAATTTTGCTTATTTACGTACCCGCTAAGATGGAAATGGGCCTCATCACGAAATTCACGTTGTGCCACAGTCACCGACCGATTATTGGTCAAATAAATAGTCAGCAATATTCCGCGTTCTGGAGCAGTGTAGCGTAACATTGTTTATTAACGTGGATTTCGCATGTGTTTACTACACAAATGTCAAAACAGAACTGACATTAGGGGCCAATCGCAAAATTTATAGCATTTTCTGATAGGGTATAATCCGATTTATATTTTTGAAAGTCTTAAGTCAGGATTACTTTTAAGCCTCAAAAGCAACCCTGGCTTAAAAAATATATTGGTTAGAAGGAATTACAAAGGTGTAACTTCGTGGAATATCCATAATAAGGTCACTTATTTAACATTTGACGTGAATAAATCTATATGACCATACCTATTTGTTTGTCATTCTATATACGTTATACGTTCTCATAACAAATAATAATTTGATTCCGCACAAATAGAAAGAATTTACATTGTGTTTTATATAAAAATCCTGAAATATATCTGGGAGAAAACAGTAAAAAATCTGTATCTTTTAAACCAAAATGACCTCCATCGTGATACTTTTGTCACGTGTAAAGGACATTTAACGGTTTAACTACAAAAAATATGAAGAAAAAAAATTTGGTGCATTTCGAGATATTGAAGGATTAAACAATTTTTTTGATTTTTAATGTCCTTCGACAAGGAAAATATTTTTTTAAATTATAAATTTTGAAGTACGAAAGTGGCCGGTTACAATGACACTAAAATCGTTGAAATCGGATAACGCGTTCTTAAGTTATACTCTGTTGAATTCAGTATCCTTTAAGAAAAAAGTCGAGATTCGACCAACTTTCGGACGCTGTAAAACAAGAACCATAACGAATTTGGACTAAATATGGACATCATACAAATTGTACACACTAGGAGATAGCGTGTACCAAATTTTATCGAAATCGGAGGGGGTCGTGTTTAAAAGTGGGTCGACTGCAGTTCCACAAAACATTGTAATACTCGTACATTAATTTGAAAGTACTTGCCGTATTCTTCCACTAGTCCATCGAGTAAGATTTACATGGCACGAATTACTCAAAATGCTAGGTGTCCACGGTTCGTTCATAGTTTTAACTCGTATACAAAAATATTACACATATATTTCTTCTATTATTTCACTAAACGCACGTCTATATACACGTATAATAACATATTTTCCGCAGATGTAGCAGAAATTGTCCGGATCATTTACACATTGAAACGTTCTTTGCCTTTTACTCATACTTCGAAATTTAACTTTGTAATATTTTTCAGAAAATCGACTTATCTCTTTAAGGCGCTGAATTACACTAATTTATTAATAATAAATTTCATTCATAAATTCCGGGTTTAAGGTTCATAAGTTGCAGTACCTGTAGCTGGCATATAGTTTGCTTCGAAAGTAGACATCCTATATTTACAAGACTGCCGCGTACTACTTTGTATTGCGTACATATACATAATTTGACTACCTGTATATACGACTGGGATGTCCATGCCCCTAAAAGGCGTAACGGAATGGAAACCTCATAAATAAAAAACCACAAATATTGTTGAATGACCCTCTATCTGTGCGGATCTCATCCAATACATATAGCTCTCACATTGCATATCACGTTTTATGGAGGGTTACGAACGGCCATAAAACCTCGTCCTCTCTATAATTTTATAATGTCCGACATCAATCCTCATAAAATAAAATGCAAGTGCAATGTCTCTTATATGTCTCTCTCACATATGGCGGAATCAATATAAGCAAAAACATATAGACAGCGTCTTCTTCGTTAGCAAGCTGGCTTTTTAAAAATGTGATAAAATAATTTTTCGATTTTTTTTTTCGATTTTTTTTGTACCAGGAAAGTGTTTTTAAAAAAAAAATCATTTTTTTTCTCATATTTTTGACGACTGCTACTAAACCAAAGACTACGTGAATGCGATTCCCTCATAATTCCCTTTAATTTAAGGCATAGCACGGCTCAATCAGGCTTATACTTGAATTATTATAATTATGGTCCAAATACTGAATGTAAATTTTTCCATGAAAGCTGGAATTTAAAAAAAAAAATTACCATAAAGTCATCATCAGGATGAGATGACTTTCGGAAAACCTTAAAATTATACGAATAAAATTAGTATCGAATATGCCATTACATTCAAAAATAAGCGAGTTATAACAACTTTTGTACATGGCATTTTGGTCCATATCCACTTTTGTTTTAATATTTTTTCGTATTTGTATTACATGAACCACAAGAAATGTCGGTATGGAAGGAGAGTAAGTTACATATTGTGATCGAATGAACGTAAAACAATGAGTCCAAAAGGCATTGCGAGTTAAACTGATTTACCCTACCAATATCTCGAAAACTAGACGAGATAGGAAAAAATTATTGCAGATTCTGAAGGAGAATGCTTCAAACCTATATTATCAGATTCTAACTCTAAAAACACAAAAATGGCGTATGGACTTCTTGGTCCAAAAAATACGTGTGTGTCAAATTTCATTGCGATCGTGCAATAATTACGCCCTATACTTTGATAACAATAATACATGGAAATACAGACAGACAGGCATAGCTAAATCGACTCAGAAAGTGATTATAAGTCGATCGGTAGAATAAATGAAGGGCCTGTCTCATCTCCTTTTGGGTTTTACAAACTAATGCACTGTACACAGTGTGAATTAGGGTATAAACTTGTTTTATACCCTATGCCAGTTTTAGTTTTTGAGTTTAGTTTTTGTTTTTATTATTTTAAATAAATAGTTTTTTTATTTGGGATTTTTTTTTGGGGATTTTCATGTTCTTATTTGGGGACATCAACAACATTTTTTGGGGCAACCTTGCGCTGGGCCCATCTTCATTCTGCTTCCCATAAAATTTATGAAGTTTAATATTAACACATTCAGCTATGTGCAAAAAAAACTATCATACTCGAACAATACTATACAGTTTTTTTGTACAGCGTTAAGTGATATTTTTTTTTTTAACTGTACTACAGCAGCATCTGTTGTCAGCCGTTTTAGTTCACCATGTACAAGTTTATTCTACTGAGTCTTCAAATTAATGAAACCTCTTGTAAGGAAAGACAAAAGTCGGTTGAGACCGCTATATAATACCCTCCACCATTATTTACTAACCAATGCACTGCAAAAAAATATATGTATATAGTTAATTTATTTTTCGGACATATCTAAAAATTTACTAAAACTTTCTTCAGCTCAAAATAATTGATTTTTTAAGGGAACAGGGTCATACAAAAATCCCCAACATCTAATACTGTCCAGTTTCATTGGTAAGTTCTAACCTTTTATATGATGTGAATGTGAGTCGTATTCACAAATTTACCTACAAATTAAAAAGTTGTTGATTGTCATTTTAGCAAAGCAACTCCCCCTTAATTTCTTCAATTCTTAAAAATTTCAAAATTCTAGTAAAAGTTGTAGGATTTTCAATTTTTGGACAGTTTTACAAAAAAACCAGACACATCGTATTCGAAATATAGCTCATTTAGTGCAAGAACGTCACAACTCAAAATTGGAAGTTCCGCCTATGGACGATTGTCTAGCCTATAGAAGATGAACAAGGAAAGGAAGCAAGGACAAGCAATTTCTAAGTATGTGAAATATATGTAGTTTCCTACCCCATAAATCCAAAATATCCATCAATAATCTTAACATTTTGAAATGCAGAACATTTTTGTATAAGCACCTTGCAATTTTTAATTGTGACGTTCTTGCACTAAATGAGTGATATGAAACATTTGTGGAACAAGCGTTTCTTAAACTATAAGATAATGATCACGAAATCTGTTTGATTATTTTCATCAGTTAACAACGACAGACTTGTTCGCCATTTCATTTCAATAGGTTAGGTTAAGAATGGCAACTTGTAAAACATATTCACTTAAACTATACAGTCCATTGTGTTATACAAGGTCCACATACGGCAAAACATAACTTATCCCTACCCGCTCCCGTTGAACCAATTTAATTGGTTTAAAAAGCAACTCCCCAAAGAAATAAGAACCTAAGTTTACTTGCCGCTTTCTAGAGAGAGCGGGGTACAGACACATAACGTATTCTTTGATTCATCCTCCTCTTTGTCTGCACAGCTTGTGCAAAAGTCATTATGCAAGACCTTCAGTCTCTCTGCTTTGTTGTCCAATATGACAGTGACACGTCATGACAGGCACGATAAGTGAAACGACAGGTCTCGACAACGACAGCAGTGTGTTGGTTCGTTTTGAGTCTAGGCCGGGTCATATCAGCCTGGAATGTATGCAGTTCCAGACTAGTGACCACTGGTCATTAGATGCAGTGAGTGCCCTATCTCTCAAGAGGAGGTTGCAGGTCGCTAGAGGCATGTCCACCAATTCCAGTTCCCTTGGAGCGTGTAATGTAGTTCATAGTCTTCCTAGTTCACTGCCTTGCAGTTCTCTGGTATGAATATATGCAGTTCCCTGTGGTGAATATAGAACAGTTCTGCCGTCTCGTTTAGAGAAGTACGATAGTCGAGGGCAGTTTTTGAATTCAGAAGTGTAGTATCTAGGGAATTGATAGCAATCTGACTATCAGAGAAAATATTTAAAACAAACATAGTCAGAACATTAATTTTCAGCCATACCTCTACCTCTAGATCTGTGTTGAAGTTGTGACACCACTTCGCACAGTAATGTCGAATCTACAATGGATCTTTGACATATACGGTCTTGCCATATAATGTCTTTCCGACATTAATTCTTAAATTATTAATTGTTGCCCAAGAGCAAATACGACCTACATCTCTATCTAAAAGTCCTACACATTGGTCAAGGGTATTTGAATGTAACGAACAAAATAATGTAATATCACCAGCGTAAATGGAGAGATATTAAACAGACCACATTCTCGTTTTAAACATACGAACTACAGTGCTCTTCCATGAATCAACATACATTCATGAAAGATCACTGGGATTTTAGGGTTATTTTGCACTGATAGAAAAAGCTTCGTCATGACGACGAATTTGTACATCATCACGATTATTTTTCGTCAAAAGTCAGCTAACGTACGGAATAATCCTCGTGATGAATATGTTCGTCACCATGACGAATCTCTGTTTCCAAAAACTTTCGTCCTCAGGATGGTCACATTTAAACCCTACGAGTTCATTACCACGACGAATCCCTTTCATCAACACGATGAACACCATTCATCCCTACGATGAATCCCATTCATCACCACGATGATTCCCAATCATCACAACGACGAATCGCATTCATCACCACGACGAATTCCATTCATCACCACGACGAACTCCATTCATCACCACGACCAATTCATGCCCCGACTATTTAAATTTTAAAAATTATGGTATGGAAAATAAACTCACTTGACAGCTTTGCTAGGTTCAGTTGTGATTACTCGGTTCGAAACGCAGTTCTTATCAGGTGAGGCTTAAAGGAAACGAACGAGAAGTATTTATTACTTCTCATATTTTAAATCAAAAATAATCTCATCGAGTAATGTATTTGCCAACAGAAGAATACCATTCATCACCACGACGAATACAATTCATCACCACGCCGAATCCCATTCATCATCATGACGAATCCCGTTCATTGCCACGACGAACTCCATTCATCACCACGACGAATCTCATTCATCACCATGACGAATTCCATTCATCACCACGACGAATTCCATTCATCATCACGACGAATCCCATTCATCACCACGACGAACTCCAGTCATCACCATTATTAGATTTTTTAAATTAAACTTTTACAACAAATTATTTACCTAAGGTAATCAGAACGCATGTAGAACAGTACAATTAAGCACAAACTATAAATTGATTGCCTCGTTTTATCATATTTTCAGAAAAATGGTCAATAAAATCATTTCGTCGTGGGAATGAAACCTTATCGTTCCCTCGACGAATTTCGAAATCACCAAAAACATAGGTTAATGATCGTGTTCGTTCTATTGACGTACAAAAACATCGCATGTACGAAACTTTTCGTCTCCAGTACGAAGATATATTGACGAAACGGATTCGTCATGGTGACGAACGGTTTTTCTATCAGTGTGGGGTATCATAGTCATCTTCGCCCGACTTTAGTTGTTTTAGGCAGTTGGAAACAAAATTGTTTAGGCAAGAAAGTTATGTAAGATTGTCACTTCAATCATTAAAATATGTGGCGTCCGGACAAAGTTTGATTGGTTTATAAAACCCCTAAGAATACGGGGACTATTCGGATGCGTTTCAGAAATTGGGTATTCAATTCATTCACGAGCATATAGTGCTATGATTGTCTGCCTGACAGTTTTTCTGCAGTAGGTCATGACCATATGTATGTAGAGGAATGTTCACTTGCATTGCACCCAACGGTCGAACGTAAAGATTTAAACAGAGGAAATATTCACATTCGGATGTCGAAAGAAATCTTATCGTGTACTACCGATCAGCGTCGGAGCCTTAAATTTGTTACTTCCGTGACATGCCAAAAACGAGTATTCGAAGAAATAAGTTTTGTTTTGGCGAGAGAGATCGACGCCGACATTTTTGCCTACACTTGCCCCAAATTATGTAGTGTATTCAAATAATAATTCGCATATATTGCTGGGTTCAGTGTGGCTTTCACCCTGAACGTGTCAAACATGAGCTATTTAATTAACATTTGTCCAGTAGTACATGCTTTTGGACTGGAATAAAATGTTGCTCCATTAACGTACGTATCACTGTATAACGTATCACTCCATACTCAACTTAATGCATAACCGCTACGTTTTTGTTTCAGATATTGGCTGTTGAACTCACCTGATTCTGCTTTCAAACAGCTCCTCGGTTTCCCCTAATCTCTAGCGAACGTACGCACAGCTGAATATATTTATCTTGCCACAAATGTGGTTTTGCCAATTTTATCGTTCTGCGAAGCGCGAATCATAAATCGATTGAGTGCGTAATTTGATACTCGTATCTTCATTGACATCACTTTTTGGAAAAAGTTTGCATTATTTAGTCACACCACAATTACGCACTCACACTTTCTTTAGTGGTAATTTGAATGGGACGTACATATGTATGTAGGTATGTTCATGAATGGGAATTAAATAGCTTTAAGCCTAAAAATGATTTTGTTTTTAACAAGTTTCAAAAATTTCTTCAAATAACTTACCAACATTGTTTAATTTGTTTATCGTCAGTTTATCGTCTTCCATTAAATTTTGTTGATTGAAAGAATGAAAATAAACACAAAGCAATTTCTGCATTTTGTTATGAATGACCACGATGCAACTGAAGTTTCATTCACGATTTTTTGTCACAAATGTATGTACATTTCCTTCTCATTTGATTGTTTGGCGAGACACGTATGACGTACATACATATCGTCGGTGCGCCGACAAAAACTCCTATGTGTAATTTTTCGAATTTTTATACCCTACACCACACTGTGGTACAGGCAGAGAGTAGTCTTGTGATACACTTAGATACAATACACAATTTGGAGGAAATCGGTTCAGATTTATATATAGCCCCCATATATATGTTGCACCCGATTTGACATGTAAGCGCTGTAGAAACTGTATTTTATATCCAATCACAGCGAAATTCGGCAGAAAGAGGTTTCTTATTACACGAAGGAATACTGCCAAATTTGGAGGAAATCGATTCAGATTTAGATATAGCCCCCATATATATGTTAGCACCGATTTGACATTCAAGCGCTGTAGAGACTGTATTTTATATCCGAAATTCGACAGAAAGAGGTTTCTATTTTACATGAATCAGTATTCAGGGAAAATCGATTCAGATTTATATATAACCTCCATATATATGTTCCTCCCGATTTGGTTACAAAGCGCTATAGAAGTTGTACTTTACTTCCGATCATTACAAAATTCTCCAGAAAGATGTTTCTCAATTTAGGAACGAATATTGCTTAATTTAGCGATTATCGGTTCAGAATTAGATATATCCGCATATATATGTTCTTACCCATTTACCAATTATTCCAAATTATTATCGCAATAACCCACATCGCATTGTTAGGGAGGTGTAGGGTATTATATAGTCGGCCCCGCCCGACTTTCTGCCTTTCCTTACTGGTTTGATTTGACACATTGTAAATCCCTACCAAATTATTATAATATTTTTTGTTAAAGAAAGACTTGTAGTCATTTTTAATATCTCCCAAACTTTCTTTGACCACTTTTTCCCAGGACTGACCGTTCACGTAATAATAGCATTATATAGTTAACAGATTCTGAACTTAAATGTTTTTTGTTCGAAATGTATTCGTCGCAGGATGTTAATGGCGGAAATGCTAGTGCCAATCTATCCCTCAGAAATCATAGAATGTAAATATATTAATTTTAATAAATTCACAATAATATTTTTGTAAAAAATTAGAGGTGTAAGTCGAATTTTTGGATTACAAAAATTTCGCTATAGAATAATATTGGAAATATCGCGGACATTACAAAGCGTCTTACAAATGTTCATATCTATAGGAAATTATGTTACAGTAGGCGTGTTTTCGTTACACCATAAGTGCTTAATTTGTATGGGGAGCTAAGCACTTTTAAGCACTATTAGTTCCCGATGAAGTTTGGTGCTTGTGTTCATGTCTTAATCGAGTATGATGTTGCCAGATTGGGCACCCTATATTTATCAATATGGCATCCCATTTTTGGAGAGATTTTATCAATTATTGTGAATTAACGGGAAGAAGAAGAACAAAAAAGGGAAATTATTTTAATATTTGCAAGAGAGTGTAAACAATTGAACATAGAATAGTAAATATATGTTTTATAAATACTTTTCACGAATTTTTTGTCTGATTCGCACTGTTCTTTCTTCGCAACTCATGACACCATTGCTACCAGATAGTGAAAATCCGCCACTTATTGCTTATGTGCCAGTTAGTGGAAGTCAGTTGTTTTCGTTGCAAAGTGCTAAACTAAAAGTGCTAGCTTGTAACGAAAACATGCCTAGTATTAAATTTCCGCGATTCAATGTAATTAAGTTCGGTTTTTTGGTTAAAAATTGTTTTTATAACGATAACTCGCGAAAGGAAGCAGAGCAGATTTGGATTTCTTCTTATCTGTGTAGAGGGGATGATTCTGTACAAAACCTCATTAGCACACAATCCAGGCCAACTTTCGTTTGCTTGAGGTACGCTGTGAACATTCAAATATCAAAACTCCTATGTGTAATTTTTTTGTTTCAAAATATTTAAAATGCTCAAAAAAAAACATCCTATGTGTCGATTTTCATGAAAACCATTAACCACGTCATGAGCTTTTCATACAATTTTGTTATGATATATTGGTGGTAAATAATTAAAAGAAAAATTAAAAAATCGGAGATATTAAAAATATCGCGATTTGACGAAATAGCAAAGTTTTTTGTATTTCCTGAAAACTAGTAAAAAAAACACATAGGAGTTTTCGTCGGCGCACCGACGATATGTATGTATGTTTATTTTACTTCGTCTCAAACATTCTCTGTGAAAAATATTATCTGAAATTATAAATGTTTGCCTTCTTTAATTTTTTTATTTTCTAGGCGACGAAGGATATGTAAACAAAACAATGAAGGTATCAAATAAAGCAAGACCATAAACCGCACCAAACAGTCACACGTTGAGGACGGAGAGGCTTCTCAACAATAACCTTTGGGTTTTCCGAGCCGCAGTTGCGACAATTTTGCTTGTTGACGTAGCCACCGAGGTGGAAATGGGCCTCATCAGTCAAAATGATTTTCGAATTTTAATAATTTCAGTGCGTTGTTGAAACGTCTATCGTTCCATTTTTAGTAATGGCGTAGTTTCTACTTGTGAAATGCCAAAGAATAAAAGCTTCAAAAGTGACAGCTACCGAAATACCGGGTGATTCAAAATAACACCTCTTGTTGGAAAACCCTGTACATATTTATATCATCATAACAACGTCATCTGATTTAAAATATGTTTGTGCGTGTGCCCCTCAAATCATTATTAATACTTAACCTGGTGTATTTAGGGGTTGCCGTATCGAAGTGTAACCAATTAAAAATCTTGTCATTTTGTAAATTTTTATTTGTTTTCAACTTCCTCCAACTTAAAGATAAAATAACGCTCGAACAAAATCTAAAAAAATATTTTGGAGCTCGAACAAATATATTAATATCAAAAGGAAATATATATATGGGAATTTGTTCATTGCAAATTGATTTTGGGACTTCATAATTTTTAGGAGTTATTAGATTTTTAATAATATGTAATTAATTTTGAAATAATTCCCAAAAACCGGGTGTCTCACGAAGAAGTTGCGTTTTAAAATTGTTATAAAAAAAGACGGATAAATATTTTTCAATGATTTTGCCTTTATTGAAATGCCGATCGATTATGGCGTTTATTTAATCTTCTGCAAAAAACGACTTCAAATAATATTTTTGCGGAAGACAAGATCTTTCAAACATAGTCCCGTTTCATTCGAAACAACTTTAGTTGCAGCAATTTCTCTTCTTATCTTTCGAACTTGCCTTTGGCGTTCACACGAGGCAATTCTGCTTCGGCAATTCCTGTATAAAAATAATCTGCAGCTTAGTGCGAAATCGGAATGCCAATACGAGAAACTTTTTATTTCTCCTGCCTATCTTTCCAATGAAATACGAATTGTCGCAACTATAGTTGCCTCATGTGAATCAGGACTTAATGACATGGTCCTAAACTGACAATGCGAAATATGTTACGTATTTATTAAAAAAAATCAACCGCGATGCCGACTTCGGGGCCATAAGAGAAAACTTGGCCCCATGTCTAAGGTCGGTGTCAGATCTCTCAGACAGACTTTATGTGGGGTTTATTTAATTTTCATTCAGTTATATTATTGGAAGTTATTTCATTATAAAATAAAGTGAAGAATTCGGAAGTTATTTCGTGTATTATTTGAGTGATTTTCCATTACATTTGGGGTTTGTTAAAAATGTTCACTTAAATGTGGGGCTTACATCAAAGAAAAATAATATAATTTTCTGGCGCTATAAATTTTATAGTATAAAAGAATACTATAAAATTTATAGCGCTACGATTTTTTTTCTTTATATGTATGTATACAAAAAAGACTATTAAAATCCTATGATCAACTCATACATTCGACATCAAACATTTTAGGATAGAAAAGCACCACATTTTTTTCTGCAGTTTTAAATTTTTAAATACATATTCGCTGCTCCCCCATTTGAGAAAACCCGATGTGCATGCAAATGTCAAATGGTACTGAAAAAAGTACCAAAGTATTGAATTTTTCCATCACTATGTCAAACTGTTATATTTCCTTTCGTAATTTGTAGCATTCCTTTAGGCGCAAATTTATTATCTACCGCTGTGCGTAGGGTTCACTTTTAATTAACTTCTGAGCTCTGGTATTTTATGTTTTAACCAAAAAATGGGTTTCAAAACATCGATCCCGTTAGTACAATATTTCTTTATTTGATTTAATATAAGTTTTTAACTTCAAAGTAAAAAATAATAAATTGGTTTAGTTTCTAGCTGGTTTTCCAATTTTGCTTTTTTTAAATATTTTTTTAGGCTAATTTTTAATTCTCACACTCAGCAGTGTTCCGATTTTGTTATACTTTTTTTTTTTGTTATACCTTTTTTTTGTAGAAAAAACGCTTTATTTTATTTCTCTTTAAATAATTATTTCTTTATTTTCTTTTCATTATAATTAAACTAACTTAAAACTATATTTGTTTTTTCGTTTTTTTCTTTAATATAATATGCTCTTACAATCATTCACTAAATATATATCTATGTATATTTATTTATGTATATATTATATATTTGCATGGATTTGTATTATATATTTATGTATACTCTTAGGCTAACTAATTTACAATACTGTAAATAAATAAATTGTAAATGTTAAACAGAAAATGGAGGTTAAATAGACAAAACTTAAAACAAAACATAGAAAATGGCTTGAAACAACTCTACTTACATAAATACATATTTAATTGCACACACACGGGCAAAGTTTTAAACTTTTACAATGGGTTTTTGTATGTTTTGAATTTTTTTTTCAGTTTCTAATTTCCTATTCGATTTGTTTCATTGCATTCATCTGACAACAAACATCCTTCAATGTTTGTTTTATTTTTTTTTGTTTCAAACAGCGTATCTGTTTTGTGTCCTCGTAAAAAATTCATTGCTAATGGCAGGACTGTTTTTTTTTTGCTGCAGTTCAGTTTGTTTTTTGTGGGATTTAATTTTCAGTTAATTGAAATGCTAAGCGTTTATTACAAACTAAAAATTTGTTGAAAGGAAAAAAATCTGTACTTTACACATATCTATGAGAGGGATGGAGGGGGGTTCAGATATATTGATAACATATACGTATATAATTATCAAAAGTTTTAGCTTATAAATGTACAAACACATCCATCCATTCCGTCCTTTCATTCAACTACTGATTTATTATCACTTAACTATAAAACATATGTAGTATTGTGTCGTACCTAAGGTTATATTCATATACGTACATATATATATTTACAATGTTTACATACTATACATATGTATATATTATACAAATATAAATATATTTTAGTATATTTTACAGACATATACAAATTACATTTGCTTACTAATCGGATTAATATAATTGTTAGTTTTAGCTATGTATAATTAATTAATCGGCGTTGGTTGGTTTTTGTTTTCACACATTTTTTTAAGGTTTCCTTTAATTTCATTAGCCCTTAAATACTCCTATTGTTGCTCACAGTTTGTATTTATATATATATATATATATATATATATATATATATATGTAGTTATATATATTATCATTATTTTTTTTTATTTTTCTTGCCGTTTAATATGTATTACAAACTGTTATTTAAATATTTTTCTAATTATTACTTTTCACAATAATTATAGTTTGTTTCGTTTTTTTTTGTTTTCTCTCTAGTATTTATATATGCATATATAAAAATGTTAAATATTCATGTACAAATATTAATTTATTTTCCTTTATAAATATATAATTTACATTGTGGGTTTTTGTTGTTATTCTATTTTTTTTGTTTTCAATATAAACTAACTAATACACAAATAATAATAATTTAATAGAGGCTAAAAATGTTGGGGGATTTTTTTTTAGAAAATAATACTTTTGGGTACAAAGATACGTAAAATTCATAAATAGATTGTTTCTAAATTTGCATGTTAATAACCATTAATGACCGTGCCAAACAAACAGAAGAAATGAGGACATTATTTATTAACCCATTGTAGGACGATAACGATATGGAATTTTATATTTCAAGTTGGAAAATCAAACATTTGAAGGTCCAATTTAAAAAAAAAATCAATTTAATTATACCTTACCATATCATTTTGAATTTATCTCATCATAATATTTATTAATTTTCAAAAGACCGAAGATGAAAAATTGAACATTTAAAGGTTCAAATTAAAAAAAATCAATTAAATTGTACTTTTTCAGTTTTGAATTCAAAACAAGTTTCAAGGATTAATAGCCAATTTGAAGAAAATAATGAAATAGAGTGAGTAGGTTATTTCTTGAGATACTTTACTACTCAATTTTACACTGAAATTGGACAAAATCAATTGAAATTCAAACAAAGAAGATTTAAAATCCATAAAACATCAAAACATATTAATAAAAACCCAAAAGACATCAATTCAAATTCGAAAAACATAATTTGAAATTTAAAATTCTTAAATTGATTACAAAAATTCAATTTGAAATGAAAAAAAAATAGATTGAAAATTGATATTCTTTGCATAACAAATACAAATATTTAATAGGGATTAATAGTAATTTATTTCAATTATCAAATAAATAAGTTGAATGAATAAAATGTTATTTGATGTTCACAAAAAAATATAATTTATATTCTATTGAAACACATTAAAGTTGAAAAGTTATTTTTGTAATTCAAAAATTTCAATTTAAAATTAACAAAGAAAAAAACAAATTAAAAATAAATTTTTGATTTAAATTTTTTAATTTGAATTTGATTGGAAATAAGTCAAACTAATTCAAAAAATTCAAATTGAAATTCAAAATATAATTCAAAAAACTACATGTGAAATTCCCTTGGATCTATTTGAACTTCAAATTATTATTATTTTTAATAATTAATTGCAATTGAGATTTTCAGAAATAATTTCAAAACAATTCAATTTAAATTCATTTGATTTATTTGAACTTCAAATTATTGTTCTTTATAAAATTTTTTGAATTGCTTTGAATATAAATTGTGGTGTTTTTTAATTGCAATTAATGTGTTATGAATTTCAGTTGCTGCATTTGGAATTTCGAAACTATTTAATTATCAAATAAGTTAATTTAAACTGAAAAAATCATTCGAAATTCACAAAAAATTCAAAATAATTAAATAGAAAAGTCGTATTTGTAATTCAAAAAACTCCGCTTGCAATATATATAAAAAATAATTTGAATTTCAATTGGATTTAATTGAATTTAAAATTATTTTTTAATCGAATATTTATTTGCTCCGAATTTCGAATAAAACTAAATTAATTTAATTAATTTAAATCTAAAATACATGATTTTAAATTAAAAAATTATTTAAATAGAATTTGTTGGATTTTTACTAAAATCTATTATATTTTATTTGGAAATTTTTGAATTTCAATTGGATTTGAAATAAAGCTATTGAAACTCAAAAATTTCATTTAAATTTCAAAATATTATATGTATTTTCAATTAAAAAAACTCCATTTGAAATTCAATTAAACAATAATTTAAATTTCATTTGGATTCATTTAAATTTCAAATTATTTCTTAATTTAAGTTTTTCAAATTTCAATTGATGTGTTTTTGAATATCAATTGACGTATTTTGAGATTCGCCAAATCTTAAGATTTTACATTTTGAAGGAAATTTTTTAATTCCAATAAAAAAATTTTCAATTCCAAATAAGATCAATAGAATTAAAAAAACAGCATTTGAAATTCGAAAAAGCTCAATTAAAATTCAAAATATTATATCTATATTCAAAATACATGAATTAAAATTAATTTTAATTAATATAAATGGCATTTAATTGAGATGGAAATTTGAAATAAAATCTTCTAAATTTTATTTGGATTGGAAATAAGTCAATCTAAATTGAAAAATTCCATTTGAAACTTAAAATATTATATTTAAAATTCCAAAAACTCCATTTAAAATCAATATAAAAAATAATTTCAATTGGATTTATTTGATTTTAAAATTTTTTCTTAAGTTATGTTTTTCGAATTTATGTGTTTTTGAATTTCCATTGACTTTTTTTGAATTTCACAACATCTTAAGATTTTACATTTTAAAGAATTTTTTTTTTAATTCCAATAAAAAATTAGAAATTCCAAATAAGATCAATAGTATTAAAAAAAATCATTTCAACTGAAGTATTTTGAATATCGAATCCTGTTAAGATTTTACATTTTAAATGAGTTTTTTTAATTTCAATAAAAATTTTCAGTTCCAAATAAGATTAATAGAATTTAAAAAATTCATTTGAAATTCGAACATTTTTTGAATTCCAATTTGATTGGAAATAAGAAAATTTAAATTAAAAAATTCCATTTGAAATGCAAAATATTATATTTTAAATAAAAAAACTCTATTTGAATTTCAAATAAAAAGTAATTTCAATTGAATTCATTTGAGCCTGAAATGATTTTTCAATTTCGCTGCATGTTAAGATTTTACTTTTTAAAGATTTTTTTATTCCAATAAACGTTTTTCAGTTTCAAATAAGAAATTAATGTAAAAATGCATTGAAATTCGAAAAAAATTATATTGAAATTCTTTTAAATGTCATATGCATTTTTTTGGAATTCTAAAAAGAATTTGTATTTGCGTTTAGAATTTCATATCATGTACTTTGAGTTTCAACTGAAAATTTTGGATTTTATTTGGACTTATTTTCAGATTCCAAAAATTAATAATTAAATTTAATAAAATTAATAATTTTTGAAAAAAACAGAAATTTTCTTTAATAATTTTGTATAAAGTACTATACTTAAGCAACACAAATTTTAACTGTTATTCGAAAAATATCAATTGAATTTCAATGACTCCATTTTATATGCCAAAATACATCAAATGGAATTGAAAAAATTATTTCAAATTCAAAACACATCAATAAATTGATATTTAAAAATTCTATTTAAACTGCAAAATACATCAGTTGAAATTCGAAAGACGAAAAGTAAAAATATATGAAATGGAAATGATTCAATTTGAAATTAAAAACATTTGGTTCGAATATAAAAAATATATATAAAAATATTTAAAAAATATTTTTTTTTTTTAAAATACATTTTTTGAATTCAAATCTATTACATTCCAAATGGAATATTTTGAATTTTTAATGGAATCCTTTGAATTTTAATTGATGTATTTTGAATTTTAGTTGATTTGCTTTTAATGTTACTGCATGTTAATGTTACCAACTCGAAAAAATAATATATTTTATGATAAATATTATTTAATTTATTATTTTGAAATGCAATTCGTAAAATATAAAAATTTCAAAAATATCACTTAAGATTCAATAATTTTATTTTAAGTTTTAAAATAATTGAAAGTTTCGCATACATTGAAATTCAAACAGGTCAATTCATATTCAAAATAAGTCAAGAATTCTATTTAGAAATCCAAAAAATGTATTTAAAATTCAAAAAGCTCCAAATAAAATATAAATTATTTCATTCGAAATTTCCTAAAATTCTAACTAAAACATATCCGTGTAGAATTATTTACCTAATATACATTTGAAATTCTTTGAATTAGAAATATAATTTTTTGAACGCCAGATTTAATATTTTGAATAATTTTTTCGTGATATTTTGAATTTGAAATTAAATTTTTTGGGTATACTTATTTTCCGTTTGATATTTTTTTGAATTTGAAGTTCATATGTTTTGAATTTATATCGATGCATTTGGAATTTTTAATACATATTGTATTATGAATGTCAATTGAAATTCTGAACACGTACATTGAAAATCTAAACGAGTAAATTAAAAATGAAGAAAAAAAAAACAATTGGTATTCCAATTACTTCATTTAAAATTTTTAAAAATTCAAACGTAAATAAACCGTTTAATATTAATTTACCTTTATGGGATCACATTTGGAATTCTCTGAATAAGAAATATATTTTTTTATATATAATTGAAATTTTTGAATTTCAAATAATCTTGTTGGGGATTTTTTTTGTATTTGAAAATTCATGTATATGTTTTGAATTTAAATTAATGTATTTGAATGCCAATTGACAATTCATTTACAATTTTCAAAAATTCACTCTTTAAATTTTAAAAATCCATTTAAAATATATTTATCTCTTTTGAATTACATTTGAAATTCTTTGAATTATAATTTTCGGATGTCAAATCGATTTTTTTGAATTTCAAATGGAATATTTTGTATTTGAAATATAATTTTTTCAATTTTAAATGTACTTTTTTGAATTTAAATTGATGTTTTTTTGAATGTCAATGGAAATTCGAAACACGTACCTTGAAAATCCAACCAAGTCAATTGAATTAAAATCCAAACAAGTCAATGAATTGAAAACTCCAATTCAAATTAATATTATTTCATTTAAAATGTTCGAAAATTCTTTCATATAAAAACCCGTTTATAATTAATTTACCTTTATTAAATTACATTTGGATATTTTTTAATAACAAATAGATTTCCTGGAATATAAAGTAGAGAAAATAAATTTAAGGGTATTGAATACGAAATACAATTTTTCGAATTTCAATTCAAGTATTTTGAATTAAAATGTTGTATTTTGAATTTCAAGTAATTCATTTGAATGCCAATTGATGTTTTTTTTTTTAATTTCAAATGGAAATTATTAATTTCAATTGATATATCAAAATTTTTCCTAATAATATTGTAGAAGGCCTATGTTCCATTGAGGAATGAATAGAGAAAAACAAATTTCGAAATACAGTTAATGATATATAGCCTCGTATCACTAAAGTGAGGGTATAAAAATGGCGTAACTTAAACATCAGAACAAATTAGGGAACAAATATCGATATTTTGAATTTCTTGGTTTCGAAATATGAAAAAATATTTAATTATGTTAATTTCTTAAGACAAAAGTACTTAAAATTGGTTCGGGTAGCTTTGCAAAAAGAGCTATAACACTTTTATTTTTCTCCAGATACTATTTATTTTCCTCGTTTATTTTACGTTTAACGATTTTTTCGGGTTCCATAGCATTTTATTAGAAATGTTGAAATATTTAGTCTACAAAGCGAATATTGCTATCCAATCCCATATTTTAAATCCTTTGTCCCACATTGATATCTTTTACCTTTTTTAGGAAAATTTTTAAAATTAAGTTATTCAATTTCTAAAACGATAATGGATTCCTATGAGTCGGAAAGGATAGAAACTCCTTAAAAACTTAAAGTAAAAGCTTAACATTCAACCCTTGCCAGGAATGGATTAATAATATGCATTACATGAAATTATATTATTATCCTGACAATTTAACAAAAAAAAGCATTCGACTTGCAATGGGTAAAAAACTCTGCATCACTAAGTGTTTGTTTAGCAATTAATTAAGTTAGTAATTAACACAACATTATGAAAGTCAACACATATTTTCATGTTGGATCGTTCATATAATTAAATTTTTCATTTTTTTTGGAAAATTTCTAAAATTATGGCGCTTTGTTCTTATAAAAAAAAATTATATTATATATTGTTATAAATGGGATTCCTGCATCATACTTCTAGGCGAATAATAATAAGGTTCCTGTTTATTGTTTAACAAAAATAAAGAAGAAAATAAACAAATTATAATTAAAATTAAAATTCGAATATACACATTATTAAGAAAATTATTGCAAAAAAATTGTATAACTCTTTGTGAGAGGAAAATATAATGTGTTAAAACAAACGAACAGCAAAAAAATTAATGCATACACAAATGCAAAGATAATCAAGGCAATATACATATATAAAAATAAAAACTTAAAATTTATACACGCACATTTATATATACATATGTACATATTATATATATGTATCAGTAAGTGTATGTATTTATACACTTAATAATGAAATCATATTTTTTTATAACATTTATATTGAATAATATGTTGTATATTTTTACAATATCTTTGTTATTACAACTGATACGATATGTCTGTCCGTCTGTCGGTCTATATGTTAATTTGGGTTAAGTTGAAACATGTATGTATGTAAGTTTGTATATGCATTTATGTGTTGCCAGGTATCAGAAATGATTTAAATTAAATGTCAATAAAATAAACAATCAGGCGCAAGCAAATGAAAATGAAATAAATTAAGAAAATAAAAAAACAATATGTCAAATTGTACACAAAGCAACAAATATTTTGAAAACAAAATTGAGGAATAGAAAACGTTAAGTTTTTAAAATATTACGTATAATTAAATATTGGGGTTTTAGTTTTAAAGATTTTCTCAAAATTATGAAAATGAAACTATTTTTGTTAGAACAATAAAACGAAATAGGAGTAAACATCGGTTTAGATTTTTATTAAAATATTTTTTTCTTAAATTACGAATTTAGCAGAAGCATTTTTCAAATGAGCTTTGAAAAATATCAAATCAATTTCAAACAAAATATATTAAAAATTTCCACTTGAAATTCAACAAAAGTCAATTGGAATTTAAAAATTATATTTGAAATTCAAAATATTTCAATTAAAATCCAAAATGCTTAAATTGAAATATTCCAATTGAAAATAACAGTTCGATTTTTTCTCCAACAAAAACTCTATTTCAAAAAATTAAAATAAAAAAATTATTTTAATTTCAATTGGAACTTTTGAATTCAATTGTTTTTTTCTGAATATAGAAATTCTTTTAATGTCTTTTGAGTTTTCGTTGTTGTAATTTACTATTTTTGGATTTTGTAATAAATTCTTTGAATGTTTTTTGATTTTATTCAAATTACACTTGAAAATTTTGAATCAAAAAACTTCCATTTGAAATTGAAATAAAAAATAATTACAATTTTTATTTGGAATTTATTAAATTTAATTTAATTTTAGTTGCTCTTTTTATATTTCAAAATAATTTTTTAGGACTCAAAGTGTTTTTTCTTATTTAAATTTTCTTGTTTTTAATTCAATTCCTGTTTTTTTTATTTCAATTGACGCATTCTGAATTTCAAAACATGTTGATTACAATTAAAAAATCGAATTTATATTTCAAATCATTTTTTAATAAAATTAATTTAAAAAATAATTTGATATTCTTTTTTAATGGAATTTAAAAATTTTCAATTGGTTTTTGTTGAATATTAAATTAATTTAAATTTATTGAATTTTATTTATTGCAATTTAACTGTTTCAGTTTTCAATTAATGACTTTTGGCATATTGACGTATTTATGTATTATTAAAAAATTTTATTTGTAACACACATAATTCTAATTGCAATTCAAAAATGTAAATAAATTTTTCAATTGCAATTAAACTGAAATTAAAAATGCCATACATTTTATTTGAAATTAAAAAAAATCTATTTGATACAAAAAACTCCAAATAAAATTAAAATATTTTTTATTTGAATTTTAAATGGAATTTTTTCAATAAAATTATATTTGAAATTTAAAAAAACCTTTTGAAATCCAAAAACTCAAATTAAAATTTAAATATTTTTTATTTTAATTTCAAATGGAATGTTTTGAAAAAAATACTCCATTTTCAAGAGTATTTCGAAAGAAATCAACTCGATAATACCATTTGAAATTCAAAAGCCATCAATTTAAAAACCAATTGAAATTCCAAAATTTTATTTGAAATTCAAAATACATTAATTGAAATTGAAAAGACATCTAATGTAAAACGAAACACTTAAATTGAAACTAGAAGTTCCACATGAAATAAAAAACAAGTCAATTGAAATGGATAAAAGTTGTATTTGAAATTTTAAATAAATCAATTTAAATTGAAAATATTTTATATGAAATTCAAAAAAAACCTTTTAAATATATTTTTGTTTTAATTTTTTAATTCTTGTGTTTACATTTTGTGAATCACAGATAAACATTTTTAAAATTTGATTTTAAAACGTAATTTTACCTATTTTGAATTTCAGTTTATTCTTATTTGAAATTTAATTGATTTTTTTTGGAAATTTAGATTTTCAACTAAATATTGTTTATTTGAAATTCAAAAGATTTCAAGTGGAATTTAAAATTAAAAAATGTCAATAAAAAATCAAAAAAATAAAAATCCAAATCGTCTACATGTCTTTATCATTTCGAATAAGGGAACATTTTTGTATAATAATTATAATATTTTTGTTTTCAAATAAAATCTTTTGATTTTGAAGTAGAATATTTTAAATTCGAAATAGATTCATTTGAATTTGAAATAGAATTTTTTGTATTCCAATTGATGTCCTTTGATTATCGAAATTCCAATTGAAATTTAAAAATCATTTAAAATTTGTTCACTAGTTTTTTAATAACAAAAATAATTTTTTGAATTTCAAATGAAATCTTTGAAGTTTAAAATGAAGCATTTTGAACTTTAAATGAATTGCTTTGTTTGCAATTTACATGTTTTGACTCTCAATTGATGCTTTTTATATTTGATATGTGATATTAAAATTTATTTTTCCCTTTTTCAATTGCAATGGACCTTTTTTTAAATTAAATTGTTTTTTTTTTTCAAAATAAAGTCGAAAATGAGTATTTGAATTTAACAAAAATGAACTGGAATTCGAAACGCATTAATAGAAATTCAAAATAAAGGAGGGTCCATATTAAACGCACGATCTATGACAATTATGAGTAAAACAAAATATCGGCCAAATGATCCCCACGTGTGACTCACAACATCGTCCATTATGGTTGGACCAATATATATATTTATATCAATATAGATTTCAAGTTTATAATAAAAACAAACCGTTTTAAATATTTTGTTAAATCAAAAAATTACATTCGAAGTTCCAGGAAAAATAATTTGAAATGTCTTTATCGTTTCGAATTACAAGTGAAAATATTTGAATTAACAATAGAAATGTAATTCAAAAGATTTCATTTGATGTTAAAAATATTTTATTTGAAATAAAAACTTATTTAAACAAAGTCTTTTGATTTTCGAAGAGAATATTTTGATTTTGAAATTGATTTTTTTTAATTCCAAATTTAGAATTTCGAAAAGACTGTTTTAATAAAATTTGATGTTTTTGGAATTTCATATGACATTTTTGAAATTCGATTGCTTTTATTTGAAATCGAAATGTTTTTTTCGTATTACAGCTACAAATTGTGCAGACACTTTTTTGTTTGATTTTGAACTCATAAATTTGGAAATTCATTTAGTTTTTTTAAAACCTCAAAAGTCATTTTAGAATTTATTTTTTTTTTTAATTTCAAATGAAATCTTTTGAATTTAGAACTTCAATAGATATATTTGAATTTCAATTCGTATATTTTGAATTTCAAATAATATCTTCTGATTTTAGACTTTCTAAATTTCAATTGATTTTATTTGAAATTAAAATGATATTTTTCGCATTACATTTTTACTTTGATGAATAATTAATTTTTTATATTTTTTGGTTAGTTCTTGTCGTTTAGTGTATTACTAAAAAAAATATGCACATAATAAAAAGTTTACAACAATGAAAATTATACGGAAAATTCTTTGTTCGTGGAATTAAATATTTCACCGGCCCTGAGCAAATTTTACACCTACATTATCTGTCTATACAATATATTAAATTCAGGTTTTTTTTTTCAAATTTTTCCCATTGCCTCATTTATAGTATTGTTATATTGAATACAAACCAAACCTGTTTCAAAGATATTTGATATTTATATTAATTTTCTCTCAAAAAAATTAAGAGTAAAATATGAGAGGAAATTATTGAAATATCAATCACAGCATGAGCCAATGTAACCTGTTCAGCCTGTTAGAAAGGAAGATATGATGAGCAGGATTTCCTGCTGAATCAGCGCCGTACATTCATTGCTGAAACTATTAGGGGTAATATCGATACCTCCATTCTAAACTATGCTAAGTGCAAAAAGTTAGTTTTTCAGGAAAGGCAATCAAAGTTTGATGAATTTTTTAAATTTGTGTGGAATTCCTTTATAATGCAAATCGAGTGACCTGTAGTGATTTGTGAATAACTTTTGATTGGGTTGACGGATAAAAACCAAATTTTGACTGTATATCAATCTCCCTAAAAACATGCTAAGTCGACTTAGCGTGTTTCAGAATGGAGGTATCGATATAATAATCGATAATAGAGTAAGCTAGAGATGAAATATTGCATTTAGTGGATGAATCGGTTGCTGTTACAGCAGCACGACCGAACTACTAAGCAAAGACTTTTAAAGACCAATATGTGAAAGTTCTCTCTTCTGCTGTTATAAGGTGTGTCTAACAGTGGGGATAAAATAAAGCTTCGTTTAACAGAGGAAAATTAAATGACAAACATTTAATATTTAATATTTTATTTTTTGTATTATAATTTTAATTTGAGTTATTCTGATTTATTAAATGAAAGCTTTATTATAGGCTTTTCTTAATGATTTGATGTGGAAATATGCATGAAGATGAAATGAAATTCTGATATGTATCAATTATATGCATTTGTTCAAAGAAGATGGCTATGAAGTTTATAATAATAAAGATATGATATGTTTGTATTGTTTGAAAACTAATTTTTGAAATAAATATGCGTGTATAAATATTATAAAAAGGAAATAATCTCAATAATTATTGAAATTTAATAAAAATTGTATTCTTCCCTAGGGCGGAGTAAATTTTTTATTGCAATTTTTTTGAATATTCCGATTTTACATGAAATTCTTAGAAAATATTAGGCAAACCACACCTAAAACCATAAATGTTGACCCTCCGAATTTCTCAAAGGAAGTTTACTGGTTAGTAAATTCTGGGATATTTTGAATTTGTTCGAAGGTTGTTGTTTTTGGAATAGGTAATTCTTGCCCATGAACGAAATGAAAAAGACACTCAAAAAATACCCTACATGCTAAAAAGTCCAAAGGATATGATTTTTTTGGTAATAACTCGAAAAAACTATTTAAAAAAATTAAATGGCAAATTTACACAAACACTTATTTTCTTTGGAGGTACCTTCATATTTTGACTATATTTTAAGAAGGAGTCCTCCAACCCGCTCAAGTAATAAACCAACTTTAACTATTAACGTTTGCAATAAGTATTAGAAATGTATTTCTTACTTTAAAAATTGTGATTGAGAGAATATAATTTTTGAAAAAAAAAATGTTTTTTCAGGTCGAAAAAAATTTAAAAAAATCCAAATGATTATTTTTATATTATTTTCGAAGAATAGCTGTTAAATACGAGTAGAACTTATTTTCTAAGGAAGAAAATATATACAGGAAGAAGTTATGTCTCTTTTTGCAGTAGTACAAAAACATTGATGGAATATCGGATACTTTAAGAAAAACATTTTTTGCAGAAGTATAGTCATTATCAAAAAAATGTTATCAATATTGTTTTTGATAGTAACTTTTAAGGGATAACAGGGTGGCCAGGTGTTTCGTGTAATTTAAGAAAAATAATTTTTTGAGGGTGTTCTTCATTTCTCTCTCAGATATTGTAGTTATATTTCAAAGAATTCTACCCACAATTTATTGATCTTTTTGAGTTTTTTTTTTAAATTCAGAGGGGCAAAATTGATTTTAGAGAATCTTTTTGACTATTCAGCAAAGTTTTTTTTGAAAATTTTAGAAAGAATTAGAGGTTTTTGGAGGAGATTACAAATTTTTGTTTTTTTTTACTTAAATTTTCATATAGAATCCAAAAAAAGTAATGTTCTTTTGAGTTTTCTTTTGAAAATTCAGAAGGTCAAAATTGAATGTAGAGAACCATTTGGACTATTCAGCAAATGTTTCTTCTGAAAATTCAGAGAGATTTAGAGGTTTTTGGAGGAGATTACAGATTTTTGAATTTTTTGTATAAATTTTCATTTAGCATTCAAATATATATTTAAATTTTGATTGGAAAAAATTTACTTCGCCCTAAAGCTTTCCACAAAATTATCAAAAGAAGAGAAATTAACTATTCTGCAAGTTCAAAATATTTGCATTATAATTTTTCTCACGTTTTTAGTTTAAAAAATAACAGAAATTGAGAAAAAACTATATATTTTCCAAAAAAAATATTTACAAACTCTTGCCTAAATCCTTAAGTAACTAGCCTAAAATAACTCAAATTGAGAAAACAAAAACTCCTGTACAATTAATTAACTATATTTTTTCAACAACAAAAATTAAATTATTTACAATTTTTTGCTTAAATCCTTAAATAAATGGCTAAAATGTATTTTATATATACGTTTTATTTTTCTTAATTTTTAGCATTTATTACCTATTTAAAAGTCTTTTGGAATTTGTTTCATTTTAAATCTAACTGATATTGTTTGGTTACTAGGCCGAATTTTCAATCCTAAACCATTTGCTATAGAGTTTATCATTTCACTTCCTAGTTTTGGAAATTTTCAAGTGAAAAGCCAAAAATTTTAAGTTTTCCTACCGATTTCCAAAGGCTTAACAGTGTAGAGGTTTAACAACAGAGTTTTAACATTATTTTACATAAAATAAAATATAAAATATAAAAAATCTATAATACACATAATATTACATTTACATTAACATTTACAGAGCAGCACAACAACATCAAATTATAGTGTTAAACAATAATCGGGTTTTCTTAGTTTTTTGTATTAAATTTGGTAGTTGTTATTTGTTGTTGTTGTTTGTTTTTCAATATATTTGTTTAGTTGGTTGGTTGGTTTCTTGGTTAGACGGCAGTCAGGCAGATATACGAAGGTAGGCAGGCAGGCACCTTCTTCTTACGTTTAGAGATTATGGATTTTTTTATATATGTATATATGATGTATGTTTTTTATATACAACTTTCCTGGATGCGATTTGAGGTGGTAACCACTTCCGGTCGAAACCGGTATTCACTGATAGATGATGTTACCGATGGATTATTGGGACTAAGCAGACTTACTTCCATTGGCTGAGTGGTGGGATGATAGGATGAGAGTGATGATGATGTCGTTGTGGTGCTACTGAAGGGCAAACCCACACCCAATGGTGGACTACATGTGGTAATACCTTTTTTATTCAAGGTAGCATAACTCTGGAAGCAGAAGAAAAATAGAAAGAAAGGAATGAAAGTAGAACATGGTGAGGATGTTGATTGAGAAAGCAGCAGCAGGAGCAAGAGGCAAAGAGTTGACAAAACAACAAAGACAGAAATGAATGATGTCCTGTCCTTTGCTTTGAGCAAATGATGATGGTAAAAATGAAGATGGTAATGGTGGCATTGACCGACCGGATGTGTGAGAAAAAAAATTCACAAATATATATATATATGTATATGTTACAATGATGTGTCTTTAAAAATATATGTTATATGGCTTAAATGTATTAAGGGCATTTTAATCAAAGATAGTTTTCCTTGTTTCTGTGTTTCTCTCTTTTATAATGAGTAGTATGTGAGTGGGGGTTGTGGGCAGTAGAGTGAGTAGTATGTCAATGGGGGTTCTGGGTGTTTTTTTAATATTGTCCCGGTTTTTTAGCCTTTGTTTTTCTCTCTGAAGAACTAGGACTCAAAACTCATACCAAAAGTGTGTGTTGTTTTTCTTTTAATTCCCTGTGGCTATTACACGTCACATGAAATATGACCATGATTTTTGTCTATTCAAAGATGGTTTGTGTACGGATCTGTAGCAGTATTTGTGTTAGTCTCTGTAGTTGTATGGTTGTGGGTATTTTTTTTTTATATGCCAAAGGAAAGTAAGAATGGCCACAAAACAGTAAACCAGGGAAATGTTTTATAAAAAGCGATATTTATTTCAAGGAAGTATATTATCATTTTGTCCGTAAACAACTTTAAGAATTTATACTTAAATAAGGCATGATTGAAATAAAGTTTCCACATGACATATTACAACTATTTTCCAAACATTAAAGTAAGCATCAGTAACAAAATAAAATTTATATTCTAGGTATCCCTACAAAACTCTGGGTCAATTTGAAGAGTACAGTGTACGAGTTGAAACCAATTGGAAGCAGAAGATAGGACGCAACAAAGCCTACTAATCGCATCATGCCATGTCATCTTAATTGTTGAGGACATTTTACCGCTATAATCTTTCATAAATAATTGTAATGTATTTAAAAGGTTTGTAATTTTTGTATATTTAAATTTTTTAAAGTTTTTTAATTATTTTTTCTATAGTTTCATCTCTAACCCAAATCCAAAATCCATAAATGACCATAACAATTAAAACACATACGCTATTATTTTTCTAAATAAATATTATTTTCTAAATAAATGCAATTTCAACAATTAGTTTAATTTCACACTAAATAATAGTCAAACAAATGGAAATAAATTCAATTTAAATAAATAATTGCAATAAGACAAAATAGAGAATATGTCATTTGTTTGCATCATATTTAATGAGAATTTAATACAATGTTTTGGGTGTTTTTCAGAGGCGGAAATCTTTAAATTTAAATAAAACTCAGACAATTTTTTAATATACATGTATGTATTTGGCTTGATATAAACAAATATTTCATAGTACATTTTAGTGTTGGAATATGATTTATGGCATATGCGGCCGGCGCGCTCGTTCTAAATACATTTTTTTCTTGAAATGTACTCTACAAAGATTTTCTTCGGATGAATGCATATTTTTGAAACTTTTTTCTAAGAACTTTTGTTATTGCACCAAAATAAGACATATACTTTTTCGCAAATTCACCCACTGTGTGGTGCTGCGTAATGTTCGTTAACTTTGTCGTGTTCAAATAAATTTGAACAGAACTGTCAAATCGTCTGCCACAGCAAATAGTGTTGCCAATTTATAGATTTCCAACTCCAAAAAACTCCCTTTACATTGATTTAGTAGGGGAAATGAAAATAAAATTGTTATCTTAACGAATTAGTTCAATGTTAATTTTTTCACCAAAAAACGCTCTAATCTAGGAATTTGGAAATACAAATTTTCACTTTTTATAACGAATTAATTAAATTTAAAATTTTCCACTAAAACTTCAGCCTTTACTTTGTTTTTGGAAGAAAAAATTAAAATATTAGGAATTTTTCTTTTTGTGTCTTTATTTAAATCGAATTAATTTAATATTTTTTTTTTTGCAAATTATTATCTGATTTGTGCTCAAAGCTTAACATATGAACTAATTTTTATTGTTTACAAAAAACTAGAAAAAAACACTATCCCATATACTTCCTTATAAATTTTTGGTTTTTCTACGGAAACAATTTTGTTTATTAAAACAATTCTGTTTATTAAAACTAAGAAGAATATCCTTGATTCAACGAATGTTTCATAGTTTTTTTAAACTATGTTTTTAAAGAACATTTACTTTATTCTTTATTTTTAAGAAGAATTTTCTTTGACTGAAAAGCAATGAAGTATATTTTTCTTTGTAGAAATAAGCCCTTTATAATCAAATTTAAAAACCTTATATGTTTTCATATTCAGAAAAAAATATTTGTTCATTAAAATAAAGAAGAAGTTCTTTGATCCAAAGAAATGTTTTTTTTCAGCCACAGACATTTTTTTTCAAATAAAGAATATTTTCTTACATTTTCACTGAAAAAATGTTTACTAAAACTAAAAAGAACTTTTTTGATTCAAAGAATGTTCCATAGTTATTTTTAAGAGTAATTTTATCTGTGTAGAAATAAACTCTCTACCATCAAATCAAAAAAACTTTATATGTTTTCATACACAGAAAAAAATATATGTTCGTTAAATCAAATTCTTTGAGTCATAGAGACTTCTTCTATATTTTAAAGAGCATTTACTTTATTTTTTTATTTCTAAGAAGAACATTCTTGGAATGAAATGCAATGAAACATTTTTTCTGTGCCTCTATAAACAAATTAGAAAAAACTAATTATATATATGTTTTCATACACAGAAAAAAATATGTGTTCATGAAAACAAAAAAAAATTCTTCGACACAAATAATTTTTTTTTTTTTATTCTTCAGTAACAGAAATTTTTTTCTTCAAAATAAAGAAACTGGTCTTTAAATCCCCAAAAAAGTTTGGTTTGGTTTTATACATCGAAAAATGAGGCCATTAAAACATAGAAGTAGTTCTTTAAAACAAAGAAAATTTGGTTTAAATCTTAGTACTCTTTTCCGTGATATACTACTTATTTAATTCAAAGACATATTTCTTTATATTTAAGATACAAATTCGTAGATTATTTTGGATTTTTTTGCAGGCTAAGAAATTAATTTATTTTTTCCAAAAATGTTCATTCGTATTTTATTTACTTTAATTTAATAAAAGAAAATAGCTTGAAAAAAGTTTAAAGTGTTGTACCAAACAATCGAAAAAATTCTTACTTTCAAAGATTGTGATCCAAAGACAACCTAATATTTAAAACAAGGATATTTCGTTTAAATAATACTTACTTTAGAAGATTTAAATGCAAATACAATCAAATCATAAAAACAATGATATTTCTAAGTATCCAAGTATGAATTGTTCATATTTTAAAGATTTTGCTCCAAAGATGTCCTTGTCTTTAAAAGAAGTACATTTCAAAATCAAAACGATTTCCTTAATATTACGTTAAATTTCCTTATTGTAAGTATGAGTTGTCCTTATTTTAAAGACTTTGCTTTCTTTTCATATTCTTTTATGTAATTCAAAGACATATTTTCTTTATATTTAAAATACAAATTCGTAGATTATTTTGGATTTTGTTTGCTACTTAAGAAATTTATTTATTTTTCCAAAAATGTTCATTAATATCTTATTTACTTAAAATCGAAAAATTATGTAATTTTTGTTCATTGTTGAACAAATTGACTTTATCTCAAGCTATTGCCAGTGGGAATTATATTTTACACACTTTCAAAAACCAATGTTACTATTGTAGATCTGAACAAGCGCCACAATAAACGCAGTAACAGCAACTAAAAAATCCATATGAGTACCAAGATCCCTTAAAAATGTTCTCATCATAGAGAAAATCTATGATACGTCTCGTAGACCCATGGTTATCTTCTCAGTAACTTCCAATAGGGTTAGCAAAGCAGGGTTAAAACGAAATAACTTTTTCATAAGAATACTATTTATAATTTTGTCTAGGAAAGTTTAATATATTTAAAAAAAACACCCATGACGAATATTTCTTAGATTTACTGAACATATTTTCTTCGTTGTACAAATTATATTAAGAAGAAACTTTACTAGTTTTGTAGAGTGTATTTTTTGTTGATTGATTTCTTGCCAATTGCGTGAGTGGGCAAATACATTTCTTTACTTTTAGATATCATCAATAACAAAATACCTATTTTGAAAGAAATCACCTTTTTCTATAAAACATCATTCTGTTTGGTCGTTGAGTTTTGTTTATTTTTCGTCCTGTTTTTCGCTCTTTAGAGAAGAACAAATTGTCTGTGTTTAATATTGTGTTTGTTTGTCGTCATAGTTCATTAATATTTTATTATACTGCCGATGATGATGATGTTGATGATGATATTTACTCGATTCTGAGGAAGGGGAGCGATTGGGGTTGTAATACTGGGGATGCGGGAGGAGTTTACTTACAATTTGTTTGCTTGGCCTAAATGTGTAATGCAGCACCTCATTGCCAATGCCAAGGCTGCCATTATTACTTTTTAATGAACCTAAACTGGATACGCCATCCACACTACTTAAAGCTGAACCATTCGTTATGCCAATAACACTCCCACTGCCGAGAGTGCCACTGCCTCCGACGCCACCGCCGCCTCCGATGCCATCGGTGCCATCTGTTGTGCAATAATCACGTTGCAATAGACGCGCAGATGGACTCCGGAAAATAGGTGAAGCCATCATCGACTTCAAAGGACGTTTTTCTGTGTATTTGTGCGAAGCAAACGAAAGAATGAACGAGAGAAATTGAAAAGAAAAAATACAAAAGAACAGTAGTAATATTAATTAACAACTTGTTATATACTTTGCACCATATTACACATAGACTATATCTATATTACAAAAAAGTTAATAATTGTGTGAAAATATAAAAGTTTTAATTACAAAGTAAAAAGGGTCAAATAACAATGGCTTAACACTTTGAAAGCAAACAACAAAAATCGTTGTAATTAAATTGAAAAATTCAACATAAATGTAGTCATTAAAATAAAAGTTTAATTTATTTATATATTCAAATTTTAGTTTAGTGTTTTAGTACACAAGGAGAAAATGTTAGTGAAATAAAAAATATTTGAATCAAGATCTAAACACATAGTGTACTTGGAAATAAGTAGTATAAATAGAGAATATATACGAGTTCATCTGCAGTTAATCATATTCAAATACAAAATTATCTTTATTAATTATTACTATAAAATTATTTCGTTGAGTAATTTAGCTTCAAATATTTGTAAATACAGGGAAAGAAGAAATATGTCCACTGCTATCATATATTTAGAGGATAAAGCAATACTGCCCTCCTAAGAAATAAAGTCAGATTCCCATTTTAGTAGTTTTCAGATATTTAGTTATTACGTTGTTTATCTTTAATTTAAATTGATCTATGTGAGCTGATAAAACCGGCTGCTATCATAACCTAAACCTGTTAAAAAACTTAAAAGATAAATATCTCATATCTACAAAAATGGAGATGTGGCTTTCTTTCTTAGGAGGGCGGAATTGTTATTAAAAACAATAATTACATTATTACTATAATAATAATAAAGGTCATCGTGATCATGACATGGCCACGACAACCATGTGGATGATTGTCGTAATAATATAACTATTGTCATTAACCATCACTACATTCTATAAGCGATAGGATTGTGGTGGTCCTTGCTCTTCTTTAACTTCCAAAAATATTTTATTTTCTGACATTTTCTGCGTGTACGAGTATGTATATGTGTATTCTAAACGACCTCAGGTGTGAACATGTAAATTTCGCATAAAATGTTTATTCAGAAATTATATCATTATTTTAAAAATAACAATAAAATAATATGTATCCACAAAATATTGTCATGGCAAAAAAAACTATAATATAATATTATATTACACATTTCGCTCAAAGCTTATGCAAGAGAGCCACATTTCAAAATCAGAAATTTCAGCAAAGGCCGAATTATATTTTCTATATTAAAATAAGAAGTGAAGAGAGAGGGGTAATAGTTTGAAATTCGCATTTTGAAATGTGCCTTTTTTGCACAACATGAGCGGTATATTAATTCAACTAATAATGTTGGTT
Source organism: Eudasyphora cyanicolor (assembly GCA_963930755.1). NCBI lineage: Eukaryota > Metazoa > Arthropoda > Insecta > Diptera > Muscidae > Eudasyphora > Eudasyphora cyanicolor. The sequence continues at coordinate 260,051,456 of OZ005734.1, forward strand.
TTGAAATTATTTGCCAAATTGACTTTGGGTGACAAACCAACACCAAAGGTAAATAATTGCCAAAAACATATGCCACATAAATGTGGAAAATTGTGAAATAGCATAATATAAAATTATTTATTGATAAATAAACAAGTAGTGGAGAAAAGTTGCACACTCGAATTTTATGATATTGAAAATGAATAAAACAAACAAAAATTGTTTGATATATTTTGCAACCCATATTAAATAAATTAATAAATATTTGCGAAATGATAGCTGTTGTATACTTGGATTTTTGGTACATATTTTGTATAGTTGAAATTTTGGTACTTTATATACTTAAAATTTTATATTTTTACATTTTTAAATTTATATTTTTATAATTTTTTATTTTTTACCTTAATATTTTAAAATTTGTATGTGTATTTTTAAATTTGTAAATTATAATTTATATATTTATATTTTTTTATGCTTATAAATTTTTGTTATATTTTTATATTTTTATGTTTTATATTTTTTTACATATTTTTATTTTTATATTGTACATTTTTATATTTTCATTTTTATATTTTTAAATCTTTTTATTTTTATAGTACTAGATGTTTATATTTTCGTATTTTTTTATCCTTATATTTTTATATTTATACATTTTCATATTTCTATATTTTTATATTTTTATATTTTTATATTTTTATATTTTTATATTTTTATATTTTTATATTTTTATATTTTTATATTTTTATATTTTTATATTTTTATATTTTTATATTTTTATATTTTTATATTTTTATATTTTTATATTTTTATATTTTTATATTTTTATATTTTTATATTTTTATATTTCTATATTTCTATATTTTTACATTTTTACATTTTTATATTTTTATATTTTTATATTTTTATATTTTTATATTTTTATATTTTTATATTTTTATATTTTTATATTTTTAAATTTTTATATTTTTATATTTTTATATTTTTATATTTTTATATTTTTATATTTTTATATTTTTATATTTTTATATTTTTATATTTTTATATTTTCATATTTTTATGTTTTTATATTTTTATATATTTATATGTTTATATTATTATATTTTTTACTTTGATATTTTTAAATTTATATGTGTATTTTTATATTTATATAATTTTAATATTTTTCTATTGTAATATTTTAATATTTTGACATTTTTTATATTTTTATATTTTTATATTTTTATATTTTTATATTTTTATATATTTATATTTTTATATTTCGTTTTTTTATATTTCTATATTTTTATATTTTTAAATTTTTGTATTTTTATAAATTTATATTTTTTTATTTTTATATTTTTATATTTTTATATTTTTATATTTTTATATTTTTATATTTTTATATTTTTATATTTCTATATATTTATATTGTTTTATATTTTTATATTTTATATTTTTATATTTTTATATTTTTATATTTTTATATTTTTATATTTTTATATTTTTATATTTTTATATTTTTATATTTTTATATTTTTATATTTTTATATTTTTATATTTTTATATTTTTATATTTTTATATTTTTATATTTTTATATTTTTATATTTTTATATTTTTATATTTTTATATTTTTATATTTTTATATTTTTATATTTTTATATTTTTATATTTTTATATTTTTATATTTTTATATTTTTATATTTTTATATTTTTATATTTTTATATTTTTATATTTTTAGATTTTTAGATTTTTATATTTTTATATTTTTATATTTTTATATTTTTATATTTTTATATTTTTATATTTTTATATTTTTATATTTTTATATTTTTATATTTTTATATTTTTATATTTTTATATTTTTATATTTTTATATTTTTATATTTTTATATTTTTATATTTTTATATTTTTATATTTTTATATTTTTATATTTTTATATTTTTATATTTTTATATTTTTATATTTTTATTTTTTTATATTTTTATATTTTTATATTTGTATATTTTTATATTTTTATATTTTTGTATTTTTATATTTTTATATTTTTATATTTTTTATATTTTTATATTTTTATATTTTTATATTTTTATATTTTTATATTTTTATATTTTTATATTTTTATATTTTTATATTTTTATATTTTTATATTTTTATATTTTTATATTTTTATATTTTTATATTTGTATATTTTTACATTTTTATATTTTTAGTTTTTATATTTTCATATTTTTATTTTTTTAAATTTTTATATTTTTATAGTTTTATATTTTTATATTTAAAATTTCTTTATTATATAATTATATTTTTATACTTTTATATTTTATGTTATTATATTTTTATATATTAATATTTCTATAAATATTTATATATTTTTATTTTTATATTTTAAAATTTTTTTTGTTTATATTTTTCTAGATGTTTATATTTTTATATAAATACACTTTTATATTTTTTAATTTTAAAAATTTTATATTTTTATGTTTTTAAATTTTTATATTTTTAATTTTAAAATTTTTTTTATGTTTTTATATTTCTATATATTTTTATATTTTAATATTTTTATGTTTTGATATTTTTATATTTATGTATATTCATATTTTTATATGTAGTTTTTTATTCTTTGTATTTCTTATTTATCTGTCTGTTATTTGTATTATCTTCAGCTGTTTCAATAAAATAATTTTGTGATTTTAGAGTTCAATCTATATACATGCTCTTTATCGGCTTATTATAGTCCGGTGTTATCTTTTAGTGAAAACCACTGTAATTTGCCCCCATTATAAGCATTTGGCCAAAATCGCTAAATGTTCTTATCCGACTAATATGGCTGATGGCCATTTCCAAACTTACCATATTGATTTGGTATGACATCTGGATCTGTGTCATCGCCTTCAGGCGGATCACCCATCATTTGTGGCGACTGCCGATGGTGATGATGATGATTTTGTGTAGTTGACCTTAATGTCGATGAATCCATAATGCCGCCAATGACACCACCAACGCCGCTGCCACCCAAACTAATGCCCGATGGTGATGAAGCACCACGTCCGCCAACGACACCCATACCTCCCACATCACCAACACCAATAACCGCCTGAAGTTTGCCATCGCCATTCGATTGCAGTAGACTGTGATGGGCCTGATGATTGTTCTGCTCGTAATGATTATGATGATGGTTCGGCTGTAATGGATCCAGTTGACAGTCGGAGGGTATCGAGAGCTGAGTATGTTTTGTGGGTTTCAGATTGTTGTCGTTTTGTCTGCAGAAAAAAAAACGAGAAAATGCAAAAATTTGACCAACCAATATAAACAGAAATTATAAATGGCGATACACATACCGAGGGATGTGGCTTAAAAGTGAAAATAGAAAGTGTAAAAATATACTCGTAGATTATCATAGGTTTTAACAGAGATAGTTCATAAAAACCGACTGTAGTCTTCTATAAGTATTCTACATATAACAAGTGTGATGTAAAAATAACCTTCACCATTTTTCAGTAAGATTTCCCGAGCTAGTCTATAAAAGATAACCTGAGCTATAAAAATAACGATATTGGTTACCTTCAGCATTACTACTCGTCAGTATTATTGCCAGCTTGAAATATTTTTTATGAAATGCTTGATTTTTTGAATTAACGAAATTTTTAATATAGAATTCGCTAATCAATTTATGAATTAAATTACAACAAGCTATAGACAATACAGATGTTATTATAAGAAGTGGCGATTGGTTACCTTTTGCATTACTTTTTCTTAGCAATTGCCCCAGATAAAAATTATTTTTGTAATCAAATCTCTTCATCAATCTTTGGAATCAATAAAATTTTTTCTATTGTTTTTTAGGATACCTGAAACAAGAATTTCGTATAAATACTTTTGCTTCTCACTGTTTTGTCCATCAAAAAATGTTGAAGCAAACCGAAACATAAATCAATTTATGACAGATATCATAGTTTCCGTCTGATGAAAAACAAAACATATAACTAATGTAATAAAACAAATTAGATTAGAAATAGAAAAGAAGAAAAAACAAAATAAAAGATCATCAAAAACAAAGACGAATTGGCAGCTGTCTCAACTTAAGTGCAACATGACGCCTTCCCCTGCAAATGTGTAACATTAAATAAATTAACCCAAAATACTAGGAGTGTGGGTGGGTTTTGTCGGACCATCTAAAGTTACACGCCCCAACCAACTCTGTCCGACAGGAAGGGGAAAGAGAAGAGACGTAACAAACGCCGTGTCGGCGGCAACGATGTCGTTGACAGGATATGCCAGTTAAGCCACCTTTGGACAGCACACCCAGAAAACCCATTGATCCCCTTTTCCACTTAGTTACGTTGTTGGCCATCAACTTGACATAAACTCAATGAAATAGTGTTGCTTACGCTTTTGGCTAAAACCCATTTATTTCTATTTTTCCATATGAAGGCCGGTCATTTTTGTTCGCTCGTGCGTTCGTTCGTTCAATGCCTTTCGGTCAGAAACGTCAAATAAGCAAACAGCTACTTTTTCCTCGTTGAGTATTACAATGTTGTTTCCGGTTCGTTGGAGGTCGTCCCTGCACACATACTTACGTATGTAGGAGTATACAACCACATGAGGTAAAATTTGGTGTTTCTGTTGAGTATTCGATTACATTTAATTAAATGAAATTACCCTAACAAAATGTTCATTGTATACACTCTTTTTTTCCCGAAGGGAGTTTATGTTAAGGGCAGACTCATACGTACTATCGGAGATGGGGTTGAAGGAGACTGTGGACGGTGTGTATCGACGAAATGTGCTACAGAATGTTTAGTATAACTTTGCTTCAGACCAAAAGTGTAACACATCGAAGAGTCAACCTTAGGTCCTGTATGAAGGAGTTTAATTCCAGAGCGTGGAATTTCACATTTTATATAGAGAGAGTAGAGTAGACTCATATTATCGGATTTTAGAGTTCTAACGCCAACTCCGGTATTAGACCCACTATTTCCAAAGTTTACAACAACCACTACTTCCAGACATAAAAAGTTCAAGCTCAAAGTTCAGAAATTGCATACTCGTATTCCTATTTTTCTCAGTTTTTCTACAAATTGTTTTGCAAAAATCATACTTCGTACGTATGACATGAATACGTCTGCAGCATTTGACTTTTAACTCTGTGTTGATAATTATGAAACCTATATCCCTATATCCTCTCGGGTTACATGATACGGAAATCATTAATTTTCGTTTTCTAACCAAAATGTTTTATGGTTTCAAAGCCATTCATTTCATTCTACAAAAACCCATCAAAGAACATATTCTGTTTCAAATAATTATTACCAAAAAAAAAATATCTACACACCGAGTATGTGTATAGCCATATGTAATTAATCCCGTTTAAAGGATAACTTAACTTAATTTGACTTACCTATTAGAAAATCTCCTGTATATTGCTGCCAATATTATACAAGAAATGGCAAAAAGTAGAGCACAAAATAATGTCAGACCGGCCAAAAAAGGTGACAAAGGTACGGTTAAGCCATTGGAAGCACCTGTAATAGGAAGAGAAAAAGAAAAAAAGAAATCGAATTAAAAATGATTTTACTCAGAATTTATATAGAGAAAAAAGGAAGTATGTGAAATAGAAAAAATATTTATATAAACCTTAACCTTTGTACAGACGGAGGCTGGAATATCTGTGTGTATGGGTGAATAAATTGCAGCAAAGGATCTGTATTTGTAGGTCAGGTTGTGCCATAACTAAAATCCTTTTAAACTTTTATGAGATAGTAAAGAACAATCAAAGTGCAGGTTTCTCTACTCGTATCTTTAGCATCAGTTACATAGACATACATAGAGTAGGTTATAAGTTAAAACAGGGGCGTGTGAAAAATTCCTAATACATAATATTAACTTTTTGATTTAGTAGCAAATAATTAAATAAATCTATTAAATAAATTGCAGTTGCTATTGAAAAGAGTACGCTAAATTTTCGTCCAATTTTCAATTCGGTATTTGTTTAAATATTTTAATGATTGATTGGATTTCAATTAGTTTTTGATATTTTTACATTTTTATGTTTTTATGTTTCTATGTTTTTATATTTTAATATTTTAATATTTTTTTATTTTTATATTTTTATATTTTTATATTTTTATATTTTTATATTTTTATATTTTTATATTTTTATATTTTTATATTTTTATATTTTTATATTTTTATATTTTTATATTTTTATATTTTTATATTTTTATATTTTTATATTTTTATATTTTTATATTTTTAAATTTTTATATTTTTATATTTTTATATTCTTATATTTTTATATTTTTATATTTTTATATTTTTATATTTTTATATTTTTATATTTTTATATTTTTATATTTTTATATTTTTATATTTTTATATTTTTATATTTTTATATTTTTATATTTTTATATTTTTATATTTTTATATTTTTATATTTTTATATTTTTATATTTTTATATTTTTATATTTTTATATTTTTATATTTTTATATTTTTATATTTTTATATTTTTATATTTTTATATTTTTATATTTTTATATTTTTATATTTTTATATTTTTATATTTTTATATTTTTATATTTTTATATTTTTATATTTTTATATTTTTATATTTTTATATTTTTATATTTTTATATTTTTATATTTTTATATTTTTATATTTTTATATTTTTATATTTTTATATTTTTATATTTTTATATTTTTATATTTTTATATTTTTATATTTTTATATTTTTATATTTTTATATTTTTATATTTTTATATTTTTATATTTTTATATTTTTATATTTTTATATTTTTATATTTTTATATTTTTATATTTTTATATTTTTATATTTTTATATTTTTATATTTTTATATTTTTATATTTTTATATTTTTATATTGTATGTATGTGTGACATTGGTACCAGTATGTGTGACGGAACGATAAACTGGTGTGACAGTTATAGTGGGTGTGGCACCGCTCACACAACCTGAAATTTACAAATCCTATATTTGGAGTACTATTGCAGTAATATCGGCGATATTTAGTATTTGTGCCTTGGTAGCATTACGCGTGTTGGAGCCAAAAACAGGTGTGGTTGTGACAGTAAGCGTGGTACCACCCACACTACCAGAAATTCAGAAGTGCAATATTTTGATTGCTATTGGACCAAAATTCTCGAAATTTGGTATGTGGATCTAATGGATCTAATTTTTAGGAGGAATATTAGTATTATTTATTTATGTAACTTCATTAGCTTCAAATAAAATATTTTCTTTTTCAATTAAACTAATAATTACTTCTTTTATTATTATATTATTACTAACAATTACTCTATATTTTATTGACAAAAATATTTTATTACAATATTACAATTTAGAAAATCAATCTATTTATAATATAAATTCCTTTTTCCATGACATCTGAATATAGTATAATATTTCATGCACTATTGCAGCTAGCATGTAAAAATGGGTATGTAACCTTCGAACCGCAACCAATGATTAACCAATTTTTCATATTTGTATATTTTTATGTTTTTATGTTTATATGTTTTTATGTTTTTATATTTTTATATTTTTATGTTTTTATGTTTTTATATTTTTATATTTTTATATATTTATATTTTTATATTTTTATATTTTTATATTTTTATATTTTTATATTTTTATATTTTTATATTTTTATATTTTTATATTTTTATATTTTTATATTTTTATATTTTTATATTTTTTTATTTTTATATTTTAATATTTTAATATTTTTTTATTTTTATAATTTTTTATTTTTATAATTTTTTATTTTTATACTTTCATATTTTTTTATTTTTATATATTTATATTGTTATATTATATTTTTTTATATTTTTATATTGTTACACTTTAATATTTTTATATATTTTTATTTTGTTATATTTTTATTTTTTCTATTTATATTTTTGTTTTTATATTTTTTAGTTTTTGATAAAATTTTTCATCATTGATTGGATATAATTTCTATACTACGAGTAGAACTCTTTTGAAAAGAGTATTGCCCCCACTTTCAAGTTATGAGTGCGGCCCTGTTTTGCGCATAATACCCATTACCTATAGTTTACAGAATTGCATTACAACCTCTAACGGGAAGCCATACATGAACAAGTGGATGGATAGACACGCTGCACAAAAATCCTGCCGTTGGCCAAGAAAGAAAATAAACAACAGCAACAACGGAGGCTATTGGATTGGTTCTAAAATTCAGTTAGAAAAGACAAAAGGTAAAAAGGACTAAAAATGCAGGAAACAACTTCAAGAATATACAAACGAACGAACAACAATAAACAAAAGTCAATTGCATTTATGTCGAAAACAAAAGAAGCGTATGTGTTGCTCCTTTTTGTTCCAGACGGATACACATGGATTGAGCTGTGCTAAGCTGTGTGTGTGTGCGGGCCCAGAACCAAAGGAATCCTTAGGATCTTTCTGCATCTGCAGTCGCTGGTGAAGGCGACGACGATGATGATGGTGTTGTTAGACCATCTTCCACAAAGTGGACTAGACCCCCAGGAGCAACAATTCTAATGGAAAATAAATAGTGTACGAAAAACATTGCAGGAACCAAAACAATACACAAAATGCGGGAAAAAACAGACGCACTCAGATAACAATAGCAAAAACGAAAGATGGTTGTTGTTATTTAGGAGTTGAGCAAGTTTTGCGCTAAAAGCCAAGAATCAATTGCAGTCTAAACGAAAACTACAAAAGAGAAATACAGAAAATGGAGGTAAAATTCAAAGAACAACTAATGCGGATAGATCCACCTGTATATATGTTGTTCAGCAGGGCAGGAGTACGCTGAAATAACTATGTTCATTAAATTTAAGAAATGGTCTTCATTAAATATTTTTTATTCTCCACAGATTATTTTTTCTTAATCTTAAGACTAGTGGAATTGTCATTGTTTTACAGAATAAAACAAGGACAATTCATACATACTTAGGATTAAGGTAACTTACTTAATATTAAGGAAATTGTCTTTATTTTTCGTATCAGATGCCATTGTTTAATAGATTAGCACGTCTATTTTAAAAATTCACGAAAAGGTTGATAAAAATTTAAACGTTGCTCTAATCATCTTTAAATTTCTATGAATAAGGCTCTTAATCTTTAATTGTAAGAACGAAAAATAAAGAACCGAGAGTTGAGAATTTAAGAGAGTATAAACTGCTAACAAATATTTAATATTAAATATTTTGCTTTAAATACATGATAATCTGAAAACAAGGACAATCATTTTTAAATTATAGAGTTTGAATATTTATTGCTTTTAACATTGGAACTATGATATTTCATATATGAAATTAACATAATTTTAATAAATATAATAAGAAAATTGTTTTCGTCTGAAGAAAAAATACCATTGATTTGCTGATAAGGAAATTTTTTAAATATTAATAACTCTTAGCTATAAGTATGAGGTGTACTCATTTTTAAAAATACCCCGACAAACTAATTATGTTCATTAAATCTACAAAATTTTCTTTATTAAAAATTCTTCATTCTCCACAGATTTTTTTGAAATTTATTAACATTTCATACCTAAGCTTGAGACAAGTTGAATTTTCATTCTTTCCCAGACGAAAACAAGCGCTATTCATTGTTAGAATAATGATTATTTGCTTAATATTAATATTAAAACTTGCATTTAAGACACTTTCTAAATATTGAGTAAATTATTTTCATTATAGTTACAATAGTACTTGGTTTAAGGATTAGGATGTCTTCGGAGTAAAATCTAAAGTAAGATGTTCATTCTTAAATTACTCCCTTACTTACACAGAACAAAATTTGTCTTAAAATTAAAGATTTCTGCCAAAGCCGACCTTCATCTTTGAAATAAGTACGTTTTGTACTTAATTAATTAAGAAAATGTTTTTATTATTAATGAAATTACCTATATATTAAGTACAAAATTAAGGGCGTCTGTACTGTAATCTGTAATGTAAACTGTAATCTTCGAAAATTAAATTTAACGTTCAATATCAAATGTTGCTGGAGCTCCTTTCAAATTCCTACTTTAGTATTTGACAAAAATAAATTGACAGAGGTATGAAAATATAACGTTCGTTTGATTGTTTTTTTTGTACGTCTGCAATTTCTAGAAAGTCAGGTGCAGTGCACTCAATGAGGGAACGTGAGGATTTTTCTTTGGCATTGTCTGATAAGTATTTGTCGTTTGTTTGTCTATGCTCCAATAACACTCGTATGGGATTCGGGACTCCTCCAGTTAGATGTACCCCGAAAATTCCACACAGAATTGGATATTTTTAAATGGAAACGTGCTTCAATAAGGCAAAAGTGCTTTAGTGTTATAAGATCAGCGGAAAGGTAAAGTAAACTAAAGATATCTATATGTCGTTATGCCAATGTTTGTTTGTCGAGGAATATTGGAAAATTGCAAACAATTTTTCCGCAGAGGGGGGAAGTGAGACAATTGTAGATGAAATTAATAAACTGGTAAATATAGGGAGTAAATATGTTTTGGATAAATATATAGTTTTTAGCCAAAAACAAATAAAATAGGTTGTAGATATTGGAACTGAAAGACATGTACATTATTGTAAATTACTTCGGCTTTCAAAGTTTAAACATAAATCATATTTCTTCAATTATTTTCTAAAATTGTATTTGCCGGTGCTAAAGTAAAATATGTACCTATTTTTGTACATGTTATCTATTATTTAAATCTTTTTTAGAAATTTAAAATAATTCAAAACTTAAAATTTTTGGAAGATATAAAAAATTATTTAATCTTGAAAAATCTTTCTTTCCACAACATTCCTTGACCACTGCTGCGATATGCATTTATCTAAAAAAAATAAATCCATTGCTTTCAACTTCGAATCCTTTGAACTCGCCTTTCGTCAATTTAGTTGTGTTATATTCAATTTCCCTTTTTTGTAACTAACAACACCACACGTACAACATTCAAAGTCATAGTAGATACACTACACTAACAAGGATGCAATATTAATAACAATTACTTAAGGAAGTTTTACACTATATAGAATATCCTCGAACAATGCAACAGCTCACAAAAAAAGGACAAAAGAAAAATGTTAACTATCACAACAACAAATAAGCGAAGCAAAGCAACGCAATCCAAGTCAAGGCAGAGTCAAGTCAAGCCAAGCCAAGCCCAGCCAAGGACAAAAGGAAGCGCAACACGACATTATCAATAATCGATAGAATTTATTTACAAATGCAAACATAAATCCCAACAATGATGTCCTCCTCCAGGACGAGACCAATACTAACACTGCTCCATTTATGTTTGCCCACAGTGTGGGTAGATGTTAGTGTGTTTGTGTCTCAGGATATCGGTTTTTTTTTTGCTGCTCAGAATTCTTGACAATTTGTGTTAAAATAAAAATTCATGAGATTTGCACTTTTTCTTTGGGTTTTTTTCTTTTTCCCCAGGAATATAAGGATAGAAGGATGTCGATGCAGTTGGTTGGTTGGTTCGATGGTTGTTTGGTTGCTTGGCTGACTGCGCATTATAAATACCAAAAAAGAATGCCAATATCGGTTTTTATTGCTTCCACAATAGCAGAAAAAGAGCAGCAGCAGCAGCTGGAAAAAATGGAAGCAGTGACTGCGATACAGATACCCATAGAACGGCTATATATATACATATGTAAAGTATCAGAAAAATACTATGCAGTTATGCCATATTTGTGCGTATGTATATTTTAAAAATAACAAAAAAAACATTTTTACATTGTTTTGGGAAATTCCAAAAAATTTTCTAGAAAAATGTTGAAATAATTTAAACATTTGAAATGCCTGAAATAATTTAAACATTTGAAATATTGAAATAACTTAAACATTCGAAATGTTGAAATATTTCAAACATTTGAAATGCTGAAATTTTTTAGCCATTTAAGATATTGAAATATTTCAAGCATTTTTATGTTTTAGCTGTCTTTGTTTTAGGGGGTGTGGATAATACGACCGTTTTTGTCGAGTTTATAACGCTAATAAAACTGTTATTACGTGTACAATTGCAGAAGAGTCCGGATATTCCACAGTCATCATATTTCCGAATTTGGTAACGCTTTGGGGGAGAAGAGTGAACTACTAGGGTCGATGGTTGAATTTGAATTAAGTTAGAAGAATATATTACCACATACAAAATTATAAGTCATTACTTTCGCGAGTTATATGTAACCAGATAGACGGACGTACATACGAAGAAATCAGTTTCAGGATATCCTTCTAAAAATTTCTATTATGTTAAATTCAATTTACTGCTTCCATAAGTATTCCAGCTGATTTAAGTTAAAGACATACATTATTGCTATTGAATTCTAAAGATGATAGAGTGGTATCTATCGAAACTGCAGTCAATTATACCAAACAACTAAAACCCTCTACCAATTTTTGCATTTGTTATTATTTTTTTTTGCAATAGACAGAAAGTACCTGAAACTTCTGACTGAATTTCTATTTTTAAAGATTTGCCACAAAGACAGTGGTCTTTAAAGTAATTGCTTTAAGTACTTAATATGAGGACTATTTCATTGGAAAAGGGTGTTTCCTTTAGATTACAGAACTTTAAAATGTACAAGTAAAAAAGTTCAGTCGGGTAAACCGACTTATGAATCCCCTCACCTTGAGTCCCAAAAAATATTAATAAATTTATTTAATTATTTTGTTTTAATTAAATTATTATCAATTTAAATTGCATTTAATAACTTTACAGTATGTACCGGTATTAAAGATATAAGCTGTTAACTTTTGGTGTAATATGGTCCACTTGTGTGGGGGTACCAAAAGGGGGAGCCAATAACGGCCACTTTTCTCTAGACTCTAGGTACTATAAAAGCATTGCACTGTACGAAATTTCAAGTATTTGTTTGCACTGGTATTAAAGTAAAAGCTGTTAACTTTTGGTACAAAAACGTCCATTTGTGTGGAAGATGCCAAAAATGGCGTGACAATAACGACCATTTTTCTCAGGACTCTTGGTACAACAAAGGCTTTACACTGTACAAAATTTCAAGTATTTGTATGGACTGGTATTAAAGTTAAAATCGTTTAACTTTTGGTTCAAAATTGTCGATTTGTGTGAGAGGTACCAAAAAGGACGTGGCAACTTCGCCCATTTTTGTCGAGGTAATAGTGACTAATAAACTAATACTATGTGTAGAATTTCGGAGGATTCAAATAAGTTCTATAGAAGTTATTAAATTATCAATATTTTTTTTTTGTTCAATTCGTTTATTTAGATTCATCCATTTTTTTATATACTTAAATAAACAATAGTTACAATATAATTAATGTATACAACGCCCCATGTTGGGAACTTTAGTACAATCTTTTTACATTTTATATATATTCAACAGTGTAATAAATAGTAATCCATATATGGTATTATAAGAATTAATACAATGAAAAAATAGAAAAAACATCACGTATATATTTTAGTTAAGATAAAAGGGGTCAGGGTATAAAAGAGGAAATTCCCGAAAAGAGTATACTTTCTGTTAAATGAGCCAATAGTACTTGTTGGAGATTTTCTCTCTATCTATAATAGGTATGGTAGTGTTGAAACGTATGTTAGCTTCATTATCTGTGGTGATTTCTATGGCCTTTGTTGTGGCCCTACGATAATGATTGTAGAAAATTGGAATACCAACATCATTTTGTATAACTTTTCGACTATCTAGATATAAGAAGGCTTCTGGTGGCACAAAACCATCTCGAATAGTGTTCTCTATATATGCCGTATTAGTATAATAAGGGGCACTAATTAATGTATTTTCTTAAATTATCAATCTTAATCGATTTTCTTCATTGTATTTTAATTTCAAAACAAATGAATGTAAAACACAGCTTCTATAGGGCTAACGGGTAAAATCGGATGAAACATCTATATGGGAGCTATATCTAAATCTGAAAAAATTTCTTCAAATTCAATAGGCTTCTTTCTAGGTACAAAAAACTCCTATCTGCACAATTGCAGCACGATCGGAGTTCAATTGCAACCTGTACTCACCGCACAACTTTAGATGGACGGACATACATGGTTAAATCGACTCTGCTAGTGATTCTGAGTCGATAGGTATACTTTAAGGTCTAGCTGTAGGATTTCTGGGTATTACAAACATCTGCCATGAAACAAACTTATAATACCCTGTACCACACTGTGGTGTAGGGTATAAAATTAACGAGGATCTGGCGATGGATACTGACTGCAACTGCAACTTTGTAGTAAATATTACGGCCAAAATTTTTGTGGATCGTGTTAACCTTTTAGCTCCCCCACATATCGGTAATATTTGGCTCTATTTTAACAAATTGTAAAAACAGCGCGTTACGAAGTTAGATATATAAGTCGCGAATTTAGATATAAGAGGTCTGTTCAATAGAAAAGGTGCATTTTGAAATTTCGCTGGCTGCGTGCATTCGATTAGCGATTTTTTTATGTTGGCTCAATTGTTTCGAAAATATGTTCTTAGTTGAGTTTGTTTGTGTTTAGGCACATAACCGTTAGACGTGTTTTCCTTGTTCGGCGATTCGGTTTTTATCGTCTGGATCTTCCAGAAAGAGCGTCGTCTTCTCGACCTTGTACAACTTGTAAACATTTTTCTGACTTAGAGTACAATCACCATATGCCACTCTCAACACTTTAAGTGCATAGCACCTAATTCAAATTTTAACACAAAATTTTATGCAAATTCTTTGATCCATTTTTTACACTGCAGAAAATTGCCGAACAACTAAGAACATATGGGTTGGTTGGCTTTGGAGGCTGCAGTGGTTTAGATCTAATTCGCATAGAACTGCGACTTAAGAAACCCCCTAAAAGGTCTAACGGGGTCAAATCGCATGATCTCGGTGACCAGTTCACATTAGCTCCACGTGAGGTGACCATGCTCTCAAATCGCTCCTGCAGAATGTCCAATGTAGATGGGGTAAAAAACATCCAATTCAGGCTAAACGAAGTTGGTAATCATCGATCTATAACGATCGCCGTTGACGATGATGGTCTCGCCAACGTTGTTCTCAAAGAAGGTAATCATTGAGCTATAGCGATCACCGTTGACGATGATGGTCTGGCCAACGTCGTTCTCAAAGAAGGATTGAAACTGGGCAATATCGGTCATTTGTTGGATATAGCCCCCATATATCCGATTTCAACTAATCGGGCTGAAAATTGGTAACTGGGGCTGTAGTTATAGCTCCATGTTTTGATATAGCCTTCATACAAAGGACCTTCTAGATTTGACTTCGTACCAACACAAAACCTCAATTGTGCTGAATTTTTGGCTTAATTAGTTTATTTGTACCCGAAACCATTCACCTTTGATCAATGGTGGAGGGTATTTAAGATTCGTCGTGGCCGAACTTAATCAGCCTGTACTTGTTCTTTTTATTCTGCTCTGATAGGGTGGTGTAGGATGTAATATATTTTGATCCGCCCGACTTTAGCCCTTCCGTACTGGTTTTAAGTATAAAGAGTCTTTTTTTTATTGCTTAGAATGCCACAACTTTAAGAGTAGGACAGTATTTTTTTAGTGTAGGTACTTTGGTTACACTCCTATCTGCACGCTGAGATTAGGTTCTGTTAGGTTAAAGGAAATGTGACGTCTAACGTATCATGTCCATGGGCATATAATTAAACCAGTGGATCGGCATGCTGTGCGTTCCTTATCTATGATCTATTTTAACTCACAAGAGTTAACAAAATGGGTACTACACTGAAGACTAATGATGACTTTGGAGCAATTCTTTAATTTTTTGACAATTTTTATTCCAGTGTAGGCACGAATTCCCTCGTGTTTGATATCTTCCTATCAAGATCTCTGAAATAAGTCAGATCTGGTAATTTTCCGGATCCAAATTGTAGGGATCTTGTATGTGCTGTCTTGCATTCGTTATTATCTGTTTATCGTAGGCGGTGCAGATGTGTTTGACAAATTGAGTATCCTGTTAGAATTTTTTGGTCAAATTCATAGCTATTTTCCAACATTGTTAACATTATTTTGGAATTGCTCAAATACAAAACACATACCCATATAAGCAGTACTCACATATACATGTCTATGAATGATAAACATATATTGATCTCCTACAAATAAGACCATAAGTGGAAGTTGCTCGGTTTCAACGGAAGCGTTAACTCAACAACACAGCAGCAACATAGACACGCATACACTCACAAATACTACAATACAACGATTCAAAAAAGAAAGATGGAGGGAGAAAAAAATCTGAAAGTCAATATCCCGTTTTGCATAATGCAATTTTTATTGATAGTTTTATTTTAGTTACATCCGCCCCAAGGTGAAATTTACACAGAGTATGCAGAACAATTGCATGCGATTTCCTTGTTGGATCGAGGGTAAATTTGTTACATACGAATGTATGTAGGAGTAAATACTCGTAACGATATTATATGATTGTAGATATGTATATATGTATATAATATGCATTTAAGTTGGCTTATAAATTCTGTGAATATTTTATTTTGAAATTTTCATATCATTTTATAGAGATTAATGTCATATCTGGCGGAGACAGAGGTTTATGTGAAGCAATTTTCACTGGAAATATATCATAATATTGTAAATACATATATCATAAGAGATTGAAAACTATTTTATATGGAAATGTTGTAAATGGGTTTATTAACATGGGAAACAGTTTCACATATGGTGGAATAAAATGAAAAACAAAAACAATGAGTAATATAATACATATGGTACTGGTATTTTGTGTGGGATCCTGAAAGGCAGAATCACAGGACTGTAGGCACTATAACACTGGTACCAAAAAAACGGCAGGGACCAGCTCGCCCCATTTTAAAATTTTAAAATTTGGTTTTTCATTGATTCGACACTTCTACAGCGAAAACATAATATAGTTACTGAAATTGCGACTAAAACAACCGAAATCATTGATACAGCATTTTTAGCACATTTTCCAGAGAAACTTAGCATGGACAACAATTATTGATTATGGTCGTTGAATAATGTGCCCATAACATCGTTAGTTTTTGTCGGATTTTCATAAAAAGTACCCTGTTTTCTTTGTAAAAGTGTTTTTTCTAATGCTAACATTTAAAATATTTACCATTACGAATAAAATCCCACAAATCCCCAAAAATATTTAAAAAAAATCACAATTGGGATTTTTCTTTGCAATCGGTTAAAAAAAATTTACAGAAAAATTATGAAATTGCAACGAAAACTACCAAAATTTTTGACAATTAGTGAAGCTGTATTTTTTGGACATTTTACGGAGAAACTTAGAATGGACAACAACTATTGTCTATGCACGTCCACTCATTTGCCAATGACTTATGTACTTTTAGTCGGATTTTTTTGTGAAAACGTTTCTCTTAACAATCTCCTAATTCCCAAAAATTTTCAAAAAAAAACTCCAAAAAATTTAGATTTTTCATTCAAATCGGTTGACTGTATAAGTAACAACAGATTTGTTTCCATTTTTCTCCAAATTCCCCTGCTCGTCGCTCTGTCTAACCCATTTTTTGGATTTCCTAACAATTTCTAGGAACTGGGGTATTACATACACAATTTAAACATTTTTGGTTTATAGAAAAGACTTTTACATGCACTGAAAAATATTTGTCATAAAATTAAAGAAATGCTCCAAAGACGTATTTCGTTTTTAAAATAAGTACATTTTGTAATTAAAATATAGATAATTTCAATAATATTAAGTAATTTGCTTAATTTTAAGTAAATTTTCTTAATTTTATGTAAAAAATTTACTTATTTTGAAGACTAAGGACGTCTTTGGAGCATTTCTTTAATTTCATGACAAATTTTTTTTCAGTGTGGAAAACAAAATATAGTTAAAAAATAGCCACTAAAACTACCGAAATTATTGACAAATCATTGCAGGTGTATATTTAATACATTTTACAAATAAACTTAGTATGGCATAGGAAAACGTGTGATCCTTACATTTTAGGTTTAGGATGTGTTTAACAACATTTCCTGTAACACTACGAGGAACATTTTTGGTGAACATTTCAATCATCTAGCTCTTCAACCTTATGGGTCTTTTTTGTATTTTCTTTGGGGAAGGGTAAAAATAACCACCAAAACAGGTGTTTAAGGGGTCAAAATGTTTTAGTAAAATATTTGCCATAAAATTCTACTACTCGTATAAGTCTCTGAATACACCAAAACACAAAACTCAACTTAAATGCCAGAAATAAGTCAAAACTTAAAATACATTTTTAGATTAATTTTTTACATTTTGGTGGTAAACCTAAAAGAGAACTTTAAGTTTTGACTTATTTTTGTCATTTAAGTTGAGTTTTGAGTTTCGTTGTATTCAGAGACTTATAGTAGAAATTTATGACAAATATATTTGTGAAATAGTTTGACCCGCTAAACACCTGTTGTAGTGGTGGTTTTACCCTTCTCAATAAAGAAGGCCATATAGACCCCTAGATTGAGTAGCTAGAGGGTTAAAATGTTCAACAGAAATATCTCCCACAAAATTTACTATAAGTCTCTGAATACACCAAAACTCAACTTAAATGCCGGAAATAAATCAAAACTAAAGATCCATTTTTATATTAATTTTGTACTTTTTAGAGTTGTTAAAAAACTAAACATCGATTTTAAGATTTGACTTATTTTCTAACAGAATCCTTTGACGGAAATTGCTTTTTCTTGTTCCACAGTGTTATAAAAGTTAACTGGTGTACCCTTAACTTGGCTACTTTTAGTCGGATTTTCTTAAACAAACTATAATTTTTTAAAACTATTTTCTCTAAGACAACGACTGCAAAATTCCGGAAATTGTCCGCGGATTCCCAAAAATATTTCAAGAATTCGACTTTTTATCCCCTACTATGCATCTGTAGAATTTCGTTGCTCTGTCTCTCCCAATTTGCGGTTTTTCTTAAATATGTTTAGGAATTGGGAGATTGTATTTGAAATTTTCAAAAGAAAACAGGATAAACTTTAAAAAATTTAGAGTAAAAATACAAAGGATATAGGCAATGGCTCTTTTGCGCCGCAAATTCAAGTCGTGGCGATGTCAATTGGCCGCCAAGATCATGTGATTTGACACCGTTGGACTTTTTTCTTTTGGGTTATTTGAAAGAAAAGGTGTACGTCGATAAGCCAGCAACAATTCAAGAGCTAAATTCGGCACATTAACGGCATAGAACCTCAATTATGCCTCAGCGTCATCGAAAATTTAGACCATCGGAGGGAGGTGTGCCGCCGAGGTCGCGGCGGCCATTTGGCCGATATTTTGTTCCATACATAATTGAACCATACCAATATTATCATAATCAAAAGAAATGACAATAAATTCCTAAATAATTTGTGTTTTATTCAAAATCAACATCAGCCCTTAAAATTCAACCGCCCGTAAAACTATTTTCTCTAAGACAACATTTTCAAAATTCCGCACATTGTCCACTAATTCCCAAAAATATTTTAAAAATTCGACCTTTTATTGCAATTGTTGAATTTACAAAATAATTTTAACTTAATTCCCCTAATATGTATCTGGAGAATTTCGTCGCTCTGTCTATCCCTATTTGCCGTTTTTCTTAAATATGTTTAGGAATTGGGGGATTGTATTTGAAATTTTCAAACGAAAAAAAAGGATAAAGTTTAAAAAATAGAGAATAAAAATACAAAAGCTATGGGCAAAGCAGTGAAGCTGTATTTAACATATATGTTATAAATTAATCTTAGCAAGGACAACAACCTTTGATTATGAACTAATGCTACCATAACTTCGTTTTTTTAGTCAGATATTTTCTGAAATAGTACCTTGTTTTCTTTGTAAAAGTGTTTTCTACAGTCAAAAATTAATTTGTCCAAAACATTCCCCGAATTCCCAAAAATATTTAAAAAAACCCAAAAAATTTCATTTAAATTGGTGGACTGTATAAGAAACCACAGATTAATTTCCATTTTTTCTTAATTTTTTTTAAACTGTACTTTATTCTTTTTGTAAAATCTATTTACTTAAGCTAAAAATGCAAAAACGTCCCAACCCAATCCCCTAATTCTTAAAAGAAGTTAAAAATCCCAAAAATTGTGGTTTTTATTCCAATTAGTTTAATGGTGAAGAATAGTTAAAAAAATTACCACTAAAACTACCGAAATTTCAGGCCAATAGGTAAATGTGATTTTTTAGCACATTTTACTTGCCAACTTAGCATGGACAACAACCATTGTTTATGAACATTCACTAATATACCCATAACTTTGATAGTTTTAGTCGAAATTTCTTAAACTTTAGCCCCTGTTTTGTATTCCAAATGAGTCTTGGATCGGAACTATCTGCTCGTAATGGAGTTTTCAAATTTATTTCTCTGGACCCAAATATTTTCCGAAAGTATCTCTTTGTAAAATCGTTTTCTCTAAACTAAGAATTCTTTCCCCACACAATCCCTTAATTCCCGAAAATTTAGATTTTTTATTTCCATATTGTGAATGGTTTATTTCCAGATTTGTATTCATTTTTTCCATATTCCTCCCCCACCCACTGTGCATCCTTCCATATGTCTGCCTGTGCTTGTAAACAGACACCCGTTTACAAGCACAAAGTTTAGCTAATAAAGTTTAATTTTCCATATCTTAATGTTTAGCCTTTATTTTTAAATGACATCATTTACCATATTCAGTCTCTCCAATACTCTAAAAAAAGGGATTGGTCATCATTGAAATCGGATACTTACCGGTAAATTTAGCAACACCTTTAAAATTAATATCATCAATGATAATAGGCTCTGACCGTCCTTTGGCGTTAACAGCAAAAATAATCATACGATATGTAGCCAGGGGATCCAAATTATCGATGAAAAATGTAACCGGACTTGATGTGTGCTAAAAGAATTGAAACGAAGAAAAGAAGAAAATGGAAAAACCCATGACAAACTTTTTCATAAATTTTATTTATTTATATATTGTGTCTTTGTTGGACAAAAAAAATGAAATAAAAATAAATTGAAAGGAAAAAGGGGGGCAACACTTCGGAAACATGACTAATAGAAGCACGTTTCTCTAATTTCATTTCGGTGTAACAAAAAACAAGAGAAAAAACGAAACTTTGTTACAATCATTTTTTTCCAGGCAGTTTAAAAGAAATTATAAACAATAAAACTTTTCCTTCGAACTGCTCCTTCTTCGCCTGCCCCTCACTCCATTCAGCTATTACTAAAATCTCTTTTTACTTTTTTATTTTTTAGGAATAAAATAGACCCTTTAACAAAAAAAGCAACAACAAAGAAGCACAAGCTGAAGCGGAAGAAAAAACGAAATATAGCAACAACGACAACCTCATTTCCAGGACATAAAGTTTAAAGTCAATTTCTTATGGGGTAGCTCAAGTTATTATTTTAAATTGGAGATGAGTGCCTTGTCTTGTCCTGTCTTGTCTTGAGGAAGGTTTGCTCCTTCGCTCGTACGTTTGTTCCTTTATTGCGCTGCCTTGGTTTCTGTTCTATTATATTTTTTTTTGTTCCTGTTGAACAGGGAAACTTTCTTAACTTTGTTGACATTGTAACATTTCACGTGTGTATGCAGATAAAGGAGATATGAAGCCATAGATAGATATATTTTTTACACACATATGGAAATACATATACATTCAACAGAGGTATGTATGTACGTGTATATGTGCAGGAGTATATAACATTACTCATTTGGGTTCCTCGCACATATTTTCAGTCTACGTGAAGGTTTATAACTGTTGTTATTCTCGAAATATACTGGTAGTCTTATGGCATGTCATATGTTTAGAGTTGCCAGGCACTTGGGAGACAAACATTTATATATTCTATTAAAGAGCTATAAGAGGAGAATAATAATGGTAAACTCTAAAAACAAATACTTCCTAAGGTTAATATAAATTTTTAATCTTAGACATTATTGATAATGATGGACAAATAATATACCTTTTTCGCAATAATCGAATATAAGTCGGAACGAAGACTACAATAGGAAGCGACTTATGAATCATCCCCTCGGTAGTTTAGCAGCTTTAAGCGGTAGTTTATAGACAATTAAGTGAAGCTGTGTATTTAGAACTTTTTATCTATGACATTAGTATGGACAAGAACCACTGATTATGAACGTTAACTAATGAGGTCATCATTTCTGTAGTTATTTGTAAAAGTGTTTTCTCTTAACTAAAAATTAAAAAAAAGTCTGGATAGAATCGCCGAAATTCCCAAAAATATTTTAAAAAATCGTGATCGTAAATAAAGAGATGATGTTCTTGGTTCTGTACACATACGTCAGGGGGTTTTATATACTCATATCTTAGATGGTTCTAACTCTACCCGGTTGGTAGGCTAAGGTAGGATGTTATGCTGTTATACAGAGACAGCATAAGAGAAGAAGGATCAAATTAAGGTCAGGTCAACAAATGTACGGTTAGATTAACTACGTGTAGGTAGGTGTAAAACTAAAAAAAACTATAATTGGCAAAAATAATTTTTTTATTCCACTTAGTACCATAAAATTTATTTTTCCACAAATTTTAACTTTGATAACCAATAACTAACAATTTTTCAACATTGACGGAAAATGACAAAATTCTATATTTTTCTATATTTGTCGTATATATTTTCAAAATTTATTCATTGATTATTCCTTTACATAATTCAAAAGGTTTTATCTGCCCCTAGGCGCCATATTGACTTCTGGAGGTAAAAAGGACGTGGTTCCAGAAATATAAAAAAATAAATTTAAGAACACATTTTTTTGTGGGGTAATACTCGTAGTTTTAGAAAATGAAAACCTTAAAAAAGATCTAAAAAACATCTAAAATTAATTACCATAAAATTGATTTTCCACAAATTTTATCTTTGACAACCCAAAACAATTCACCTAGAAGGCATAGCACCATTTCCATGCACTCATTTCATAGACTGGAAAATTATCTATCATATGCCATTTAAATTATGCGATTATCTTATTCGGTTCAAACGATATGATTTTCGCAACGAAAAACTCAAATGGCGCCACTGTGCATCGTTTAGAAGAGAACACAAAGGACAATTTTTATGTGTTTTTTTTTTAATTATAATTTTTTTTGCGAAAATTTGTAAAAATTTTTTAAAAGCTTTACATTTTGCCAAAAAAATTGCTCCCCTTAGATTTTTTTTCAAATTTACACAGAATATGCACTGGACTCAAAACAGTAATTGGATTTTTGGGAACTCAATATTTTTATAAATCGGCTTCAAGTGAAAATAAAAATTTGGTGAAACCCAAAAAAAAAATGTTCTCATTTTATTAAAATTCCAAATCCCCATAAAATGTTGAAAATATTTTTTTTTCCAAAAAATATATGATAACGATATCTTATTTAGCAACTTTTTAAAAACTTTTTAGGCAAACATAAAATTCATAGGGTAATATTAAATATGACCCGAATTCTAAATATCTAAGGTAAAAATTCGAAACTTTGGCTATAATATTAAATCTATTTTCTATTCATTAGAAGGTTATGTTTTCTTTGGCATGGTTAAATTTTTTCAGATCTAGATGGCGCTGCCGATGAAAAACGTCTAGTTTGAATTTTCTAATTTCGTTGCAAGCTTTCATTGGCATGAAATGATTAAAAGCTTGATTTTTATTTCTTCTTACTAGCAACAGCTCTATTTTTTGCAATATGAATCTTTAACAATAATGAGACACAGATGGCGCTTTTGATAAAATCATTTAGAGATTTCAAATTTCAGATTTCATTTCACATTTGAAACTACGTATATGAAAATAGTTATTAAAAAAGATATCTAGATGGCGCTGCCCCGCAAAAAGGCGGGTGTGAATGTTATCATTAAATTTTAGGATAAATTGTCTCACATAGACTTTCTTCAGGTATAGCACGAATTCTATTGTAAATTGGTCATTGGCCAAGTTAGTTCAGATATCAATAATGTAAGTTTTTAATATGGGACTTGGTCATATGCCACAAGGGTCCTATACCAGAAAAAGATAGAGACGACACTGTCGTTGAAAATCACCGAGTTTGAATTTTCTATTTCCTTTGCAAACTTTCTTTGACATGAACTATTTGAAAGCCTGATTTTTATTTCTTCTTACTGACATCTGCTTTATTATTTGCGAAATGAACCTTTAATAATAATGAGACATAGATGTCGCTTTTGAGAAACATCATTTTGAGATAAAATCGTCACTTCAAATTTGAAACTACGTAAACAACATAAAATTTTCGATGAAGTAAAAACTCTTTGTATAATAGGCTATCTTGGAATATTATTACCAATATAAAGCCATACTAAAAAGAGATCCAGATGGTGCTGCCCTGGAATATAGTCTGGTGTGAATATCATCATCAAATGTTAGGAGAACTTCTCTCACACAGACTTTCTTCCGTTAAAAGAACAACCTCTATTATAAATTGGTTATTGGTCAAGTAAGTTCAGATATCAGTAACATACGTTTTGAATCCTTGGACTTTGTGCTTTGCCACAATGGTCCTCCACAAGACAGACATGCAGATGGCAATGCCCATGAAAATCCTCAAGTTTGAATTTGTTCAACTTCCTTTGGCAACAAAGGTTAAAAGGTTTATTTTTATTTATTCTTACTGCCAATAACACCATTATTGGCAATATGAAACTTCAACTGAAATGAGACATAAATGGCGCTGTTGAGAAAAAATAATTTAGAGTGAAAAATCATGATTTCACATTTGGAACTGCGCAAACGACAGCTAAATTTCGATGAAATAAAAACTCATTGTTCCTATCAGTCGACAAATAAAATAAAGTGACTCGATCTGACATTTGTGTTCGCCCAGATGACAGCAAAGAGAGATAGAGAAACCAAAATTTACACTGAAATGATTACATTTTCGTACGAGTTCATTTTCGTGCGACTTGTCGCTGTGATTATTGTGGTTAGTGAAACCTAAATCAGCTGTTTGTCGTCTGGTAGGCGAACGAAAGCAACATTTTAAGTTACAGAAACAGGCTGTAAGTTAAATCTATATTATTTTCATTGGAAGGTCTTTCTCTTTTTATATATCAGACAAATGGCAACCCTTGAGTGTTTCTATGCACTTTCATATGTATATGTAAATAAATGTCACAATGTCTGTGCGTTTATGTGTGTGTATATGTGTGACAGGAAAACTTATCATGTGCTGACTTTTCCTGTACGACTACATGTCACATCCACGGGATGTTCTAAGACTCTTTCTAGAACCATCATTTACTGGTGCTAGATGTGGAAATGTGTCAATTTATAAACCTCAGCTCTCAAGGAAAGCTAATGAAGGATGGGCGGAGCGGAGCAGAAGAGTCAAACATACAAGGAGATTTTGTGATTAGAATTGTTTTTCTTGGAAGTTATTAAGCAATGCTCTGGTAATATTTTAATGATATTTCTTTCTTCTTATAAATAAGACAATTAGGTTTAAAGGATATTTTTTAATTCGAAAAATTAATACACTAATTTTTTTTCAAACAAAGGATATTTTTCATAAATATTTATTTAATAAATTAAAGCATTTGCTATTTTTCAGTTAAACTTAAATAAAACATATATCAATTCAGCTAGGTTCTTAAGAGATTAACTTTTTAATTTGCAATTCAAATTACCAATTATATCTCAAAATTCTTTTTGTAAGGTTTAAATTGAACTGTCCATCTTAGTGAAAGCTTGTTCATTACGCAAATTGTTTAAGTTTCGATATACTACAAAACAAAAACTATTCCACATATGTGTGTATGCATGTGCATCTAAATATCAATTATTCAATTGCCAGATTGCCTGATATTATCCATGTTGCAAATGGTTCCCAAGGTTTTCTTTTACAAGTTTTTGTTTTTCTGGGAAATAAAACAAAATACCCTCCACCCACATCTTATATGTGCATCTTGAAACTAACTTTGCACTCATGAAAAGTTTACCATAAACCACAAAAAGAAGAAATGAAACAAACAAATTACCTCAAAAATCAACCATAGCCTGTACACCTTTGGAACACACACACGCACGTACACATCTCCCGAATATCTTGTTTTAGGTTTGTATTTGATTTTCCATTTTGTTTTGTAGGGAAACGGAAGCAAAAACTCCTCTCCAGCATGCTTGGTTCATAGAAACTTTTTTAATTTCGGCAATTGATATTTTTTTTGGCTTGGCAAAAAACCAGATACAAACTGGGAAGGGAAAACAAGTAAGAAGAAATTTAATTTCTTTCAGAGCGTACACTCTTGGCCAAGATGTAAAAACTGTGGCAAAAAGAAGATCAGCTAAAACTTTGCCTGATTGCTCTAGGGGCCCAGAAACCAAAGACTAGAATTAATTTTTTAAGTTAAATAAAACACACATATGAAGGTGTGTGAGTTTGCTTGTGTGTGCGTGTGACCATGTGTGTGATAAATGTTCATACAAATAATTAACTTCACATTATATAATTGCTGCAGCTTCCACAAAGTTTTATCTAACAAGTCCAAGTTTTTTTTTGTGTTTTAGCAAATGACAGCATCGCAGGTAAGTCATTCATGTTTGTACCCTACACTAGGCTTCTATTATGACGTGTGACATTTGTTTGTAATGCCAAAAAGGAGAGGAATTAGACCCATAATTTATTACACCTGTCTTTTTGACTGAAGCACAATTTGCAAAATGAACATATTGACAAATATACTTTAAGGTAAATTGGTTCGTAGAGTTTCTTCCTAGCCTAAGCTTAGGTGTCGATAACGCATACACCAGAAACCTAGGACCTCACTCGATTTCCAAAAGTTAACCTGTAGTCATCATTTGTGAATTGTTCATTCATAATTAAAGTACCAGAAACTTATGACCTCATTCGATTGTCAATAATTAAACTGTAATCAAAATGAGATATAGATGGCTTTTTCGTTGAAAATCTAGTGTATTACATTAAAAACGCTCACAATAATTTTATTGGTCATTGTTGTTGATAATACAAGTACTACGACCCCGGTCAATAGCCAGAATTCAAATATACAATATATATATGTATATAATAAAAATTAGATATAGATGAAGCTGTGCTTGAAAATAATCTAGTGTGTCATATTCGAAAAGTTCAGAAGAACTTTAAATCTATTTTTATTTCATAGGAAGATCAGTTTTTTTTGCTACACAATGATCTATTGGTTGACTTTTCAAATTGATTTTTTATTTTACTTTTATTGCCTAAATGAACCTACATTCAAGTCAGAGTAAGATGGTGCTGTTGTATTGTGAAAACACATAAAGAAGAATGTTGACATGACATTCTTCAGATAAAGAACTATCTATATTGTATATTGGTCTTATAATTGCATATGTTGTTGACATCCTACGTCCTCGGTCAATTGCCAAAATTAACCTTCATGCAAAACAAGATCTAGATGGTGTTACTTTTGCAAATAGTCTATATTATATTCCGAACGTTCACATCAATTTATATCAAATTTCTCTTCATTTGGAGTTTATTATCTTCCTAAACTTTAACAAATTGTGAAGCAAGGAATATATTATAAAGAAATGTCTCAATGTTATAAAAAAATTCTGGCAATTCTTTGTTAACACATAACACAGAGTCTTCCTTCAAGATAATAATTATCTGCATTGAAATGTTCCATAGCGATTTGAGGATCCCCAAAGCTGGCGTTGTAATAAAGCTATGATCAAGTTCATCGTTTCTGTTCGGAAGTGAGTGATATTCGCGAAATAACTTCGAATATTGACAACAATAAAATATCAAATATTTGGAGACAATAGGAAGCGCTGCAGTCGAATTACTTAAAATTCTTATGTCCATATACCAAACTTAACAAATTACACAATGTACTATTCATCAATGATATTGACTGATAATGACTCCTTAAGCAGAAACAAAATATAATAATTTAATTTTTATTTCAAAAATTCGATATTTTTTATCTAATATAAAAACTCAGTATTTTTTTTTTTCAAAAATAAAACAAATTTATATTTATAATTTGTTGTTTTTGAAAACTCATCTATATTGTTAGGGCCGAAACACTCGACCAAATTTAAAATTCAGTTATTAAAAAATAGGAAAGGACTTTATTGGAGTAGAGTCACAAAGTTAGCTCTACTGAAAATGCAAAAAGTCAGCTTAACTGAAACTCAGCATGAAATAAATGGAATGTAAGCGAGAGAGAAAGATAACATTGGTTATCGAGTCAAAAGTCTGCATGTTTTATGGTGAAGAGTCAGTGTAAGCGGAATGCGGCGCAGCATGTCAGAAAAGTCGAAATTTATTCAACTTCTCCGGGCCGGCGCTTGATTTGGCATTGCCAGATTAAATGAATCTCAATCTGACACAATTTCTTGTTCAACTTTTATTCAAAACAACCACATGTTTTTTGTACGGGTAATGTTGAATTCGCATGAACACGCGCCGCATGACGCGTGCATTAGCCCTTCACTATTAGGTGAAACAGGTTATGTGTGTGAGAGATATCATTGATTTATTGTCGAAACTCTGCAAGACTTAGGTGCAGTAGGGTAAACGAGACAGAGAGAGAACATTGGTTTAGAGACGAAACTCTGAATTACTCAAGTGCAGTAGGGAAAACGAGAGAGAAAATTGGTTTAGAGCAGAGATCGGCAAAACAACGCCCATAGGCGCTTGCTTCTCTCCTCTCACACATCGAATGAGTATAAAATAATTCATTCGGTTTACATTGTGAGTGAGAAATGTGTTGTAAGGTTGTATGAGTGTGCCGATCCCTGGTTTAGAGCCGAATCTCTACAGGACATAGATTGTTGTTGTAACATCTTTGATATGCTGAGGTGGTAATTCTTAAGTCAATTTCTATTACAGACTTCGTTCCTGGATAAATATCCGATTATAGTGGGAAGCTTATATTATTATTAATTGACAGAATTCTATATATTTTTTTTAATTTCAAGATTAACAAAAAATTGGGACATTGTGGAGTTTTTATGCAGCTAGCCCTTACCGAATTCCCGAAAACGAACAGTATTTTTGCATAGATATAAACCGAATATTTCTCTTGTTACGCGTAAAGTTCATAACCATGTTAGGATCCGGCAGGTGGAGCTGGAGTTATATTACGTAGTTGCTATGTTTGTTGTCGAAATTTATTCATATTCACAATATACATATGTTGGAATATCATCCTGAAGGAAAATTATAATAAAATTGATCCGTTAGATGGCGCTGTATCTGGCAGATTTGCTAATGTAAACAGATGTTCCCTCAGTGTCATCTAGTGGATCAATTTACAATTTTGCGCAGATAATCTAGGATCTAGATATAAACTAAATATTCCTCTAGCTACGTGCTGTGCTATGAACCTGTAGGTGGTGCTGGAATTGTATTATTGTGTAAAGAATTGTCTCATCACCATCTATAGGATCAATTCACAATTTTGTACAGTTAATTTATGATCAAACGAAGACATATGTAGCTATACTTTCTGGAAGAAGCAGAACAATGTCTTCTAGGTCACTTTATATCTCTCATATAAATGAGACCTACTGCTGTAGTGCTTTATGTAGTCGACCTCTTCCTATGTTATTGGTTACTTATTTATTTTTTTAAGTTGATTTCTATTTAAAACTTACCTGCAAAGTTATGTTTCGTGCCAAACGCAAATTGTTTAATTCCACCAACTCCAACATGAAACTCTGTGGCAGACCACCATCGAAACCCTCAATGCAATCCACTTGTATAGAATCTGCTGATTGGTTGGTTATCGAACAGTTTTGTAATGGAAATGGACGACCTGATGTTTGCAAAAACAACAAAAAAATGCGGGAAGAAAAAAGCAAAAAAGTTTTATATTGTCAATGGGTTTTAGTTTAGAGTATCTCGCTTCGGATAAATGTTAGCCATGACAGGTAAGTAAATTAAATGAATTCCTTGCTCTGGCCATGGCCATGATTGCGGTGGCATTGGTAACGATGGTGATGGTCCTGTTTCCACTTGATGCGTAGAGCGGGGTCATTTATAGGAGATCGAACATACGAATATTTGTCAACTTACCTGCCGCTACCACTTGAAAAACACACGGCGATTTCTGTACTCCAATTGAGTTACGGGCCCAACATGATATGGTACCATAATCCAAATCCGTAGCGGGTGTATAGTTCAAACGTGACATGCCAGTCTAGAATAGAAAAAAAGAACACACACACACACAAAACAAGGACATCAGTGATGAGTTTATAGCAACAAAAACCTTAATAATATTTCGAGAGAGTGGGTTTTGGGAACAATTCAATTGAAATTTTAACAATTTAAACGCACATGGGGGGTATGATATTGGAATTTTTGCAAATATTAAATAAAGATGGAAAAACAACAATGAATAGAATAATAAGTAGAGGATATTTTCGAGAGAGAGAGAGAGAGCAGAAAGAAAGGATTTTGTTTGTTTTATTTTGTTATAGTACTTATACAGAAAAAATTCACGCAAAAATGTTTCAATATATTTTCTGTTAAAATTTAATATTGATCCGTATATGCACCAAAACTCTAGGTAGCGCATAAACTTTGGTAATTTGTAGACCCATTTAATGGCTACTAAGGCCCATATTTTGTAATCAAAACTTAATTTTTCGGTATCCATAAATGTTCTACAACTTTTCTCAATTTTTTTTTAACAAAATAATTCCAGTTTTCCCTCCATAACAACGCACAAACACAAATAGGCCCACAAAATTTAAATCGATTTTCCAAATGTTTGCATTTTTATTTGAGTATTGTGTTTAGGGGATAGATATTCTTCGGTGATATTTGTTTTCATAAATATCTGCCTAATATTTATTCATCGATTTCGTCCTGTTCAGTGTCGATGTGGTAAACCACAACAATCAATGGCAACCACAGAACAACACATGGGGATCGGAAACAACAATAAAAATCGAAAAATTAAGAAGGAAACAAAGTTCCCAAAACAAACAATCGAAAAAAATAACACAAAATATGAAAATCCTGAAAACTTTTCCAATTCATACACAAATTGTTTGGGGCGTTTAGTTTAATAGCGAGAAAGTAACTAAAGCTAAAAACTTGAAAAAAAATGAAACGAAAACCATCATTATTTCCCTGGTGATATTTTAGAGAAACGGAAGTGTGAGGCGGAGGGAACCCCCAAATGGATATTATCGTAAAATACATACATACACGACACGCACACACACACTCATTTTCGGCTACGCATATATAGATTATTTCAATACCAAAAAACATTAGAAAAACAACAAAAAGTATATACATACGTATATATTCGAATTTGTGAACGTTAAAATTTCCCTAAAGTGCAATTTGAGAGTGGATTAAATTGAAGCCTAGAAAAAGCTAGATATATAGATATACGGCATTGTAAAATGTTAAAAACCAATATTTATGAAAATAAAAAACCAGAAAAAAATAAACTACAACAAAAATAAAGTTGAAATATTTGTTCTAAGCGAGCATGTATAGCACGCTTACAACAAATAGTCAATTTGGGAATAAATTAAGCAAAACTGTGTTGACTTAATAGGTCAATTTGTAAAGCATAACATTGGAAATTGAGCGTATATTAAAGCCACCATATATTATGTCGAAAATTTATTTGTATTTTCTATATGAAAGTACACATAATAGTTGCATTTGTAGTTATTTAATGCACATTTTGGGTACTTACAAACGAAGTATTGCAAATCAGGTCAAACAATTAGTACTGAGTTTTACAAACTTAAATAAATAGTAGTTCACGACCTCGTCCAATTAACCTTTAAATTAAAATCAAAACCTTATGGTGGAGGTCAATAGTGTTTTTCTATCAATTACAAGCAAACAATAAAAATAATAAAACGATTTCCGGAAGAGAAAGACAAATGTTTGTTACAATATTTTTTAAAAAAAATTAATAATACAAAAATATTTAACTTCCGCCAATATGTCTGTCCATCTTAAGTTGTCCATACAAGTGACAATTTACTCTGATCTTGATGAAATTAAATCCAAAGCGCTCTTTTACGTCACGATCGGAGCCTATTGCATTTGGTCAAAATATGTACCTCTTTTCAACTGTGCGGAATTAAAAAAAATATTTTATATTTTTATATTTTTATATTTTTATATTTTTATATTTTAATATTTTTATATTTTTATATTTTTATACTTTTATATTTTTATATACGTAATTTTCGCTTAAAGCGAACTTCAAGGGACTGGGTAAACTAGTTCGGTTTAAATGAAGACTTGAAGAAAACAATTATTGTATGTAAGTGCACATGCATTGATTTATTAAAGACAATTTTGGGATATTTTAATACATATATGTATAAAAAAATTAGTTTTTCACAAAATCAGTTATTTGAGTTTGCTTAGTACCAATATTAGTTTCATTTATATACACTTCTACTTGAGCCAAGTGATCAAGAATTTGTTGTGGAGTGTCGCGTGACTGAAGAAAAGTTCTTACATAGCTTACGCTACACATTGCATCCAGGGCAGTTGTGACTCGGATTGGCTCTTCGTTGTCCATATTGTCGTCAAGGTCGTCATCATCAGCGCGAACAGACTGCAAAATAGCTGCGTCGTCCAATTCTTCCGTAGTTACAAGGTCGTCATCAAAACATATGTAATCGTTGAAGCTTTCTATCCCAACTGTAAATGCAAATAATAAAGGTTAATTTAAAGTACGACAACTCAACAAACGTTTTTTATTACCATCTG
This sequence comes from Eudasyphora cyanicolor, assembly GCA_963930755.1. Classification (NCBI taxonomy): domain Eukaryota; kingdom Metazoa; phylum Arthropoda; class Insecta; order Diptera; family Muscidae; genus Eudasyphora; species Eudasyphora cyanicolor. Next base: position 260,084,115 of record OZ005734.1, read on the forward strand.
TAAATGTTTCCATTGGTTGATTTAGCAATTCTATTAATGGCAGATCATCATCCGAGTCGAACTCATCTTCATTGCTGGTAAATCCGCCGTGCCGAAAGCAATTAGCAACTGTTGTTTTGTTGACTTTTAACCATGCCATATGCAAAAAATTTATTGCGTCCAGTATACTAACTTTAAAGTTATCTTCACACATATCAACCGAATTAACAATTTTTGAGAGAAGCAAGTGGCGATATTTACTTTTCAATGCGTGAATGACAAATGGGTATGCAAATGGGTTCGTTTTAACCAAAAAATAAACAAATTTTGAATGCAAATAAAGTCTGTTATAACCGAAAGTTCGCTTTAAACGGGTTCGTAATAAGTGACAAAAATTTCATGGTTTATTAGAAATAAAGCACGTGCTTTTGAAATTGGTTCGTTTTAGGCGAAATTTCGTTTTAAGCGGGTTCGTTATAAGCGAAAATTACATTTATATTCTTGTAATTTTATATTTTTATTTTTTATATTTTTATATTTTTATATTTTCATATTTTTATATTTTTATATTTTTATATTTTTATATTTTTATATTTTTATATTTTTATATTTTTATATTTTTATATTTTTATATTTTTATATTTTAATACTTTAATATTTTTATATTTCTATATTTTTATATTTTTATATTTTCCAGTATACTAACTTTAAAGTTATCTTCACCCATATCAACCGAATTAACAATTTTTGAGAGAAGCAAGTGGCGATATTTACTTTTCAATGCGTGAATGACAAATGGGTATGCAAATGGGTTCGTTTTAACCGAAAAATAAACAAATTTTGAATGCAAATAAAGTCTGTTATAACCGAAAATTCGCTTTAAACAGGTTCGTAATAAGCGACAAAAATTTCATGGTTTATTAGAAATAAAGCACGTGCTTTTGAAATTGGTTCGTTTTAGGCGAAATTTCGTTTTAAGCGGGTTCGTTATAAGCGAAAATTACATTTATATTCTTGTAATTTTATATTTTTATTTTTTATATTTTTATATTTTCATATTTTTATATTTTTATATTTTTAAATTTTTTATATTTTTATATTTTTATATTTTTATATTTTTATATTTTTATATTTTTATATTTTTATATTTTTATATTTTTATATTTTTATATTTTTATATTTTTATATTTTTATATTTTTATATTTTTATATTTTTATATTTTTATATTTTTATATTTTTATATTTTTATATTTTTATATTTTTATATTTTTATATTTTTATATTTTTATATTTTTATATTTTTATATTTTTATATTTTTATATTTTTATATTTTTATATTTTTATATTTTTATATTTTTATATTTTTATATTTTAAGGGCCTGTTTCTGTAACTTATTTTCGTTCGTTTACGGAGAACGATCAAAAATCTCTCAACTATTACTTGAATTCTATAAAACGCAGGTTAAAAATATTTTTGGTACGAGCTCTTTACTTGCTTTTCTATAGACACACCGAATTATAAACTGCTGTGACTTATAGATTTCTCGGAATAATTGAGTGATTTTTGATCGTTCGCCGTAGACGAACGAAAATAAGTTACAGAAACAGGCCCTAATACTTTAATATTTTTATATTTCTATATTTCTATATTTTTATATTTTTATATTTTTATATTTTTATATTTTTATATTTTTATATTTTTATATTTTTATATTTTTATATTTTTATATTTTTATATTTTTATATTTTTATATTTTTATATTTTTATATTTTTATATTTTTATATTTTTATATTTTTATATTTTTATATTTTTATATTTTTATATTTTTATATTTTTATATTTTTATATTTTTATATTTTTATATTTTTATATTTTTATATTTTTATATTTTTATATTTTTATATTTTTATATTTTTATATTTTTATATTTTTATATTTTTATATTTTTATATTTTTATATTTTTATATTTTTATATTTTTATATTTTTATATTTTTATATTTTTATATTTTTATATTTTTATATTTTTATATTTTTATATTTTTATATTTTTATATTTTAATATTTTTATATTTTTATATTTTTATAATTTTATATTTTTATATTTTTATATTTTTATATTTTTATATTTTTATATTTTTATATTTTTATAATTTTATATTTTTATATTTTTATATTTTTATATTTTTATATTTTCCAGTATACTAACTTTAAAGTTATCTTCACCCATATCAACCGAATTAACAATTTTTGAGAGAAGCAAGTGGCGATATTTACTTTTCAATGCGTGAATTACAAATGGGTATGCAAATGGGTTCGTTTTAACCGAAAAATAAACAAATTTTGAATGCAAATAAAGTCTGTTATAACCGAAAGTTCGCTTTAAACGGGTTCGTAATAAGCGACAAAAATTTCATGGTTTATTAGAAATAAAGCACGTGCTTTTGAAATTGGTTCGTTTTAGGCGAAATTTCGTTTTAAGCGGGTTCGTTATAAGCGAAAATTACATTTATATTCTTGTAATTTTATATTTTTATTTTTTATATTTTTATATTTTCATATTTTTATATTTTTATATTTTTATATTTTTATATTTTTATATTTTTATATTTTTATATTTTAATACTTTTATATTTTTATATTTTTATATTTTTATATTTTTATATTTTTATATTTTTATATTTTTATATTTTTATATTTTTATATTTTTATATTTTTATATTTTTATATTTTTATATTTTTATATTTTTATATTTTTATATTTTTATATTTTTATATTTTTATATTTTTATATTTTTATATTTTTATATTTTTATATTTTTATATTTTTATATATTTATATTTTTATATTTTTATATTTTTATATTTTTATATTTTTATATTTTTATATTTTTATATTTTTATATTTTTATATTTTTATATTCTTATATTTTTATATTTTTATATTTTTATATTTTTATATTTTTGTATTTTTATATTTATATATATTTATTTTTTTATATTTATATGTTTTATTATTTTAACAGTTTTATATTTTTATATTTCAATATTTTTATATCTGTATATTTTTATACTTTTCTATTTTGATACTTTGATATTTTGATATTGTTATATTTTTATTTTGTATACTGTTATATCTTTATATTTTTGTATTACTAGTTTTTATATATTTATATTTTTAAATAAAAATATTTTTATATTTTTTACCTTTCTTTATATTTTATCTTTTTATATATTATACTTTTTATAGTTTCATATTTTTATATAATTATAGACTTATAGACCAGCCGCGGCGGCCACTTGCTCAAAATTAATTTTTAAGCCATAATGGCAAACCCTTACATTTATAATAAAGCTAAGCTCTTTGTCATAACATTAAATTATATGCGTTTTGTTTCTTCTTGAAAACCACATGTCTTAGAAAACACCGTCTAAAAAAAACACCGTGTTTTTAGGTATTTTTGTAACTTAAGCGTAGCACAAGGTCCATCGCCTCAACTCGAGAAAATGTGGGTACTGCCATGGCCCTCCCACACCCGCCCTTTTGGGAGTCAGCTATTATTACACCAGTTATAGTAGTATGTAAACTTTTTCCTCATATATAGTAGGTAATTTGAAATATTTTTCAGTCTTATTTCTGCGTCCTCGCTGAATTCTTGAAATTTCTGTCTCCTAAATTACAATCCTAATATGATTTACATTCAGCATAGACAACATAAATTCTCGAAATTAGTAAAATCTTAATTACTCGAAATGGCAATTAATACCTAAAGAATAAATCTATTTTCTCGAAGAATAAATTTCCAAACTAGAAAAGTTTCTGTTTTGTTCTCCAGTAACCTTGAATGAGACAATTTGCCCATTTACCATGATGTATGAATATAATTTTATTCTTATTCCTCTGTGAAACATTCAAATGAAGTCCTTTCATCTGTTTTACTTCAATCCATATACCCCCCAAAAAAAATATGGTTCCATCGTTCGTTCCTTCATTAAAGAAATGTTCAACATTCCCAACAACGACACTCTCGATTTGCCATTTTTGTTGCCGAAGAACTAATTAACAGACACATTGACAGAAAATTAATATCCGTCAGATACAATTAAAATGACACAAAAATAATGCAAAAAATAAAGAAACAAAATTTCCAAACAAACTTCATTTGAATATTAAAAAGTATGGAATACGAGGGCCATGATTAATAAAATTTATGAATAAATTAAAAATTCTAGAGAAGGGCCAACAAGAATGCGCTTCCTTTATGATTTCTAAGGACACAAAAGGCAAAGTTTATTTTCTATAAAAAGAAACTTTTCACAAAAAAATTCTAGGAGGAACAAAAAAAATGGAAAACTCTGAGCATAGAAGAGAGAAGAGGGTAATAAACAGATTATATAATGAAATTAGTATATTCCTAATTAAATTTTCCAATTAATACAAAGCTACAACAGTCAAATGACTTGAAGGTTAAAATCTACAACCCACAAAATAAAATTCACAGAAAAAAAAAACAAAATAGAAAATAAATGAAAGCTAAATCCTCCTTCTCCCACCACAATCCTCCCCCAAAAAAAGAGTAGAAATATTCAACCATTCGCTCTTTCGGTCGCGGTCGTTTGCAACAACGAAAGGAGTTCGCGAGAATTGTTGTTAGCACAACATAGCATTTCCGTTTCCGATTCCTTTGGATAACTTTTGTCTTTCTCTTTGCTTACACACTTGCAACTACACACTCTCTGAGTTTTCGTTACGAAATAAATTCAATTCATTTGGAAAAAAAGAAAAAAGGAAATCCCTTCAAAAAAAGAAAGAAAAAAAAACGAAGAAAACCAACCAACCAACACGCGATTTATTCATTAACTACAAAATGAAACAAACCCGGTCAAATATTATGTTTTGTATTTTTAGATTTCCACTGAATTCTGTAGCGCGGAATAATAGGAAAAGTAGTTTAAAACAACAAAAGAAGAAAATTAAATGAATATTCTGTTGCGTTCTTTCTCGCCGATGAGGAAATGAACTCAAATGAATTAACATAAAATTGTAGTAGTAGCGACAATTTGCCACATTCTGTGATACTACAGGTTTGTTTGGTGGACATGAAGGGTGAGAGAGGGAGGGAAGGAGGGTAGGAGCTATTGTAACGCCTCATTTTTAATCTCCAAACCTTTGCTAGGACATACTATGTAGAGACATTTTGGTTATAGAAATTAACGACAATTGTGGAATTGTATGTTTTTATTTTCTAAGTATTTTTGGGATGAGATGAGGTGTTCCATTGTGTCCTTGAAGACCTTAATGTAACACATAGTTATTAATCAATTATGGATAGCCACATCCATAATTGATTAATAACAATGTGTAGTTGCTTTTCTAAAACAATGCTAATAACAGAGATTGAATGGCAACATAATAGTCGAGCAGAAGTTAATTTTATATTGCTGACTGTCAGTCAATGACGAATACTTCGCCTTCATAAATAAATACGTCCTCATCAGTGTTTATTAAATGCCATATTATTTGGATAAGCAGACGGATATATGAAAGATTCCAGGAGGAGGGCCTCTGTGGGCAGTGGTGGGTGAATATGTGACGAAAAGGTTATCTGACTGGATTGGAATAAATAAGGGAACTGATAAACTGGGAATTATTCCTCACAATCGATTCAAAACTCCATGATGTGAGGTCTAATAACTGAAGAATTTACTAATAATAAATTTCCCAAAAAAAATTTTCCAAATAAGTCAGGCATAGAGCATGCATCGCATTGCACAGTATTATAACAAAATGAGAAATTATGGAAAATAAAAAGGAAGGAATTTTTGTATGACAGCAATATTAAAATCTGAACTAACAAAATTTTTTATAATTGGTGTATTTCAGCACAATCGGTTGAAATTTAGTAGTAATATAGAGTCCAGAAGTAAAATAGGAAGGGACTTGTGCATGGGTTTTTACTTGTAGGACTTATGGCGACGATTGTTCGCGTGAATAGTTCTGCGTAAAAATAAATTCAAATTATAATATTCCTGCCCAATCATTTGTAATGTAAAAATTGTAGCTTCTATATATTTATATGTCGTCAAAAATACTCGTAACTATTACAATACAAGGCGCATGGGATGATGATAACCTTGGTAGAATCACAGACAAGTGGACGTGAGGAGAAACTGGATAAGCGGAAAGATGGACAAGGTAGCACAAACTAATAGAGTGCTGGATGGACATTAACGAGTATATGTCCTTTGGAATTAGCAGACAAGCAGTTACTTGAATAGGCTAACATGCAGAATTAGAATGATTAGGTTATAGCCTTATGGACAATAGCGAAAGACAGATGTATATGATGTATTCTCTGCAAAACATATCGAGTATAAACCAAATGTTTTAACCCTATTTCTATCTTGTCCCATTGAATAGGTTATGTTAGTACTAAATTCTATGTAAAAGAATGTACGACAAGTCGTTTTCGCGTTACATTTAGGTACATATTTATTTAGGTACATATTTAAAATAATATGTTTTCATTAACACCCCCTCCAGTTTTCCTAAAATTAGCTCATTGTGTATACTATTGACCACTTAAACCAAATTCTTGGAACACAACCCCATTATAAAAATATAAAAGTATAAAAATATACAAATATTAAAATATATCGACCATCTCTAAATTTAATTTTTAATATTTTTATTTTTATATTTGTATATTTGTATATTTTTATATTTTTATATTTTTATATTTTTATATTTTTATATTTTTATATTTTTATATTTTTATATTTTTATATTTTTATATTTTTATATTTTTATATTTTTATATTTTTATATTTTTATATTTTTATATTTTTATATTTTTATATTTTTATATTTTTATATTTTTATATTTTTATATTTTTATATTTTTATATTTGTATATTTGTATATTTTTATATTTTTATATTTTTATATTTTTATATTTTTATATTTTTATATTTTTATATTTTTATATTTGTATATTTTTATATTTTTATATTTTTATATCTTTATATTTTTATATTTATATATTTTTATGTTTTTATATTTTTATATATATATGTTTTTATATTTTTATACATTTCAATTTTTATATTTTTATTTTTGGGGGATTTCATGTCAAGTCATCAATTTTTAAAATCGATGTCTACTGATCGGGATGAAACTTGCACCAGGGGTAGTAATATTGGATAGTAGTTATGACACAACATTTCAACGTGGTGGGTTAAGGATTGTCCGAGTTGGAGGGTGTTGAATATTGGCATTTGGGTCAAACGGCCCTTTTTCCCATCCATAGGTAATTACCTACTGTATTAAAAACTTTTTGACCAAAGTGTTTTCGATAGCCTTTTCTTCAATCACATCTTTCCAAATTTCAGATCGATTCTTTGCAATTTGTGTTTTTTTCAATTATTGCAGATTGTAGCGTGATTATTGTAATCGGACGGATTATTGGACGGACGGACATGGCGAAATCGTTTCAGATTTTACACATATTAAGAATATATATTTTATGGGGTCCCAGATCAATATTTTTGGTATTACAAACGGACTGGCAAAATGAATATACCTCCATCCTATGGTGAAATGTATAAAATGGTGTACATTAATTTATTCCGCGCTATCTATATAACGGTGAGGTATTTTAATAAAATAAAATGTCAAAAAAATTCCATAAGACTTCTGAAGAATTCTTTTTTCTAAAATTGTAATAGCTAAAGTAAATTTGTTATAATAACCACTATGAATCTTTAGTAAATAGAATTGAAAAGGACTCGGTGGTATATCGAAAAATATGTCTGTATATATGTAGATAAGTAAGTACTTACTTCACTCGAATGCAATCGTGCTGGTAATTCGGTTTGTTCGCCGGATGAGTTAAATGTCCAATGAAATGAATCCGCAGGCGGTGATGCATCCACTTCACATTTTAACGCCAACGTTTCATGCTTCAGGGCTCCCAGCAGTTCATCGTGATCTGTGGCACAAATGGGTGCATCTGCAAGAGGAAATGGGCAACAACAAAAAAACAAACACCATTATCAGCAGAATAAAGGAAATGAAAGAGAAAAAAAGGGAAAAAGCGCCAAACCAATGAAAACCCCCAAAACAAGAAGTTATATAGTATGTTGAAAACAGTTGCTCCTTTTGAATAAAAATAAGAAAAAAATCTCATTTATCTATATGCGAAAAATATAGAAAATGCCAGCAACGCACCAACTTCACAAAAAAGGAAAACAGCAGAAAAAAAACCATTGCAGTAAGTTTAACTCTAAACTGCCGCAAAAGAAAAACTATGCCACCAATAGTTAAACCCAAAGACGGTGAGTGTTTGGCGCAGTAAAAACTGTTTGTGTGTGTTTGTGTCTTTGTGCATGCATTTTAGTTGTGGTTTTTGTTTAATTCAATGTCGTTCGTAGTCGTGGTCGTTGTGTTGCCACTGTCGTTTTGTTTCCATGTTTTTTCTGCTCTATTCCTTCGCTCCATATTTTTATCATTTATAATGCCTTCTTTGCCATTGCCGGTGGAATTTAGTTTTTTTCTCCCTGTTTTCTTGCTCTTGGATTATTTTCTGTTACTTTTCTTTAGTTTTACCAGTTGTAAAGTAAAATAACAAAAAACAAAAAAGTTTTTAATTTTCAAGTGTAATTAGCCAGAAAGATGATGCAGATTAAGAGTTTGTTGGGGTTTGTGCAAACACTCAAAAGGCAATTAAAGTGCAGAATCTGGTTTCATTTGACTCTTTTGGGGTCTTTTGTTTCTGTGTTTTCTGTGAGACTGCAGACAAATTCCCACAATTTAAGAAAATTTATTATTTAAATTACCGCAAAAGAAAAAATATTTAGTTAAGACATTATCTGCTGGACAAGGCAAGAGGTTGTGTGGCTTTTGAACCGAAGCCACAAAATCCACTGTTCAAAGCGGCACGGCTCTGAGTTTTGAAAGTTTTTCTCTATCTAAGTAAGAGCTATAACCCGTTGCGATTCGCATCCCCCATCCTTTATTATAGAAAAATGAAAAGTAAATTAAAGTAAGTGAACATATTTGACAAATATCCGAAGACTTCAGAACATCAAAGTTCTGTTGATGTTCTGATTATTAAATAAAAATTATGAATTTCAGTGGACGATTTCTTGCCACTTGCAATTTAGATTTTCCTTTTCTGTATATGAATTGGTCAATTGAAATTCTGATTTTTTATATAAATGTATGAATTTGGAAATTTAAATTAAAATCTGAATTTCATGTGACGAATTCGGAAATTTATATAAAAAATCTTAATTTCAAGTGAATAGTTCTGAATTTGAAATGCAAATTCCGACTTTCGATTGACGAATTCAGAAATTTAAATAGAAAATGTAAATTTCGTAAACAATGCCATTAATACCCAATTCTCCTAATTCCTAGAATAAATTGTCTTCATGTTAAAGATTATGTATATCTTTGTAGCAAAATCCTGAAAATTAAGTTCATTGTTTTTCAGTGTAAGGCATTTACATTTCATATAAAACAATTCTTCTAACAAATTGACTAAATTATAAATAAAACAACTTGCTGGACAATTTAAAACCTTTTGTTTAATTGCTAAGGCTTTAATCATCAATTTACAGCAAATCTTCATTAAATCATCACATTAAAATGCAGAAATGTAATCCAATTTCTTTAATTTACACAAACGCATACAAAAAGTGCAAAGAGGCAAAACAACCAAGTTGCATTCCAAATAAACCACCAGTAATGCCATAAATTCATTCAACCCCTGCCATTTGTAGACTTTTCATTAAAAATAACTGAAATATACAACCACCACCATTGCAAGGAACTTAACAGAGAAGACAGATCAACAGAAAAAAGTATATATATGTATATAGGATAAAAACACAATAATCCGACTACCTACTTCAGAACGTTATAGCCAGCCAAAACATTTTCCTTGCATTTCAAAAAAAAAAAAAACTGAACAAATGTTGGAATAAAATACACACAAATAAAGTAAAAGAAAAAACAAAATAACGTTACTCTTCCGCCAAACCAAGTGCTGGAAGAAAAATATTAAAAACCAAACATAGCTCCAGAGAAATAAGAAAACGAATGAATGAACCAACTCACAAAAAACCCCCATGCAATACGAATAAATAATCTAATGAATATTTTTCAAAACGACTTAAGTTGCCAGCGACAAGACACAACACAACAGTAGAAATGCGCCACTTGAAGAATGTCTGGATATTCCTCTACTTCCCGTTCCGGTTGCTCTTTGTTTGGTTAAACTTTTTTCAGTACGTACAAAAAGTACAATTCAGATACAAAAAACGAGCAACAGCGGCTTGACAGATGCGGCACAAGAACTCTACACCGGGAAAAAAATCTTTAAATTAAAAAACATTGATAACGATTTTTGAAACAAGGATAGCAGTCTTTAAAATAAAGACAATATTTACTTTTACTTAAGACATGAAGCTATTAACATAAGAATATCTACTTAGTTTTAAGTACAGAAAATACAGAAAACACCCCATCTTAAAAATAAACCCCATATCATAAACTGCCCTAAATATATGTAATTAATTTTAAGTACAGAAAATATTATTCCTCATTTAAGGAACTTGGCAAAGATAAAAGTCTTTGAAATAAATACATCCCGTATTAAACTTACGACATGCGAAATTAAGTGAGGGTATCTTTAAAATAAAGACATTTTTAAATTAAAGAACATTGATAATGATTTTTGAATCAAGGATAGCATTCTTTAAAATAAAGACAATCTTTACTTTTACTTAAGACATGAAGATATTAACATAAGAATATTTACTTAGTTTTAAGTACAGAAAACATTACCACCCCTTCTTAAAAATTATGATATTCATATAATATAAACTGCCCTAAATATATATATACTTAAATATAAAAAAGATTTTTGGCACAGAAAATTGATTTCTCTTTAATCAAAGAAAAATGATTTGAGACAATCTTAAGCAATTTAGACTTTCCGGACATAAACTTTAGATAGTGGAAGATGCGGCTTAAAACCTAAAAAAAAATATTTTATTTATGTACAAAAATAAAGTTCCTCTCTTAAGAATATTGTCAATGATTTAAAATCAAAGTTAAAAATCATAACGATAAATACATTCCGTACTAAATTTATGATAAGCGAAAACTATTTGGTGAGATCTTAAAATTTAGGAAAAATTGTTTTTCTCTAAGACGACAAAATAATCAATGATTTTAAGCCAATCTCAAAATTAAAGCCATTTCTTTACTTTAACTTAACACCGTGTTAACATTTAAGACATGAATAAATGAACTGCATAAAATAACATAATTTCAATTACCGACAATATTATTCCTCATTTAAGAAAATTGGTATCGACTTTGAGTGTAAGATAACATCTTTCAAATAAAAAATTCCGCATTAGATATGTGGACAAAAAGTAAAGAAATTCGTCCTTATATAAAGTATAGACAAATTAAGAGTGTTTTAACAACATAAATTATTGTTCCTCTTTAAGATTAAGGGCAAATATAAAATCTTTAAAATAAATACAATCCTTATTAATCTTAAGGTACGTAGAAATAAATTTGAGAAAATTTATTTAAAACTAAGCTAAGATACTACTTCTTTAATCTAAGGAAATTGGCAATGATTTTGTCTCAAAAACAAAAATCATTAAATTAAATACAATATGTCCTCAAACAAAAGTCAAGTGAGAATACAATTATTTTATTTTGAAGGATAGCGAAAATGTGTTCCTTTAAAACCAAATATACTACTTCTTTCATTAAAGGAAATTGGCAATGATTTTGTGTGAAAGAAGGGCATCTTTAAATTAAACAAAACAATTTTTTCAAAGGCTTGCGAAAAAATTCAAGATTTTTTTTTTAATTTTTCTTAAGTTATTGAATTTGCAATGATTTCTAGTTAAAGGCATTTATTTGTAAGTAAATACATTTCCTATTTAATTTAAAGACATTCTACTATAGGTACTTCCAGAATTTAAGGAAATTTGCAATGATTTTGTGTCAAAAACAAAAATCGTTAATTTAAATACAATATGTCCTCAAACAAAAGTCTTGTGAGAATACAATTATTTTATTTTGAAGGATAGGGTAAAATGTTTTTCTTTAAAACCAAATATACTACTTCGTTCATTAAAGGAAATTGGCAGTGATTTGTTTTAAAGAAAAGCATCTTTAAATTAAATAAAACAAATTTTTCAAAGTCTTGTGGGAAATATTTAAAAATATTGTGGGAAATATTAAAAAAATTTAAGAAATTTTTTTTCATTTTTCTTAACTTATTGAATTTGCAATGATTTCTAGTTAAAGGCATTTATTTGTAAGTAAATACATTTCCTATTTAATTTAAAGATATGCTACTATAGGTACTTCCTGAATTTAAGGAAATTTGCAATGATTTTGTGTCAAAAACAAAAATCGTCAATTTAAATACAATATGTCCTCAAACAAAAGTCTAGTGAGAATACAATTATTTTATTTTGAAGGATAGGGTAAAATGTTTTTCTTTAAACCCAAATATACTAGTTCGTTCATTAAAGGAAATTGGCAGTGATTTGTTTTAAAGAAAAGCATCTTTAAATTAAATAAAACAAATTTTTCAAAGTCTTGTGGGAAATATTTAAAAATATTGTGGGAAATATTAAAAAAATTTAAGATTTTTTTTTTTCATTTTTCTTAAGTTATTGAATTTGCAATGATTTCTAGTAAAAGACATTTATTTGCAATTAAACACATTTCCTATTTAATTCAAAGCCATGAGGTGATAATAATTATAATAATAATATATTTAATTTTAAATAAAGTAAACATTGTTTCTTAATTTACGGAAATTAACAACGATTTAGAATCAAAGATGAAAATCTTTAAATAAGTTCCGCTAAGGAATGATGAAATAAAATAAAGAATATTTACTTAATCTCAAATAAAGGTATTTGTTCTCTAATTCAAGGAAACTGGAAATTTATTTTCCTAATGTAAGCAACAATTTTGCTCGATGTATGAGTATTTCTTTATTCGCTATACAGCGAGAGCAAAAAAACCTAGGAGCCCTCTGGCATTATACCGACAGGCAGACTGCTTAAGGATGAGACTACCGCAAGCGAAGAAATCCCGCTTCGCTAAATGAACAGCAGCAGGAGCTATAGCCAGCACTTTTTAATGGAGAAGATGTATTTGGTCCTTAGAAGAGGTATGGAACTTTCTATGGAACTGTGCAAAATAAAATATGCAAAAAATTCAGATTATTTTCAAGAAAACTAAACGTTGATTTTTTTTCGCTCTCTTTCTCTTCCTCTCTCCTATTCTCCAACACTGCTGTTTGTAGTAATTCTTTATTTTGTTTAATATCGTTGACGGTTTTATGCACTAAATAGATTTTATTTTGTTCAAAGCAAAAATATTCCTTTATTTTCTCGTAGATGCCATCATCGTATGGAGAAGAATTTTATAAAGCAGAAAAACAAAATGCTTCATAGTAAAACAAAAGGATGGGCAAAAAGGAAAAAGATGAAGAAGCAAAACAGGAGTACACATAAACACAAACAGAAAAAGGCTATTGTGTTGATGATAGATAATCTTAGGAAAGAATAAATAAATGCTGTGGAATTTATTTCTATTTTAATTTGCATTTTAATTTGCTAGAGAGAAAAAGCACATGCAAGCTATTGCATTAAGTTTGTTTCATAGGTCTTTAAATAATATTTTCTTTGGTTTTGTTTTTTTTTGAAAAAGAAAGAAAATAGAGAAAGTGCTATATGAATATAAATATAATTAAATATGCTATGGTTTCTTTTGTTCAATATGAGATATTTTAAAGTAAACATTTTTTAGATTTGATTCTACGAACTGCAATTTACACATCTGCCTCATTTATAATTACTTTTACCAAGAGTAACGAGTAAACATTCGCCGCATAGATTCTGTTTTATAAAATTATTCCTTTTATATTTAAATTTAAGCTTTTCAGAATTCTTCCCTGGGGAGATATGTTTTCATTTCATTTTCATTTATTTCGTACAAACTTGAAATTCAAAGCCGTCTGGCCAATTAAACATAAATTACAATATGCATATAACTAAGCTTTTTAACCCAGGATAAAAAACTACTCATTGGTATATGATTTGTTTAAAACTAAATAATTATATAAGGAATAAATATTAAAAATAAAGATTGGGTATTAGGGCGGGTCGATTTAAAAATCGCCCATTGTATTCTAGGGATCAAAATAAGAAACTTTGCCGAAGGAACCATACCTCTAAAACGAATTCTGATATCCCGGAAAAAATCCCACTTTGACCCATTTAGAGTGCTCCAATCGAGTCCAAATGTATAACCGACCCCCACTCAGTGAAGTGCTCAGTGAAAATCGTATTCTAGGGATCAAAATAAGAAACTTTGCTGAAGGAACCATACCTCTAAAACGAATTCTGATGTCCCGGAAAAAATCCCACTTTGACCCATTTAGAGTGCTCCAATCGAGTCCAAATGTAAGTTAGTGGGGGTCGGTCATACATTTGGACTCGATTGAAGCACTCTAAATGGGTCAAAGTGGGATTTTTCAAAATTTGCCCCTACCCAAAAGTTCGACCCAAATTCCGGGACATCAGAATTCGTTTTAGAGGTATGGTTCCTTCGGCAAAGTTTCTTATTTTGATCCCTAGAATACGATTTTCACTGAGCAATGGCGACTTTTTTTGCCTCCCCACAAATCGACCCGGCCTATTGGGTATACAGAAAAGTATTTAGGATAACTAAATAGCTACTCAGTTTTAAGTTTAATCCTAATATAGGGAAAAATTTATAAAGTGTTCCATAAAATAGAAGCATTAATTCAAGATTTTTACGTAACTTTAATTAAGCGCAGTTTTGCATAACAACAAATAAAAATGTTGTTGAGAGTGGTGAAGTAGCCTATAGAAGAGTGTAGGGAGTGAAATGCTAAAAATTTTCATATCATTAGGTAATGAATTCGTGCTACTCTTACTAGAAACGATTCATTTATTAGGTGAACAACCCTAGGAATAGGTAATTGATTTCTCCTAGTTGAATGACAAAACACCATCGATTGGCACAAAAAAGGGAGACTGACTTTTAATCAGTTTATAAAAAAAACAGAAGTAACCGTAAATTTACAAATGCAACAAAATTACAGCCCAACAATTTTGTTACATAGGGCGTCACATGAACACGCCGGTTCGGTCCATATACATACCGCGCCACCCTATTTACAGCCAGATGTACTAAATGCAAGTTACCCTGTGTAGTGCCAGAATACACTTCTAAACAGTATAGAACTGTGGGTAATAGCAATCCATGTGCCAGCCTCTCTTTAACAAAAAGAGGCAAAGACAAATCGGTACCATACAGATTTTTTAGCGAAAAATTTATTCATGAAATTAGCATATTAATGTGCTGTCCAAAACTCAATTTATCGTCCAGCTGGACACCCAAGCACTGTAACTCACGGACAAATTCAATATTAATACCGTTATATTTAACGTTATGGGCGCTGCAGGATGGGAAAATATGATGAAATATGCGCGCATAGGACTTTGAAAACTACTTTCAAAAATCAGTTTTTTGGGAATGTTGTTTTATTGTGGATAACATTTAATGAAAATACCTACAGATTTTATGAAAATATCTCTGGGCAATTCCGAGTTATGACCTTTCAAATTTTGTCTTTTTTACTAATAAATGCAAATCAAATTGCGATGATAAAATGTATATACTAAAATGCTTGTAGAATTCTTGTTTGTTGGTGAAATGCGACCGGACTTGTAACATACAATAAGGTTATATTTATCTACATTTTTGTGTATAAAACGTATTTTTAACGTCTTTAATTGAAATGATATTTCAAAGTATAAAAAATTTTTTTTTTTTGTTTTTCAAAAAAAATTTTCCGAAATAAATGGAATACAACTTTTTTAGATCACGTGGGATCACTGCGATATGACATAGAGAAGAGAGGTGACTTAGTGGTGAATCCAACGGTACCTAGTTTATCTGCGACTTTTTGCGATTATGGCCGATTTTTGTAATTAAAATATGTGCTGTTTTTACTTTAAATAAAGAAAATATGTGTGGTAGCTACATCTATCTATAAACCGATTTTCCCATAACATATGGACCTATTTCCTTGGTTCCAAAAAATAACTTTTACAAAATTTCGGCAAAATCGGATAATAAATAAGACTGGTACAAGTCCGGTTGCATGTTTGTAGAGTTCAAAATTATCGATCTAATTAATATTATTATGATGTAATTGTGTAGTTTTTATAGTTTACTTCTTCTACAAAAACTATAAAAATATAGTTAAACGCTTCTGCAGTTTATGTATATTAGGGTGGACCGATTATATTTTAGTTTTTAATTTAACTTTTCTCTTATTAACAGTCGACGACCATTGTGTAATTGCATTAGTGCAAAACTTCAGCTTTCAAAAATATTGCAGACTGCAATTTTATCCTATTTATGTTGTTTTGGTTTCAATTTCAAAAACATTGCCCGGTTTTGTGGACTTTTAACGCAATTTTCACAAAAATATATTTGAACTTCAAGGGTCTATAAATTTAAAACGCAGCAACACACAGTTAAGTAACTCAAATAGATTTTGAACCAAATTTTGTCAGCTTTAATATAAAATCAAGATCACTGAACTTGGTACGATATTATGATTTTCACACTAATTTCCACAAAGTCGCATTTGTAGCCCCACTATTCGGTACATGGTAACAGTAAAATAAAATCTGGTAACACCAATTCTTCTCCAAAGAAATCTCTTGAAGATGGTCCAAACCGTAGGACTCTATCTCTAACGGTATAGTCATGAGATAGAAAATACTGCTATGCGCGCGTATTTACCCCTTTTTTCCCATTGTGCGCTGGAGGAAAAAAAGAGGGCTTTCGATTTCAACGGATTTCAGCTTATTAAGCAACATCAACGCACGCAGAGTATCCAAAACCAAATCAATCTTAGATTGCAGAACTATTGAGCACCGACAGTCTCCTTTAAAAAATAGCTGAATATCGTCAGCAAAGGCATATGGTACACACCAATCCTGTAACTGGGAGAAAATGTCATTAATAAAGATTATAAAAAGTAGAGGTCCCAGTACTGAACCCTGCGGTACACCACTTTTAATAGGCAGAACTCTACTACTCCTACCATTAATACAAACTAATTGGCGTCTACCAGTAAGGTAAGAAGACAACAGAACACACTCACTACTCGATAACCTATAAAAGTTATACAACTTATTCAACAAAGTGGAGTAATCCACCCTATCAAAGGCTTTCTCAAGATCTAGTGACAAAAGAATTCCAAATCTACCGCCATCGAAATTGGCTCGAATGAAGTCCGTTAAACCCAACAAAAATGAAGAAGTGCTTCTTTTGGCTCTAAAACCACACTGAGCATCATGAAGCATATTGTTTTCCTCCAAATAAAATGACATTTGAGACTTTAAAATGTGCTCAACTACTTTTGAAAAAATGGACAAAATCGAAATAGGACGGTAATCAGTTAAAGCCTGAGTAGAGTCTTTCTTTTTTACAGAATATATAATTTTGAGAAATTTTAAGGTGAATCCATCCAAAACAGCAGCATTTGATTTCACGGCGTGAAAAGCTTTATCCAACTCCCACAAATCTATGCAATGGAAAGAAAAAACCCCGTTATTGTTCCCCAGCGCACTTAAATCAAAAATATTACCAGCTGAAATTCCACGAAATGAAATATTGAGATCTTCAACATTTAAATTACAGTCGTAAGACTTCGAATCAGACAATCCATTAGATTTAATCAATCTCCACAAATCCTTACTACTCCTATTAACTTCAAACATGGATGCTTGAGCTTGCTTTCTAGCTTGTCGCACAACAGATTTGGCTTTGTTTCTCGCTCTGCAAAAAATACTCCAATTAGCTATTGATCTATTCTCCATATATGCTGTAAAGGCTAAGTTGCGTATGGAAATATAGTAGGAAATGCGAGGAGACTTATACCAACTATCGTCCCGTTCACGTATCATTCTGAGCCTCAAAGGAAAAATCGAGAGTACTGAAGAAAGGCAAGACTCAAAACTACTCGATTAAATATGGTAAATTGGAGAAGAAATTTGCGTATATGGATATTGTGTTATATGGCTTCTAGATCACAATATCTTATCTGTTCCAAGGAAGAATAACACAGTGCGACAGTCCAAAAACCAAAAACCGGGATACTATTTTTCATGTAGGTCTTGGCGAGTAGAACAACGTTTGTTCTACGAAATTTGCCGGACACCCCCAAAATCCGGATTTACGGATAAAAAACCGATTTTCTTGCCTTTTTTCACTTGAACGCATATAACTTTGTTAGTTATTAACCGATTCTAAATCAGACCTTTCAAACGATATACTTTGCGGTGGGAATACAGGGTGGCTGATATGTATTGCAACCAACTTCAGGTTGCTATCATTTCTAAACCGCTAGTCTGATAGCTGACAGATTTATTTCAGTGACAGTTCATTTTATTGTTTACAAGCTTACAAAAGCATTTTGATCTATTGCATTCAGAAAAAAAGTTATTCGTGATGGAATTCAAGCGTGATAGTGTGATTGCTTTATATTTCGGTGGAAAAACACAAGTGGCTATCGTTAGAGCCCTCCAGCATTTAAATGTGAATAAATCTTTTGTTTCTCGTACCATTGCTCGTTACCGGCAGTGTTGCAAACGGTAACAACACCAGAAATGATCCGAAAAGTGAATTTCTCCGGAGTGGTTTTCTCCGGTGAGAAGCCATTCCAGATTGAGCAGTTTGTGAACAATCAAAATGATCGGGTTTACTTGCCAAAGAGGTCAGCTGAAATTTACACCTTCGATTGACCACCAGAACGGCCGATGGTCGCTCCCCGCTCGTATTCATCGACCATGGGGTCAAAATAAATGCCGAATATTATCGGAAAAATGTCCTAAAGACAGTATTGAAGCCCTGGGCAGACAAACATTTCGGCCGCAGACCATGGACATTCCAACAGGACTCAGCACCATCGCACTCAGCACGCGTCAACCAAGAATGGCTTAAAAAGGAGGTTCATCGCTTCATTTCTACCGCACAATGGCCACTAAGATCTCTGGATCTCAATCCGTTGGAGTTTTGCGCCTGGGGAATTTTAGAGAGTAGGGTTCGCACTAAAAAATACCAAAGTATCGAACATCTCAAGACGGCGCTTCTCCGGGAATGACCCAAAGTACCGCAGAGCCACTTTCGTGCAGCGTGTGATGGCTTTGTCGACCGTTTGAAGGCCATAGTTCGTGCCAAAGGTGGCCAATTCGAACAAATCTAAACTGTTTCTAAATTTTTATGTTATTTCCGAAATTTTTTGCTTTTGAACAATAAAATTTAAAATAAAATTAAAAAAATATAGCGCTTTACTTTGTTGCATTACATATCAGCCACCCTGTATAGGTTTAATTTTCCTACTAGTTTTGAAGATGATGATGACTTCAAAATGAAACGCTCAAGCAGACATTATCGAGTTAAATGGCCAAAACTAGTGTTTATATACCGATTTAGTTTTAATGAAACTTTAATAACTCTATCAATTGCAAACAGATCTTTAGGAGACTGGTTGCATTTTTTTCCTTATAAAATATACTATATACGTAAATTAATTAATCGTACGGTTATCTCACAATATAATTGGTAAAAACATTGCCTAAACTAGAAAATGACGGACAAAAATGAAAAAAAATTGTTTGTAGGACAAATAAACCAATATTCCTAAACCAATATTCTCTTTTTTCCAAATTAGTTTAGAGATTGAAAATCGGTTAAAAATTAAAAAAGTTATATGCGTTCAAGTGGAAAAAGGCAAGAAAATCTGGTTTTTACCCGTAAATCCGGATTTTGGGGGTGTCTGGGGAATTCCGAAAAAGATTCGTGTTGTACTCGACAAGGCCTACTAGAAAAATAGTATCGCGTCATTTGCTCTCAACATGAGTTTATTTTGTCGCACTGAGTAATAATTCAAAAAGCGAAGGACTAAAATTCTAAAATTCTTGATAAAAAAACCGTATGTGATATTTGTATAGAACATGAGGGCGTATGAGCGACTGCAATTATCTGCATTTAACATTCGCCACAACATGTACCAAGTTATATAACGAAAATCATTTATATAAAATCTCTATAATTAAATCGACAAGCAGAGAAAACAAAAGAAAAAATATTTTTAATCTGTTCAGTATTTTTTTTTTTAATTTTCCCAACCAGCACACCTCTATGTAATATTTATATAATTGTTAGCAACATCAGCGAAAAATCTAAGAAAACAAAGGAAATTAATTACAGCATTGGTTTGAAGAAAGAATAGGTGGAAAAAAACATGTGCCACGTAAGCCATATATAGGATTACACAAGAAACACGTTGATCAATAATGGTAAATGGTTCCGGCCACCAATAAACAATGACCAAAAAAAATAGCAATGGAAACAAACGAAGAAAGAAAATCACCACAATTTCTTATGTTAGAACAAAGGGAAGACAAATCTTTTTCTCAATGCACCTATTGTTGTTAACAACGAAGAAAGATTTTGTGTCATTTTACCTTAGTTTGCAATGACTAACAGAGTTCTGCAGTTCTTAGCTGTTTTCTTAATACGTTTTTTGTGGAGTCACTTGCTCAAAAGGTAATATGAACCCTGGCGTTATACTCAAGCTAAGTGAAAAATCTAATCATGGCTATACAAACGAAGGGAAGTTGCTTTTGTCTGCGAATGCGTTTGCTCTTTGCAAAAAGGGTTATAACAGATACAATGAACTGTTTTTAAAAACTTCTTAAAATGGATACAGATGTAATGAGTATCTGTAGAAGAAGCTTTATCTCTCTCTCGAGCTTCCTTTAAACAATCATGTCAACAATATCCGAAGAGATATATAAATTATCCAAATTTTCTCAACTATAAAATTTTGAACTGATTTCATAACCCTTTTTTAATACTTTATTGTTTATACACTAACACTTGTACTTGTACCTACGATTCTCTACACATACATATGTATCTATACAATACGGTGCGAACACAAATCTCAACCCCCCATTAGACAGGAACCTTCGACAATAGCAATTTATTGGCTCTTGTGAAACTTCAATCTCTGTGTCCTGAGCAAATCGATTGCTATGACTGGATGAAAAAAAAGAGCGGTAAACTGCTCTGCCTTCAATGCAGTGGAGAGAGAGAGGGTGCATGCGAAATCCCAGATAATACAATTGGATATGTAATGTTCGAAATGATGTTACATTAATAATGATAACATCGTTAAATAAATTGATATGTGCCACGATCAAAGGTTAATGACATTGCAATTGTTGTGAGCGGGAGTGAGCTTAAATATTTTTCTAAGCCATTGGGGGAATTGTAATCGTTACAGTGTATTCGAGAGATTTATTTTTTTTTCCAAAAGGACATAATGATATATAGAAATTACTGAAGTTTATATCTTTTTAACAGATTGATTGCCGGGGGGTTTCTTAGAAAGTAAATCAAAAAGGATTTGCAGTAAGTTAATTCGAATTTTGATGCTCTCCGGAAATTGGTCAATATTTGTTGGTGGTAAAGAAGTTAATCCATTGAGGAACATACGGACAGACATATTCCCAGGAAAAAATTCTGTTGTATAAGAGTTCTATTAATATAAATATACTTAAATGGAGCGATGAAGAATAGATAACAGCCGTTTGATCAGATCGAACAATTATTATTTTATTTAACAGATTGTTTTTATACCCTCCACCATATAGGGTTATTTTCATTTAGTAGCGTCCGTTGTAACACCTAAAAATATTGATCAAGGATCCCATAAAGTACAGGGTGGCCCGAAATGACTGAAGGGGTTTGAGTTCATTATAACTTTTTTTTAAGTAATAATATTTTTTTTTTAAATACTGTATATTAACGGAAAATATGGTTTCCTGTGTATAAACAGGGTGGAACAAAATTACCAAAGGGGTTTGAATTACTTATAATTTTTTTATCATAGTTTTTTAATTCTAATTATTATTTCTTTTCAGTATTTTGTAAAAAAAACTTGAGGAATTTAAAATAAAACAGTACACAATAGTATAACGCGGCCAAAAAAAATAAAAAAAAATATTCTTAAAAATATGAATAATTATGTCCTAAAAGAAAACGACCATTTTTATACCCACCACCATAGGATTTTCATTCATTTTGTCACTCCGTTTGTAACACCTCTAAATATTGATCTGAGGCCCCATAATATATTCTTAATGGTCGTAAAATTACATAAATCATGCTACAGTCCGTAATAATAGAACTAGGTTGCAGGTAACTTGGGATTGAAAATGGGCGATATCGGTCCATATTTAGATATAGCTCCCATATATAGCATCTAACTTGTTGTGATTCCTACTGTTGTCATCTACTATATTTTTGTTTGTGTTTTTCGGTGTTATTTTCTTTAGGTTTGAGTTATTTTGTGTGGTCACATTATATCCATGGTGGAGTGTATATAAGATTCGGCATGGCCGAACTTAACGCTTTTACTTGTTTAATATAATTTTGATATTAGTTTACAAAAATGTATTAAGCTAATGTTTTTTTGCTGTCCATAAACTACTTGGTCGAACGGTTTATAAAATATTTTCAACTTGCATTTTTAAATATAAAAGTGATTTGCCTTCGTATTGTGTTGATTTGCTTTTGCAACATTCTTATTATTTAAAAAATTAAAAAAAATATATATCGATTAGACACAGAAAATAATTAATGTAGCATGTGTATACGTGTGCAAATTGCTGAATTTGTTTTAATTATACCTTATTATTTTTAATTATAACTCTTTTTTCTGTTCTATTGAAACTATTTGTATTACTTTACATATTTTTAAGATTTTGCAACTGTCCATAAACGAAACTTGATTCTATTGTGTTTCCTAGGGGTGAATTGTTTATAAAAATGTTTACAAACGCTTATACGTTCCAATGTCCCATTTAAGCTTCATATAATTTTTTTAGAATTATAATTAATTTAAATTCAATTTTTTTTTGTGAAATTGCATAGTTGTGTATACAATGATAAAACATTCGTAATATGCAAAGAATAAAATAATATATTATTATACAGAAAGTAAAATTTATTTAAAATTGACACACCCGTTTATGAAATTTTTTAGAAAATATTATTTATTTGGATATAGAGTTGCTTTAATGTGTATTACAATTTTGAAATAGTTGCATTATTCGAAGAGAAAGAAATATCAATTGAATGCATACAGAAAATAATTTACGTAAATTTTGGCATTTACAACCACTCTTCAGTGTTAAATTGTCGAAATTATATTTTTAATAATACACAAGAAGTCTTTACATCAAAGCAATATATATTCGCATGTAGTTTTTTCACTGAATTGCATTTTAATTTGTAAAAGTCTTAGGTTTATCAAAGCGAGAACATTTAATTATTCCGTACAAAGTTTTTAAAACTAAAGAAATTGCAGAGAAAACTACATCTGAAAATATGCAGTAGTTTATTTGTGACTGACAATTATAAATTGTCCTAGAAATATAAACTACACATTTCTTAATTCCTGGAATATACTTGAATGCACAATGCATAATTTATTTCTCAGTGCAAATGATCGACAGAGGAGCTCATCATACTCCTTTAATGGTTCGTCAAAGACATATGGGGATTTTTATGACGAATGCAATTTATATTAAAAATATGGATTTTTCTTTGAATTGTATTTAGACGTGATAATGTTACGAGCAAAGTTCCAAATATTTTTATAGTCACAGGAAATCCAAAAATAAGACCCCCACATTTTCGTATTTTTCAGAAGAACAAAAATCTATATTAAGTGGTAAAGGGTAAATTTACACCGCCCTAATATATACTCGTATTTAAATCATAAAATTCATAAAGAAAATTAAGTAAATAATATCCCAACTAAATAAAATACATATTTTTTCCTTTTTCTTAATTTTTGTAATAATTTCTTACACAAAACGATAAAAATTACAAGATAATCCCAATAACCAAAGACAATAACCAGTTATATATAAAACGAAAAATCACTTCGCCAATACAAACTCGTATATTCGAATATTGTGTGCATTTTGCAACCCAACAAAAAGATAAACCTATTTGTTCCAACAGAAACGGAGCAACATGAACGAATCTGCAAAAACACATAAACTCTAAAATGGATTCCATAAATCTGAGCGCGCAGTGTGAGTGAAGAAAAAATAACTGTGATTGTTTGTGTACTTACAGCGTATACGTAATGTCACCGGATTACTGGTGCCTTTGCCTTCGGAGTTCACTGCGAGGCAAGTGTAATCACCGGCAGATGCACGCGAAACGCTTTGCAGGACAAGTGATTGATCTGATAGGATAACGCCAGCTGATACATTGTGATGTAATTCTTTACCCTGTTTGTTGGAAGAGAATGGGGAAAGAGAAAAAAATGCAAAACAAGATGAAAAACACGTTGAAAACAACAATTAAAAAAAATTGCAGAAAATACACATAAACACAAATAAGAAATCATTGTTTAAATATTTGCTCCGAAGATGAGAACAAGAATAATAACATCTGTAAAATGAAAAAAATGCAATTATAACAGCTTTTGAATTCCCTGAATTCCGAGCGAATTGCATGTGGAGGGTCCTCGTTGCCAACGTGAACGAGGACGAGGATAGTAAGAACGACTGTTATGATGACAAGGAAATGATTAAACCTACCAAGAGCAGTGCAATGCAATTGAAAATGACATTGCGAAGTGGAGGTATGGAGGGGCGGTAAAAAGGATACTCGTATACCCGATATGTATGTATATACATTTACTATGTTAGTGTAGTAAAACTATGACACGTAAAACAAATAAGGAAATAAAGGGACTAAGAATTGTTGACACAGGTAGAATACCAAAGAAATTAAATAACAGTTTCTAACCATAATATTTAAAATTTTGCAGAAATTATTGGCAGACATAATGCCTTAGAATTAAATGTTAATAATTTTATATTTTAATATTTTAAAATTTTTAATTTTAATATGTTAATATATTATATTTTCATATTTTTATATTTTTATATTTCTATATTTTTATATTTCTATATTTTTATATTTTTATATTTTTATATTTTTATATTTTTATATTTTTATATTTTTATATTTTTATATTTTTATATTTTTATATTTTTATATTTTTATATTTTTATATTTTTATATTTTTATATTTTTATATTTTTATATTTTTATATTTTTATATTTTTATATTTTTATATTTTGATATTTTTATATTTTTATATTTTTATATTTTTATATTTTTATATTTTTATATTTTTATATTTTTATATTTTTATATTTTTATATTTTTATATTTTTATATTTTTATATTTTTATATTTTTATATTTTTATATTTTTATATTTTTATATTTTTATATTTTTATATTTTTATATTTTTATATTTTTATATTTTTATATTTTTATATTTTTATATTTTTATATTTTTATATTTTTATATTTTTATATTTTTATATTTTTATATTTTTATATTTTTATATTTTTATATTTTTATATTTTTATATTTTTATATTTTTATATTTTTATATTTTTAATATTTTTATATTTTTATATTTTTATATTTTTATATTTTTATATTTTTATATTTTTATATTTTTATATTTTTATATTTTTATATTTTTATATTTTTATATTTTTATATTTTTATATTTTTATATTTTTAATATTTTTATATTTTTATATTTTTATATTTTTATATTTGTATATTTGTATATTTGTATATTTGTATATTTGTATATTTGTATATTTGTATATTTGTATATTTGTATATTTGTATATTTGTATATTTTTATATTTTTATATTTTTATATTTTTATATTTTTATATTTTTATATTTTTATATTTTTATATTTTTATATTTTTTTATTTTTATATTTTTATATTTTTATATTTTTATATTTTTATATTTTTATATTTTTATATTTTTATATTTTTATATTTTTATATTTTTATATTTTTATATTTCTATTTTTTTATATTTTTATATTTTTATATTTTTATAAATTTTATATTTTTATATTTTTATATTTTTATATTTTGATATTTTTATATTTTTATATTTTTATATTTTTATATTTTTATATTTTTAATATTTTTATATTTTTATATTTTTATATTTTTATATTTTTATATTTTTATATTTTTATATTTTTATATTTTTATATTTTTATATTTTTATATTTTTATATTTTTATATTTTTATATTTGTATATTTGTATATTTGTATATTTGTGTATATTTGTATATTTTTATATTTTTATATTTTTATATTTTATTAATTTTTATATTTTTATATTTTTATATTTCTATTTTTTTATATTTTTATATTATTGTATTTTTATATTTTTATATTTTTATATTTTTATATTTTTATATTTTTATATTTTTGTATTTTTATATTTTTATATTTTTATATTTTTATATTTTTATATTTTTATATTTTTATATTTTTATATTTTTATATTTTTATATTTTTATATTTTTATATTTTTATATTTTTATATTTTTATATTTTTATATTTTTATATTTTTATATTTTTATATTTTTATATTTTTATATTTTTATATTTTTATATTTTTATATTTTTATATTTTTATATTTTTATATTTTTATATTTTTATATTTTTATATTTTTATATTTTTATATTTTTATACTCTTATATTTTTATATTTTTATATTTTTATATTTTTTTATTTTATATTTTTATATTTTTATATTTTTATTCTTTAATAATTTATATTTTTATATTTTAATATTTTTATATTTTTATATTTTTATATTTTTATATTTTTACATTTTTATATTTTTACATTTTTATATGTTTACATTTATATATATATATATTTATATTTTTTACATATTTTTGTTCATAATTTCAAAGTATTATATTTTTATGTTTGTTGTTCCGGTTTTAAATTTTTATACAAATAGTATGGAGTATAATCAACATCAATAAAAATGAGTAGAATCTCGTATTGGAAACTATAATTTAGTAACTAAATTTAATAACTAAAATTTGCTTTCAAAAATAATGCAAGTTGAATAAAATAAGATTACGACTTGACAATTTAGACGGAATCTCAAAATTTTCTAAATGATAGATAGCCCAGAAGAAAATTTGCTTATATTGTTTAGCATTTTGGCTGAATTCTAAGGTGTTTGATATGAACAGATATAAGGATGGTTAAAATATGAAAAATGCATAAAAACTTTAAAAATACGTTATTTCTTATAATGTGAGAATATCAGCCTGTTTCTGTAACATCAAATTTTGCTTTCGTTCGCCTGCCAGACGACAAACAAACTGATTTGAGTTTCCCTAACTACCATCACAACGACAGGTAACACGATAATAAACTCGTACGAAAACGTAATCATTTCAGTGTAAATTTAGGTTTCCCTATCTCTCTTTGCTATCATCTGGGCAAATACAAATATCAGATCGAGTCACTTGATTTTATTTGTCGACTGATAGGAGCTATGGCAAAAACGGTATTTAAAGCAAAAAATAAATAGATATTAATATAATTATGGTAAAAGCAATTAAATAATAATAAATTTGTAAACATATGAATACATATTTAAGCATTAAGAAGTCAACATTGGCAGCTCGCTAATGGAAAAAAATCATCAGTGCACACTGAGAGAGTCGTGAGAGAGAGAAAGAAATGAGAGTGTTGGATCAGCTCAGCTGACCCACCCAGGGTTGAATTTGAGCCACCGCTAGAGTAATGGATACAGAGGTGTATTTTCTATGGTCGACCCTACAAAAATGTGTGCTTTTTTAGACCGGAAGTTGTGAAATTATTAATCTGGCAATTACATTATTTTCCAATTGGTAAATTGCTAACGTTATTGACGTAAAGCCAGGCGAACGAACGAACGAACCTTAGAGAAACCAAATTCCTGACGAAAGTGGGTGACTGGTTTTCGTTCGCAGAGACTTTTGTTAGAAATACAGAAACAGGCCGTATGTTTTATAATAAATATATAAGGATGGCTGAGAAGTGAAAAATGCATAAAAACTTTAAAAATACGTTATTTAATGTTATGTGAGATTGTGTTTTATAATACGTCCACAGTTCCATAATAAAAAGAGAAAATGAAGAAGAATATGATCTTATAGTTTCAATAATTCAATAATAAATTGAATCAGAAAAGGCATAGGAATCCAATCTTCAATATATCTATATCTGCTTCCTTTCGCTTTTATCTTTGTTTAATGAACATATTAATATTTTAAATCATTTATAGAAATTGGGTTCAATTTGTGTAGATGTTATAGGATTTTTGGCCATTCTAAATCATGGTCCACCCTAACATACATATGCAAGGAAAAAAACCATCGAGCATAAACAATTATGAAGGTGGTGTGATGACCTTGCTGATGGAAACAACAGAAGCAAAACCAACAGCAACAGTTGCAGTAGCAGAGGCAGCAACAATGTGTCAACGTCAAGCAATTGTTTTTAGCAATTGTTTTTCTTCGTGTTTCATACACTTTTATGTAGCATGAATCCTTGTGGAAACAAAACATTTCCATTTGGTTTTCTTCTTCGATGACTATGGAGAATAAACTGAATTTGTAGGGAGTACACAAAGGTGCAGCGTACCGAGAGAGAAAGAGGGTGAAGTGCAGTGCCATGTGAAATAGGTGTTAACTGGGTCAGAGTAATTTTTTATGCATTTTCATATACGTCTTATATGAAATGCATGTGTGTTTATTAGAAAGGGTCATCTGGGCAAAAACATAATATATTATTAATTTAATAATATGATTGTCTTTTTCATTTTTTTAAGTAGATTTTCGGGATGTACTCGTATACATATTTACCTAGTTCTTTGGAGCAACGTAAAGATATGTACGAGTATTTACAGATACCAAATGTTTACATTTTAGTTGATATCTTGGGGCTTCTAAGATATTTGTGGTTTAATATTGTTTGAAAAGTGGACCCCTTTTAATGTTCACCCATGAGCTTCTTTTTGCACATATATATGTCTCTCCCGTGACCCACGTGGAAGTATATTATTGTTGTTGTTTCCAACATAATGCAATAGCAAAAGCAATACCCTATTGTCCTTGTGACAATTTTGATTTTTTTCCGCACCACCAAATTGTAGCAAAAGGATTAAGGCTATTGTCGATTTTTGATTGTTACCAACAAATATTTTTACACGACACTGCTGTACTCGGCATTATAAGTTTTTTTCGTGGCAGATGTTTGTAGCGCCTAAAAATACTGCACCTAGAACCAATCCGATAGTTATGGAATTAAGCAGATTAGAAATTTTCATATTTTCAAAGTTTTATGTTACCATAAAAATTTAATGTTTTTCAAGTTGACATATGAACATTTCTGCCTTCTCCGACGATTTTGAAATTGTTAAACTCTTCACTATTTACTTTGCTAAATTGTACTTCGCCCCACTCCATCCTTCTCTTGCATACTCATAGTACAACTGATTGCTTCTCAATAGTATTGCCTGTAAACTCCTGTTTACTGTAAAATAGGAAGAATGTTATTTTTCGGAGCAAATACGTGTACATACATATATGTTTCACATCTAAATTGTACGCGTTTCTCGTTAAGAAATATAACTCAAATTGTACTGAAGACATTTGTAGTAAAATAACGGATTACCACATCACCCGATACATGAGGCTGACACATGGACACAGGCAGATAGACGGAAGGACGGACGATCTGTCCGTCTGTCTTCTTAACCAACAGACAGGATGGGGGCAAATTTCATTTAGTTTTTCTTGGCAGAATGTGCATTAAACGAAGAACAGATAATACCAGGAATACAAAATCCCACTTCCAATAAGGAAAGCTTATATTTTTGTAATAACATGGAAAGGGGGGAAATGCAGAAAAAAGAATATCCATACGATATTTTCCGTATGAGGGCAATCATCAGAAGTTCGTGTGTGGTTTCTGGGAATCTAGATTTTTCTTCTTCGAAGGATTTACTTCGTATTTATGGAATGCTCCTTAACCATGGCTCTGACAGGTTTTTCTTCGTATTAATGGAATGCTCTTTAACCAAGCCTCTGACAGGTTTTCCTTTTGTCCTTCATTCCTCCGAATGAAATTGATCCTTAAAAATTCATTCGTTTCTGCATTTCTTCTTCTCAACATTTTAAGGATCTGCAGGTCTTTGTCGAAGTTTTTGTAGATGTTTTTAATTTCATCCTTTGCAACATGAAACGAAGCAACACAAAGTGTTAAGTGCATCTTAAGTAAGATAAACTGTCAAATACTCGTAGTTCATTTGTTGTCGGTCGTTTTACTCTGTGCCCACAATAACGACAGCGAAGAACAAAGTAAACAAAGAGTCCTGTAACACTCCTTGAAAGTAATCAATCTTTTCAGGGATTTTTGTTTCCTTTTCAAAGTGGTTTTGTCGTACACCAAGCAATTTGTAAATGGAACGGTGGGGAGGGGAAGAGATTTCAATGTTCCAAAGTTCAATAAATAAATGTATTTTCATTCCGCAGTAATTACGCACACGTGTAAATTTTGGGATGAAAAATGTTTTCCAGACGGATACCGCAACAAGAACACTTTGGAGCTTGTTTAAATACCCACTCAGCTGACTATTAATTAAGTAAATGTAAACATTACCATTTTCCAGAGAAAAGTAGAAACGGTTAAATGAGCCGGAAAATGTCGACAACCGGTATTTTTTTTTGGAAATGTGTCTTTGTTGTTTTGTTTGTTTGTCTAATGGATATTAATCCATTAAAGTGCTAAGTATTTGGCTTGAGGTTAAAGTTGAACATTTTTGTAAACTTACATTATGAAACCATGACATTTTGTAGGGTTTTGGATTTGACTGTATAACGCATTCAAAGTAAACATCGTCTCCTTCCTTAATGTCATCGGGATTAAGGGATGAGCCCATTTTTAAATGTGTTGTGGGTTGATCTAAAAAGAAATAGAAAAAAATGTGTTTAGGTATAATAAAAAATTAACAAATGTTAATAATATAAAAAAATTTAAAATTTTCTATTTTTGCATTTTTATATCTTTGTGTATTTTTGTAAAGCGTGATTAATTTCGAGGTTCCCTACTTTTTTAAAGAAAAAAAAAAAAAACACAGAAAATTGAAATTGAATGGGGAATGTTTATTATCATTTGAAAGAAAATTCTTTGGCATTTACTTTTTGAAGATTATGTCTTTCAAATGTTGGCCGCGGCTACGTCTCAGATGGTCCATCCGTTGAGTCAAATTTTCGATGACTCGATTATGTTGACCATAAGTTGAGCGAAGTGCACGAAACACATTTCTCACAGAACTTGAATTTTCGAAATATAATTGAACGATTTGTTCATTCATTTTGTTGTTCAGGCGTAAGTCTTTCCATGATGAAATGCCAAACAATAATTAACAAAAATAATATGACAGCATGACACGACTCACACGTGATCTGTCAAAAAAATGCTATTGAAAAAGTATCTCTACTTGGATCACCCGTTATTTTTGTATATTTGTATTTTTGTTTTTTTTTTTGTTTCTTGTATTTTTATACTTTTGTATTTTTATATTTTTACTAGCTGGACCAGGTCCACTTCGTTGCACCAGATTTCTGATTTTCGATCCCACCCATTTTTGGACGAATCACGTAGACTACCACCAAATACATATACACAAAATTACAGCACTGTCGCTAAAAATTGTTTAAGATATATCAAATTCAAAACATGGCACATATGAGCTGGGCCACACCAATTGGTCCGATTCCGCCCACTTTTGGACCATTCACGTAGACTGGCTCAAAAATTGCGACACTCTCGCTTACAAATTCTGCTAGATATCTCAATTTTAAAAGTTGGCCTAAATGGACGAGGGCCTATTAGTCTGATATTTTTATATTTTTGTATTTTTATATTTTTACTAGCTTAACCCGGTCCACATCGTTGTCCCAGATTTCTGATTTTCGATCCCATCCATTTTTGGACCAATCACGTAGACTGCCACCAGATACATATACACAAAATTACAGCACTTCCGCTGAAAAATTGTTCAAGATATCTGAGTTTAGAAAATTGGCCCATATTCACAGATTGTGAAAGATATCGCAATATCAAAATTTGGGTTATACGACAACGTAGACTGCCACAAAATATATGTGCACAGAATCAGAGCACTCTCGTTAACAAATTGTGCAAGATATCTCAATTCAAAAACTTGCCTTATATAGGCGGAGCCACGCCCATTGGTGCGGTTCCGCCCATTTTTAGACCAATCAGGTAGACTGTAAATAAACTTTTATATTTTTATATAAATTCTTATATTTTTATATTTTTATTTTTTCATATGTTCAAATATGTTTAGGTTTATATTTTTATATTTTAATATTTTAATATTTTTATATTTTTATATTTTTATATTTTTATATTTTTATATTTTTATATTTTTATATTTTTATATTTTTATATTTTTATATTTTTATATTTTTATATTTTTAAATTTTTATATTTTTATATTTTTATATTTTCATATTTGTATATTTGTATATTTTTGTATTTTTATATTTTGATATTTTTATATTTTTATATTTTTATATTTTTATATTTTTATATTTTTATATTTTTATATTTTTATATTTTTATATTTTTATATTTTTATATTTTTATATTTTTATATTTTTATATTTTTATATTTTTATATTTTTATATTTTTATATTTTTATATTTTTATATTTTTATATTTTTATATTTTTATATTTTTATATTTTTATATTTTTATATTTTTATATTTTTATATTTTTATATTTTTATATTTTTATATTTTTATATTATTATATTATTATATTTTTATATTTTTATATTTTTATATTTTTATATTTTTATATTTTAATATTTTTATATTTTTATATTTTTATATTTTTATATTTTTATATTTTTATATTTTTATATTTTTATATTTTTATATTTTTATATTTTTATATTTTTATATTTTTATATTTTTATATTTTTATATTTTTAAATTTTTATATTTTTATATTTTTATATTTTTATATTTTTATATTTTTATATTTTTATGTTTTTATGTTTTTATATTTTTATATTTTCATATGTTTATATATTTATATGTTTATATAATTATATGTTTATGTTTATATTTTTATATATTTATATTTATTTTTTTATATTTTGATATTTTTTTATTTTTCTATGTTTATTTTTTTTATATTTTTATATATTTATATTTTTATATTTTTATATTTTTATATTTTTATATTTTTATATTTTTATATTTTTATATATTTATATTTTCATATTTTTATATTTTTATATTTTTATATTTTTATATTTTTATATTTTTATATTTTTATATTTTTATATTTTTATATTTTTATATTTTTATATTTTTATATTTTTATATTTTTATATTTTTATATTTTTATATTTTTATATTTTTATATTTTTATATTTTTATATTTTTATATTTTTATATTTTTATATTTTTATATTTTTATATTTTTATATTTTTATATTTTTATATTTTTATATTTTTATATTTTTATATTTTTATATTTTTATATTTTTATATTTTTATATTTTTATATTTTTAAATTTTTATATTTTTATATTTTCATTTTTTCATATTTGTATATTTGTATATTTTTATATTTTTATATTTTTGTAATTTTATATTTTTATATTTTTATATTTTTATATTTTTATATTTTTATATTTTTATATTTTTATATTTTTATATTTTTATATTTTTATATTTTTATATTTTTATATTTTTATATTTTTATATTTTTATATTTTTATATTTTTATATTTTTATATTTTTATATTTTTATATTTTTATATTTTTATATTTTTATATTTTTATATTTTTATATTTTTATATTTTGATATTTTTATATTTTTATATTTTTATATTTTTATATTTTTATATTTTAAATTTTTATATTTCTATATTTTTATATTTTTATATTTTTATATTTTTATATTTTTATATTTTTATATTTTTATATTTTTATATTTTTATATTTTTATATTTTTATATTTTTATGTTTTTATGTTTTTATATTTTTATATTTTCATATGTTTATATATTTATATGTTTATATAATTATATGTTTATGTTTATATTTTTATATATTTATATTTATTTTTTTATATTTTGATATTTTTTTATTTTTCTGTTTATTTTTTTTATATTTTTATATATTTATATTTTTATATTTTTATATTTTTATATTTTTATGTTTTTATATTTTTATATTTTTATATTTTTATATTTTTATATTTTTATATTTTTATATTTTTATATTTTTATATTTTTATATTTTTATATTTTTATATTTTTATATTTTTATATTTTTATATTTTTATATTTTTATATTTTTATATTTTTATATTTTTATATTTTTATATTTTTATATTTTTATATTTTTATATTTTTATATTTTTATATTTTTATATTTTTATATTTTTATATTTTAATATTTTTATATTTTTATATTTTTATATATTTATATCTTTATATTTTATATTTTTATATTTTTATATTTTTATATTTTTATATTTTTATATTTTTATATTTTTATATTTTTATATTTTTATATTTTTATATTTTTATATTTTTATTTTTTTTATATTTGTATATATTTATATTTTTATATTTTTATATTTTTATATTTTTATATTTTTATATTTTTATATTTTTATATTTTTATATTTTCATATTTTTATATTTTTATATTTTTATTTTTTTATATTTTTATATTTTTATATTTTGATATTTTGATATTTTTATATTTTTATATTTTTATGTTTTTATATTTTTATATTTTTATATTTTTATATTTTTATATTTTTATATTTTTATATTTTTATATTTTTATATTTTTATATTTTTATATTTTTATATTTTTATATTTTTATATTTTTATATTTTTATATTTTTATATTTTTATATATTTATATTTATTTTTTTATATTTTGATATTTTTTTATTTTTCTATGTTTATTTTTTTTATATTTTTATATATTTATATATTTATATATTTATATTTTCATATTTTTATATTTTTATATTTTTATATTTTTATATTTTTATATTTTTATATTTTTATATTTTTATATTTTTATATTTTTATATTTTTATATTTTTATATTTTTATATTTTTATATTTTTATATTTTTATATTTTTATATTTTTATATTTTTATATTTTTATATTTTTATATTTTTATATTTTAATATTTTTATATTTTTATATTTTTATATCTTTATATTTTATATTTTTATATTTTTATATTTTTAATTTTTTATATTTTTATATTTTTATATTTTTATATTTTTATATTTTTATATTTTTATATTTTTATATTTTTATATTTTTATATTTTTATATTTTTATATTTTTATATTTTTATATTTTTATATTTTTATATTTTTATATTTTTATATTTTTATATTTTTATTTTTTTTATATTTTTATATTTTTATATTTTTATATTTTTATATTTTTATATTT
This sequence comes from Eudasyphora cyanicolor, assembly GCA_963930755.1. Lineage (NCBI taxonomy): Eukaryota > Metazoa > Arthropoda > Insecta > Diptera > Muscidae > Eudasyphora > Eudasyphora cyanicolor. Next base: position 260,119,750 of record OZ005734.1, read on the forward strand.
TTATATTTTTATATTTTTATATTTTTATATCTTTATATTTTGATATTTTTATATTTTTATATCTTTATATTTTTATATTTTTATATTTTTATATTTTTATATTTTTATATTTTTATATTTTTATATTTTTATATATTTATATTTATATTTTTATATTTTTATATTTTTATATTTTTATATTTTTATATTTTTATATTTTTATATTTTTATATTTTTATATTTTTATATTTTTATATTTTTATATTTTTATATTTTTATATTTTTATATTTTTATATTTTTATATTTTTATATTTTTATATTTTTATATTTTTATATTTTTATATTTTTATATTTTTATATTTTTATATTTTCATATTTTTATATTTTTATATTTTTATATTTTTATATTTTTATTTTTTCATATTTTTATATTTTTATATTTTTATATTTTTATATTTTTATTTTTTTATATTTTGATATTTTTTTATTTTTCTATGTTTATTTTTATATTTTTATATTTTTATATTTTTATATTTTTATATTTTTATATTTTTATATTTTTATATTTTTATATTTTTATATTTTTATATTTTTATATTTTTATATTTTTATAATTTTATATTTTTATATATTTATATTTATATTTTTATATTTTTATATTTTTATATTTTTATATTTTTATATTTTTATATTTTTATATTTTTATATTTTTATATTTTTATATTTTTATATTTTTATATTTTTATATTTTTATATTTTTATATTTTTATATTTTTATATTTTTATATTTTTATATTTTTATATTTTTATATTTTCATATTTTCATATTTTTATATTTTTATATTTTTATATTTTTATATTTTTATATTTTTATATTTTTATATTTTTATATTTTTATATTTTTATATTTTTATATTTTTATATTTTTATATTTTTATATTTTTATATTTTTATATTTTTATATTTTTATATTTTTATATTTTTATATTTTTATATTTTTATATTTTTATATTTTTATATTTTTATATTTTTATATTTTTATATTTTTATATTTTTATATTTTTATATTTTTATATTTTTATATTTTTATATTTTTATATTTTTATATTTTTATATTTTTATATTTTTATATTTTTATATTTTTATATTTTTATATTTTTATATTTTTATATTTTTATATTTTTATATATTTATATTTATATTTATATATTTTTATATTTTTATATTTTTATATTTTTATATTTTTATATTTTTATATTTTTATATTTTTATATTTTTATATTTTCATATTTTTATATTTTTATATTTTTATATTTTTATATTTTTATATTTTTATATTTTTATATTTTTATATTTTTATATTTTCATATTTTTATATTTTTATATTTTTATATTTTTATATTTTTATATTTTTATTTTTTTATATTTTGATATTTTTTTATTTTTCTATGTTTATTTTTTTTATATTTTTATATATTTATATTTTTATATTTTTATATTTTTATATTTTTATATTTTTATATTTTTATATTTTTATATTTTTATATTTTTATATTTTTATATTTTTATATTTTTATATTTTTATATTTTTATATTTTTATATTTTTATATTTTTATATTTTTATATTTTTATATTTTTATATTTTTATATTTTTATATTTTTATATTTTTATATATTTATATTTATATTTTTATATTTTTATATTTTTATATTTTTATATTTTTATATTTTTATATTTTTATATTTTTATATTTTTATATTTTTATATTTTTATATTTTTATATTTTCATATTTTTATATTTTTATATTTTTATATTTTTATATTTTTATATTTTTATATTTTTATATTTTTATATTTTCATATTTTTATATTTTTATATTTTTATATTTTTATATTTTTATATTTTTTTTTTTTTATATTTTGATATTTTTTTATTTTTCTATGTTTATTTTTTTTATATTTTTATATATTTATATTTTTATATTTTTATATTTTTATATTTTTATATTTTTATATTTTTATATTTTTATATTTTTATATTTTTATATTTTTATATTTTTATATCTTTATATTTTATATTTTTATATTTTTATATTTTTATATTTTTATATTTTTATATTTTTATATTTTTATATTTTTATATTTTTATATTTTTATTTTTTTTATATTTTTATACATTTATATTTTTATATTTTTATATTTTTATATTTTTATATTTTTATATCTTTATATTTTTATATTTTTATATTTTTATATTTTTATATTTTTATATTTTTATATTTTTATATTTTCATATTTTTATATTTTTATATTTTTATATTTTTATATTTTTATATTTTTATATTTTTATATTTTTATATTTTTATATTTTTATATTTTTATATTTTTATATTTTTATATTTTTATGTTTTTATATTTTTATGTTTTTATATTTTAATATTTCAATATTTGAATATTTTTATATATTTTTGTATTTTTTCTTTATTGTAATTGTGTATATTGTGCATTTTTATGTTTTTTTTATATAGTTTTATGGTGTTATTTAGTAAAATTTAATTTGAATTGATTAAAATAAATTTCCTGCATAAATCTGTTTATTGTATTGACCATAAATTGTATTGTAGGTATTGCTATCATTTGAGTACTTCTCATCATCTTTGCTTATCGAGCAAGTTATGTAGTTCCTTCTTCCTAGCCTACAAATAATGCTAACTAATCCCAAAGACAATCTGTCTATTCGCCTTCTACTTTTTGTGTTAGAACTTCGGTAGTTTCGTTTTATGGTCCCTAAACCAATAAAATCATGATTGTTGTCTATCGTATAAATTGTTTAGCACTTTAGATGGTTTAGAACCCTTCTCCTACTATGTGTGGGGAAAGGATTTCTAAATAGACTTTCTATTTCTTTTTTTTTGAAAGCAGCATTCAAATGTGGTCCTTCAGTTACTTGGGTTTTTATACATTTAGTACGAGTCCTAACTCGTCATTTTATGACATACTAATGGAAGGGGGTATATGCGTGTATGTCTGTGTAGCGAAACATTTGGTGTAGAAGGGGTGGGTATTGTAAGTAGTATGTAATATACCACAATGACATTCTGATGTTGTATATACTTCGGGACTGCAGACCACTACAATCCATTGTCCATCTCTGGCGCTAGCGAAAAAACGAAGAGTTATTTTTTTTCTGGGGGTTTTCACACAATTACATTTTATACTCGTATATATACGATTTTTATGGTTTAACTTTATTTCACTGCCTTTAGTTCCTTCCGTCTCCAGGAAAAAATAAAACCAAGATTTGCTACTGTTTTCTCCATTTCTTTTTTGCGGTTGTTGTTGATTTTTTGCCAAGTTTTTCCTTTGTTTAATTTAAACACCAACCAAAGGAAGGAATATAAATGAAAAACTTTAGCCAATGTTTGGCAATTTAACTGGTCATATCCTTTTTATACTTCCAGAGGCTATAAAAGAAGTGAGGGACTTCATATAGCACTATTATTATGGACATAAATGTTGACGAGGGTTGGGTGAAAAGTTGCGAAAGGGTAATGTGGAATATAATCAATATGCATGACTAAAGAAAAAAATATATCAGATAAAGATTATGATTTAAAGAAGGTGACACAAGTCATGAAATCAAATCAAGTTAAATGTTGAGATAAATGCATATTTTTTATTGACTTAATAACTTATTCAATTAGGTTAGGTTGAAGAGAGTAGACGTTTAAACGTCTCATGTCCGTGGACATAGACTTAAGCCAGTGGTTCGGCCTGTTGTGGCCTCCTTATTTATGATCTTTTTATACCTCACGAGTTTCAGAAAATCGGTACTAGACACGAATTTTCTCAGTATCTTCCAGTCATATCCTCTGAGATGAATCAAGTCTGGTAATATGTCGGACCCGAAATGTTGGGATATTGCATGTGTGAAAGCCGGGCAGTGACACAGATAATGTTCCATCGTTTCGATGTTTTCCCTGCATGCCCTGCATTCGTCGTTTACTGCTAGCCCTATGCGATGAAGATGTGCTTGTAAGCTTGAGTGTCCCGTTAGAACACTCATCATCTTACTAATATCGATCTTGTTTAGTTTCAGAAGACTTCTTGTTCTCTTTTTATTTGGGTCAACCCAGAGTATCTTTGCAGTTGCTCCTACTGTTGCGCTATTCCACACAGTTTTGTGAGCCATCACTGCCCAGTGCTTCAACTCATTCTCCGTGGCTTCGAAAGGTTTCCAATTTTCCAAGTTTATTGCTCGAAGTTCTCTGTCCTTTGAAGCCAAGCTTTTTGCTCGTTCATTTCCAATCACTCCTTATTTAATTAGTATGAATACATTATTATTATTAATTAGTATGAGTACATCAGTAGAATTACTTCGTTAATAAATAATACAATTTGTTTATAGATTTGAAGTCAAAAACATTTGTAATTGCCCAAACAATGTTGGTAATTGAATCTAGTACTTCATTCGTTTCTGTGCCATATAGTGAGGTTCTTGGGACATCATCCAAAGGAGGAAGGTCAAAAACCAGAAGAGTTTGTAAGTAGAATCTTTGTGAAATTTATTCGACAACCCTTTTCCATAAAATCCTTTAAATCCCCAAAACTTTATACACTTCCCTCCTATGTCTTATTGGAAACTCCATTCTTTTGCTTGTTGTTTCGAGAAAAAAGAAACGAAATTAAGCAATCTCTTCAGCAAATCTTGTTCCATTCTGACCACCGCCACTCTGTCATGGACATAACCACATAGACAATTGTGGTCAATTAAGTGTTTCCATGGCCTTGAAGGTAATTTGCCCGATTATACCATCACAAGCACCACCGAAAACCGGAGCGCCGGTACATGTCTAAGGCAAATTATTACCCAAAGATTAGTTTGAATATTAAGCAAATCCGCAACTTTAACTTTTGCGTTCCATTGAGATTTGAATAAAAGTGGTGAAATGTTTCTTCCTTTTCGCTTTCCTTTCTTTGTTTGGGGGGCTTTGGAGACCATAGTTCTGACTTTTGTAATTTTTTACGGCTCTAAGTATATTTTGCTGGAATCAGCGTAGTAAATGGTTTGGTCTTGGGCAAAGAGTTTCTTTCAGTGTCAGCAAATAGTAGAAGTAAGCGGAACGGAATGGCTGTGGCAGTGGCCACAGAGAGGCGAAACTGCCATCAGAGCCGTGTAGGTACGAGTAGTATATGTTCCACGTCGTAATTGGGCCAATGTTTACTTTATGGACTTTGGGTATTGTTACTACAACATTAACTAACTAACAATATAAACTTTACGATTGACTTAAGTTAGTTTGTATGTAAGTTGGAGCACGCGCGCAAAAGCCAGGAATGACGAACAAATGGAAATTCTGCATACACTCATTGATGAAGCAGAGCACAAGAGGGGTTTCCTCCTCCATTCAAGCTCCAGCTATGTTTGAAATGCGCTGAAAATGTAAATGATACTCAGGTGAGTTACAATGTTGTTCTTCGAGTACTTGTTCTCGTCTCACTACTATTTGTGTCATTTGTTAGCGAAACTTTGCATCTTCGTTTCCTTCCTGGGGCGCGTCCTCCCGCAGGCGCTGGTAGTTTCCTCGTCTTTGAATTTCTCGCCTTCTTTGGCTTTGCTTTTTTGATTACTTAAACAATGTTGTTTAGTTTGGATGGATCGTAAAAATCGTAACGCAGATGTGCTGTTCTTGTACCTCATTTGGAAAAGGGTTGATACTTAAACTAAAGTACAATTTGATGCTTTTAAACACACGATGAGAAAAGTTTAATAACCGCTACATAAAAAATTTAACGAAATGTGTTTGCGTTTTTTCACTATTTATGTAAATTTTAGAAGAAAAGAGCAGAGGAAAAAATTGGCTAGTATTTTTTTGAGTACATGGAGAAGCCAGTATTTTTTCCAATTAAAAATATGTAGACATGAAAATTAAATAAGCAGACTTTAGGGGAAATATTATGCAAAGAAGACTACAAATGCAAAACTTCACAAATAAAAGGATGTAAAACATTAATATGTAAAAATTATAAAATATAATATATAAATATAAAATATATAGATATAAACAAATATAAAAACATAAAAAATTTAAAATATAAAAACATATAAATTTAAAAATATAAAAACATAAAATTGCAAAAATATAAGATTTTAGGAATAAAAAACATTAAAATATAAATATTTAAAAATACAAAAATTTTTAACTATAGAAAAATAAATATATATTAAACTAAAAAATATAACAAATTAAAATAAAGTATTTAAAAAATATAAAATTTTCAATATAAAAAAATATCGAAGTAAAATGTAATAAAAACATTTTAATATAAAATTTAAAACTGTAAAAATATAGAAAATAAAAACATACAAATATAATAATAAAATAATATAAAATTATACAAAATAATATAAAAATTTAAAAATACAGATACATAGGATAAAATTTAGAAAACAAAAACATATAAATAAAAATATAATACCGTAAAAATATAAATTTTTAAAAAATATAAAACTGTAAAAATACGAAAAAAAATAAAAGTACAAAAATATAAAAGTATTTAAGTATATAAAAACATAAAAATTTAAGGAAATGTGTTTTTAACAAAAATTGGCTAGAATTTTTTTATTACATGGAAATATATCCAATTGATACCAGGGTTTGAAATAAATAAAATAGCAAAATTAAAAAAAAATTGGGAAAATACTAAATTTTAAAAATTAAAAAAAAAAAAACAGAAATAGAAAAACAGAAAATTTTAAATTTGTAAAAGTATTAAAAATTTTAAATTAGAAAAAATAAAACTATAGAAACATACATATATAAAAACTTAAAAATTAAAATTATAAAAATGTAAAAATATAAAAATATAGAAATATATAATTGTAAAAATATAAAAGCATAAAAATATGTAAATATAAAAATATATAAATATAAAAATGGATAATATTAAAATATAAAACTATTGAAAATATAAAAGCACAAAAATAAAAAACTTTAAAATATAAAAATGAAACATTAAGAAAAAGTTTTAAATTTAAAATTATTATAATAAAAATATAGCAATATAAAAACATGTGTTTGCGTTTTTTTACATTTAACGTAAATTTTAGAAGAAACGAGAAGAGGAAAAAATAATATATAAAAAATATATGTAGACTTGAAATTAAATTAGCAGAGTTTCGAGGAAATATTATGCAAAGAGATTGCTACAAGTGCAAAACTGCATAAATACAATAATATATACAATTAATATGTAGAAATATAAAATATGAAAATATAGGTATAATTAAATAAAGGGTTTTCCAACAAGAGTTGGTATTTTGGTATTCACCGAAAAAAAATCAATTTTTTGAGATAAATTATCGGATGTTTATTTCATAATAAAGAGGAAGGTATGCCGTTAATAATGAAAAACAACATCAGCCAAATGACCACCACGACCACGCTTACAAGACCATTTCCTTTTCATGAAATTTTCCATAACAAAATTGCAAAGTGGCTGCCCTATGTCCTCAATAGCATCACGAATTCTATCTTTGAGGTCTTGAATCGACGCTGGGCTGTTGGCGTGGACCTTATCTTTCACGTGGCCCCAAAGGAAGAAGTCGCAAGGTGTTAAATCACAAGATCTCGGTGGCCAATTGTGATCACCTCTTCGAGAGATAACACAGTCCGGAAACTTTTCCGGTAACAGAGCAATGGTTTCGTTGCTTGTGTGGCACGTAGCGCCGTCTTGTTGAAAGTAAACGTTGTCCAGATCAATACCATCCAACTCCGACCATAAAAAATCATTAATCATCTCTTGATAGCGCAATCCATTCGCCGTAACTGTTGATCCAACCTCATTTTCGAAAAAGTAAGGTTCAATGACCCCGCCGGACCATAAACCGCACCAAACAGTCACACGTTGACTATGGAGAGGCTTCTCAACAATAACTCTTGGGTTTTCCGAGCCCCAGATGCGACAATTTTGATTGTTGACGTAGCCACCGAGGTGGAAATGGGCCTCATTAGTAAAGATGATTTTACGACGATTTTCGAATTTTAATAATATAAAAACATAAAAATTTAGAAATATAAAAAATTAAATTACAAAAATATACGATTAAAAAATATCAAAAAAAAAAAATATAAAATTATAAAAATACGAAAATATTAAAGTACTAAAGTATAGAAATATAAATATATATTAAACTACAATATATAAAACATTAAAATAAAATATATACAATAATATATAAGTAGAAATGTAAACATATAAATAAACCAGTAAGGAAAGGCAGAAAGTCGGGCGGGGCCGACTATATAATACCCTACACCTCCCTAACAATGCGATAAGGGTCATTGCCACAATAATTTGGAATAATTGGTAAATGGGTAGAAACATATTATCTAATTCTGAAACGATAATCGCTAAGTTAAGCAATATTCGTTCCTAAATTGAGAAACATATTTCTGGAAAATTTTAATGATCGGAAGTAAAATACAACTTCTATAGCGGTTTGATACCAAATCAGGAGGAACATATATATGGAGCTTTAATATAAATCTGAACCGATCTTCCCTGAATACTTATTGATGTAAAAAGACCTCCTTCTGTCGAATTTCGTACTGATCGGATATAAAATACAGTCTCTACAGCGCTTACATGTGAAATCGGGGGTAACATATATATGGGGGCTATATCTAAATCCGAACCGATTTTCTCCGAATTTGGCAGTATTCCTTCATGTAATAAGAAACCTCTTTCTGCCGAATTTCATACTGATCGGATATAAAATAAATTTTTTACAGCGCTTACATATCAAATCGGGGCTAACATATATATGGGGGCTATATCTAAATCTCAACCGATTTAAACCAAATTCAATAGGGATCGTCCTTGGGCCAAAAAAAAGATATGTGTAAAGTTTCATCGAGATCGGACCATAATTGCGACTTGTACTTTGATTACAAGAATACATGCACAGACAGACGGACATAGCTAAATCAACTCAGAAAGTGATTCTAAGTCGATCGGTATAATAAACGATGCACGATGGGAAAATATGATGAAATATGCGCGCATAGAACTTTGAAAACAACTTTCAAAAATCAGTTTTTTGGGAATGTTGTTTTATTGTGGATAACATTTAATGAAAATACCTTCAAATTTTATGAAAATATCTCCTGGCGATTCCGAGTTATGACCTTTAAAATTTTGTCTTTTTTACTAATAAATGCAAATCAAATTGCGTTGATAAAATATATATACTAAAATGCTTGTAGAATTCTTGTTTTTTGGTGAAATGCGACCGGACTTGTAACATATAATAAGGTTATTTTCATCTAAATTATTGTGTATAAAACGTATTTTTAACGTCTTTAAGTGAAGAGATATTTCAAAGTAAAAATACATTTTTTTTTGTTTTTCAAAAAAAATTATCCGCAGTAAATGGAATACAACTTTTTTGGATCACGTGGGATCACTACGATATGACATAGAGACGAGAGGTGACTTAGTGGTAATCCAACGGTACCTAGATTATCTGCGACTTTTTGCGATTATGGCCGATTTTTGTACTTTAAATATGTGATTTTTTACTTTAAATAAAGAAAGTGTGTGTGGGAGCTACATCTATCTATGAACCGATTTTCCCGAAACATATGGACCTATTTTCTTGATTCAAAAAATAACTTTTACAAAATTTCGGCAAAATCGGATAATAAATAAGACCGGTACAAGTCCGGTTGCAACTTTGTAGAGTTCGACGATCAAAATTATCGATCTAATTTATATTATTATGATTATATGTGTAATTTTTATAGTTTACTGCTTCTACAAAAACTATAAAAATATATTTAAACGCTTCTGCAGTTCATGTATATTAGGGTGGACCGATTATTTTTTGTTTTTAATTTAACTTTTCTCTTACTAACAGTCGACGACCCATTGTGTAATTGCATTAGTGCAAACCTTCAGCTTTCAAAAATATTGCAGACTGCAATTTTATCCTATTTACATATATTGTTTTGGTTTCAATTTCAAAAACATTGCCCGGTTTTGTAGATTTTAACGCAATTTTCACAAAAATATGTTTGAACTTCAATGGTCTATATATTTAAAACGCAGCAACACACAATTAAGTAACTTAAATAGATTTTGAACTAAATTTTGTCTGCTTTAATATAAAATCAAGTTCACTGAATTTGGTACGATATTCTGATTTTCACACAAATTTCCACAAAGTCGCTTTTGTAGCCCCACTGTGCGGTACATGGTAACAGTAAAATAAAATCTGGGTACACTTTTCCAAAGAATTCTCTTGAAGATGGTCCAAACCGTAGGACTCTATCTCTAACGGTATAGCCAAGAGATAGAAAATACTGCTATGCGCGCGTATTTACCCCTTTTTCCCATTGTGCGATGGGTCTATTTCTTCTCCTTTTGGGTGTTACAAACAAATGCACAAAGTTATAATACCCTGTACCACAGTGTGGTGTAGGGTATAAAAATGTAAAACTGTAAAAAATAAAAACATACAAACATAAAAGTTTAAACATATAAAAATTAAAAAAAAATATTAAGTTACAAAAAGAATATAAAAATTTTAAAATACAGAAATAAAGGAAAAAAATTTTTTAAATTAAAAATATACAAATATAAAGTATAAAACTGTAAAGTATAAAAAGTATAAAATATAAATTATTTTATAAAATATAAAAACACAAAAGTATAAAAAATTTAAGGAAATGTGTTTGCCGTTTTTAACAATGACATGTAACATAATAAATAAATAAAATAGCAAAATTAAAAAATACAAAAATTTTAAAATTAGAGGAAAAATAAAAACAGAAGTAGGAAAACAGGAAATTTTAAATATGGAAATATATATATTCAATTTTTTTTATATATTAAAAATTAGAGAAATATAACACAATAGGAATATACAAATTTAACTAAGTTTAAATATATAAAAATACAACAATATAAAAATATAAATATATAAATACAGAAAATATAAAATTGTAAAAATATAAAAATTTAATAAATAAATATAAAAATACAAAAAATATAAAAATATTTATATTTTTATATATAAAAATATTAAAATATAAAAATAAAAAAATTTAGAAATATAAAAATACAGCATTATAAATACATGAAAAATTTAAAAAAATAATGAAAAACATAAAATTAAAAAAAACAAACTGTAAAGATTTAAAATTCAAAAAATTAGCGATATACAATTGTCAAAAAAGTATAAACAGAAAGTATAAAAAATATAAAAATAAGAAACTGCAAAAATTTAAAAATTTAAAAATACGAAAAAACAAATAGGTATTCTATACATATTTGTATATTTTATGTATTTCATACATATTTGTTTTTTCATATTTGCAAATTTTTACAGTTTCATATTTTTTTTTATTTTTTATACTTTCTGTTTATATGTTTTGTACATTTCTATATATTTAATCTTAAATCTTTATATCTTTATATCTTTGTTTTTTTTTTCTATTTTTATGTTTTTCATTTTTTCTTAAAATGTTTCATGTTTTTAAAAATGCAAAAATACAAAAATGTAAAAATATAAAATAATAAAAATATAAAAAATTTAGAAATATAGCAATATAGGAACATGCAAGTATAAAAACATAAAAATAGAAATATAAAAACACAAAAATATAGAAATGAAAAATTTGAATATAAAAACATAATAATAAAGAAATAAAAAATATGAACATAAAAATATAAAAAATATAAAACTGTAATAATCAAATATAAAAAATAAAAATATAAACAAATAAAGACATTAAAATATACAACTGTATAAATATCGATACATATGTATATACAAATATCAAAAAACTAATGAAATAAAATGTTAAAAATCCGAAAAGACAAAAATACAAGAGTAAAACCTTTAAATGTATAAAAAGCAAAAACTAAATATATAAAATTACAATTGCACAAAAATAACGTATTCAAATTTGGTAACGAACGGTTCTCACCAATTTATGCAAGATTTGATCTAGGGGATTTAATTAAGTAGAAGTGGTTTAAATTCCTTATAATATTTTTAGTATATATTTTTTTATTTTATTTCAGTATTTTGCAAAAAAAGACTTTTTTAGAACAGAACACTTTTTTAGAACGGAACAGTACAAAATTGAACGAGCACGAATGTGCTAAGCAGAAAAGGGCCACCGCTTGCGAGATGTAATTTTTTCAACGTAAATAAATAATCTGTGTTCAAAAATAATAATAATTATGTCTTAAATAAAAAGTTCTTTCATTTTGGGCCACCCTGTGTAAAACACAGATTTTTCAATTATAAAGCCAACCAACAAAGCCAATGAAAAAATAATATATTTTATAACAGTTTTAAAATTTGGAAATTTAATATCTGCTACAGGATTCGAACTCGGATAACTAACTTGAATAAGTACGAGTATCTTAGGAACGTTCTAATGCGCAAAGAAATACAGCTTCAAATCGCGTTAAGACAAAAATATTTCGCGGAATATGTGGTCTTTAACCTTGCAAAATGCAGCTGATGTGGGTTCCGGGCTACACGGACATTCCAGGGAACTATGGTGTATATAAGCTTGCAATGCAAGGCATTGCCATTACATCAACAGACGGCAACGGGAGGAACTAGGAAAATCTTCCTTCCACCCTAAACTAATGTTTGCATTACTTTATAAGCAATGTTGCAAATATACGGCGAAATAATGTCGTAACCTGGCACAAAAAGCCCAAGTAAAACTTAACAAATTTTTTGAATAATCTGCCGGACGTTCAGTAATGTGTCATCCGTATGGGAAAAGTCAATTCCTAGTAAACTGAATTAACATTTTCCATCGGCTTTATGACCCCACATACCTATAACTACCCCCATAAATGTTATTTATCCAAAGGATATATTGTTTAAGCCAAATACTGTCCTCCCATTGTTGGCGGATTTTTATTGAAATATTTGATGGGCAGTTCATTTAAAATTGAGACCATTAATGAAAGCTTTTCACAGAGTGAAATTACACAATGTTTCTAAATGCCCTAATACCTAATGCCGCCAACAGCGAACTGCCTGAATGGCAGTGGTGGTGACAGCATTCAAAATACCACTTAATTTTAATGAATTTCCGGCCTAATCCTTAAAATAGCCAAATCAACGAAACTTTTACATTTTCGTCACCACAGCCCCCGCCTTCACCCACGTCCTCGTCACCATCGCCTCGTGAAAACAAAGAGGTCCAGGGTGACCGCATGGTAATTGCGATTGTGAAACACACAAAACAGGGAAAATGGAATTTTATGTTTAATTAGAATAAATTGTTGACCGTGGGGAAAAAAACCAAAGCAACAATAAAGTGAAAAACTATGAGGTTCTCTTGATGCTGCCACAGTTCAATAAACTGCGGGGGAATAACAGCAACAACAATAAAAGGCAATACAGAAAATAATAATAATAAAATGAAATTTACAATTTTTGGTTGGCTACTCCTTGACACTGAAACAATAGAGTGAAAGACAAACGGTTGATCGACCGGCCGACCGAGAGACCAACCGACTGCAGTGTGTGGCATGTAACCAGTACATAAATAATTCAGTAATATTTGTCCACAGAAACCAATAAAAATCACACACACCCTTACATTTGTACAAGGACCCTAAGCGCCCGCAAGGGTAGGTTAACCAAAAAAAGTAAAATGGCGTTAAATTGTACACGGCCACAATGTAAAATTAGATTTTCAGTCGTAGACATGGCAAATAAAGTGCCCATTACACCCTCGGACACAGATATACCAGAAGGATATTAGGTGATACATAAAAGGGAACGATTCTGCATTTTTGAATTTTTTGTTTTTAAAATTGTATACTTGTATTTTGAAATTTTTATATTTTGATATTTTTGTGTTTTTTAATTCTTGTATTTTTATATTTCTATTTTTTTATATTTTAAAAGTTTTATATTTTTATAATTCTATTATTCTATTTTTTACATCTTTATATTTTTAAATTTTTATATTTTTATATTTATACCCTACACCACACTGTGGTACAGGGTATTATAACTTTGTGCATTTGTTTGTAACACCCAAAAGGAGAAGAAATAGACGCATCGTTTATTATACCGATCGGCTTAGAATCACTTTCTGAGTTGATTTAGCTATGTCCGTCTGTCCGTCTGTCTGTGCATGTATTCTTGTAATCAAAGTACAGGTCGCAATTATGGTCCGATCTCGACGAAACTTTACACATATCTTTTTTTGGCCCAAGGACGATCTATTGAATTTGGTTAAAATCGGTTCAGATTTAGATATAGCCCCCATATATATGTTAGCCCCGATTTGATATGTGAGCGCTGTAAAAACTTTATTTTATATCCCATCAGTATGAAATTCTGCAGAAAGAGGTTTCTTATTATATAAATGAACACTGTTAAATTTGGAAGAAATCGGTTCAGATTTAGATATAGCCCCCATATATACGTTACCCCCGATTTGACAAGTAAGCGCTGTAAAAATTTTATTTTATATCCGATTAGTGCGAAATTCGGCTAAAAGAGGTTTCTTATTACACGAAGGAATATTGCTTAATTCGGAGAAAATCGGTTCAGATTTACATATAGCCCCCATATATATGTAACCCCCGATTTGACATGTAAGCGCTGTAGAAACTGCATTTTATATCCGATCAGTGCGAAATTCGGCAGAAAGGGGTTTCTTATTACATGAAGGAATACTGCCAAATTCGGAGAAAATTGGTTCGGATTTAGATATAGCCCCCATATATATGTTACCCCCGATTTCACATGTAAGCGCTATAAAAACTGTATTTTATATCCGATCAGTATAAAAAAAGAGGTTTCTTTCTACATGAAGGAATACTGCCAAATTCGGAGAAACTCGGTTTAAATTTAGATATAACACCCATATATATGTTACCCCCGATTTGACCTGTAAGCGGAGGTCGGAGAAAATCGGTTCAGATTTAGATATAGCTCCCATATATATGTTACCCCCGATTTGACATGTAAGCGCTGTAGAGACTGTATTTTATATCCGATCAGTACGAAATTCGAGAGAATGCGGTCTTTTTACATTAAAGCTCCATATATATGTTCCTCCTGATTTGGTATCAAACCGCTAAAGAAGTTGTTTTTTTTATATTTTTATAATTTTTTAATTTTATAATTATATATTTTTATATTTTTATATTTTTATAATTTTATAATTTTATATTTTGATATTTTTATATTTTAATACTTTAATATTTTTATATTTATATATTTTCATATGTTTATATTTCTATACTTTTATATTTTTATATTTTTATATTTTTAAATTTTAAAATTTTTATATTTATATATTTTTTTACTTTTATATTTTATATTTTATATTTTTTAATTTTTATATTTTTAAATTTTTTATATTTCTATATTATTATATTTTTTATTTAATTTTAATATTTTTATTTCTATACATTGATTTTGATATTTTTATTCTTTTATATATTTTTTAATTTTTATTTTAATATTTTCCATTTTTAATATTTTTATTTATTCGAAATTAGGCCAAATTAGGTCACTTGAACCCATTTCAGATTCACTCTTATACTCTATATATTTTTTAATTTTTACATTTCTATATTTTTATTTTTTAATATTTGTATGTACATGCAAATCCCGGTATAACGAACGATATATTGTCAGACCAATTCGTTATACCGCGAAGTTTTTTTAGATGTGTTTCGTTGGATTTTAAACATAACATTTAATTAATTTTACGATTATACAAATTGTTTAGCTTTAACATACAAAATGGCATAGATTTGTGAAGTTGTGTTCCATTTTATATATAATACTAGCTGGACCCGGTCCACTTCATTGCCCCAGGCTTCAGATTTCCGATCCCGTTAATTTTTGGACTAATTACGTAGACTGACACCAAATATATATGCACATAATTACATTGATCTCTCTAACAAATTGCTCAAGATATATCAAACACAAAATTTAATTGGCTTATATGGGCGGGGCCACTCCCATTTGTGCGACCCCGCCCATTTTTGGACCAAGCACGTAGACCAAGCTAATAATTTGTGCGAGTTATGTCAATTTCAAAATTGGGTTTATATTGGCGGGGCCACGCCGATTGGTCCAATCCCGCCCATTTTTGCACCAACCAATTAGACTACCACCTAATACATATGCAAAAATTACAGCACTCTCGCTAACAAATTGTGCAAGATATGTCAATTTAAAATCTTTGTTTATATGGGCGGGGCCACGCCCATTCGTCCAATTCCGCCTATATTTGGACAAATCAGGAAGACTACCACCAGTTACATGGCACCAAATTACAGCTCTCTCGCTAACAAATTGTGTAAGATATCTCAATTTCAAAATTTGGCTTATATGGGCGTTGCCACGCCCATTGGCCGATCCCGCCCATTTTTGTACCAATTAAGTAGACTACCACCTAATACGTATGTACAATATTACAGCACCCTCGCTAACAAATTGTGCAATATATTTCAATTTAAAAATTTGGTTTATAAGGGCGGGGCCACGCCCATTGGTCCTATCCCGCCCATTTTTGGACGAATCACGTAGACTGCCACCAGATACATATGTACAACATTACAGCACTCTAGTTAAAAAATTGTGCAAGATATCTCAATTTCAAAATTTGGCTTAAAGGGGCGGAGCAACGCCCAGTAGTCCGACCCCGCCTATTTTTGGACCAATCACGTAAGTCGCCAACAGATATGTATATAAACAAAATTACAGCTCTCTCGCTAACAAATTGTGCAAAATATCTCAAATTCAAAATTTGGCTTATATGGGCGGGGCCACTCCCATTGGTCCGATCCCGGCCATTTTTGGACCAATTAAGTAGACTACCACCTAATACGTATGCACAATATTACAGCACCCTCGCTAACAAATTGTGCAATATATTTTAATTTAAAAATTTGGCTTATATGGGCGGGGCCACGCCCATTCGTCTGATTCCGCCCATTTTTGGACCAATCACGTAGGCCGCCAACAGATATATTAACCCAAAATTACAGCTCTCTCGCTAACAAATTGTGCAAGATATCTCAAATTCAAAACTTGGCTTATATGGGCTGGGCCACGCCCATTGGTCCGATTCCGTCCATTTTTAAACCAATCACGTAGATCCAGATACATATGCACAAAATTACAGCTCTCTCGCTAACAAATTGTGTCAGAATCTCGATTTCAAAATGTGGCTTAAAGGGGCGGGGCCACGCCCATTAGTCCGACCATGCCCATTTTTGGACCAATCACGTAGACTGCCTCCATATATATATATGCAAATTTCTAGTTCTTTCACTAACAAATTGTGCAAGATATCTCAAATTCAAAATTTGGCTTATATGGGCGGGGCCACGCGCATTGGTCCGATCCCGCCCATTTTTCACCAATCACGTAAGTCGCCAGCAGATATATATACACAAAATTACAGCTCTCTTGCTAACAAATTGTGCAAGATATCTCGATTTCAAAATTTAGCTTAATGGGGCGGGGCCACGCCCATTAGTCAGACACCGCCCATTTTTGGACCAATCACGTAGACTGCCTCCAGATATATATAAACAAAATTACAGTTCTCTCGCTAACAAATTGTGCAAGATATCTCAAATTCAAAATTTGGCTTATATGGACGGGGCCACGCCCATTGGGCGGATCCCGCCCATTTTTGGACCAATCACGCAGACTGCCACCAGATACATATGTACAAAAGTGCAGCACTCTCACTAACAAATTGTGCAAGATATCTCAATTTTTAAATTTGTCTTATGTGGGCGGGGCCACGCCCACTTCATATATCGAAAATTCAAGTACCCTATTTTCAGCACGCCCCACACATGTACATTCTGTGAAAATTTCAAGAAGATCGGTTCAGCCGTTTAGACGTCTATACGGTACAAACAAACCAACAAACCAACAAACAAACAAACACACATTCTTCTTTATATATATAGATTTAAAAACCCCCTTCATGTAGCTTCCTTTGTAATTCTATGGCTTTAATTTTAGTGCTTTTCCATTTACTGGAACATCAAGAAACCACTCGTAGTTTCTTTTCCATCTGTGAATTACCTTTTTTAAGAATTCGACGATTTTTGATACATTGTAATTTGCTAATAAATTAGAGAACATTTAACTTCGCATCTCTTTAATGTGCATATTGATGCTTTTGGAATCCAATTTTTCTTCGAAATCACTGAAATCAAACATTCATCTAAAATTGAAATTTTTTGACTTAGAGAAATTCTGTTTCTTCTGTCCATTCTAATTAATGATACTCTTTCGGTTGTGTTAAAAGTAAAATTAAAAATTTCGCTATCGGTGTGTAAGTAGTTATGAGTCAAAAATTAGCAAGTAATAAAAACTAACGGTGCTGCAACGACTCTAGAGTGGTTTTCCTTCTTCTTACATTCTTTTATTTTAGTTTTGTCTTTAATTTTAATAATTTTTTCCCAATCGTTCGTTATATCGAGTACAAATAATTGAAGTCGTTCGTAATATAAGGTACTCAATGTAAACATTTTGATCGTGCGTTATATAGGGTTTTCGTAAACCGAGTATTCGTTATACCGCGAGTTGCCTGTATTTATATATTTTTTTTTAATTTTAATATTTGTATATTTTTTTATTTTTATATAGATTTTGTTATTTTTATGCTTTTATATATTTTTTAATTTTTATTTTAATATTTTTAATTTTTTATATTATTTAAAATTTTTTATATTATTAATTATTTAAAATTACGCCAAATTTGGGCACGGCCAAAATGTAAAATTATATTTTCAGTCGTAGACATGGCAAATAAAGTGTCCATTACGCCCTCAGACACGGATATAATAGAAGGATATAAGGTGACACATAAAAGGGAACATTTCTGCATTTTTGAATTTTTTGTTTTTAAACTTTTTTTTCGAAATTTTTATATTTTTGTGTTTTTATATTTATATTTTTATATTTTTACAGTTTTATATTTTTATATTATCATATTTTCGTATTTTCATATTTTTATATTTTTATATTTTAATATTTTAATATTTTAATATTTTAATATTTTTATATTTTTATATTTTTATATTTTTATATTTTTATATTTTTATATTTTTATATTTTTATATTTTTATATTTTTATATTTTTATATTTTTATATTTTTATATTTTTATATATTTATATTTTTATATTTTTATATTTTTATATTTTTATATTTTTATATTTTTATATTTTTATATTTTTATATTTTTATATTTTTATATTTTTATATTTTTATATTTTTATATTTTTATATTTTTATATTTTTATATTTTTATATTTTTATATTTTTATATTTTTATATTTTTATATTTTTATATTTTTATATTTTTATATTTTTATATTTTTATATTTTTTTATTTTTATATTTTTATATTTTTATATTTTTATATTTTTATATTTTTATATTTTTATATTTTTATATTTCTATATTATTATATTTTTTATTTAATTATGTTGCTTGCTTGCTTCTATTTAATTTTAATATTTTTTATTTATATATATAGATTTTGATATTTTTATGCTTTTATATATTTTTTAATTTTTATTTTAATATTTTTGTTCATTTTTATTTATTCGAAATTAGGTCACTTGAACTCATTTCAGATACACCCTTATACGCTAGTGAAAAATTCTCTGTCTGCATTTAATGTTTAATTCGGACTGTGTGTATGGGTGTATTTGTATATGTTTGGGTGTGTGTTTAGAGGTGATATTAAAATAAATTGTCAACAGAGGACTGAAAAAAACAACGAAACGATACACAGCGCACACCGCAGCGCAACAGCTCCAGATCCACCGGTTTTTGGCCAAAACAGGACTGCCATAACATTGAGGACAGTTAACAGAAACATTTCAACACCAAAGTTTACATGTTTGCAAAAACAAAAACAACAACGGCATCAGCAACAACATTACCATAGAATATCCTCATTTTAATGTATTTAATGGTAATTTCAATTGTTGTATTGTTATGAAAATACTATCAGGAAACCAGCAAAACTATGCATGAATGGACGGAACGAGTGGAAGGACGAGAGATTATTTTTACAGACAGTGGCTCCAAGTGATACAAAGAAAGTATGTTTTACTATTTAATTTGGATAAGTATATAAAATGATATCTGATTTTAGGATTTAAGCTTTTCAGAGTTGAACACAATTAAATAATTTTCGTTATCCATCTCATACTTTGGGCCACTGTCCAAACGTTTTGAAAGTCAGTATGTTTGCAGTCATAACAATGAAAATAAAAACAACAAACAGCATACATATATACAACCATACATAAGTAGTAAGTATAAAAGGACATCTATTGAAGTGGTCCTTACAAAACAGTTTTTCTATCCTTTCACCCCATTACATTTGCCAAACAGACTTGTCCAAACCAAAGGAAATGTTATGACCACAATTCAATTGGGATCAATTTGTGTATTGATAAGTGATTCAAAAGATATTTTTATTTGATAATTTGGCAAAACATGTATCTCTGTAATTATTTTACTTTGGGGACTGATGTGGTTAAAGTCTAACAATTGCTTTAGGTTAAATGCCAAATGGTGGAGCGGAAAAATTGGAATGGGTTAAATGTAAGGACAGCATATGAAGAACAAATAGTGGATGGAAATAAAAAGACAGTGGAGGTGTATGTAAAGTATTTACAATGGTTTGTTTAAGGATGTCTGACTTTCACTGTAAATTACACTGTATAACAGAGTTCAGAGAAAGGAAAAATATTGGTATTCGTCTGACAATATCATTTGAAATACTTCCAAGGAACTTTTTTGTGATTTGTACCTATAAAGAAGATATTTTGGAGTTGTTACATAATTTTTGAGATTTTGCTCTCAGGGCGTCCTAACCTTTCAAATAAGGGTAACTCATACTTAGAATTAGGACAATGTAATTAATATTAAGGACCTTGTCTCAGTTTGGAATATGAAATGATCATGTTTTAAAGGTTATGACATCGACCAAAAGCAGTAAAATGATGCACATTTGTTTTTTGTACTTATTTTTGTTAGCATTTCCTTTAAAGATAGTAGACTTTTTTTATTATTATTCGGATTTTTTGTATTTTTCACTTATTTCGAAACACTTAACTTTTTTTTTAACAACTTTTAACGTTCTTAAACCCCATTTGCTTGTTTTACCTTTAAAATTAAACAAGTTTTACAATTAAATTAAAGGATTTTTAATCCAAATCAGCTCTACCTTTTCTTTTTCATCTCTTTTCCGTTTTTCATCTGAACACATACAAAGTTAAAGGACTATAAAAAACTGTCATCTATCGCAGCACATTATGTTTTTTCCTTTCGCCCATCAAACAATTATACTTGAGCGCGATGATAATGATCATCGCATATAGAGGCAAAATGAAAAACAAAAATCTTTTGAGTTTCAGACAATTGGGTCGTTTTTGAAGCTCACAAAGATTTTAATCGCATCAAACTAATTTCTGTCTCGTCAAGCTGTCAACGGTGTCATTAAACTCCTTTCATTCGTTTCATCTGTCGGAAAAAATGGATGCAAAGGCCTCTAATGCTTGGTTGGTCTGCTCTGCTAAGCGGTCGGAGATATGTCCCCATTTTGCTATCTTTTTGTTTTAAACGATGTCGCAGTATTACTACTCGTATATGAACAACAAAAACAATATATTTTTGCCATACCCAACAACCGCCGCCGCTATTGATGTTGCTGCTGTTGTTATTGTTGTTTATAAATGCAAAAACGGTGTAATTTATTTTTATTACAAACTTGGCCAATTTCAATTCTAATCACAGCTACCAATGTTAGTCCTTCGTGTGTATGTTTGTTCATTCATTCATTCGGTTCCCTTGTTGCCTATATATAGCCAACAGGACAACAAAAACAACAACAAGAGTAGAAACAAACAGGACAACTGGATGAAAAAATAATATCATTAAAGGCATTTACAAAGCTTTGCAATTGAATTAAATTGAATATGGGACCACCAACAGCAGTAGCCTATTCCATTGTCAAGTAAACAGAAGGACGGACAGTCAACCAGCCATCCAATCAGACGGACAACGCGTGGAACCATCAACCACTCTCATAGAGTTCCCCAATGATTCGGTGGGAGCAAAAATACGCCAAGTATTTAACCTCAAATGGCATGACTGGCTGGTCTCGGCTAGTGTGGCTAGGGCTGGGCCGTCTTCTTTGTTTTCACACCGAGCCTCTTTCTTGCAATCGTATTGCTCGTTTGCCTTTGTCCCAGATTTCCCTATGTCCCTGGACTTTGTTGTCTCTGGGGCCCTCACTAAGTGTGTGTGAGTGAGGAAAAGCAAAGCCCCTCCAAAGTGTAAATTTATTTATGTTAATTTATATTCTTCTTCATAGCCATTGCCATCGACTTCGTTGCAACGACAAGGATGCCCCCAACACACCAACCCAACCACCCAACCAACTTGGCTTTGTGTCTACTCGCTAAATAAATTAAGTAAAATGTCTTTTCTATACATGTGTATGTAAAAATTTCCACGACGAAGAGGACGATTTGTTTACGTATGTAGTGGTACAGTGCGGTAGAAAATGATAGTAGTACACTTTAATTGGTATTTTAAAGCTTTTTTACTTTTGTAATTTTATATTTGTATTTTTGTATTTTTGCATTTTTGTAGTTTTGTATTTGTGTATTTTTGTATTTTTGTATTTTTGTATTTTTGTATTTTTGTATTTTTGTATTTTTGTATTTTTGTATTTTTGTATTTTTGTATTTTTGTATTTTTGTATTTTTGTATTTTTGTATTTTTGTATTTTTGTATTTTTGTATTTTTGTATTTTTGTATTTTTGTATTTTTGTATTTTTGTATTTTTGTATTTTTGTATTTTTGTATTTTTGTATTTTTGTATTTTTGTATTTTTGTATTTTTGTATTTTTGTATTTTTGTATTTTTGTATTTTTGTATTTTTGTATTTTTGTATTTTTGTATTTTTGTATTTTTGTATTTTTATAACTTTGTATTTTTGTATTTTCGTATTTTTGTATTTTTTTTTTTTGATTTTTTGTATTTTTGTATTTTTGTATTTTTGTATTTTTGTATTTTTGTATTTTTGTATTTTTGTATTTTTGTATTTTTGTATTTTTGTATTTTTGTATTTTTGTATTTTTGTATTTTTGTATTTTTGTATTTTTGTATTTTTGTATTTTTGAATTTTTGTATTTTTGTATTTTTGTAATTTTGTAATTTTGTATTTTTGTATTTTTATACTTTTATGTTTGTATATTTTGAAATTTTTGTATTTTTATATTTTTATATTTTCACATTTTTATATTTTTTTATTTTGATATTTTTGTATTTTTATATTTTCACATTTTTATATTTTTATATTTTTATATTTTTAAGTTTTTATATTATTATATTTTTATTTTTTATAAATTTTTAATATTTTTATATATATACATACATATTTTTTTATATATTTTTATATATATATTTATTTTTTTATTTTTAGATTATTATATTCTTATATTTTTATATTTTTATATTTTTATTTTTTATATTTTTATTTTTTTATATTTTTATACTTTTCGTATTGTTTATTATTGTAGTTCTCTTATTTTTCATTTTAGTGGGTTTGAACTTATGTAATTTTATTATGAACTTTATATATTTTTTTCAGAAACTGTTCCTATTTTTATTTCCCCAACTGCTTTCAATTTCTTTATAATTTTGTTTTGCATTTTATACTTACAGTGTACGACCAGACGCCATTTATCCTCAATAGCACTGCCCTCAATAAATTGATTTTCCGCTCGGCATGTCAAATATTTGCCATCGTCTTCTCGGGTAGGCGTGAATGTTAATATACTTAAGGATTGATTGTCGGGTTCATTAAACTGCAAAAACAAAAAAAGAAAACATGTGGTTTTTTAACAGAGAGACGACGTCGAAAAGAAATTAACGAGAAAAACAATACAAACAGAAATTAACAAAATATTTAAAAAAGAAATTCTCGTGATGCAATACATTAACAATTATTAAAGGCTGTCATTGGTAGAAGCATGGCAGCATGAAATGAAGGGATGTGGGTAGAAGAATTGGAAGGAGTGAAGGACGATTCACACACGCACACATCCCATAAAACCACGACAAATGAACGGACGGACATATGAGCCCACCATATACAGACAGTGGCGATTAAAAAGAGTGCAGACCCAAGTACACTGACATTATCAATTAAGGCTTGGGAGTGTATGTGAGGGAGAATTTGTATCCTTCTATTAGCAGAAGTATGTATGGGCGTGTGTCACACACTGCGACACTTTATGTGTGTTTGTAGGGTGTCCTTAATGTGGGTCACTTTGATTTTATGAGTATCCATTCAACTTTTTTGCTCTCTCTCTCCTCACACCCACAGAACACACATATATTTTGCATGTGTGACCCCTTTAATGTTGTCAGCTGGTTTTAAGCATATGTGAGTATGTATGCAACTACTACATAGAGAAGCAGGGGTCTTGTGTATTTTAGTTGTTCATTAAAAGAGTCATAACTTAAAAATTAAAAATTGCAATTGAGAATGAAGAAAATGTTTGAAGTATGAAGACATAAATATGAAAAGGAATTATAGAAATCCTTTTGAAGAAAAAATACACTTATAGTAATTTAAAATTGTCATAGTATATGTACTCGTATACTACTCAGAACTTTGTGAAATAGTTTTCTTGGACAAAATTTAATGTTTTCAAAATGTACGACTTATTACTCTTTTGCCGAAATGCCGCTACTCATTTTGTATCTGGAACAAACTGACGTGTATAAGTGTTAATGTGTAATTGGTGACATTACTCTTGGAGTAGTGCTACGAGTTGGTTTTGCTTGGTTTGCTTACACATGACTTTGGCTTGTTTTACTTACGTTTTTTGTTAACTTTTTCAATTGTTTATTACCCTTCCACCAGGTGATGACTGCCTGTGGTTTTGAGCCAGATGACTTGCATTCGATGTCGTACGTACGATCGGCTGATACAAATCGGTCTTTTGTCATTATATGAACAGCAATGGGTTTTACTGAAAAGAAAAAATATAAAATAAAATTTACAACAATTAGTTGAGTATTAAATAATCATTGTTTTGGGGAATTTAAAGGTTAACAAGTTAAACGATTAGAGAGAGAGAAATTATTTATAGCATTGGAGGGCTGAGGAAAAAGCTGGTTGATGGCGTTTTCCTATATAAATAACTTTAGATACGAGTAAGCTACATAAATTCTCAAGTCATGTTTTATTTTCAGATTAGATTATATTTAGAATAAAAAACCTCTGCCAAGTAAACCGACTGAGCTAAATTTGCACCTTTAGAAAAATATAATATGGAAATAATAAAATAATGCGATTTCGCAAAAGGAGCGTGAAAATTTCGTCTAATTTTCTTCAGTTGATAGCGATGAAGATTCTATCGCCGTGTGCGCAATTACAGAAGATTCGGGTAAGTAGTGCAGAATTGAAATAAGGTTTATTAGTTCACTAATTGTTAACCCAATGTGGAGAGGTACCAGAACCATGGAGCCATTTTCGAGCTTAGCCTGGGTTAAAAGAAAATATTATCGCGTACAAAATTTTAAGTCGATCATTCACTACTGTCGAAAGTTATCGTGCTCGTCCACCAGACAGACAGACGGACAAAGCTCAAATGGCTTAAAATGATTTCAAATATGATGGAAATCCATCAAATATATATAGGATTTTAGGAAACTTCTTTCAAGGTTTTACATTTATTAACACTAGTTCACAAACGGTTAGGCACATTTTCTGATGCAATTTTGTACCCTAAACACGAAAAAGATATTAAAAAAATTTTGTATCGTAATTTTTAATCCCAATTTTTTAAAGAAGTTTTCTATCGTAATTGTACCATATGTTTTAAGCCCGTTAGAGCCGCATTAAATTTAAGAAAATTGTTAGGGCTAAAAATATTGGAAAGACTTCTTTCGCGTAGACACAGTGAAACGTTTAGAAACAGTCGTCAAAAAGTTAGAAAAAATATATATTTCTGTTTTAAAAAATTGTTTTTTTGTTGGCACGAAAAGAACCATAAAATATTGAAAAAATTGTATGTGGCGCGGCAACTTCGCCCTTTCTTCCATAACACCGTCTGCGGAATTGTGGAAGATTCCAATAAGTAGTATAGAATTTATTAAAGAATCAATATTTCACTAAATATAAATCCTTTATGGGGGAGGTAGGTCCTTAAAGGAGTGGTCCAATATGACCCATCTTTTAACTCAACCTTAAATAGAAAAAATCCACATAACAAATTTGAACTCAGTCGGTTACACCTTTCGAAAGTTAATGCTCGCACCAGCCAGACAGACATACGGACGGACGAACTGCTCAAATTACTTAAAGTGACCCAAAACATTCACCATAGTGAGGATATAAAAACAAGATTTTTGACATTCTCTTACTTCTACACTGATGGAAAAAATACGTTGCAAAATCATCACCGTTTGGCGACTTTTTATCCCCGTTACGTGCATAAAAAAAACCTGCCTCGATTTGTGCATTAATTATCCCCCAAACGTGGATGATTTTTTGATCGGCTTTGTATTGTTTTTCTTAGAAGAAGAAACCACTCGGGAATTTGTTCTGAAATCTGGAATCTAAAGGAATAACATGGGGGACTACTTAAAACATAAGTATATATGTAAATGTCATGTATGTGTATGTATTAGTTACTAATGAGTGTATATATGTTTTTTCAGCCGCAGAAACCACATATATGTATACTGAGGGAAAAAGACGTTGCAAAATCTTCACCGTTTGGGGACATTTTATCCCGTTTACTTGCATGAAAAATCTGCCCCAAGCCGTGCAATAATTATCCCCGAAACAGTGATGAGTTTCTGCTCGGCTGATTTTTTGTTCGGCTTTGTATTGTTTTTCTTAGAAGAAGAAATCACGCGATAATTTCTGCAGAAATCTGAAAGCAAAATGAACAAAATGGGGTACTACTTAAAACGTAAGCATGTATATGTAAATGTCATATATATGTATGTAAAAGTTAGTAATGACTGTTTATATGCTTTTCCGCCGCAGAAGCCACCATTGAGCTGTGGTCTAAATTCCGGGAAAGTACTATGTTTAGTTATGATATTTTGGGAAACAAAATTTTCATCTAGGAGTTGCATACAAAGTTTGGGAATGCCTAAAATGGAGAAAACTCTCAAAACATCAGAAGATAATTGTGTTAAATACATTGATTTTTTGTTTTATTGTTTACATTTTGTGTACGTTCAAATTGCATATTTTTATTTTATTATTTAAAAAATAAATATATTAAAAATTACGCTAATGAAGTTTTACTTCTGTTAAAATATTGGGGTGGATTTTTAACAGAAAGTAAAGCCTAGTGCAAGATTGAAATCATCCCCGGTGGGTGCTGTAATCATAGCCAGTACGTGCTTTAAATCATCCCCGGAGCGTGCTTGAAATCACACACAGTACGTGCTTTAAACATTGTCAGAATACTAAAGGTACCGTCCATGAAATTGGATTGCAAATAAAAGTTGTAAAAAACTTTATCATAAAAAATTTTGGGTTTTGATTTTAGGCAATAGTATGCTCCAATCCACACATAAGACAGTCTTAAGGTTTAGGAAACTAAACAAATTGTTGCATGTCTTTTTCCTTTTTACAACAAATAATCCCAGCGTTTTATATCCTACAATAAGTACCAAAATATTCTTTTGTAACCAATGAATGATTTCTCAGAGATCTTTTTTGAAAGCTTAAATTTATCATATACTCAAATTAAATTTTGCATGCAATTTTCCTTTGCATTTCCAAACCTAAAAACTGCGCCTCCAGGTCAATCGATGATCACCACAAGACTACAGTTAACAATTTTCTAAAAAAAAAAATACATTAAAAACAAACGAATTAACCTTCTTTGAACAACCGACATCGAATTTTGCGAAAACCGAAAAAACACACAAACCTAAGCTCTTTCACTCCTGTCATGTCATGACAATCGAAATCGATTCATTGTAGTCATTGCAGATGAAACAATAAATTTTCTGTGAACACGAAACGTCTGAATGTTGACACTTAAACTTTTTAACATCAACACGCATAGCAAATAATACAAAAGACTCCTTCTGCAGATACGAGTAAATACCCAACGCCAACCATTTCAGATCTTATTTGGTTTTGGTTTCAGTTGGTGTTTTTTTTTTTACTTTTTTTTGGTTTTAATGTAGAAAAACAAAATTGTAAAGTCAGTTTTAAATGTCACGCGATTTCTAGAGAATTTTCTGTTGTCTGCCTCCGCAAAAAGGGGTCAACAGGTCTACAGAGGCCAATAAACATACATAAGCATAAAAGTAGGTAAATAGACAACAGTGGGCAGTTAATTGGACAGAGATTAGCAAAAATGGTATTTACACAATGTGACAACATTCCCAGAAATTCATAAATTTTGTATGGTGGTCATACATACTCTTACATAGATACGTAGATGGAAAGTTGCTCTGACCACTGACTGGTATTTGCTAACATGATATGCAATATTGGGAAAATTTTCGCCATAATGAAAGTATGAAATAACAAAAGGTACATCAATGCATTTAGCAACATCCAGAATAATCAAGTTAAACTACACTCAGAGAAAACTTCATTCCAAAGCAACCAAAGTTTAGACAACTATGCAGTGTACTTCGTAAAAAATATGAAAATAATACATATGGGGGATTTCATGTCAAGGGAGTCCGAAGGCTTCTGATCGGGATGATACTTGTACCAAGTTTAGTCCTATTAGATAGAAGTTCTGACACAAAATAGCAACGGAATCGGTTTAGGACTGTCCGAGTTGGAGGTTTATTGAATGTTTACATTATCGTCAAACGTTCGTTTTTTCCCATACATATTACTTATTACCTATTTAATTAATAATATTTTGCCCAAAGTGTTTTCGACAGATGTTGCTTCAATATTTTTTTCTAAAAATAAAAAATTCACAAACATGTATAGTTGCCGATGTAGTAACAAGACGTTCGTATTTACATTTAACAACTATCTAATTCTATTTATTATTACTAAAACTAGTTCACAAAATCTTACGAAGTATTACTAAAAATGCTACCGTTGACGGCGAAGACTTCTCTAGGAATCAGCTGTTGTTTTCTCCTCCTCTGGTTCGTTACAACGTTGCCAGATTGTTTGTCATTCGAACACGGCGGTCTTGGTGCTGCCACGCATATTTTTGTGGATTTTTTTTGCGAAATTAAAAGTAGTTTTTCATTTCTGTCAAGAACTATATTTTAATTTTTATTTTTTTGATGCTCTATTTATCATTTATCATAATTGTTTCAGGAAAATTTTACAGAATCCTGAATTAAGTAGTTTTCATCTTTTTCTGATATAATTTTTTCATCCCATCGGCGGTTTCAAAGATTTCTTACAAGAAATTGCCAAAAAATCCAATTTTTTTGAGAAAATTTTAATAATTTCTCAATTTTTTAATTAAAACCTCTAAAAAATATTTTGAAAAGTAATGAATAAATACAATTTGGTATTTACAGTTAATAAATAACTTCATGAAGTGGGGAAAAATTTGTTATAGGACAAAACTATTTTTGATCAGAAATAAAGCTTTTTTTGGAACCAAGAAAAGAAAAATTTTAAAGTGCCTATTCGTACTTACGTTCTTTGGATTTTTAGCTATTTTTGGTCTGTATTGTAATTTTGTTTTATTTTGTTTTTTGTGTGTACATTTGCAGTTATGTACACATCAATCCTGATAATACTGTTAACAACTGAAAATATCTGACAATCCATTTTCACATTCTGACCAATGCTTAAGCAAATACACATATTTTGTCTATATGTACGAGGGATGGGAGGAAAGTTACTATTATTAAGTTTTTGCAAAAAAGTTTAAGTAATTGAGCTTTTTTTTACAAAAACTTAATAAAGCACAAAGGTCGAAACCAAAAATAATAACAACTATGGAAAGTTACTATGTTTGCTATAAGAGCACTTTGCTATGTAATATATGGGAGATGCCAGATTGTTGAACAATTTCTTCATTCTTTGTAGATCTACGAGTATAACACTATGCAACAAAACTTTTTGTGATGTCCTAAATACAAAATGATTATTAAACTAGTAAGGAAAGGCAGAAAGTCGGGCGGGGACGAATATATAATACCCTACACCTCCCTAACAAAGCGATAAGGGTCATTGCGATAAGAATTTGACAGTATTCAAACATGTGATAAGAAAACTGTCTCTGCCGAATTTGGTACTGATCAGATGTAAACCACGGTTTCCACAGCGCTTACATGTCAAATCGGGTGTAACATATATAGGGGGCCTATTTCTAAATCTGAACCGAATTTGGCAGTATTCCTTCATGTAATAAGAAATCTCTTTCTGCCGAATTTCGCTCTGATCGGATATAAAATACAGTTTCTACAGCGCTTGAATTTCAAATCGGGGGTAACATATATGTATATGGGGGCTATATTTAAATCTGAACCGATTTTCTCCGAATTTGGCAGAATTCCTTCATGTAATAAGAAACCTCTTTCTGTCGAATTTTGTACTGATCGGATATAAAATACAGCGTCTACATGTCAAATCGGGGGTAACATATATATGGGGGATATATCTAAATCTGAACCGATTTCCCCCAAATTTTGTATTGTATCTAAGTGTATCACGACACTACTCTCTGTCAATTTTTGTACAAAGCGGTTCAAAAATGTTGCTATGTATGTACCTCCGATTTGGCATATATGCACTGTATAGGAGGTACATACATACGGGAGCTATATGTAAATCTGAACCGATTTTAACCAAATTCAATAGGGATCGTCATTGGGCCTTTTTTCAATTTTTTTTTTGAAATTCCCTTTTTTGGATCATTCTTTGTAGATCTACGAGTATAATATGCAACAGCTTTTTTTGTGGTCTCCTAAATACGAAAAAAATATTAAAAAAAATGTTATGGTAAATTTTTTTTTAATTTTTCTTTAAAATTTCCTTGTTCTAGGAATGTTCTTTTAGTATTTGGACCATATTTTCTGAAGTATTTGCTCGATAAATTAGGGATATACTTTAAATTAAAGGAAGTTATGAGGACTGCAAATAATAATAAAACTTTCACTTGGAAGTTTAGCAACTGCCGTTAAATCTATTAGGCAAAATTTTATAAAAAAAAGTTTTTTATTGTCACAAAAAAAACCATAAAACAATTTTTCCAATTTTTAAAAGCTAACATCCTAACGAACAAAACAGTGCCTATTTGAAAAAATCTATTGATAAATGAAGAAATTATAGCACTTTTGGTAGAAATAAGAGAAACTCAAAATAATCCAGTTTTTTACACCCACTATTGTGAACAAGGAGGACCAAAAGTGTAAAACATCGAAGGAATGACCAAAGAAATCCCAAGAATATTTGGCGGAAACCCGGTTTGGGTCATTTTAGCATTGTCCGTCTGCCTTTCTGGTTGGTGCGCACAATAACTTTCGACAAAATTAACCGATTTGGTATGGTCAAAGATGGACCTTAGTCTACTTATTAGAATCTCTTAAAATTACACACATATTAATAGTTTATTAGTAGCTATCATCTTGAGAAAAATTTGCGAAGTTGTCACGCCCATATTGGTACCTCCCTTACAAATGGACCACTTTGCACAAAAAGTTAACGGCTTATAACTTTGATTCAAGTCCATATTAATACTTGAAAATACACTTTGCACAAAAAGTTAACGGCTTATAACTTTGATTCAAGTCCATATTAATACTTGAAAATACTTTTGAAAGTGCAATGCTTTTGTTATAACAGACCCGCAAAAAGTGGGTGTTATTATCGCGCCCCTTTTGGTACATCCAATACAAATGGACCATTTTGCACAAAAGGTTAACGCCTTATAACTTCGATTCCTGCACATACAAACACTTGGAATTTTATACAGTGTAATGTTTTTATAGTACACATAGTATATTAAAAAATTGGCGTTATTGCCACTCCCCTTTTGGCACCTCCCAAACAAAATTGCCAAAATAAAGAATATGAAAAATAATTTTTTAAATTTTCTTAACTTTTTTTGCGTGAAATCTATAGATTTAATTTGATTTTTTATAGATTTATGAATTTTTTGTGTAAATCGGAAAGTTTCTTTTTTGTTGGTTGTTAGATTCGCTTCGCAGAGTTAACTCACAAATGTTGTGATATTTTGAAATTAGCTGACTTAGCATAAAAATACAGAGAAAGGACGTATAAGGCATTTTTCATTAGGAACATTTTTGAAATGCCCCTTTAAAATGTCCACGATTTCATGATTTTTGACACATTGTCGCATTTATGGATATTTTTATTAGCTAAGGGACTTCCAGGAGGCCAGGGTCGTGGGTTTTTTAGGGAGAATAATTATGTGAAAGCGTTCTTCATTTTGTTGACATGTTGACATGTATTCCCAAGGCTTTTACATTAAAATCTTCCCAGAAATGATTAACCTCTTTGATTGTCCAGCAAAGTTTTATTTATAATTCAAAGAGTCAAATCTGATTGT
The DNA here is from genome assembly GCA_963930755.1 of Eudasyphora cyanicolor. Classification (NCBI taxonomy): domain Eukaryota; kingdom Metazoa; phylum Arthropoda; class Insecta; order Diptera; family Muscidae; genus Eudasyphora; species Eudasyphora cyanicolor. The sequence continues at coordinate 260,152,359 of OZ005734.1, forward strand.
AGAGGTATGGGTTTTTTGCCATTTATACGGGCGTACAATTCGTTCGGAAAACAGTCGATCAGCAATTAACGATAACTTTTAAATACCTTCGAAAAATAACATAAAAGTGTATATTATCCTGGCTCAGGACCATGTTATTTGTATATTGCTATGAAATGCAAAATATTCTAATGTACCTTAGTGAAATTGCAATAAGCTAAGTGTTGCTGTAGGAACATTATTATATTTTGACATACCGTTGTGAAAAATAGTTCGCCCTCTTCAGTAATAAAAAGGCAAAATGGTTATGAGCTAAGACAATACCCAAGTTTCAAACCATAAACATTAAGAACGAATACAAATCAAACGAAAACAACAAGATACATACTTTACATTATCTCGATAACTTTTCCATCCACACCCCTCGCATATGTACGTACATATGTACGAATATCCTAGGCTAGTGAACGAATGAATGAGTGTATCGACTGATACCATGTGAATTGACTAAACCAACATATTATGCGAATACAACGGCAACAAGAAGAACAGGATTAAACGAGGACATAACAAGCACATACGAATACGATATACTCGTGTGTGAGTGTACAATACCGGCATCCCTGACATCTCTGGCATCAATAGATGGCTATAGACTCAACCCCAACCCCACCCAACTCAACTCATAGCCATAGCAATAGCCATAAAGCATAAAGACCACAAAATCGATACTTACAGTTGACATCCAGTATGACCACTTTGTTGTTTGGCGGAGTTAAATTCGTATTGCTGGCCACACAAACTAATCTCGCATTCAAATGTTGTCGTCCAACATTTGGATATGACAAGTGGTTAACAGTCTTACCGTCCGGACGATGGTCAAACGATTCATCAATCACCGTATTATCCAAATACCATGTAACATTCGGCAATGGACGTCCTGTGGAAGATACAAGCAAACACACACACAAAACAAACATGAATGAGAAAAAAGTCGAATACAAGAGACAAGGTTAAAAAAATTGAGCATGAACAAGAGGCAAATAAAAAACAAAACGAGCAAAAAAAACGAAAAACATTGAGTAAGTAAATTGTATACAATTCGTTGTCCTTTTGACTGTCTACTCTTGTGTACACTCACTAAATTAAGATAACAAGAGACGGACGGATGGACGGCAGAAAAAAAATGAACAGACAATTGTAATAAACAAAAGAAATCCTTTATTCTAGGTTCGTCTGTTTTACTTTTGCGCGCAGGGGAAGGAGTGGGGAAGTTGCAGGTACACTAAAAAAATTACACATTAGCTTTAATTGCGAAATGAATTGAATAATTTTTAAAATTTTTTAAATTCTTTTAATTTTTATCAAAATGTATGATAGGTTTACTGAAAAAAATTCAGCTAAAAAGTAAAATACTTAATTAAAAAAAAAGTGATAAAATAATAATTTTCTACTGATTACACTATGCAACAAAAAACAAATAATAAATTAATTAATTAAATTTTTATTAAAAGGTTCTATTTTTTTTCAATAATATATATGTACATGATCCTATTAAATAATGAATGGATCCAATTAACACTTTAATTGATATTGGGGAATATTTCAAACAGTATCAATTTATTAAAGTCTGTATTTTTCTTTAAATTTTTTATTTAACTTTTTTGTACGATATTTTATTTTTTGTTTGAAAAATTATATGTAATCCTATTAAATTATTAATTGACTCAATTAAATTTTTAATTTATATTTGCAAACATTGCAGTAATTTAATTAAATTTGGTTAAAAAATTGTTAATCTGTTTATTTTTGTACTAAAGTATTTTGTTTTAATTATTTATTTTACATTTTTTATGTGATATTTTTTTCGGTGTAGTCTTGAACCAAAGCAAATGCCAAAAACAAAAATTGTCCATTTCGTATCCATGAACATCATTTACCAGAATTGTTCTTTCATTTTCTACGCTACAGATAGGATATTTGTAGTTATACTATAGACGAATAAAGAAATCAAAAAAAATTGCACTTTCATACAAGACAACTGACAACTGTTTGTTTCCAGTACATCTAGGTTAGTTAAGTTTCGAACCAGTTCATTTGTTTCCTACGTTCCTGATGCCTTGCTCTCCCCCGTGTGTTTTGGTCCTTCGTCCTGCAGTCGTGGTTATTGTTAGTTATTTGCCAAATGATGTTACACAATTGATGTGTCATCTAAGCACAGAGATAGATATGTATATGTATGTAACAACTAATTGCAAATGTTGCATTGATGTCACAGCGAAACTAGTTCATCAGTTAATAAATTAAAGGAAAACAAAGTTTTTTACTTTTTGCATTAGTTAAATTAGAGACAAATTCCGTTGAGTTTAATTAGAACACCAATTAATGAATTATCCTGGGTATACAGGTAAATTTAACTTTGAAAATGCATAATTAATGCGATAAAACTTTGCGAATGACATTTGACGATTTTCTGTACAAGCAGAAAAAGCATATGGTCTCCTCATACTCATTTCGAGAACGAATATGAAATGGAAGGCTTCGGAATCTGTGGTTCAGGCCTGAGAACGATACAGGGAGTAAGATTACGGATTTTTTCCTAAATCACTGAAGAACAACGGGAGCACAACTTTCATTAGTATTGGGGCTAGCTTTTTCATCAGCAAGCTTTTTTTTATCATTCTCATATAAAAAATTCACAGAAATCGGGGGAATTGTTAGGTATTATCTTCGAAAAAAATCTTCCTCACATAGAATTACTATACGCCACCTTTAAATGTTTTTACGAAAAATTAACAGTTTATGAGATATTAAGGATTTTTTGAGCCTTTTCTTATTTTTGTAGAACCTAAAATCACAACCATTACCAAAAAGCCAAGACAAAAACCAATAAGAGAAAATTGAATCTGTCTTCGAGAGGACTATATACAAATTGGAAATTGTATGAATTGTTCAATCATTTTGTGTGTTAAAGCTACAATATCTTTAACGACATTTTGTCGCAAATACTACCAAACAATTTTCACTCACTTTTTTATAACAATTTTTAATTTCGATTTTTTAGAAGAAACGAAATGAGTGAGAGGGTTGAGTTTTTCAGAAAAAAGTCTTGGCAATTAAAAAATTCATTTGAAAGATATATTGCGTTTTGGTGGAAAAGAAAGCAAATGTCTGCGGTTCAATTGAATTCATCGATTTTTTAATGGAAGCGTTTAAAACAACAAATAACAATAAAGTTTGTTACTTTTTAAATAAATAAATAAAAATTGTATTTTGTTTCCCACACCATATTTCTATTTGTTATTCTTTTTTTAAATTTTCTAACTGACTTCATGATAACAAATAATACAAAATAAAAACTCTCGGACATAAGGCAATCAAATTTGTTTAGTTCCATTAAAATAGACCGGTGGCCACCAACCAGAGTTGTGGTCAATTGTAATTGCATATTTATTCGGGAAAATTCTTTCTCCTGCATATTATAGTTGCGAACAAAAACTACACCAAAACAACAAATGAAACATTGTTTTTATGTCTAGCTGGCAAAAAATGTGAATTTTGTATTATTTTTTAAAGCTTCAATTATAAATAACAATGAATTATATTATGTTATTTTTCGATGTTTTTTTTTTGTTTCGCCAACACAACGACTATAAACTATATGTGGAAAAATGATAAACGTGTCTTGTATTTTTGGCACTTTTACTGCGTTTTTAATTAATTTTATGTTGTTATTTTTGCACAGCAAATCGACGTTTGTGAACTTAATCTGGCCGAGAACAACAATACTATCGCTTGGCTGGCTTTATTGTATGTGTGTGGTCATATTTCTGGTAAATTAAATCGAAAAATTGTTATTTAAAAACTGGCATATTTATAAGCCACAAAATAGCATTTACAATTCTAATCAATTTTTATGCACAAAGTGTACAAAATAAAATTAGAAAAAAAAACAATTAATTCACAATATTCAGTCAAGTTCGTTGTTAGGCAGTAAATGTGCAGAGATAACATTTAAAAAATAATTGATTGGATTTAGAGGAAAAATTGTTGAAATGTTGGCATGATATTTTTTAGCAAAAAAATAAAACACTATGGGACAAAAACTTAAATTAAAGCAAAATTTGTTTTTGAATTGGTATTTGTTGATTGATTATCCAAATTTCTTATATCTATTTTCTATTAATTTTTAATTTTTAATTTTTAATTTTTAATTTTTAATTTTAATTTTTAATTTTTAATTTTTAATTTTTAATTTTTAATTTTTAATTTTTAATTTTTAATTTTTAATTTTTAATTTTTAATTTTTAATTTTTAATTTTTAATTTTTAATTTTTAATTTTTAATTTTTAATTTTTAATTTTTAATTTTTAATTTTTAATTTTTAATTTTTAATTTTTAATTTTTAATTTTTAATTTTTAATTTTTAATTTTTAATTTTTAATTTTTAATTTTTAATTTTTAATTTTTAATTTTTAATTTTTAATTTTTAATTTTTAATTTTTAATTTTTAATTTTTAATTTTTAATTTTTAATTTTTAATTTTTAATTTTTAATTTTTAATTTTTAATTTTTAATTTTTAATTTTTAATTTTTAATTTTTAATTTTTAATTTTTAATTTTTAATTTTTAATTTTTAATTTTTAATTTTTAATTTTTAATTTTTAATTTTTAATTTTTAATTTTTAATTTTTAATTTTTAATTTTTAATTTTTAATTTTTAATTTTTAATTTTTAATTTTTAATTTTTAATTTTTAATTTTTAATTTTTAATTTTTAATTTTTAATTTTTAATTTTTAATTTTTAATTTTTAATTTTTAATTTTTAATTTTTAATTTTTAATTTTTAATTTTTAATTTTTAATTTTTAATTTTTAATTTTTAATTTTTAATTTTTAATTTTTAATTTTTAATTTTTAATTTTTAATTTTTAATTTTTAATTTTTAATTTTTAATTTTTAATTTTTAATTTTTAATTTTTAATTTTTAATTTTTAATTTTTAATTTTTAATTTTTAATTTTTAATTTTTAATTTTTAATTTTTAATTTTTAATTTTTAATTTTTAATTTTTAATTTTTAATTTTTAATTTTTAATTTTTAATTTTTAATTTTTAATTTTTAATTTTTAATTTTTAATTTTTAATTTTTAATTTTTAATTTTTAATTTTTAATTTTTAATTTTTAATTTTTAATTTTTAATTTTTAATTTTTAATTTTTAATTTTTAATTTTTAATTTTTAATTTTTAATTTTTAATTTTTAATTTTTAATTTTTAATTTTTAATTTTTAATTTTTAATTTTTAATTTTTAATTTTTAATTTTTAATTTTTAATTTTTAATTTTTAATTTTTAATTTTTAATTTTTAATTTTTAATTTTTAATTTTTAATTTTTAATTTTTAATTTTTAATTTTTAATTTTTAATTTTTAATTTTTAATTTTTAATTTTTAATTTTTAATTTTTAATTTTTAATTTTTAATTTTTAATTTTTAATTTTTAATTTTTAATTTTTAATTTTTAATTTTTAATTTTTAATTTTTAATTTTTAATTTTTAATTTAATTTTTAAACAACTTTTAACTTGAATACCAGTGCATATAAAAAATTTTGTACAGTGTAATACGAGTACTTTTGTAGTACCTAGAGTCCATAGAAAAGTGGCCGTTATTGGGACGCCCCTTTTGGTACCTCTCACACAAACGGACCATTTTGTACAAAAAGTAAACAGCTTTTAAGTTTAATAGCAGTACATACTTTAAAGTTATTAAATGCAATTTAAATTTATAATATGTAATTTAAATAAAACAAAAAATAAATAAATTTACTAATATTTTTATACCCTCACTTTAGTGTGACGAGGGTATATATCATTTGCTACGGAAAAAAGTGTAACACATCGAAGGAGTGACCTAAGACCCCAAGTATGTTCGGCGGAAATCCGTTTTGGGTCATTTTAAGTCGAATCAGCAATGTCCGTCCGTCTGTCTGTCGGTCTGTGTGTCTGCTGGCTGGTGCGCACGATAACTCTCGAAAAGAGTAACCGATTGACTTCAAATTTGGTATGTGGTAATATTTTTTTCTATCTCCGGCTAAGTTCGAAGATGGGCCATATTGGTCCACTCCTTCTGGTACCTCCCCCACAAAGGGTTAAAATGTTGTGAAATATGGATTCTTTAATAACTGCTATTATACGTATTCGAATCTTCTGAAATTCCACACATAGTATTAGTTAGTTAGTCGCTATCAACTCGAGGAAAATGGGCGAAATTGCCACGCCCCTTTTGGTACCTCCCACACAAATGCATCATTTTGCACTAAAAGTTAAAAGATTATAACATTAATACCAGTGTTTAGAAATACTTGAAATTTTGTACAGTGTAATGCTTTTATAGTGCCTACAGTCCAGTGAAAAATGGGCGTTATTGCCGTGCCCCTTTTGGTACCACCCACACAAATGCACCATTTTGCACCATAAGTTAACAGCTTATAACATTAATACCAGTGTATAAAAATACTTGAAATTTTGTACAGCGTAATGTTTTTATAGTGCCTACCGTCCATTGATAAATGGGCGTTATTGTCACGCCCCTTTTGGTACCTCTCCCACAAAGGTACCATTTTGCACCAAAAGTTAACAGTTTATAACATTAATATCAGTATATACAACTACTTGAAATTGTGTACAGTGTAATGCTTTTATAATGCCTATAGTCCAGTGAAAAATGAGAGTTATCACCAAGCCCCTTTTTGTACCTCCCACACAAAATGGCCAAATTATACCACAATTTAATATCTCAACGTTAATATACCAGTCCATATAAACGGTTAAAATTCGGCACAGTGCAATGTATTTAAAGTATCTACTGTTCAGCGAAATATAGGTGTATTTCTTAAACCCCTTCTGGTACCTCCCACAAAAATTGACGGAATAATTTGTGTAATATTCAATATTACATTACTCACAAAGTGAGGGTATACCTTAGTCGGTTTACCCGACTGATACTTTCTTACTTGTTTTTAGACTCATGGTGAGGGGGATTGACTAGTCGGTTTACCCGACTGAACTTTCTTACTTGTTTTTTTTAATTTTTTATTTTTATTTATTTATATTTAGATTTATTTTTATTTTTATTATTATTTTTATTTTTATTTTTATTTTTATTTTTATTTTATTTTATGGTCTATGTTGTGATATTGTTTTATTTTATTTTGCTTCACAATATTTTATTTTATTTTACTTCTTTTTATTGAATTTTATTTTACTATCGATCTACATTTCCATATTAGAATGAGATACATATTTCAGTACTGCTCTTATTATGTATCCCTCACGACATTTTTGCAACTTTTTCGTGAGAACTAATTTCCAGACGTGACAACCCGAATTGTATACAATGCATAAATATTAATATTCGAATATCACATAAATCTCCACTTACCGCCAGCCACTTCACATATCAACACGATGTCATTTCCTTCATTAAATGATTCCACATTGCTGGTTTTTTCATGACGGATTGGCTTGTAAATTGCCGGCTTCTCGGGTGGCACTAAAAGTAAAAGAGTAAAGAAAAAAACATTGAAATAACTACGAGTTACTTTAATCATCAATATGAAAGAGAACATTTCATTTTGAGCATTTTTTTTTTGCTGAAATGGAAAAGTGCTAACATCAATTCGTTTAACTAATTGACATGATTTCATTGTTAAATGTCGGTTGTGCGTGCAAAAGTCATTGTTCTATTTCGCCTATTTTGTATTCAAATTTAATTCAAAATATGTATTGCGCGGTTGTTGTTGTTCTGGTGCTAGTTCGAGTTCTGGTAGTGGTAGCACCAAAAGACATGACTGATATTTCATTAAAGGGAGGAAGAACAACAAGAAACGGCGACTTCATGTGCGTGTCTTTGCAATATTAAAATATCATGTTACAACTATTACTACTCGTAGTCGTGCTCCTACCAACTCACTCATTCTCTGCCTCTCTCTGGCAGACGTGGGACTTAGTGTTTTTTAGTTTCATTAAATAACTCGAAATTCTTCGAGAGTGTGGCGAACAAACATGGCCATTCATGTCGCAGCGCAAAAAAATCAATGAAACCAATTACATCTGTGACATTTTGTAGGGCAATTATGAAGGAACACTATGTTTTTTGTTCTGCTTTAATTAAATGTATAAATAAAATAAAATTCACTAAACACGAACTAAAAATGGCTAAGGATTTCAGCTTAAACACTTGGAAATGTTGTACATTAATAAAAAATTGCTTGAATAAATGAATAATTTGTATAGATATTATATTTCTCAGTAGTAATAGAGAACTTGAGAAGATATTCAAGAATCCGTGATGCGAGAGAGCAAAAGTTCTAATCACAAATCAGAATAACTAACATTAAAGGGAAGTTTTGTAAAACTCTCACAAAAATTTATTCGTGTTGTTTCAAATGTCATACCGGCTTCAGAAAATTTAATATGGTAACTTGTTTTAGTAAAATATGAAATGTTTTAAAGAATTTTTTTACAAGCCACAAATATTGGAATTGAAAATATTATTTTATTATAATTATTGTATTTTCGTGTATTTTATTTTGGTTTTTGAATCGTTATTGATCACTTGACAGCGGAAATATATGCAATCTTTATTTGTCATCAGAAGGAGTTCATATTTTAGGATTAGGTATATTTTTGGATTCTAAATTCGATGCAATCTGCATAATCCATATATGCATTTTATATGCAAGGGAGTATGTACAACACATCAAAATATAAATTGCATATGTTGAATGAAAAATGTTTATGCAAATAAAAAATACATATGCAACTAAATAAATTGCATATGCAAAAAATATGCACCGGAAATTTGGAGGAAATTAACTTATTTTTGAAACAAAATTTTAAATAACGGCAAGAACTACCCTCGCATCAAATTTCAAGATTAAAGCTTCAGTCGTTTGTCTTTTACGCCCTTTCAGAATCAAGGTAGCCATGTACAGATTTTAGGCGACACACATTGACATATTAAAATTAAAAAAACGCCGAAAATCTTTTTTTTTTAAATAATAATTGGTAAAAAATGGAACAACAGCAAATGTTCGAATTTTCGGTGAATTTTAAACATAAATGTCTTTGCATATTTTTTGCATATGCACGATATATGCAAATATGCAGTTTGCATAAAATATGCAAAAATAAATAGGCGTATATTTAATTATTTTTTGACGAAAAAAATGTGTGTGTTATCAATTTTGCCGTACAGCCTTCCAATAAAAATATGCATTTGCATATATTCCGCTGTCTATTGATTACAAATCACTAGGATATTCTCCTGGCTTCAGACCATCCTTGCCTCTATTATGTATTATAGAATGCAACGTTCTTTATAAAACGGTGAAGCAAATACAATCAATTTCTACTTTGATCATTTAGCGAGGTTTAGCTGTGAATATTCGTTCAAAAATTCAGTTCTAAGAGGGATAGCTTCTTCAAACCGAAATAGTCCTCAACTAGGGAGTATATATATCTAAACTTGTTGTGTACTACGGACTAGATAACGAAGCAGTAGATAACGCAACTGGCCCTGTAATAAGGAGTATAGAACCGAAATAGTCCTCAACTAGGGAGTATATATCTAAACTTGTTGTGTACTACGGACTAGATAACCCAACATTTACTAAGAAGTATATAGCCAAATTTGTAGACATCTATGTAGCAAATAACCAAACTGATCCTCTACTAGTGAGTAGATAATCCAAGGTGTCGTCTACTAAGGAATAGAAAAATCAACTAGATTTCTAGTAAGCAATAGATAAATTAACTGGCATTGTACTGAATAGTAGATAACCCAACTGGCCCTCTACTAAAGAATATATAACTGAACAGGTTATTAACTAAAGAATAGATATCCCATATCTTCGTTTACTAACAGGTAGATAACCCAATTTGTTGTCATTTATGTAGTATATAATCCAATTTTTCGTCTTCTAATAAGCAGATAATAACTCAACTGGATGTCTTCTAAGCAATAGATAACTCAGCATATAAACGTGTTGTATACTAAGGAATAAATAACTCAACTGAAAGTCTAGTAAGCAGTATATAATCCATCTGGCATTTTACTAAGTACTTATTATGTAACCTAACTGGCCATCTACTAAGGTGTATATAATCGAACCGGTTCTCTACTAGAGAGTAGATAACTTAACTTCTGGTATATTAATTAATAGATAATCCAACTCGTCGTTTTTGAAGGAGTAGATAGCTAAACTGTACGTCTAGCATACAGTAGATAGGCCAAATTTCCCTCTAATGAGGAGTATATAACAGTGGGGAGACAACTCAACCCATGTTTAGGGAGTAGATAACTTAACTTGTCGTATACTAAGTAGTAGATAACCCAAATAGAATTCTTCCAAAGGTAGATTTATCTGGTGCAGTCTTATGATGACATTCCACATCCAACAATATAGTTTTGTTTTTTTTTTTTTAGTTTTCTCACTGTTGAGATGAACTGAAGATCAAAGTGTTTCATTCTAAGTGAAAGAAGGTATTTGAATAGTCAAGTGAAAAAGAAAACGACCTTAAAACCCAACACCTAACACTGCATTACGTTTCACTGGTGGTAAATCAGATCTTCGGATGCATTGATGTTATTTTCTGTTTTTGGCCCTAATTAACTGATACCAATCATTCCTTACTTGATTAGATCTGTGATATGTCCCGACTAAACCAGAACTAGTATCAGTAGACTCAAGTAAATTGACACGTCATTTCTCATAGGGAAACTTTTTACAGAAAATAAGTTGAATATCTATAAAATATTGTCAAAGCATGTACGAGTGCAAATAAAAAAATTAAAAATTGTAGGTATAAATTACTATTAAAATTACGTTTTTACCTGCAAATACCATCCACCATATGGTTTGCCTGAAACTTGCAAAATCATGGTCATATATTTCCCACAATTCTCAGTGGCAGAAAAAACCTTCACACACATCATATGTACCCACAGTTTAAGATCAAACCCGCAATGAGACCACAAACTTGAAACAGCAATACATTCGTAATCATTTGGAATCATTTAAGCATTATGTATGGGGGAAATACAAAAAACCCCTCAAACCCTTCTCCTCGCCTGTGGTTGCTGGTGAGGGTGGGTCGGTAAACCAAATGCTTGTGATTTCATGGACATTGTGAATGATGTGAATGATTCCTCAATACCACGACGACATGATGCTCATGACGTAGCAGCACAGCGCGTACATAGCCTTGGCCGAGTATTTTACCAGCTTATCTGATATTCGCCACATGTGGTGGCAGTATTATCGGGAGGCATCAATATGCCCCAGTATTTTTCGCCATCGTTCAAACACATAAACACATTCACGGTTACCCCGAAGTTTCCGTATCCTGTATCTCTCTCTCTCTGTGTACGAGTATATGCACGTATGTCCTATACTTGAGTATTGACTATCCTTAAAATCCATTTTTATAGCACTCAGCATTCTTCAGGGCTTTTATTTCAGATCGCGAATTTTTTTTGCCCGTGTATTAAGGTGGCTAAAGAGAACGGGCAATGGGGCGGGGTACGAGGGATTGGTAGAGGGTCTTATTTTAATCTTCTCACATTAAAAGCTTTTTAAAAACGCAACAACAGCGACAGCAGCAACATCAACATTTAAAAACATTCCGGATTGTTGCAGCCTTGCTGCAGGATAATGTTCTTCTGTGCCTGTGTGTGTGTCCGCCCGTCCGTCCGTTCTTATGAATGGCAAGGTATGATGCTCTGATGATGACGATGACGACGACGACGACGATGTTGATGTAGTTTTTATTGTTAACCGTAAACCGCATTTATATTTCCTTTCACGTTTCCGCAACATATACATGTACACACCCACGCACATTCATATATAGAAAAGGATGTACGTGTACTTATATTCATACATATGCACGTACTATACGAACGAACACATTTTTCTGGCAAGGACACCCAAGCAGAGATATAGAAGTGAGAGGAGGACAATATGAGTGAATGTAAAGGGGTTTCAAATAAATTTGAATATTAAAAAATTTAAAAGTATAAACTAATCAAAATGTGAGATATAAAAAAATTTAATGTTTTTTTAAATTTGAAAAAATGTGATTTCAATTACTACTTTTTATAAGATATAAATTTTAGATTTTTTTTATTAAAGAAATAATTACTCCTTTAGTTAATTCAATATTTTCACGCCAGTTTTTAAACAAATTATACATGCCACTGGTGTTTTAATCAGATGTACAATATATTATATACATATATGATTATTATTTATTTACTTCTTTTCGGCTTTGATTTTAATAAATTGAATGTACAACTTTTTTGTTCACCCTCTCCTTTATTGTGATATGTGCTTTTTCCCAAACTTCTGCCTTACATTTATCCAAAAATGTTTTTTTTTTGTTTTGCAACATTGCAATATGACATTGCCTATTAGTCTGACTGTAGCTGCAATGTTGCCTTTTCTCTGACAAATTGCATCAGTCTTCTCTGAGTATTTTATTAATGTTCTCTGTACAGAGACGAGTAAACGAGTGTTATTCTCGCACGTTGCTTTACGTTGCTACGGACACAAAAGGATAACAATTGGAGGTGGTCGCAGGTAAAATAAAACTGCGTTAAATCCATCGGGGCCAAAACCTATTAAGCTGTTATTGTTATATTCAACAATTGTAGGTTTATGTGATAAGTTGAAGAGGTTTTAATCCGATATACCATACATTTATTAATTATGTGAATTGGTATTTGGGATATTATAAACCGAACCATAAATTTTTGAATAATATAAATAAATACAAAGTTTAGATTTTTCCATTTTCATTGGAGTGAACAAATTGTAAATGACAAAATTTTAAAAGGATAGTCATTAAGATATGAACAAAACTGAAAATATATCTATTGTTTCTTATCCTGTCAACCGATTGTGGGGAATCATCATTCGTCTAGTCAAGTTGGCTCAATTAATAATTTAATATGTGTACGTATAAATCAGAACATTATAAAACAAAACAGAACATTTTTGCTAACTTCATCTGTAAAATGTACAGTTTCACTGATTTCTGCAGTTTTCGCTGTAAAGGTCTTTTTTATAAACCAAAAATTTTAAAATTGCTAATACATTCGATGGTCTCGTTTTATTCATGACCGATCAGATCAGACATTGCTATAAAATTATGTAAATGTAATAATTGCACATTTTTTATGTTTTTATGGCGTTCTTATTTAAAAATTGTTAACATTACAAAAACAAATTTACGCAATATCTTGTAAGATGTCGTCGAAATCGCTGAACGGATGTAAAAATTGTATTAAAAGGAGGGGGGGGTCTACTTATCTCTGGATTACTTAAAACATGATTGTCCTGAACCAATTTGAATAAATGGTTCTCGTGTTATGCTAAAATATGTGGTTCCACCTCTCTATTTTGGCATATGATGGTTTTCGCGATGGTTTTTGGTATACAGATATAATTTGGCAAAAGGAACAAAATCAAGTTTTTGTAAAAAGAATCGAAATAAACTTTTACATTTCCATACAGACTTGTGCCACCGTACAGAACATACAAATACTAATTGCGTGCTCTGTACTTTCCCGTCACTTCTGCTGCAATCAGAAGTATTTTTATAGTCTGTATTACACCGTGCGACAATTGTCATCTTTTTTTGTCAACCATAAACAAAAAGAAATTGTCGAGATGTGTAACTTTAAGTCCGTATAAAAACATAAATATGATGAAATAAGAAGTTTAAAAAAGGTTGAGTAATCCGAAATATGATTGTTTACTTATAAACTAAATTTCGTTGAGATTAATTTATGGATATTTTCAAAATTCGCATTTCTGTAAGGCAACCACAAACATTTTAATTTTGAGTTAAGACGCTCTTGAAGTGAGTGAGCGATATGTAGCAAAACTGAATACTCAGTTTTTTATTTCGTGATCGTTTGTCCTTTTTCCAGGACCTTTAATGTTAAATGATATATGTATACGATTGAACAATTTATTTTCGCACTTTTACAAGTCAGAAAATTGCGATATGGGTATCAAATGAAAGGGGAGAATCCCTGCTGTTTAATAATATGTTTTGTTTTAATTTACAGTGACGAAAAAAATGCGAAAAATTTACTTTGGAATTTTTATCCTTAAAAATCCTTGACAATTTCTAATGCAATTTTATTAGCAAAATAAATGTTGAAGCCAATACAATGTTTGTTTTTTTTCAATTCTTAGACATTTTCATATATTTTTTTTTATTCAGAAAAATAATTTTTTTTATGTTTTATCTAATATACAGTTTTTGAAGTCAACATTTTATTTAATTGAATTGTTATTTATTTTATTTTTCAATTACTATTTTTAATGTTAAATCACATTTTAGCACATTTCATGAGCTTTTCCCACCGCTGCTAATTGCTCTTTATTTCTTTGAACAATTTCTTATCAAAACAAACACTTCAGTTACACCATTTAAAAGTAAATCAAATGTACAATATTTTGAGCTGCCTTTTTTCGCATTATTCTAAAGTGCTGTTTCTCCAGAATAGAGTCATTAATTATACGTTATATTGCGATAAATACGTGCATTTATTTTGTCGTGCTCACACCTTAAGTATTTCAAATCAAGAACCAAAAATCTTGAATTGACATCTACCATGCGACGCGCGATCCAACGAGCGCAATTTCAAATGGCTCCCAAATGCACTTTTCCAAATGGCCAAAACGAACAAGAACAACAACAAACAATTCCATGGAAATACACAACACAAAGTAATGCGACGACATTCGTCGTCGTTGTTGCCGTCGTCAGAATGGCTAAGAGTCACAACAAACATATACGAAAACTCTAACTGAAGACTTTTTTGGTTGGTGCAATGTTTGGTGTGGTTGATTGGTTGTGGTGTGTTCTGGTAGCCAAGTTTTCTCCAAGGAGCACATTGCACCGCAATGAAATCGCCACAAACCCCAGGCACATACATTGCAAACTACTGAATTGTATAGTAGAAACAACAACAAAAATAAGAACAAACAATTTGGGTTATAGTAACGATCTGATGGATTACCACTGTACGTGTTTTAAATTCAACGCTAACGTGAACTCTTCCAGCCATGTCCAGGACATGTCATGGACATTTACTGATGGTCATCATTTTCTTAGTTTTCGGTTAGTTTCCGTATGTTGGAGATTATGCTTTAAGAATTAAGTTGTTCAGATTAGTTTTTTTTTGGAACATTTAAGTCTTTTCTCTGTCATGCTTAGTAATATATCTCATTACCAAATAATCTGATGGGTAATTATAACCTACATATGGGCGATTTTATGTCGAGTGAATTTTTAAAACCAATGTTTTCTGATCGGGATGAAACTTGCGCCAAGTTTAGTCCTATTGAATACTAGTTATGACACAAAATGTCCACCAGATCGGTTAAAGACAGTCCGAGTTGGAGGGTGTTGGCTTTTTGGTCAAACGGCTCTTTATCCCATCCATATAACTAATTACCTATTGTATTTTGAAAATTTTCCCCAAAAAGTTTTTGATTGTTCTTTCTTCAATCTTAAAAAAAAATAAAGAAAAATATTTAAAAATTAAAAAATATTTGCAAAATTGAAACTTGTTTCTCAACCGAAAGCTTATGTCATTTGCTTTAATAACTTTAAAGCAATTGTGGAATTTGTGAAAAGGTTGAACAAAATATTTTAGCATAATTTGTGAACCACTAATACTAATTGCTTTAAAGCTTTAAATAATCCTAAATGATGTGGCCTTCATCTTCTCCAATATAACTTTTTCATCTCATCAGCGGTCTCAGTGATATCTTACAACAAATTGCGAAAAAATCCCATATTTTGAAAAAAAATTAAGAATTATATTTGGAGCATATTTTTTGAAGTGTAAGCTTGGTAAAACCGATATATATGTATGTACATTAAATTAAAGTAAATTATGAGAACTACAAATGCAAGTAATGACACTTTTACGAGGAAAC
This sequence comes from Eudasyphora cyanicolor, assembly GCA_963930755.1. NCBI lineage: Eukaryota > Metazoa > Arthropoda > Insecta > Diptera > Muscidae > Eudasyphora > Eudasyphora cyanicolor. The sequence goes on from OZ005734.1 coordinate 260,168,361, forward strand.
AGAAATATAGTAACTGTTGTTAAAACTATTTAAAAAAAAATATTATTTAAAAGAAAAACATTTTTGTTGACATGAAAAAAATCATAAAATAAAAAAGTAATAGCGTTAATGGCGTCCATGCCGAATCTTATATACCCTCCACCGTGGATTGCATTACATTTTATTACTGGAAAAATTTTTGGATATGGAGCAAATCATGAAACGATCCTATTTGTTTAAGTAAATTATTAAAAAAAACGAACCCTGCATTTTTTAAGCCGCAAATTCTTTAGCCAAACTCTTCACTTGAAAAATGTGGTATTTATGGCTTAAAAAAGGTTTTTGGAGAGCTACATCTACACGGGGACTACAACAAAATAAAATTTTATTTTGTACACCGTACAAAATTTCAAGTATTTGTATTCACTGGTATTAAAATTAAAATCTGTTAACTTTTTGTGTGAAATGGTCCACTTGTGTTGAAGGTACCAAAAGGGGCATGCCAATAATGCCCTTCTTTCTCTGGGCTGTAGGTGCTACAAAAGCATTACACTGTACGAATTTTTAAGTATTTGTATGTACTGGTATTAAAGTTATAAGCTGGTAACTTTTGGTACAAAATGGTTCATTTGTGTGGGAGGTACCAAAAGGGGCGTGCCAATTACGCCCACATTTCTCTGGACACTAGGTACTATAAAAGCATTACACTGTACAAAATTCCATGCATTTGCAGGAACTGATATTAAAGATATAAGAAAATAACTTTTGGTGCAAATGGTCCATTCGTTTGGGAAGTACCAAAAGTGGTGTGACAACATCGCCCATTTTCCTTGACGTGTTAGCGACTAACAAACTAATACTATGTGTGAAATGAATCAATATTTCACTAAAAGTTAACCCTTTGTGGGGGAGGTACTAGAAGGAGTGGACCAATATGACCAATCTTCGAACTTAGCCGGAGACAGAGAAGGACGGACATTGCTTAAATGACTTTAAACAAGCAAGAAAGTTTCAGTCGGGTAAACCGACTAAGGTATACCCTCACTTTGTGAGTAATGTAATATTGAATATTACTCGAATTATTCTCTCAATTTGTGTGGGAGGTACCAGAAGGGGTTTATCAAATACACCTTTTTTCGCTGAACATTAGATACTTTAAATTCATTGCACTGTGCCGACTTATAAGCATTTATGTGCACTGGTATAAACGTTATGAGACATTAAATTGTGGTATGATTTGGGCATTTTGTGTGGGAGGTACAAAAAGGGGCGTGGCAATAACGCCCATTTTTCACAGGGCTATAGACACTATAAAAACATTACACTGTACAAAATTTCAAGCTGTTAACTTTTGGTGCAAAAAGGTATCTTTGTGTGGGAGGTACCAAAAGGGGCGTGGCAACAACACCCATTTTTCCCTGGACTGTAGGCAATATAAAAGCTTAAAAGTGTACAAAATTTCAAGTATTTGTATGGACTGGTATTAAAGTTATAAGCTTTTAACTTTTGGTTCAAAATTGTCAATTTGTGTGGGAGGTACCAAAAGGGACGTGGCGACTTCGCCCATTTTTCTCGAGTTGATATCGACTAATAAGCTAATACTATGTGTGGAATTTCAAAAGATTCGAATAAGTAGTATAGCAGTTATTAAAGAATTAATATTTCACAACATTTTAACCCTTTGTGGGGGAGGTACTAGAAAGAGTGGACCAATATGGCCTGTCTTCGAACTTAGCCGGAGATAGAAACAAATATTACCACATACTAAATTTGAGGTCAATCGGTTACTCCTTTCGAGAGTTATCGTGCGCACCAGCCAGCAGACAGACGGACGGACATTGCTCATTCGACTTAAAATGACCCAAAACGAATTTCCTCCGAACATACTTGGGGTCTTAGGTCACTCCTTCGACGTGTTACACTTTTTTCCGTAGCAAATGATATATACCCTCGTCGCACTAAAGTGAGGGTATAGTGACCCAAAACGGATTTCCGCCGAACAAACTTAGGGTCTTAGGTCGCTCCTTCGATGTGTTACACTTTTGGCTCGTAGCAAATTATATATAAACTCCTCTCTAGGGCATAAAAATATGAAAATAATTTTTTTGAATTTCCCTATTTTTACAATATTTGTCATAATTCATACATTTATCGATAGACGTTTTGGAAATAGGCATTGCTCTCTTCGTAGATGCCAGCTTTAAAAATTACAAATTTATTTTCATTCGAATTTTTTCTATTTGTTATGGTATTTTTTCGCGAAAGCTAAAAACGTTTTATTTTATAAACTTTTTTTTTTTATAAATCTTTAACGACAGTTACTTAACTTCCGCTTCTACGTAAAATCCGTTTTTTAGCATTTTTAGCCTTATAATTTCCTTTTATTTAATTGGCATGCCGGCTTTATCGAGAATGTACTTAAAAAATATGGCTTAAATACTTGAGGTTCATTGTTGAAAATTGGAATTGGAAAAAAACTCTAATAACCAATAAATAGACAAACTCGAGGTCAACAAATTCTAATAATAAAAAACTGCCATACAAATTTGTTTTGATTTCATAAAATAATATGCCTCAATCTGTACAAAAACGGTTTTATAGGTCTTGGAAACGAAAAATAAAATTGTTGTATAGTGTAATCGAATGGTAATGAATTTCATTACTATGTTATACATTTTGCACTTTAAATTCCCAAAGTCCTTATATACTAACCAAAGCTAATGCGGGGGGTAATGAGCTCACATTACTAAACAATAATGATTGTTACAAACAATTTGTAGTAACAATCAATATTTTAGCCAACCGAACTATTGTAGTTGACACAGCCATTATTTGAAATGTTTTGACTATCAATTGATCGGTAGAATCATAAAATTTTTGTAATAATAATTTTTAATAAATTGTAAACATTCGGTTGACAATTTTTTTCCTAAGTGTATAGAGAACGATTAAGATTTGAGTAATATTCTTTTATTTGACCTGTATTGTTATTTGAAACAAATTGTTAAATGGTTGTGACAATTGATATTTTCTCCAGTCGAAATGTCATTGATTACAGAACCATTATTTTAAATTTTGTGATCATCAATTGATTAGTAGAACAATAAAATGGTTCTTCGACTCATTTTATATGTAGATCTACAAATACATATACTATTGAACACAACTGCAAACATTCATCTGAGAAACATTGTTTGGTGAACGGAAAGACCAGTTTAGTTGTGGTAACCGAAATTTTCGATGGAATTTTTTATGTTGGCTGCTTCCTCACTTTAATTGCTCTGACCACAAATTGACTTGTAAAAAGGTAATATAGGAGTATTTCAAATCAATTATAATTGATTTTTTCTCCTATTCAATATCTTTCATTTTGCTTCAGACACAAAAGAGATATTCCGTACGGTATACCGAGAAAAAAATTTACAAAAAGAGTAAAAAATCCACATTGAGCAAAACAAATCGTATGGCCATTAAATTACTAATTGAGACAACTTGACCAAACGAATGAAGCAGAAGTTTTTATTTTTTGGAGCTACTTTCACGTCCAATTCTCAGAATTGTGTCCCAAAATCATGTGTTGTACTGTGTTATTAGTTACAATTATAAATAAGCTAATAGTGAGCACTCTAAAAATTCATTTGGCAATTTTTTCTTTTTCTGTGTGTTCCAAAATTTTGTTGGCTATGAGTAGCCTCATTACATTTTCGCCAAATCATTAGCTGCACTATTTTTGTTTACAATTTTTGCACAAAGTTGTAAAAGTTTATTTTTAAACACTTTTTAAACAGAGAGTTTCTAATATGCATATTAATAATACTCGAAACACAATGAGGGTTCTTTAATTAAATACTTGTAAATTTATTTAGTTTTATTTTGCTCATAAATTGAAATGACCAAATTCTGATTAAAAAGTGTTGTTCTAAATTACCCTCATTTGAATTTCATTAGGTTTCTGCATAATTTGTCTGACCCTTTCATAATTCCCTGCCAGTCAGTCAGCCAGCCAGCCAGCCAGAAGGCCATTCATCCAACCAGCCATCCTTGCATCCATCCATCCATTCTTGTTGGCTGCCACAACCACTTAACAACGAACGAAATGTGATTTATTCATGTCTGAAATATGTCCGCAATTTTGAGAGGGTGCATGTTATAAAAATATTTTCCTCTATCGATTAATTCGAGTAAAGTTTTGTTTCTACTTTTTTGTTGTTTTCTTGTTTGGTGCTTAACGTTGTAGCACTTGCCGTCAGATTCAAATACTCGTATTTTGTCTGGGGTCCTTTTTGACTGAGCGTGTTTGACAAACAAAACAAAAAAACCTCAAAATATTATAATTATATGGCCAAACACAACTAACCGCAGTATAATTTGTGGTAGTCGAAAAAGTATGCCTTTTTGAAAATATACGTTATTTGGTTTATAATTAACCCACAATGGGATGGGAGATTGAAATAAATTGTTGAACGTCATGAAAATATGTTTAATACTGTTGAAAACCTGCTACAAAACTATTTATTTTTTAAAAGATACATTTTTCGTTATAGTTCTTAAAGGACAAGATATTTTAATATTTCAATTTATTTTGAAATTTATATCGCTTCAAATGCAAAGCTTTTAATTGAAATATTTGCCAATTTTACATATAAAAAGAGTATTCTTAGGATCGAAAAAAAAAGTTTTTTATTTATTAAAGCTAAAATAGACGATAGATTTGGCAAATAATCTATAAAATTTTATTTTAATGCATGTAGGCACATTTGCTTCTGATGGAAGTCATTTCCATACCACAGCATTAAATTACCATATTATCCAATACTCCTTTTTTATCTTAAGCTATTAGGAATAAAAGTCGAGTGTGCTTTTAATATATTTAAAGGGTCATATTTATATGGGTTATAAAAAAGACTTCAGATAACAACAATGGGTTAAAAATCCTTTAGAGCATACAAAATTGTTGCGTAAAATATGAAATGTTCCTCCATGTATGTGTACATATGTATGTATGTGTGTACGGATGTATTTATGAAATTCACTTTGCGCATTTTTCAATAAAAACTTCACATATCGTCGTTTTAAGTGTCGCTTGTCAGCAACAGAAGTAACAACGAACCAACGAACGACATCATCTCCGTCGCGTCATCATCATCATCACCATCAACACTTTCACAACAACCATAAATGTGTCATTGTATGGAGCTGTTATGAAACAAACACAAACAGGGATATATATAGCAAGTAAAGCAAAGCTAAAGGGCAGGCGGAGTCGGCTGTGAAATACCCTACATTGCCCTGGACAAAGAGAAATTCCTTAAACACATTATTTTTCAGCCAAAGAAATCTTTCTTTAAATAATTTTGTTTTACTTGTAAGAAACTCCTTGCTTTGGAATAACAAAGCAACTTATTTAATAAAAATTAAATTTAAAATTATTATAAGTATACCAAACTTTGGAATTATATCTGAAAAATATCCAACTATAATTAATTGATGTAATTAAAATTTTAAGAAAATCCTTGCTTTGGAGTATTAAATTGAAAATTACTATACTAAACTTTGGAATAATATCAGAAATATATCTATTTATAATTGGGTAAATTCCAAAGCAAATGAATAAAAAAACGCACATTTTAAAAATGAACCCTTTCGATTTTAATATTATTTCGCGACCTAAGAGTGAAAAGGAGCTAAGTCCACTTTTTGCCAAAATATATTTTTTGAAGCGGAATGTAAGATAAGAGTGATATACATCGATTTGAAAACAAAAAGCCAACAAAATCATGCTTTGTCATCTTTAAAAGCTAAATCGTAAAAGCGCTAAGTCCATATACACTTTATAAAAACATTCATTCGCCTTTACACAATTATGTCGCGAGTTGGCGCAATGATTATACAAATGTGGGTGAATTTGATGGAGTTTTTACTTTTTCAAAATTCATTGTAGTTTTTGTGGTACAGAGCTTCAAAGTTGCCTATCTCAAGGATTTTTCCCAAAATTTCTATTTGTTTAATTAGACATATCTTCTTAAACGCTTCACGTATTTTGTAGATATTAATACCAATGAAAAGCTCTGCTACTCCTCTTCAATATTGCCGAATGAATCCTGAAAAAGTATAAATTCATGTGTTTGATTTTTTGGTACTAAAGTGTCAAATTATTATGAACTATGGAAAACTCAAAATGGAACCTTGATGAGCCTTAAAGAAATATCAATTATTGAGTCATTTTTATAATTTTTCTTGTATTTTTATAATTTTTCTTGTATTTTTTATGTAGAATTTTAGATTAGTCGGTTGGACTAGTGTAACTTCTAAACAGCTTGACAGATTGATGCTATTTTTACATATTATATTTATGCTATAAATGAGAGTATGCGTAACTGTAAATGGTTCCTATAGGTGGAGCTGTGTTGATGTTAGGTAAGGCAATTTTTACAAACGATGATTTTGATATAAATCCCAAAGGTAGGCAACTTTGGATCTCTGTAGCACAAAAACTATAATGAATTTATAAAACTTTGCCAATAATTATAATGAATAAGTCAGGCAAACAACTTCAGTAATAAACCAGTAGGAAAGGACTAAATTTGGGCGGAGCCGGCTATTTGCTATCCTACACCACCCTATCGGAGCAGAATGAGAATGTATGTATATTGTCAAGTTTTATTAATCTTGTTTTCCTAATGATAAGTATCTCTCCCTTTTTTTGTTTTATAGCGCTTAGAAAAAATCGGGATATAAGTAGCTATATAAATCTGAACCGATTTTCTACAAATTTGGCGTATTGTTTCTTGGTTCAAAAAAACGTTTCCTTCTAAATTTTATTGAGATCTGTTCAAAAATGCAGATTTTATAGCCCTTAAATGCAACGACGGGATATAGGTTTATACTTATATAGAGACCATATCTATATTTGAAGCGATTTTCTTAAAAATCGATTCAAAAAAACGAAACATAAGAAAACTTAAACATAAGAAACTCTCTTGGGTCAGAATTTTTAATATAAACCTATGAAATTTGTTTTTGTCTAAAAAATTTATAAAGGTTTTTTTGAAAACAAAAAATTTGTATGGTAACTTGAATTTTTAAAAAATTGAGAAAAATGTACTTTTTGATTTTACGACGTTTATAATTGCTCTTGAACGGCTGAACCGAAACTGAAAAAATTTTCAAAAATTGTCAGACGAGCCTAAGTATTTCGTCCATAACTTTTACATATATTGAGTCCTCAAAAATCCAAAAAAAATCATATAAACAAGTAAGAAAGTTCAGTAGGGTAAACCGACTTATATTCATCACCTCAGCTTGAGTCCAAAAAAAATATTAGTAAATTTATTTATATTTTTTTTGTTTTAATTAAATTATTATCAATTTAAATTGCATTTAATAAATTAAGTATGTACTGGTTTTGAAGTTAAAAGCTGTTAACTTTTGCTATAAAAAGGTCCATTTGTGTGGGAGGTACCAAAAGGGGCGTGCCAATAACGCCAATTTTTCTCTGGTTCAAATTGTCTATTTGTGTGGGAGGTACCAAAAGGGGCCTGGCAACTTCGCCCATTTTTCTCGAGGTAATAGTGACTAATAAACTAATACTATGTATGTGTTGAATTTCACAGGAGGGTAAAAATAAAAAAAGTGTGTATTTTGAAAGGTCAAGATTTTTTTGAAATTTTTTATTAATCTGGTTGAGAATTTGAAAAAAATTAAACAATTTGAACCGTTTTGCAAAATTTTGATTTTTTCGCGAGATATGACCTATTAAATTTTTCCGAGTGTGTTTAGAAAACTGCAATTTTCTCCGGAAATATTGAACGGATTCGACTGAAATTTTTACAGGTCGGTCCGAAACATTTCCTAAAATCTAAATATATCATAAACATTAATTACCAACTGACCATATGAAAAATATTGCAAAATATTTTTTGCATATGCGAATAATTTCACTTTCTGGAGCAGTAATTTGCTTAAGGTGTTGTTTGTATTAATAGAATCGCCAATTTATACTTCCACCGCACGAACAGTCCAGTCCATAACGCATTTTTCAAAATCATTGCATTTAACACAAAAAGTAAAAAAATTGCCTCTTAATGGGTTAAGAAAACATATATTAGGAAACAAGATATGAAAGTGACTTTTCTCACGTCTCTTTTGTCTTTCATTTTGTACAGATTGATTAGGAATTGACGGAGATATTGCAAATTATATACCCACAGTTTGGAAGCTCGCGATACTGAGAACTTGATCCGCGGAAAAAAAATTAATGCGTTTTTGGACTCAGTACTAATAGATTCAGCTATTGTGTACATTTGGACAAAATTGGTAAGGTCCTTGAGGTCCTGTAATAATGAACCAAAAATATTTTCAAAAAGGTAGTGTCCGTAAATTTGCTGTACATTTTTACAAACCGCGATCTACCAAAATGTTTTTTCTGATTCTGGTGGACGTCAATATAGGACGCATTCTAAATATAAAATATTTCAAATCACTGCTCAAGAAAGTGAAATTATTCGCATATGCAAAAAATATTTTGCAATATTTTTCATATGGTCAGTTGGTAATTAATGTTTATGTTATATTTAGATTTTAGGAAATGGTTTGGACCGACCTGCAAAAATTTCATTCGAATCCCTTCCATATTTAAGGAGAAAATTTCTGTTTTCTAAACACACTCGGAAAAATGTAATAGGCCATATCTCGCAAAAAAATTAAAATTTTGCAAAACGGTTCAAATTGTTTTATTTTTTTCAAATTCTCAACCAGATTAATAAAAAATTTCAAAAAAATCTTGACCTTCCAAAAAATGTTGACACACTTGTTTTATTTTTACCCAGGATTCAAATAAGTAGTATAGAAGTTATTTAATAATCAATATTTAAATAAATGTTAACCCTTTGTGGGGGAGGTACTAGAAGGAGTGGACTTATATGGCCCATCTTCGAACTTAGCCGGAGATAGAAGAAAATATTACCACATACCAAATTTGAAGTCAATCGGTTACACCTTTCGAGAGTTATCGTGCGCCAGCAGACAGACAGACAGACGGACGGACATTTCTCATTCGACTTAAAATGACCCAAAACGGATATCCGCCGAACATACATAGGGTCTTAGGTCACTCCTTCGATGTGTTACACTTTTGGCTCGTAGCAAATGATATATACCCTCCTCTCTGAGGTGAGGGGATTAAAATGGACAACGATGTCAACTCTGTAAAAATTGGTTCAGCCGCTCAAGAGCGTTTAAAAATATCGTAAAACTGAAATATGAATTCTTCTCAATTTGTATGCCCTCACTTGTGGGAGGAAATATATATTATTTGCTACGGGCCATAAGTAAAGGGTGTCCCAAGAAGAGCGCAATTTTTTAATCTCGCAACATTCGAAGTGTCATTGTTTGACATTTGAATAATTGTTATTGTTTTTTAGTAGAAGGTACGAGGTTAGTAAAAATGGAGCGAAGGGAGCGAAGGGAGTTCGTTAATTGGGTATTGGAGAGACAACATGAAAATGCTGATTTTCCCGATAAAATCATCTTCAGTGACGAGGCCCATTTTCATCTTGATGGCTTCGTCAATAGGCAGAATTGTCGCATTTGGGGTGCGGAAAATCCTCGAGTGATTCACGAGAAGCAAATGCATCCTCAACGTGTCACTGTGTGGTGTGGTTTTTGGGCTGGAGGAATCATTGGACCTTTTTTTTATGAAAATGAGGCAGGTCAAGCGCAAACAGTCAATGGTGTTCGGTATCGTGAAATGATAACCAGTTTTTTCTTGCCTAGAATTGAAGAAATGAATGTGGATGGCATGTGGTTCCAACAAGACGGCGGCACATGTCATACAGCCAGAGAAACAATTCAATTGCTGCAAAAATTGCGCTCTTCTTGGGACACCCTTTATAACACATCGAAGGAGAAACCTAAGATCCCAGATAAGGCAACACAGTTTTTGGCAGCTCAGCTGTTTTCGTGTAGCATGTTACTGTGAAACATGTTTATCTTTAAAAATTGAATTATATAGACTCAAATAAAAATTCTATCCACTCAAATAAAGACTTCGAACGTTTCTCTAAATTGTATGTGTTTTTTAAAAACAAATCCGAAAGCTCTTAAAAAAATCACTCGTTATATTCTGCGCAAATCCGTTTTAGGACAATGAACCAATTTTTATGAAATTTGCGAGAGGTAATTTTTTCTTTAAATCAAGTCGTATGTCATGAATGGCACGTTCAATATTGACTTGTAAAGCTTGAAGAGAGTCTGGGTTATTTCGAAAGACCAATGACTTCAAATAACCCCACAAGAAATAGTCTAATGGTGTTAAATCACAACTTCTTGGAGGCCATTCAATATCACAATTTCATGAAATAATCGAATCTCCAAACTTTTCTCGCAACAATTCAATTGTTTCATTTGCTGTGTGGCACGTAGCCACAATCGGTCAAAAAGATAGCTCTTAACGAGAGCTAAATTATTGCTCCTGGGTGTCAAGGTCGTAGGTCGACTGGAAAGTGTTTTTTTTTTGGATTTAAAAAATATGGTCTTGGCATCATTTTCAATTGCGAACGGAAAGTTCATTTTTTCTCTAACTCCTCCCCGATCCGAATCGGTCAATGGCAAAAAGATAGCTCTTAACGAGAGCTAAAATATTGCTCATGCGTGTCAAGGTCGTAGGTAGACTGGAAAGTGATTTTTTGGATTTTAAAAGAAATGGACTTAGCGCACGAAAAGTTGCAATTGGAAAACGATTATTTTGATAATAAAACTGAATTATTTGTAAACGTTGTTCTTGCTTCATTGTAAACACTACTGAATACAATGAAAAACAAATGACAGATCATGACTTATTACAAATGGCCGAAACGTCACTTTAAAATCATATCATCCCTATTGTAAAACCCGTTACTAAAAGAACCACATCGGTCAATGATAAACTTATCGGTCCAATTATGATAATTATTATGGTCAGAATCGAAAACAAAAATGCAAAAAGCTAGCCTTTTAACTAACTTAAAAAAATAACAAAGAATACACCACGGAGCCACCTAAATAAAGCATCTGTCCAAACTTCATTAGAAAAAACACGCACGTGCACACGCGGGTATTTAGTTTTTTTTAATGTACGTTGAAAAAACATGTGATTTGTAGGGAAGTGTCCTCCCCTTCCATTAAACATTTGTTTACAAACGAAAAGTCCTTTTTAGAGCGAAAGGCAGATAAAATGTACCATTTTTCGACTCAAGAGAAGACAAGAGAATAAAAATAATATTTTTTTCAGAGTACTCTTTTTTGGTGTTTCAACAAAAGCATTAAGAGATTTTACCCTTGACTACAGTAGGGTACCAACAAATGAGGAAGAGGAACAGCTAAAACAAGTGAAAAGAGCATATTGAATATGATTTGCAAGTTTTCTTTAAAAAGGTTGTTTTTTTCGTTTCTGTTCACATTTTTTTAAGACAATGACATGCAGAGGTTATTGTGTTTGCAGAGATATTTAAGTACTTTTTTTAGATATGGAAATATGTGGAAAAACGTGAGATTAAAAGAAAGGGTTTACATTTTTTAAATATTCATAAAAAATTTATGCAAAAAATGTAGTCAAAATATTAGTACAATATATGTTGGTATTTAAAAACATATTTTTTGATTTAAGAAATTGATAAGAAATTTCTACAAGAAAATTCTGATGCATTCAGTTTAGAATATTTCAAGTTATTTAAGCTGAGTCCGTCCGTCTGTCTAGCTGCTGCGCACGTTAAATATTCAAAAGGTTTATGATATTCCATTTATTCAATTCAGTCAGTTTAGTTTAAATGTTTATTTATAGGTTTATTCAGTGCTAAAAAGATTTGTTGTCAATTTGTCAATATTTTGTTTATTTAAATTATAAATTTTTATCCGAATTTTTTAAATATTTGAGTAGTTTCAATTCCTCCTTATTTATAGATAGTTTTTATTTTTTATGTCTAAATGTTGTAGCCTATTTAACCATATATGGCCATAAGGCTTGGTTATATTTTTGAATTAAATAAATAAAAAAAAAATAAAAGGGATGACCGATTGACTTAAAACTTTGTACGTGATAATATTATCTCCAAACTCGGGCTAAGTTGGATAATGAACAATATTGGCCAACCCCCCCGAAAAGGGTTAAATTTTAGTGAAATATTTGATATTTGCATATAAAGAATTTTCTTCGATTTAAGAATTTTAAACACTTTATAATTTCTCCTGGAAAATTCTACTACAATATCTCCCCTCAAAAAAGCAGATTGGATCAATCGTTTGTTTTCATACAAGAATTCTCAGCATTTTTGTTATTGCTTTCTTATTACTGTGCATAAAATACAAAAAAATATTTAGCGTGATAACTTTATAGCGCAAAACAACAGATGAACAAAAAAACCCAAAACGAAATGCTTTGAATACTTGCAGCCAAATTTCGATTGTTCCTCATGTGGCAGCAGCTTCTGTTTTATGCAGCAACAATAAATGAAAAAAAAAAAAATAAAAAAAATTGCATAAAAATTGTTCCAACAATGTTTTTATATGCAGATATATCCCAAGTAACGCTGCATATGTGATGGTGGGTGGAAGGGCATCTCATGCATATGTAACCGTGCCCCCACCCCAAAAAACTGTTTTTCTCGTCCCAGGACCAGCGCAATATTTTGACTATGCATAAAAGACATTTTCCCCAGTAGCATATTTACACTTGCATCGCCGCAACAAGACATACAACACCGCCTTGTATATCCTCCGGTATCCTTGTTACTTTAGCACACTGTTTTGTGGTGGCATTCTTCGATATGCGAAATTCTTATTAAACAATAAAATACTTGGTCAAATACGAGGACAAAGCATCGAAGGCTGTTGTCGTCGGTTATTTTAGGCTGACCATACAAAGGGATATTATTTTCAAGAGAGAAATTTGGCAGTTTTCCCAGAAAAAAATCTAGGGAACTGAGGACAAAGGATCAAAGGCTGTTATCGTCGCTTATTTTAGGCTGACCATACAAAGGGATACTATTTTCAAGAGATCCCAGAGAAAACTAGGGAACTTATGTTATTGAAATTTGCTCATTGCCGGTTGAGTTTTTTTAGTAATGACTTGTCTTTACCTTTTTCATTACCTCGTAATGCCAGCTCATTTCCGCTAAAATTAAGGAGAAATAATATTTGGAATAGAACTGATTTTTTTTTTAAATTTGGAAAAACAGTTGTTGTACCTGGTAATGATAGATTTTTACGATTTAACTTACCCGGTAATGACAGTTCGTTGCCAGTTGTGCTACCTTTCAATTAAAGCCTATTATCATTTGCATTGTAATTGACTGCTCATTACAATTTGCTATTACCATTTGCATTACATAGTACTGACTACTATCTTTTACTATTGACAAATAAATAATGATTTAGTAGAAGGACATTAGGTGCGTAGTCTGCTTTGATATTGACAAAGTACTAGCAGAGTGTCAGTAAAAATTAACATTTTCCAGAAAAATACATGTAAGTTATGTCATTTAAATTTGCATAACCTAATAAATTATGCATCGACTAATCAATAATGAAAAAACTATAATAAACTATCATTGATAACCTATTGTATAACGGTTAATAATTTGGCCCCCAGAATGGTCCATACAAAGAAAATAATAAGTGAGTATTGGAAAGTTACTGGACTTATTATCTGATTTCCAGAAAAATCGAGGTATTTCATTATGCCATTAATATTATGCATTATCCGGTAACGACAGCTTATTACCAGTTTTGATACTTTGTAATGATAGCTTATTACCATCCCAGACCCCTAGCATTGCAATCGACTAAAAAATAATCAAAACCCATTATTGATCAACTAAGGTACAGGGGTTGGTGTCCGAAAAATGTTGTATTTGAAATGGGACAAAGGAACTACTGTTGGTTAAAGTTGAGCATACAAAGAAAACTATGTGAGCTTTGGAAAGTTAATGGAATTATTGAGGCTTTAGAAATCATACTTTCAAGAGATCTGATGTAAATTTGGCATTTATTCCCGAAAATATCTAAGAAACTTCTGCCATTAAAATTTCCATTACCCGGTAATACCAACTGATTACAAATTGTGTTACTTAGTAATGAAAGCTTGTGTAATGATGTAAATTTTGAATTTATTCCAGAAAATATCTAGGAAAGTATACCCATTAAAATTTGCATTACCCGGTAATGACAGCACATTGCAAGTTGTGTTACTTAGTAATGATATCTTATTAACATCTACATTACCCTGTAATGACAACTCATTACCAGATGTGCTACCTAGTTATGAATGTTTATTATAATTTGAATTACCTAGTAATGTCAACACATTACCATTTACATTATTTAATAATGACAGCTCATTATAATTAGCATTACATAGTAATGACAGATCACCATACCTAGCTTTACTTTCGACAAATAAATAATGACTTCGTAGAAAGGACATAAAAAGATTATATCGGTGTGTATTCTGCTCTGTTATGAACAGTGTCGGGAAGAAATGGAAAATGAAATTTTCAAATACAGATATCTAGGAATCTATGTGAGATTGCTCTTTCGAGGGCGGTCTCAAAATTAGCCGACCTAACAAAGAAAACACAACCAATTTTTCAATAGCTCCCATACCATAAAATAGCCATCAACCGCAAACTCCACTCTTCATTGCTAGCAAATATTTTCTGCCATTTTTTCAAGTTTTGAGATAAAAACTAATCCGAGGGAGTTAGATATGGCGAATAAGGTGCGTACTGAATCAATTCGAACTTTAATTATTGGATGTATGAACTGGTGCTTTGTCTTGATTTTGAGCAAACGCGGCACCCATCATGCACACAGCTTTCTCATCATCAAATCTCCCGACAATATGCGACGTTTAGCACTTTTTGAAATGCTTATGACTTCAGGTAGATCGCGAATCTTGAACCGACGGTCATCCAATATAATTTTGTGGATTTTTTAGCCACTTCTGGTGAGGGCGCCTTAATGGGTCTACCACTACCGTGTTTATCTTGGCAGATCGTACCGCCCTGTTTAAACTCTGCCATCTAATATTTTATAGTTGTAAACGAAGAAGTCGACTCTCCAAAAGCTAAAAATATGGCTTCTACAGCGCTTAGATGCCAAATCGGATGTTGATATATGTGGTGTCTATAGCTAAATCCGAATCAATCTCAATAGACTTCGTCTCTGACGTGAAAAACTGATTCGTGCCAAATTTCATCAAGTTTAAAGTGAAACTGCGTCCTGTACTTTGTGAAAAACCAAAGGGGGAAAGACTGGCAGCCAGTTATGGTTAATTGGAATCAGCTGGTGATTCTGTGTTGATTGGTGTGCCTTAAGGTGGGTCTAGGTGTAGCCCCACTCCTGTGTAGAATAGAGGGCCACAATTTAAAACTTGAATTCTATAATACCTCTTCTACAAGCATGTAAAGTTTTGTGTCAATCTGTTTAAGAAAAGGCAGAAATACCTCTCTTTTAGAATTCCTCTCACTGCAAGAAGCTTGTCAAAAAGTTGTTGGTTGCTAAAGCGGTGCGAAGTTGTTAGAAATTAGGGCGCTGAATGCACTTTTCTCGTCCAGGGTTGTTTCGCTATTCTATTCAATATCGTATGGCCATTAAATTATTAATTGAGCCAACTTGACAAATCGAATGATAAACAAGTTCTTATTTTTGGGGCTACTTTCACGTCCAATTCTCAGAATTGAGCCCAAAATCATGTGTTGTACTGCGTTATCTTTAAAATTACATAAATTTCTTCAAAATTGTTTAAGCCGCTGCAAATCAATACCTTTTTGCTAAATTCTAAAAACTACACATATACATATATGTTTGTTGTTTTTGAATTTTTTAAACATTTTTTCCTAAGGCTACAATTTACCAAATATTCGAATGATCTTCGATTACCTGCTCAACCATATGAAAGAAATTGCCTCTGTTTTTGTTATCTTCCAATCGAGCAATACGGCCATAGAATTGACTTTTAATAACAAAGACAATTGCCAGAGACCTAACGAAAAATTCACCTGACGACATAGAACCTTTGTCCTTTCAAATTGGTAAATTGCTATTATGCATTGGTCACCCTCGGCCTTTGTAAACGTGTGTGTGTGCATGTGCGTTATTTTCCCATCTTCTGTGGCTGACTTTTACGGGTGGCTAGACCACTGCCATCGCCACTTCCACTGCTACTGTCATGGAAACAAGGTCTTCTGTAGAGACCCATTAAAGTGGCGGAATTTATTACTTGAGTACTGATCGAAGGACCAAATTCGTTTTTCTTTTTGGTACATGTCCCTTTTTATTTCATTTCCATTTCAATTGTTGGGTGTTGCGCAGCGTTGAATTTGTAAACTACATTTGATGCTGCATTTCCCGCCCGTCCCTTCCCGCATGAGAAGAGTGTATAAGGTATCCTTTCATATTTTTGATTTTTTTCTGTGTCGGTGTGTGTGTGTTCACTTGCACTGCAATATGGGATGTGGGTTATGGGTTATAGTTGTATGAAGAGAGGCTACGCATAGCCAACTACTGCTGCTGGTAGGTTGGTTGCTTGCTGGTTTGTCTCCTGCACTAAGTGTAGGCGCTTGGGAGTGGGAGGACGTGGGACAATGGCGTTTGTATCGTACATTGTTGGCTGGCTGAGGCTGTATGTCGGACGTCACTGCAATAAAACTTTTGAATTGCCTTGGCAATTCAACGCTTTTTCCATTGAATTGTATTGCTCATACATATACATGCCACTGAGACAGCCTTGGGACGAGGTATTGAGATATGGTTTAAACATTTTCTGGAATAACTCCAAGGAGAGAGTTTACAAAAAATAAGTAAAACAGATAGTAAGGAAAAACTAAAGTAGTGCAGGGTCGACTGCATAATTCTAAATTTCAGGTAGATCAGTTAAAAAACATCACATCTAAAGAGTCGAGACGTCAACTTAGGTGGAACTATATCAAAACGTATGCCAATATGTGACAACATTACTGGAATTGTTATACAACAAAATTCAATCTAAAATCGCACATTTCAGTCAAATCAGCTAAACAATGCCTTCTCTTTAGTGTAAAGAAGTCAGATCCAAAGGGACCTTCATATAGGAGATATAAAAACGTGAAGCGATATGACCCATTTGCATTAGAAGGCATATCGTTAAAAAAATGTGTTGTGTATAGCTTTAAGAAGCAATCGAAATGGCGCTTTATAAGGGAGCTGCCCTAAAACATGGATCTACGAGGGCGGTCCCAAAATTAGTCAACCTAAAAAAGAAAACATAACAAATTTGGAAAAAAATCTTTATTTCTCAACATAATCTTCTATTAGCTAGATACACTTTTTGCACCGATTTTCAATAGCTTCAATACCCTGTATATAGTAAGGACTGTCTAGCTCCTGAAAATAGCCATCAACCGGAAACTCCACCTCTTCATTGCTAACAAATCTTTGTCCGCCGAGCCATTTTTTAAAGTTTGGAAAAAAATTATCTAAGGGAGCTAAGTCTGGCGAAAGTGCGGCGTGCTGAAACAATCCGCACTTTAATTCATTACTGATTTTGGCTATCGCATTGTCTTGATTGTGAGCAAACGCGGCACCCATCTTGCGTACAGCTTTCTCATCATCAAATTTTCCGCCAATATGCGATGTATAGCACTTTTTGAAATGTCTATGGCTTCGGATAGCTCACGAACCTTCAACCGACGGTCACCCAAAACCATTTGGGGATTTTTCAACCATTTCTGGCGTGGACACCTCAATTGGTCGGCCACTACGGTGTTCGTCTTGGTGGCTGGTACGTACCCGTTTAAACTCTGTTACCCAATATTTTATAGTTGTAAACGAAGGAGCAGACTACCCCAAAGTAGAATCTAGCTCGGTTTTAATATTGGTTGGACTGACACCATTTAATTGAAAGTATTGTATTACGTATCGGTGACCAATTTTTTCCATATTTACAAGTTCACTGAGATCCTTTACTTTTCAGTTGTCAAAAAAAACTAAATAACAACGATTTTAGGTACTTTTTGTTAAAAAATCTGACATCTAGAGCTTTAGAAAGTCTAATGGAAAAGTGGGGTATCCGGTTTTATCAAAACCTGGACCGATATGATCTATTTTACACTAGGTATGATTTAAGACAATATCAACATAACTTATATTTGTATATATCGTCATCAGAAACGAAAAAGGGCCTATCATCATGTCTGAAAATTTTACAGGAGAAGCAAAAAACTAAGTAAAATGAAAAGTGTTCCCAGTAAAAAATTACTGGTTGTATTTGTAACTGACTCGCCCAGAAATACTTCCAGTTTCGTTTGCTAAGATTCAATTAATCATTGCTCTCTGCATTCTATTGAAGTAGCTGTAGAACTAGCGCCAAGACATTAATTCTTCATTGTATTTTTTCCTTCCGGATTATAATGTGCTATATTTTTCCAGGATTTTCTAATGGAGAACTTAATTCCAAAAATCCGCAAAAGTAAGCGAGTCTAAAATTAGAACTGTCCAATTATCAGCTTAATTCCAAAAATCCCAAAAAAGAAGCGAGGCTACCGACAAAATCTGGTTTCCTTAAATACTTAGTCGAAATTAGCGTTGATGAGTGCGAGGCCGTTGGTGGTGCATAGAGCTAGCACGCACTGTTTTGAAGCAAGTAATCCGGGTTCAAATCCTCGTCGGATCGATATAAAAAATATAAAAGTATATAAAATTAAATTAAAAATACATAGTGAAATAAATAGAAACGAAAGAAAAAATATTTTTTTTTAATTTTTTTAAACTGGTGAAAATGTCGAAAAAAGAAGTCGTTCCTTTTTCAGCAATTTAGAATTAGTTCGGGAAGTCTCATCCCTTTATAAAAAGAATCGGTTAGGGAAGTGAGTGGGGAATTAGTACGCACAAAGCTGCGTACTAAAATTTTTACTGGGTTGCCGTTAGAAAAACGTAGTTTTCAGAATAATATCTAAACATAATGATGCATATATAAAATCACACAAACATGATTTATAACTTGTTTGTGAAAATTGCGTGAAACAGTATTTTTTAACTATGAAAAAAGAAATAATTTGTTGTTAGGCCCTTTTGAATTTCGTTAATAAATTCGCCATTTTTAATATTACGCCGCTAAAAATTTGTTAGGATGTGTATTTTGATGCAGGGTACCGAAATCCATCAAAAACTGAGTTTCCATTTTTCTTGTTGTTACGCCCTTTTTCTTTTCTGATGACGATATAGATGTCAAATAAAGCTTCTGCAGAACTTTGATACTAAATACATATACTCGTATATGGGAGCTACATATAAATCTGAATCGATTTTCTTCAAAGTTGCTAATCTTCGTTTCTGTCTCAAGAAACTGCTCTCCGCCAAATTTTAAAATGATCGGGTGTAAACTAAAGCTTCTGTAGTACTTTGATACCAAATCGGGAGGAAACTATATTTGGGGGCTATATCTAAATCTGAACCGATCCAAATTAAATACCGTTCGTCCATTATGCGAAAAAGTTGCATGCTAAGTTTCATCAGTATTGGTCCAGAATTGTGACCTGTTGTAATCAACATTACAGCGTTTTCGTGGACAGCAGACGGACGGACGGATGGGCAGACCTTGCTAAAACGAATAAGCCGGTATTCTGAGTCAATCCATATACTTTAAGATGGGTTTAGCTTCTCTAGTTTTATGCGTTACAAACATCTGGCCCAAAACAAATTTATTATAACCTGTACCACAGTGTGGTGTAGGGTATAAAAAACATGGACCGAAGATGGATCATCTAGGCAGGAATGGTAAGGTTTAATTGTAAAAGGCCGCTGCTAGGACAATAATTACTAAAATCGGAGGGATCCTTTACTTATTTCAAAAAATACTCCTATATTTTCAATAGGGATCGTCCTAATACAAGGAAAGTCTCTGTGTTAATTTTATTTTAGATCGTAACTCCAATGCTAATATTCCTTTTTTATGGGGGCTATATCAAGACATGGAAAAGGTCCAAGGAAATTTTCATATTGAACACATGAATATGTGGTCAGATCGACAGCCTAAATCGACAAAAAACTGAAAGCCCAGATTTATCTCTAAACAATTTTCAGTTATCTTTGCAAACTGCAAATAGCCGTCTCCATTCCATCAACAAAGCAGTTTAAGTGAATACAAAAAATGACAAAAAATCTTACCTCGGTTACGGAGCCGTAGGTCGCGGTCAAGGGGTTACGTTCTGACGTAATCCTTAATTTGTGATTGGAAATTATTTATATCAATAATATCATAATAATATTGTAGAATGTCAAGAAAGAAAATAACTAAAATTGGGGGTGATATGTGGTGCTGCTGTAAGGTTTGGTCCGGTAGGTGGCGGTCAAGTAGTCAAGTTCTGACCAACTCCGGTCAAGGGTACATGTTTTTACCAAATCGTTTAGGACCGAAAATGAATTATGTTTGAAATATATATTAGTGTATAAGTATAATGTCAAAAAAAAAACCAATTTGGACCCGTTATTCGGCATTGCAGTTGGATTACTCGAAGAGGAATTAAATTATAAGAAAACGTGTGCTGCTGTAGACAGACAAACAGATGTACCTATAAGTGGAAGACAGATATTCAGACTGAGAGAGAGTTGAAAGGACGAATGAAAAACGAAAAAAATCGGATGAACGGATAGATAATCAGACAGAAGACCGAGTGTAGGCAAAAAGGAACGAACTGACGAACAGGAATTTAATGATATGAAGACGTGTGTCCATATGGACGGATAATGCACCTATGACAGAGGAATGTATGGAGGAGGGAGTGGACCAAAGGTAGAACCTGTTGGCAGAAGAAGTGGTAGAAAGATGTGCAGAAGGATAGAGGTAAATTGACGTATATAGAAAGAAATTAACTAAATTGGACCCGCTATTTGGCACTGCAGTTGGGTTACTTTGTTAATATAAAAAATTGGACCTGATAGATGGCGCCGCAGTAGGGTTACTCAGAAAATGTATGGTCCTTTAGGTGGCGATCCAAGAGCCAAGTTCTGACGAAAATTCTTCGTTTGTGGTCGAAAAATGATTTACATTCTTATCATATTATAGTATAAGGTTAAGGAAGGATATAATTAGAATTGAGCCGCTAGGTGGTACTGCTGTAGTGCTATGCAGAAAATTTAGATTTATTCACAAACTGAACAAAAATTCTAGGAGCAAAGAACACATTATTTTACGTTTCGGAAAAATAGATGCAGTGCCAGTTAGTGTGTACTAACGAAAATCCTGCAGGAAATGGTTTTCCAAACAAATGTCCCTGCACCGGATGCTGTACGCTATACTGCAAGCAAAAATTTGGTTTGTCTGTACGCTTGTATGGTAACTTATTGTTAAATTTTTATTTAGCCTTCCTGCCTGCTGATGCCACTACTGTTTCGGCTCTGTTCTGTTCTGTTTCCATTCGGCTTCTTTCTGTTGGTTGCTTGTAGTTGCGGGTATTATTACCACTTTAATCCGTCCGTGTGTTGTCGTTCGGATGTCAGCTGCATTGCCATGGCGGCATAGCATGGCTTGCACTAGGTTGACACAATATTTGTTGCGGTAGCTTTCGGTGGTGGCGCTGCCACCATGTGAGCGTGCACCCTGGAATCTCCCACAATAGCTGTGGATCCTTTTGGCGGTTTAAGAAAAAATTCACAGGAATTGCAAAAGGGAAAACAATGAGTGCAAAAAATCTCTTTTGCAATTTTCTGTTCTGTTCTGAATTTGCTTCCTTAATTTTTTGCTGATATTCTTATTTGTTCGCATTAATATCGGCCGTATTTCGAAATATATATATGTATATGAAGATACGTAATTACGGATATTGGCAATGTTGGAACAATTGCCGTTGCAGCGACAGCAACTCTCGCCGTAGTGATTTTTAAAAGGAAATCGAAACAAAACAACGCTTCCACTCCGACTTCCATTCGAACATTATCATGTGCCGCAATGAATTTGAATGCAGGCCACGACGCAAAGCCCACATTATGTTGCATTTTCATTACATTGCAACTCGGTTATTGGGATTTCCGTTATTGTTACAGATAAAAAAAAATATGTTTCCCATATATTAGATGGGGTCGAGGGTAATTAAATAAAAAATAAAAATGGCCAGACAGGTGGACGCACAGAAGAAAATCTGAAGACGGCAGAAGGACTGGCTTATAGAGACATCCATGGAGAGAAGAACGAAAACTGGAATTGACACATACAAAAAATGCAAAGGGAGAGTAATTCGGGCAGACAGTAAGGGTATGGAGTGAATGTTGGACTGACAAAGGACCGACTTAAGAAAGCAGAAGCAAAATATGTGGACGGAAGGACAGGTAATCGTAGAGAAGAATGAATGTAGGTATTAATGATTTAATTATAACGAGACGTGTGTATCTGCAGTGAAAAAATGTTGCCTTGAAATTAAATAATAGCACCAAATACCTTATTTCAAAGATTTTTGGCCGTCTTTGGTGCAAATCTCTAATTTTAAGAAAATTTTTTTTCAGCGTATGGACAGAGGAACAGATGGATGAGGGAGTATATGGAAGTGGGGTGGACTTACGGGCAAAATAAGTAGCTGTGAAATACTCAGACGTAGAGATTTGATAGAACGGATGGACAGCGGAAAATATGGTCGAACAGACAGGTAGACGGACGGAAGGACGAAAACAGATAAAGTGGATAGGACACGAAGAGAAATTATATTATAAGAAGACGTGTGTTCATGTAGACAGACAAACAGATGTAGCTATGGACATAATAAGTAGAAGGCAGATGTTGAGACGGAGAGATTTGAATGGACGAATGCAAAAAATCGAAAGAACGGATAGATAAGCTCAAGTTGAGAAGCAAATGACACGATACTATTTTTCCTGTAGGTCTTGGCGAGTAAAACACGAATCTTTTTTTGGAATTCCCCGGACACCCCCAAAATCCGGATTTACGGGTATAAAACCGATTTTCTTGCCCTTTTTCACTTGAACGCCTATAACATTCTTAATTATTAACTGATTTTCAATTTAGTGTTTATATACCGATTTAGTTTTAATGAAACTTTAATACATCCGTCAATTGTAAACGGATTTTTAAGAGACTGGTTGCATTTTGTCCTTATAAAATATACTATGTATATATGTAAATTAATTAATCGTACGATTATCTCACAATATAATTGGTAAAAACATTGACTAAACTAGAAAATGGCGGAAAAAATAAAAAAATGTGTTTGTAGGACAAATAAACCTATATTCCTACAGCAAACAAATAAAATATACATCGTTCGAAAGGTCTAATCCTCTTCTTTCCAAATTCTGTTAGAGATTGAAAATCAGCTAATAATTAAAAATGTTATAGGCGTTCAAGTGGAAAAAGGCAAGAAAGTCGGTTTTTTACCCGTAAATCCGGATTTTGGGGGTGTCCGGAGAATTTCGTTGAACAAACTTTGTTCGACTCGCCAAGACCTACAAGAAAAATAGTATCGCGGTTTTTTGTTTTTGGACTGTCGCACTGTGTAATCAGACAGAAGACCGAATGCAGGCAAAGAGGAACGAACTGACGAACATGAATTTAATGATATGAAGATGTGTGCCCCTATGGACGGACAAATTAATGTACATATGACATAGGAATATATGAAAGAGGGAGTGGACCAAAGGTAGGACCTGTTGGCAGAAGAAGTGGGAGACAGATGTTCAGATGGAAAGAGGTGAAGGGACAAATGCTCCGAGAAAAGGTACAGAAGGGGCGATACGTGAACCTACAAATAAATACTTACTAGGTTAAAAGAAGAGGCAGATAATAACAATGATAGGGATATTACAGAAGAGCAGACAGAAGGCAGGTTGGACCTGTGGACAGAATAATTGAGTAGACAGATAATCGATACGACTAGTCGCTGTGCTAACCGTCCAATTGGAGATCATGCAAAGCGGTTAAAACTTCAATACAACGACCATTGTCGCATTTGAACAGAAGACAGTCGAAAACCTTCTCTGTTCCTGCCCAGCACTTATACAGCGCAGACTTAAAAGCTTTAGGTCAACCGTTCCTTCATAACCTCGTCGAGGCTTCAGATATATGTAGGTCTGGGAGACCTTGCCAAGTACCGCAACCTATCAGGCTGCATATAAAGACACACGAGTATTAAAGACACTACGCGAGTGAGTTGGTTATTAATATATTAATTGAGGCTAGGGAACGGTTCTTAGCAACCACCTTAACCAACCAACCAACCAACAGATAATCAGAATATCTGTCTACGGCTGAAAGAGGAAATTGACAAGTGTTCTGAGGAAAAGGACTGAAGAGTATAAAAGTCAAACGATAAATAAATACAAGGTTAACAGAAAAGCATTATAACAATAATAGGAAAAAATATAGAAGAGCAGACGGAATGATGGACAGCTTAGCGGAGTATTAACATAGGATCAGACAGTTGTTGATTGCACATTATTTTAAAAATAAATAGAGAGACGAATTACAGCAGGACAGAGTGGTAGAGTGAAATTTGGATGGGCAGACATTCACGGATAGATACAACAAATTTGGGTAAATGTTTTTTTTTATTTTTCAACATAGCCTCATTTTAGCTCAATACACTTTTTCCAGCTCCTGAAAATAGCCATCTACCGTAACCTCGACCTCTTCATTGCTGGAAAATCTTTTTCCACCAAGCCATTTTTTCATGTTTGGGAACAAAAAATAATCCGAAGGAGCTAAATCTGGCGTATAAGGTGCGTACTGAGGCAATTCGAAATGTAATTCATTGATGTTGACCATCACAATAGGGGATGTGTGAACTGGTGCATTGCTTGATTGTGAGTTAACGCGGCACCCATCATTCACACAGCTTTCTCAAGAAGAATAAGAAGACGTATGCATCTGCGGACGGTGTGTAGAGGAACAGATGGATGAGTGAGTACGAGGGCGGTACCAAAATTAACCTACCTAACGAAGAAAACACGACAAATTTGAGCAATTTTTTCTTTATTTCACATCATAATCTCCATTAAACTCAATACACCTTTTCCAGAGATTTTCAATAGCCTTAATACCATGTTTATAGTAAGAACTGTCTAGCTCTTGAAAATAGCCATTAACCGCAACCTCCACCTATTCATTGCTAGCCTATCTTTTTCCGCCGAGCCATTTTTATCCCCTCACCTTAGAGAGGAGGGTATATATCATTTGCTACGGGCCAGAACTGTAACACATCGAAGGAGTGACCTAAGACCCTAAGTTTGTTCGGCGGAAATCCGTTTTGGGTCATTTTAAGTTGTTTGAGTAATGTCCGTCCGTCTGTCGGTCTGTCTGCCTGCTGGCTGGTGCGCAGGATAACTCTCGAAAGGAGTAACCGATTGACTCCACATTTGGTATGCCGTAATATTTTGCTCTATCTCCGGCTAAGTTCGAAGATGGGCCGTATTGGTCCACTCCTTCTGGTACCTCCCCACAAAGGGTTAACTTTTATTGATTCTTTAATACCTTCTATTCTACTTACTCGAATCTTCTGAGATTTCACATATAGTATTAATTTGTTAGTCGCTAACACCTCAAGAAAAATGGGCGAAGTGGCCACTCCCTTTTTTGTACCTCCCACACAAATGGACCATTTTGCACCAAAAGTTAACGGCTTATAACTTTGACTCCAGTTCAAACAAATACTTGAAATTTGGTACAGTGTAATGCTTTTATAGTACCTAGAGCCTAGAGAAAAGTGGGCGTTATTGGCACTCCCCTTTTGGTACCTCCCACACAAATGGACCAGTTTGTACCAAAAGTTACCAGCTTATAACATAGATACCGGTACATACAAAAACTTGAAATTTTGTACAGTGTAATGCTTTTATAGTACCCAGAATCCATAGAGAAATGGGCGTTATTGGCACGCCTCATTTGGCAGTGAATATAAATACTTGAAATTTTGTACGGTGTAATGTTTTATAGTATCTAGAGTCCTGAGAAAAGGGACCGTTATTGGTACGCCCCTTTTGGTACCTCCAGCTTTTAACTTTAATACCAGTACATACTTTAAAGTTATTAAATGCAATTTAAATTGATAATATTTTAATTAATGCAAAAAAAATAAATTTAGGAATATTTTTTTGGGACTCAAGGTGAAGGGATTCATAAGTCGGTTTACCCGACTGAACTTTCTTACTTGTTTTAATTTAGGAAACGAAAAATAATCCGAGAGAGCTAAATCTGGCGAAGCTAAAATGGCGTGCTGAAGCAATTCGAACTTAAATCCATTGTTTTTGCCATCGCAATAGTGGATGTATGAACTGGTGCATTTTTTGATTTTGAGTGAACGCGGCACGCATCTTTCTCATCATTAAATTGTCCGTCAATATGCGATGTATAGCACATTTAATAATGCCTCTGAATTCAGCTTGCACACGAACCTTCAACCGATCATCCAGTAGCATGTTGTGGATTTTTTAACCATTTCTTGGCGTGGACACCTCAATTGGTCGGCCACTACGTTGTTCGTCTTGGCAGCTTGTACGGCCCCATTTAAACAGTGCCACCCAATATTTTATAGTTGTAAAAAAGGAGCAGACTCCCCCAGAGGAGAATATAGCTCTGTTTTAATATTGGTTAGATTGAGACCTTTCAAATGAATGTTGTGTATGACATATCGGTGACCATTTTTGTTCTTATTTACAAATTAACTGGAACCGAAAAACTTTGAAAACTAGCTTTGAAACTTGAAACTTAAACATTAAAACATTTTAAAAGGTCATCACTTTTCACGAAAGTAATTTTTATACCGTTCACCATAGGATGGGGGTATATTCATTTTATCACTCCTTTTGTAACACCTCTAAATATTGATCTGGGACCCCATAAATTATATATATTCTTAATCGCCTTATAGTTGTAAGACGATTTAGCCATGTCCGTCTATCCGTCCGTCCGTGTGTTGTAATCACGCTACTATCTATAATACTTGAGCTAGGTGGCTGAAACTTGGTGTATATACTTCTTATAGCTGCTTGGGATTGGAAATGGACAATATCGGTTCATATTTTGATATAGCCCTCATATATAGAATATGTCCGATTTGACTTCTTAACGCTATAGAGACTACAAATGTCAAGTGATGGGCCTGAAAAAAGGCAACTGAGGTCTATTTATACCCGGAAACCTTCACACGAACAACGGTAGCTATAGGTCCATGTTTGATATAGCTCCCATACAAAGGTCCCTCTAGATTTTACTTCTTAACGCAACAAAAACCTTAAATATCAACAAATCGGGTTGAAATTTGGTAATATGACTTTATTTATGCTATCCATGGTGGAGGGTATATAAGATTCGGAATGGCCGAACTTAACGCTTTTACTTGTTTTAAAACTACTACCACCATATATATGTCATCTGATAGGGCGTAGATACTTAGGAGTGGACACGGACAAGATCCAATTGGCCAAGGGTGACGACAGATAACGCTGTTTGTTTGCTGTCTGATCTTCGGAGATTGTGAAGATCACCCATCAGTTGGATGGGAAAAAAGGATGAATATTCTCTGTCTGAATTTCCATTCGTTTTGCCCATCCATCGTTAATTTTTAGAGACTCAGCGTAATTTGAATAGCAATACCAAAATAAAAAATCCACAATAATTATTTGTGAATAAATTAAATCATTATGATAAGTTCGACGCTACTTCGACCCACTCGCATTTACTTATTCACAACAAAGTGCCGCTGAAAACAAAGTTCCATTGTTGGCTATTTGCGGAATTTCTTTACAAAATTTCACAATTATTGAGAAATTTCTGTTAATCAAATGTTCAGAATTCTTAAAATGCTCTTAAATATTCCAAATATTTTTTTATTTTCCATTTGTACTTACCAATAACGGTGAGATTGATTTTAAGGTTTCTTGTAGGTGAGTTCCTAAAATCAACTCGACATCTGTAAACACCCTCATCCTCTAGCCGGACGCTGTCAATTTTCAGCTGAGCTGGGTGGGAAGTGCTGCTGAAATAGGCCCGAGGGCCAAATGCCGTTGGCGAAGACCAAAGGCGAGCCTGACCAAATTGTCTCCCTCTGACGTCAAAACTGCAAGAAGAAGTTATAAAAATATACATCAAATGAAAAGTATATAAAAATAATATTATATAATTAGTATTATGAATATTTCCTTCATAATAGCTCTTATGTGAAATTATCTTTTCTGAAACAATTTCTATTTTGAGAACCCTTGAAATTTTTAATTTGCAGCAAAATGTATTTCAGAGTTTTAACCTATTTGCCTGGAAATAAATGTTGCCACTAACAATGTTGAAGTATTTGCTAATGCTCTATCTACAACACATTTCATTTCATCCATAAGTACCCGGAAAACTACTTACTTAATTAAATGAATTGTATTAAAAGCTTAGCAAATCCCTTAAAATGCTGCTTCATCTCATCTCCTTCTTTCGTTTTCCTAATAAAGAGATGCCAACGAATTAGTAACACTTTGGCCAGAAGAAGCCATTACAGAATACAAAAATGATTTTTCAAGATAAATTAACCCACTTAAGTGAAATAAGGAAGTGCTCAACATGATTCGAGCAAAAGTTGCCCCCCTCATTCTACAACGGGAACTTAACGCCTTCTTCCGCCGCCTCCCCACAAAGAGAAACAAAAGGATGTGAGTAAGAGAGTAGTCGTTGTTGGTCTATTCATAAAAGTAAGATATATGATGGGTATGACTATGTGGCTCTATATATGAGCCTTAGAGATAGATAGGTACATGTCAGTCTAAAAAATCTCCATGACCCCCCTCCCCCTAACGGAGAAAGGACCTCAGTCTCTCTCTCTCTCTCCTGAAACTCCCACTCACCATTCACCCATCATACATTGTTAAGTGATAATGATAATATTTTCTTTTCGTTTCGTTTCATTTTTACTTACTTGTAGATAGGTTCACCATCACCCTCACGAAACCACAGGACCATATAAACAGCATCGTCACGTTCCATTGGCGTTATATCACACGGCAGCATAGCCTGACGTCCTAGAACACCCTGAACGGATGTAAGAGGTACTAGAAATAGAAAAAAGAGAAAGAAAGAGAGGGGGTAAAACATAAGAATACATTTGAATATTCACGGGAAATCTATAAGAAAATGAACTGCCATTTTAGTCGGTAGTAGAATAAATGCAAATTGGCAGTTGTTTATTCGAATACGAAATGGAGGGAATAACATCAGCGCGTACATAATTCAGAGCGTACTTATCGGAAAATGTAAATGGAATGCAGAGAATATGAATTACGAACACTGAGAGAAAAACCATTCAAAGAGCCTGTCTTTTTGGATATTAATTTCGTAGTAGTAGCCGCAGATTGACAAAAGATGGACACCTTTTTGTGGTACACTTTAGGGATCTGCAGCGCCTTTAATTTGTAGTAAAATATATATCAGTCGAAATCTCTGTTCCCAACAAAGTGCCCAATCTCAATTATAGTTTAAGTATTTAATTAAAAATAACAATAAAAATATTTCCAGTACTGATTTTGGACCTGCAAAAATTTATCAATTTTGTGGTACATTTCTAAGGTATTTGAAACTTTCGAAATGTCATAAAGTTTATATCAGTATAAAAATACCGACTAAGTTGGGCTATAAACAGCTGTGACACTTTCAAATCACCTAGACCAGATGGCATTTATCAAATAGAAATGCAGAAAATTATGAAGTACTTCATGCCCTGACTGGTGAAGATACATCTTCAATCGATGGATGGGCACAAAGTGGGCCAAAGGACTTCAGGCTATCCTCGTTCCCATTAAAATGTCTAGAAAGACTCTTACACTCTTTCATTAGAGAAAAGCTGGATACGAAAATCTTGTCGGGAAACCAACATACATACAACAAGGGCACGTCTACAGAATCGGACCTGCATCAACTGGTGGAACTATAGAATCGTCCCTACTTTTCAAAAAATTAACTATGGCCCTTTTTATTTTGGAAGAGCTTTTAGCAATATTCACTCAGATGCGGTAATTGCGGTGCTGTCGCATCTAAGGATGAACTTCTTCCATTCCAAAGTATGCTAAGTCGACTTATCATTTTTTTTGGGACATTGCATTTTTAAATATTCCAAATTATATTCTGTCAAAATTTAAAGGGGGTGTATTGTTTCCACTAATTTGGAATCTAGCGGTGAAGGGAACCCTGTTAGATCGTGGCGAATGCCGACGACGTCTCGCCGCAGTAATCGGCAAATTTCGCGGGGTACTCAGAAACATTCCACAGGGTGCTCTGAAAAATGGCTATATGGGCCAGAAGCAGTGGTTTCTTCGATAACCCAAATCATGACAGAATTGGTTCCCTTTACTAGGAAACAAATTGTTCCACAGGTGAACCCTCCTCGGCTAAATGTAACTGAGCTAGTCTTTTGAAAGTGAAAAATTTTTGGTACAATCCTAGGAAGGAAACTGTTCGACTTTATGTGCTGGAGTGGGTAAGGAAGGCCAAAGTCGCCCGTGTTTCTGCAGGACAGCTGTAGGGTCTCTCTTAACGTAGGGTTGCGAATGGTCGCGTAGAGACCCTACATACATAGCAGTAGTTCGCCCAATACTACTGCAAGGCATTGTGGTGGACGGCAACTGATAAGCAATCCATCACCAGTCAATTGATGAAGGTTGAGAGAACTGCCTGCCTGAGCATAAGTGACGATTTAAGGACTACAGCGACAGAGTCTCTACTCCATCTACTGCCAATTGATTCTTATGTCTATACAAGTTGTAACCGGAGCGGAAATAAGAATAAACTGTCTATCAATATGGAGGTACAAAAACTACAGCAACATGAGGATATCACACTGTAGCGAAATGATAACCGACTGAGTGGACTATATATCAACGGTTGACACCTTCGAAAGGAACTTTCCACTTGCCAGAGAGGACTGGGTTAGCGGAATACCAGGAAATATCAACTATCTTCACATCTGAGCAGATGGTTCGAAGCTTGATGAGAAGGTTGACTTCGATTTACACTGTAAAGAACTTTGTCTTGATATAGCCCACATACTACCAGATACTTGCAGTGTCTATCAAGCCGAAATAATGGCAATAAGGGAAGCTGCCAAGTGGCTTAGTCGTAACATAGTGACCAACACTGTCGTTGTAATTTATTCCCACTGCTAAATCTCTGAAGGCTACATCCCTAAATTCCCTAAATTCAGCCCTCGTCTGCCGTAGATCCCTCAATGAGATGGCGGATCACATTAACATATAGCTGATCGACGAACGCGCCAGGAGGTTGTAAATTGATGACTCCAATGACTTCTGCAGATGCTGTGGTGATGAGAAAGTAGTGGAGCTATTGTCCCGCTTTGAGTAAATGAGGTCTGTATATACTGGGGTCGGTTATTCTAGAAGGTCCGGAATATCTTGCCGGTACCCGGGTTCGTTTTATTGCGTATATTGTGCTTGGTTTCGGCGAGGAGCAACTGGGCCCTTGGTAGCACTCGGGACTGTAATTGGTGTATGTTAGGTGGTTGCTCCGCCTGCCACCCTAGCCTTATCAGCAGATAGTGATATAAGGATATGCCGAAGCAAAACTGTAGTTTATATTATTTATTTTTATAAGCAAAAATACTAACTTTAAAATATTTATAAACCTTCAACTTGCAGATATTTATCAATTTTGTGGTAAATTTGTAGAGTAATTGGTACATTTGAAATGAAAAAAATATATACGAGTATATCTGATGTGCTGAATCTTATTTTAAATTTATATTAGTACATTATTCAAAAGACACATTTTTGTCCCAGTGTATCACTGCTCATAAGCATTGCAAAATCAAGCTCTTATCAAAATGAGATATAAATATGTATTAATGCATAATATACGAGCATCTACATAGTTTCTATGTACAACAGGAATTCTATATCAGCCCTCAAAGCAAACGATTGGCGGATGATTTTTCGCTTTTTTTCAGCATATGGTTTCATTTGGAAATTATTAACATTTATGCCTCATACTCGTCGTCCATAGTAATAATAATATTGACACTTTGAACTTCATCATTTTTATGTATTATTGGAAAGCATTGAATGTGAAAGACGAGGAAAACGGGGAGACGAGGTTGTGGGCCCGAGTTGGCTGAGTTCATTATCGATGAAAAATCGTAAAAAGATTCCACAACGTCAGATTTATTTTTAATAAACGTCCGCCCTACCACCGCAAGGGATGCCAAATGCAAATACGCCGGGTAGCATGAGTGAGCAAATATTTGTAAAATGCTAATGATAATTCCACATTGGACGAGTTGATGTTGCCATTGAGGTGGGTTGTTGTTCTTCCATGATGGTTGCCGCCGCTGCTGGTGGAGTAGTCGTAATAGTAGTTCAGACAATGCATTACTCGTATTGTTGCTGAATTTCCATTTATTTTCTTTTCACTCTCCTCTACCTCACGTAGCTCGGGCAATGGAAGTTTTTTTGTATTTGCACTTTAACGAATGTATAATAAATCCTGGTTTTAATTGACGATGGTGCGAAATACCCTACAGTAATAATTTCTCGGCAGTAGTATTTTATATTGTTAATACCGAAAAAGCAAAAATATAAAATATTTTTATTAAATAAAAATAATAATATTTAGTAATATTATACTGTACGAATTATTCTTGTAAAATTTTGCTAATATGTTCATAATATACACTTAACACTTTTCTGTCTGTTGGTAATGCAAATAGTAGAAAGTTACAAATTCTTAGGATATTCTTCTCAAATAAGTGATTACTTTCAGAATTTACATTATATGATTTTTGAAACATCTTTCCTTACGCTTCACGAATTGGCTAATTTACTATCTCAAACACTTATCTCTTTTTAACATCTTGGTAATGCAAATAGTAGTGAGAGATATTTTTAAAAATGTTTCCAATGAAAGTTGTAAACCTTCCAGTTCACTGCATGAAATGTTGCATCAAACTCCTTAGACTGACTATTAGTCAGTCTGAACTTTTCAAATTATTGGTAATGCAAATATTAGTAAAAGATATTTTTAAAAACTTTTTTTACAATGAAAGTTAGATATCTTTCAGTTCTCTGCATGAACTGCTTACTTTGCTGCTACCTATTCCCCAACTGAGTAGTTAGTTCAATGCCCGACTATTATTCCATGTCAAATCTAATGTTGTTTTCTTTTGTGCCAAAAAATGCTACATTTTTTATGCCTTTTGCCCCAAAAATGCCTTTTTGTCTTCGATTGTAAAATAAATGCTGCACTGTGAAAGGGTTTCGTTTTCTTTTGTGAAAAATGTCGCATTTGCACGGGGCAAAAATGCAACATTTCAGCTCTGTATTTAATCGAAGGGGTGGACGCTGCCCTACAAAACAGATGTTTTTTCGGCGTCGAGCGAATAGCCTAAATAACAGCGTGTGTCCGTGCGTGCTTTTTTATAATGAAGTGGTCAGACGCTTTATTTAGGCGGCGCCGTGGAGTACTCTTTGTTTTTAGTTTACTTTTAGTGAGTTAAAAGGCTAGTTTTTTGCATTTTTGTTATCGATTCTGACCATAAAAAATGCAGCAGTACAAGAGGGTGTAGGCGACATTATTAAAATGCTGCTCTCTGACAGGGCAACATCTTTTTTTAGAAAAGAAAACACCATAAGTAAATATATTTTTAATTATACAAACATGCAACGCTCTTATGAAACGACTTCATCTCATTTATGTTTTATCCTTTTTATACCCTCACTTTAGTGTGACGAGGGTATATATCATTTGCTACGGAAAAAAGTGTAACACATCGAAGGAGTGACCTAAGACCCCAAGTATGTTCGGCGGAAATCCGTTTTGGGTCATTTTAAGTCGAATGAGCAATGTCCGTCCGTCTGTCTGTCTGTCTGTCTGTGTGTCTGCTGGCTGGTGCGCACGATAACTCTCGAAAGGAGTAACCGATTGACTTCAAATTTCGTATGTGCTAATATTTTTTTCTATCTCCGGCTAAGTTCGAAGATGGGCCATATTGGTCCACTCCTTCTGGTACCTCCCCCACAAAGGGTTAAAATGTTGTGAAATATTGATTCTTTAATAACTACTATTATACGTATTCGAATCTTCTGAAATTCCACACATAGTATTAGTTTGTTAGTTGCTGTCAGCTCGAGGAAAATGGGCGAAATTGCCACGCCCCTTTTGGTACCTCCCACACAAATGCACCATTTTGCACTAAAAGTTAAAAGCTTATAACATTAATACCAGTGTTTAGAAATACTTGAAATTTTGTACAGTGTAATGCTTTTATAGTGCCTACAGTCCAGTGAAAAATGGGCGTTATTGCCGCGCCCCTTTTGGTACCTCCCACACAAATGCACCATTTTGCACCAAAAGTTAACAGCTTATAACATTAATACCAGTGTATAAAAATACTTGAAATTTTGTACAGCGTAATGTTTTTATAGTGCCTACAGTCCATTGAAAAATTGGCGTTATTGTCACCCCCCTTTTGGTACCTCTCCCACAAATGTACCATTTTGCGCCAAAAGTTAACAGTTTATAACATTAATATCAGTGTATACAATTACTTGAAATTTTGTACAGTGTAATGCTTTTATAATGCCTATAGTCCAGTGAAAAATGAGCGTTATCACCACGCCCCTTTTTGTACCTCCCACACAAAATGGCCAAATTATACCACAGTTTAATATCTCAACGTTTATATACCACTCCATATAAACGGTTACAATTCGGCACAGTGCAATGTATTTAAAGTATCTACTGTTCAGCGAAATATAGGTGTATTTCTTAAACCCCTTCTGGTACCTTCCACAAAAATTGACAGAATAATTTGTGTAATATTCAATATTACATTACTCACAAAGTGAGGGTATACCTTAGTCGGTTTACCCGACTGAAACTTTCTTACTTGTTATTGTTGTTATAGATACCCGTTCATCATCAGCATTCCTTATTATGTGCAGAAATTATTCGCACACAGTGGCAACCGGAATGTCGGGATAAGAAGAGCAAACAAAAACAAAGAATGGAATGGAAAAAAACAACACCAAACGGAATGCAAAACAATCAGCTCGTTATGCGCCAATAAAAGTATTGACGTTAAATAATCAACGCTCGTGTGCGATGAAAAGTATAATTTTTTATAATCCAAACTTGGAAATAAGGAAAATAATTAATGCCCTGCTTAGATTAATGAGTGGTTGTTAGTTCGAAACTGATTAAGTAGTACTCTGCAGGTAGAGGATGAAAAAAGGTACGGCTTCAATCGGTACACATTAGAAGGATTAGAAAAGAGTGCATTGTTTCCTCTTTTAATCAAAATGATTTTGCTTAAAGAACTTTCTTCTTAGTTGAAATAACGAGTATAAAAAAATTAAAGCTGGTCAGTAAAAATTTAAAACTTGGTTAGTCAGGGAGTGATCCTATGCTCCTTGAAGTAGTTTTCCAATAAGAGTAATATGATTTCTTTGAAAAAACACAATTATTGTCAAGGAAACTCAAAAGTTTTTTATTTAGTGTGAAGTACAATCGATACAATTAAGTTCTAAATAAAATGTCATGCAAATGGCCTCCACGACTTCTTCTGCAGGGACGAATTCGATGAACCAAATTTTCAAGCACTTTTTGCACTAAATCAAGTCGAATGTCATGAACGGCACGTTCAATATGGACTTGTAAAGCTTGAAGAGAGTCTGGTTTATTTCGAAAGACCAATGACTTCAAATAACCCCACAAGAAATAGTCTAATGGTGTTAAATCACAAGTTCTTGGATTTAACGTTTAACGTTGTTCTTGCGTATATCTCTCCATGTTGAAATTGTAAACACTACTGACTACAATGAAAAACAAATGACAGATCATGTCATATTATAAATGGCCGAAACTTCACTTAAAACTCATATGATCCCTATTGGTAAACCCGTTAGTACAAGGAATTCCTATGTATATATATAATCAGCAAAATTACAAATTTTTAATTTCTATACTTAACATTAAAAATATGTTCATTAAATCTAAACCAGTAAGGAAAGGCAGAAAGTCGGGCGGGGCCGACTATGTCTATAATACCCTACACCTGCCTAACAATGCGATAAGGGTCACTGCGATAAGAATTTGGAATAATTGGTAAATGGGTAGTAACATGTTATCTAATTCTGAACCGATAATCGCAAAATTAAGCAATATTCGTTCCTAAATTGAGAAACATCTTTCTGGAAAATTTTAATGATCGGAAGTAAAGTACAACTTCTATAGCGATTTGATACCAAATCAGAAGGAACATATATATGGAGGTTATATATAAATCTGAACTGATTTTCCCTGAATACTCATTCATGTAAAAAGACTTCTTTGTGTCGAATTTCGTACTGATCGGATATAAAATACAGTCTCTTCAGCGCTTACATGTAAAATCGGGGGTAAAGTATATATGGGGACTATATCTAAATCTGAACCGATTTCATCCAAATTTAAAATTGTTCATTCATATAATAGGAAACCTCTTTCTGCCGATTTTCGTACTGATCGGATATAAAATACAGTTTTTACAGCGCTTACATGTCAAATCGGGGGTAACGTATATATGGGGGCTATATCTAAATCTGAACGGATTTTCTCCGAATTTGGTAGCGTTCATTCACGTAACAAGAAAACTCTCTCTGCCCAATTTCATACAGATCGGATATAAAATACGGTTTCTATAGCGCTAACATGTCAAATCGGGTGAAACATATATATGGGGACTGTATCTAAATCTGAACCGATTTTCCCCGAATTTAGCAGTGTTCATTCATTTAATAATAATGCCAAATTTCGTACTGATCTGATATAAAATACAGTTTCTACAGCGCTTACATGTCAAATGGGGGGTATCATATATATGGGGGCTATATCTAAATCTGAACCGATTTTGACCAATTTCAATAGGGATCGTCCTTGGACGAATACATGGACAGACGGACAGACAGACAGACGGACATGGCTAAATCGACTCAAAAATTGATTCTATGACGATCGGTATAATAAACTATGGCTCTATTTCTCGTCTTTTTGGGCGTTACAAACAAATGCACAAAGTCATAATACCCTATACCACAGTGTGGTGTAGGGACATAAATTATAAGCAGTTGCATTTAATCTACAAGCTGCGTTATCGATAAACTTGGTAAACGTGGTGGTAAGTGGTAATACATCCACTTTCAACAACTTCTTCGAAGAACTACTCAAGAAAAGTCGATATGTTTATATTTATTTGGATGATGCGTACTGATAGTCTTGTAGCGCTGTAAGCCGCGTTTTTCTAATTAAATACTTACTTCGCAGGCGTAAAAAGACTGACGAAAAGTAGATATTTTTGTATTTGTTTGGATGAAGCTTACTGGTAGCAAAGAAGAGCTGCAAGTAACGTTTTCTACTTAACTTCTTATTGCGTAAGCATGGAGGTAAGTGGTCATATGCTTGCGTATAACTTATTTCTTCCAATAGTCGAATAGTAAATAGTTACGACTAAACTACAAGCTTCGTTTGCGATAAACTACATATTTCGTTAGCGTGGAGGTAAGTGGTTATTCTGCAGCTTATTAATATATTTACTTGCCTAAAAGTACTATCCTTCAATTCGAAGGAGGTAGAATTTTAAGTGGTTACTACTTTTGAATTTGTTAACGATAAATTTTGCTGGACATTCTATCACCGATTATAAACAGTACTGTTAGACACAATTAAAT
The DNA here is from genome assembly GCA_963930755.1 of Eudasyphora cyanicolor. Lineage (NCBI taxonomy): Eukaryota > Metazoa > Arthropoda > Insecta > Diptera > Muscidae > Eudasyphora > Eudasyphora cyanicolor. The sequence goes on from OZ005734.1 coordinate 260,206,041, forward strand.
ATTTGGCTTTGCTAATATTTCTACTAACAAAGTCGGATAATTTTTTTTTAGAAAATCAAATTTATACTGAACAGTTAACACTGTGGACGTTTTCGCCAAATCAAATTGCCTCCAGCACAGAAAAGAAATGCCTGAAATTGCATTAAAATGCAAATCAGGTGAACAAATTTTAAATAAATTGGAAATTATTTAGGGTCAATCAAAACTTGGACATATAACGGTCATTGTTCGTACGAATGGTTTTAGGTAAAATTATTAGCAAAATATCAAATTATAGCCAAATTGGAAGGAAATTGTGAGGGTGCTAAGGATTCCAGTCGGAAATGGTTCTGGATAAAATAAAATGCAAATTGCCAAATTTGATATTTCTACGCAGAATCTGGTGGTATTTGAGGTTTCAGTCAGACCTTTAAATGGGGGCTTCATGAAAGTGTGGATCAAGAGCATTACTACTTATTTATGTGTATGATTCTCGGTAAAATTAAACGAATATAAGCAAATGTCAGCCCAATCGCTTGCTGTTTGTGGTTTAAAAGAAGTCATATAGAATGGGATCTTTCTATGTGGATTATATCACAATGCGGCCTAATAAAGTGCATTAATTACTCCTGTGAATTATTCTGGTTAAAATTGCCAAATTTCAGCCAAATCCGTTGGAATTAGTAATTTCTAAGTGATGCAGATATTAATATAGCGGCATTTTTTATATACCGAATCATGAATCTATGAAGTCCCTTCTTAGTTGTTGTAACAGTTTGGAGAAACTGAGGTAATAATCCTTAAGTGAATTTCTATTACTGAATTCGTATTGGCATATATTCGATTATCGCGGAAAACTCGTGTTATTTTCCATCATTCTTAATATTGTCCGCATGTTAATTAACATTTTTCAGTTAATCTTAGGGAATGGGTATTGTTTTCTATGCTCTACTAGAATGTTCTAGAATATTATGTTAATATTCGTTATTATGTCAAGGCTATTATTAGGCAAATCCTGTCCAATCAGTTGTTGTTGTAGTGGAGGCGCTTCCAGATGAGTTATTTTGAGCTGCAGAAACTCCAATTTACGATGAAAACATGATGTTGAAAATGTTTATGCAAACTATTTGCAGTTCCAAGTCTTGGACAGAACCACTGAGCTGCGAAGGTCATTCCTTTTAGTGTGAATGGTTTTTGGTACAAATAAATGCACTAGGAGATCTAATGGTTTACCATAAAGTAATGAGAGATTTTTCAATTGTTGTATTTCAGAAGATACCGATGGCAAAATCTCTCCAGCCGATGTCTTTATTAAGACATCTTATAGAAATTCCGGCTTAGTTGTAAATAAGCAATTATGAATGTCGTCGTGAAATCAATCGACACATGACTTCAATGCTCAGGAAATTAATCCCACCGTCAAATAGTTTGAGGCTGGGTACTCTCTTATTGATCAACCAGACTCAGGGTTGATCGATTATGGTGCGAATTGAATCAGCCGTACTGTCTACACTGAAAGAAAAGTGTACTGAAAATCATTGAAATTTTCTTAACTTTTAAGATTTTTTCTTTGATTTGGCTCCAAAGACAAAGACTTTTAAAATATGTACATCTTGTACTACAATTAAAGTCATTAATCATCTTTAAATCTGGAGATCAAACATCTTTGAAAGAATTACGCCGTATACTTCGATGAAATACTTCACATGTTTAAATCTATTACGGCTAGTGCTTACATTAAATACATAAAATGACTTTCGATTGAGTACATTATTTAATTAAACCAAACTCATTCTGTACTTTCCACAAGTGTTAAATAAGTTTCGTAAAATTTTTTTTATTTAATTTTTTGTTTAAACATTCATGGTAATGATACCCTCACTTTAGTGTGACGAGGCTATATATCATTTTTATTATTTTCTTTATTAAATTATTATTTTTTAAAACATTTGATTTCGATAAACACTTTATTCAGTAGCCATTGTGTTTAGTCTAGTTTTCTTCATATTAGAGGGAATATGAGAATTAAATATTTTGGATAAATGGATAATTAAATATTTTGCAAAATTTTTCCTTAAACGAATAGTTCTCTTTGTATGAGCTGCGGTAGCTGTCAACAAACTGTCGCCGAAACTGTTGCTATTAATGCAGAATTAACAAGTAAGAGCGTTAAGTTCGGCCATGCCGAATCTTATATACTCTCCACCATGGATAGCATGTGACCTCACAAAATAACTCAAACCTAAAGAAAATAACACCGAAAAACACAAAAAATATAGTAGGAATCACAACAAGTTAGATGCTATATATGTATGGGAGCTATATCTAAATATGGAACCATATGGCCCATTTGCAATCCCAATCAACCTGCAACTATAAGAAGTATTTGTACCAAATTTGATCAACCTAGCTCTATTATTGCGGACTTTAGCGCGATTAACACAGACGGACGGACGGACGGACAGACGGACATGGCTAAATCGTGTTAGAATTTTACGACGATTAAGAATATATATACTTTATGGGGTCTCAGATCAATATTTAGAGGTGTTACAAACGGAGTGACAAAATGAATATACCCCCCATCCTATGGTGGAGGGTATAAAAATGTCAACACGAGCAAGCGCACTAAACCTTTATCTACCACAGCTCAACATTAACTCATTCCAAAAAATTTCAAACAAACTTCATTGTAACTCTCACTATTATTCTAAATTTGCGACCAAAGAGAGTCTAAATTGTCCTCCTGCAGATAAAAACGATCTCATAATTTAAAAGATAACTAATCGTTAATTCAAAAATACCAAAAAACTGGACTGAAAATTAAGGGTATATTGTCTTTAAAAGCATGACATGAGAATTTCTACAATTTTAAGAAAAAAATCTTACAAACTATTAAAAAATCTTACAAAATATTAAAATTTATACTTGAGTTAATGGCAGTTGTACTACAATCAATTATTATTTCTTTAATTTTATGACGTAACGTTAAAGTCAACATGACATAGTGTTATGGACATCTTATCATAGAAGTAAGGAATTTTACTTTAAACGAATAAAAATTTCTTTGAAATCAAGTAAATTTTCTCAAATTTAAAGAAATTTTTTATTCAAACAAAGACAGATTAAATCTATGATTTAAGGGCAAACTTGTTTTTAATTTCATGTAACATTTTTTTTCAGTGTAGTATCGAATAAGATCCAGAAATGTATATTCGAAGCGACCAAGTTCAATGAGGGGTCGGTGTAGATTAATGTAAACCTACTTTATATGCTTAGAGCTCGATCACATGGATATACCCGAGCTATGGTTCAAACCGGAAGACGATACATGTCACACAAGCAATGCAACGCTGGAAGTTGTAAAGGAAATATGTTGTGTTTGGTTCATTATCAATTGGCCGCCGCCATTATGCGACATGACACAACTCGATTGATTATACGAGTATTCTATGGGGATATTTCATGTTCTTAGTCTACGCTAAGAAACCAACTACTTTGGACGATTTCGAGATACTATTGCAGAAATAACGCCGCACATATTAAACTGAGCCATCAAACATGTGACCAACCGCTTGACGCACTGCCCGCTAATCTGAGGCGGCCAGTTGAAAGATGAGATATTCCATATTGATATAAAGTTAGCTTCAAGCCAGAATCAATTTGATATCTCAAATTGCTGTTGAAGAATTTAAATTATTTTCTCATCATTCTTATTTGGTTACCCTATATATCGAAACATGAAGTTATAAGGTGCAAAAAAACCTAGAAAAACTACTGTACTCCTTTCAGCAGGTTAGTAAGGCAGAGATGCATTATGATTTCCTTGCCAACCTTCTGCACTATCTAAAATTTTTGAGGGGTAGGTCCCGATTTTTCGTGCATCTCCTTCGTCTGTGATTTTTATAACATACAACATATAAAGGGATGGGGGGTGTGGGGGCGGCCTGTTATACTCATTTGTCACTTCGTATGTAACACTTAGAAATATTGATCAGATACCCTATAATGTATATATCTGTCACAATGCATAACAGCATAACTAGAGTTATGCTCAAACTAAGTTATTAATGCCATAATGTTCCCCATCTTCGATTACATATTGTGACACATTTTGGCGATGATCCCTCGTTTAGATATCTATATAAGACAGCATATATCACTGTGTCACTACATTACAGGTGGATTATTATATCGATACAAACATTTAAAATTCTCTCGTGAAAAGTTTCAAAAAAAGACATATGCTGTTATGCCTTGTGACCACAGATATGTATACTGAATTGTACAAAAATTCTCTGACGATTTAGTCATGTCGGTATGTCCGTCCGTCTGTTGTAATCACGTTACAATCTACAATAATTCAGTTAGATGCCTGAAATTGGGTTCAGATTCTTCTTATTTTTGCAGGTAACTTGGAATTGAAAATGTTCAACATTGGTCCAGTTTTTATATAGTACTTCTTCCCGAAAATCCTTTTTTGTGGAAACTTACATTTATAGAAAATGTTTCTGCCAACTTTGAGTCAGCTTTGTTTATTATTATGGAGTGTAGTAGTGAAGGGTATGAGTAAATCATCTTCTCATCATCTCATTTCAAGGTGTGGAATAAAATAAATATAATATGGAATATAAATTTGTGTTAAAGTTATTTAAATATGATTTTTTTTTTAATTTTTTGTAGAGTATGATGTGACCTACCCGACCAATTAAATTACCAACTTTAAAGCTTTTAAATGTTATACTATAACCGCCGAACTTCCAAAGCAACAAGAAATGCTTTCATGAGAACTTTTTTTGATTTGAAATTAAATTTTCTCGCATACAAGTCATATTTAATGCATTTTACTGCGGTTTCTTACGTTTAAAATGTTTTTCTGTTTTTTTGGAAAATGGTTTTCCAAAACGCCAAAAAGAAACGAAATGAGGAAGAGAAAAAAAGGATCATAAGCATACTTAAACTTCATCATAAGTTAATAGTTATTATGCACATGTGGTCAAAAGCGTACCATTAGAGACAGATGGTGCAAATGTTCACACACACACAATCTCATACTCCAAATATACTCGTACGTCTCTGAAGAAGTTTTCCAGAATGCACGAAGGCAGCTACAGAAAATGAAATGCTGTCGAAAAAGGAGTGTAATTTATATCAAAATCACCTAACCACAGCTGCTGCATGTGTAACTAAGAATCCATTGAAGTTTTCCATCTTTTTGGTTTCTGCGGCAAATGACGGTGGAGATGGCGAAGAAAATTATGCCAGACGTGAACTAGCACAACACGGCCAGAGTTAGTTTTGGGGTTTTAAGCCCTTTTTTGCCTAACTCGTTTCGCCTAGTTTCGGGGGCTAGGTCGAGTGGATGGGTGGCAATCACCCTGCAGCGCACAACATCCAACCAACCAACAAATCTACTTAAGTATGTTGGAAGGTAGTTTCTATTGGTGAGCTCCCCAAGCAATAAGAAGTTTATGGGTTGTTTTTTTGTGCAGTGAAGGTTCTCACTGTAGTTTATGCCCACTAGTTTGGATGGATGCATACAAACGACGAAGACGACGAAGTCTCTACGTCATCGTCATCAACACTGAAGTTGTCTGCATCTTCAAATTCCTTGCCTTGCCTTGTCCTCATCTTCATCACCATCACCGGCAGCACTAGCACCGCCACGCCTGCCATCACTGGCAGGCTTTAGCCTTTCCATATTATGGAAAACTGTTCCTGTATTGCATGTTAAACATGAAGAGACTTAATACTCTTGCACCACCTTCCGCATCGTATTTTATAACTATGGGGAAAACATTTTGCATGCTCGAGACAAATACTCCGTGTACAAAATGCAAAAAAAAAACACAAAATTGGAAAAGCGCAGAAAAAAACTAAAGCGAAGCAAAGAACGAATTTATGGGCCAACAGATAATTGCCTGTATCCGCAGTCAAAATACGTTACCTCAACCCCACAAGGTGATGCACCACCACAACACAGCACACCAAGATGATACAGAGCCCGAAATTGGTCATAAACTAGAACTGCATCGCCTCGGCAAAGACATGCCGTGGAACATAATACTGTTCCAGAAGATGCCTTAAACTATTGTAATGAGTGAAGTAAATAATCTTAGGGGGTTTTTCATTAGAAAGGTATATGATAGAGTGAAAGATGCTTGAGTGCTGTTAATATTATGACCACTAACATGCAATGGGCCACGCCTTAGAATAGAAATGCGAAGTCCAATGCAATGCAGTGCAGTAAACTGTGGTAAGTACTGCAGCTTATCGCAATGGCACAGTGGGGGAGGAGATGAGAGTTTTGCGATCAAAGGACATTGTGCAGACATAGAATGGATCTTGAAAGAAAAAAATTCTATAGTTATAATATCTTGAAAACAAATCACGGTCAATATGTGAAAAGTTAAAGCTCCTCCACAAAGTGAGTATAGTAAATATCTAAAAGCACCGATCCGCCCAGAACAATTTTGTCTGGATAGACCAACGAAAGTAGATTTTCCAGTACAATTCTGCATGATAAATGTCGAAAAATAACTCTAATGTGTATTTTAGTAAATTTCTATACGATGTAAACTTTATTTTGCTTTTCCATAGACTATAGCTAACAACAATATAAGCCGTAAATTATTTGTACATAATTATCCCGTTGTGTGAAAGGTACCAAAAGGAGCGGGGCCACTTCGCCCATTTTTCTCAAGGTTTTTGGATTATTGCATATATGAGGATTACATCTAAATCTGAACCGAATTTTTCGAATGCATCACTGTTCGTTCTTAGATTACAAAATTTATATATGGGGGATTTCATATGAAGTGAGTCAATTTTGAAACCCGATGTCTTTTGAGTGGGATGAAACTTGCACCATGTTTATTCCTATTGGATAGTAGTTATGACACAAAATGTCAACAGGATCGCATAAAGCATTTGAAGCTTTTTCACAGCATTTTTGATTTGCTTATTTTATATATATTTCTGAATATTTTTTATACAATTCAATCAGTATTAAGGTTGGACAGAAATTCTTTTTTCTTAGGAAAAATTAATTTTTTCATTGAGTTAACATGAATTTTAGTATTGTTTATATTCTCGTCAAATGCACATTAATCAGTTGACCACCCAAAATAATGTCTACCCCGCCCACTGTGCTAAATGCGGAAGAAATCACAATGTGCGTGGCGGACCGGCCCCACCAAATCGAAAATCGATCACAACATAAACAAAGGCTATCTGATTTCAGCGTAACATAATCATTCTCCACACACAGTGTCGTGCAGATTGAGAAGACGACCATTCGCCCGTGGAGACAAGACATGAAAAGTGTTAGAAGACATCTACTGCAAGTAATGGTAATGGTGATGCTTGATGTTGAGTGGTGGACACAACACCACCTCCTCCACTACCGCTCATTGTTGCCACTGCCACCATTGCAAGGACCATGTAATATTACAAATGTTCCTATAAATCTTAGGTAATGTCTTGTACTCTAGACCTTAACAAACTATTTGCTATAAGAGAACATAACTACCTTGAGAGTACAAACATACATATTCGTGTGGACGAGTAGATAGATATTTATAAATGTAGCCCCGCAGAAGTTCTTATAGTCCTTGGATGGTCTTCCAAGGCTCTTGAAATAACGGCGACGGCAGTAGCATCCACAGCATCAGTATTTTGCTTTTAGGCATTTTATGGTGTATTTAGTCTTAGAATTTACTTTATTTTACGCTTTTAATCTCGAAAGTGAGATATTAGGTGGCAAACATGCTTGCTAAGATACCCCATAATTGTTGTTGATTATAAATGAAGATACCTAATGTTGCGTCGTGTTGTGGCATGTTTGCTACACATCTGAAACACAAACACACAGACACATCTTTCAGAAGTATACAAAAGATGCTATAGTTGTTTTGTTTTATTTCGCTTTAGTTTATCTTCTCCTCAAACCCGACCGTACATTTCATTCAGAGAGGTTCATTCATCTTTTGTTTTTCCCACCACATACACCCTCCCTCACAAACACACACAAAAAGAGTCTGGCCAAGTGCAAAGAGTGAGTAAATATATGGTGATGAATGGTGCGAGGAGGAGTATTTCTTGGCCTATAATGTGTGGCCTATGGTTTTTCTTTTGTGGCTGTGTTAATAGTGAGCGTATGTGTCTAATTTAGAGCAAGTGTCATAAATATCATGGTTGATGTGTTTGTAGACACTTCGATATGGGTGTTTCCACAGGGAGTCTAAGGCGACTGATGACTGGGGTGGTAGACTTGTTGACCTAATGACATAATTTTTTGTGAGGTTCAGTCAGCAAAGTTTTCAAAATTGGAAGTTGTTTTTATTCTCTGTGGAATTGATATGGTTTCTTAGTTATAAAATCAAAAATGTCACTGCCTAAAATCATATTTATTTACATAACAAACCCGAAATATTGTTCAGCTAGATGTCAAAAATGTCGTTTAGTTACACTCAGGTCTCCTTTTATGCGGTAGATGCGGTCCTCAGAATTCCGCATAAAAATACTATTCTTTCACACAAAAACTAGGGATGCGTTCCAAAATTCAGAAATGTTGCATAAATTTAAAAATACATTTAAACCTCGTTTTATGGGTATTCAAATTTATGCGGTTTTAAATATTTTTTTTTCCGTTTTGCAAAAACATTTTTATTTAAACGATTAAAACATTGATGATACATAGTTGTCTACATAACCGCCGTTAAAAAATACAATATCAGCTTAGAACTCTACAATTCGACTTTTGAATGACATTATTGCCGTGAATTCCATAATTTGTGTTTTATTTAAGGAAGAAGTGAACAAGTTCTGTTTTGAAGTTTTTGTGATAAAATTATTTATTTATTTATGATATTTTCATGGAAATATAAGAAAACAAGACCAACGATATCTCTTTGACGTTTCCATAAGAAAATCCTTAATTTCTGGAACAAAACTTCTTATACAAGATACACATTGATTGAAAGTTATATTGAGTCAATCCAGAAACGGCGCAAGTATTTGACAAGACAAGTATTTGTCGATGTTGAATCTGATATATAAATATTAATTTTAGTTTATATCCATATTTGTTTTTTCTTTAATTTCAGTTTTTTCATTCATTTATCAAATGAAATATTTTTTTTTCTTTTTTATGCCATTTTATTTGATTTTTTAGCATCGATTTGAATTTACGCGATTTTTTTTAATTCAGGAAAGAATCAGAAGTTTTTATATGGAGCTAGTGTATGGTTTTATGCGAATTCGATTTATGCGGATTTTTGTGGAACGAATCAATCGCATAAAACGAGGTTTGAGAGAACTTTGTTGAAAAAGGCGAAATCGCCTTTACATTTATTTGATTTTTATTTGATTAAAAATGGAAAATACATAAATTGCTAATCATCTTCTTCAATGTAATATATTTTGTATTTAATATAAATGAATTTTAGTGAAAATCATGAAAAAAAGTTTATTTAAATTAAGTCAGAATCTCTACATAGATTTGGTTATCCCCATTTAAAACTTTTAAACGGATATTTAAAAATTTGTTATGTTTAATATTTAATTGTAGTTAAGGTGAGATTAAATCTCATAAGACGTAGGAGATGAAGGTTTACCGTCCGTCTTAAAGGACTTGTTTATGAAAATGAAACATAAAATACTAACTCATACTTTCCTTTGCTCACGAAAAAGTTATGATAACAAGCGGAATCACTGAAATGAAAATATTTCGCAACAGAAAAACTTTACCACAATCGCAAAATAAAAACTGGAATTAAAATTGTTGATTTTTGACATTTTGGTCAAGCGACCCTTTTCCCATCCATATAACAAATTACACTATGCAACAAAATTTTTTTTGTTTCCGAGAAAAAACTTTTTTTCTGTATAGATTGAGGCATACTATTTTATGAAACTAAAAAAAAAATGTGTATGGAAAGTTTTTTTTTTTAAATTTAAACAATTAAAATTTAACTGTTTGTGCAAAATGGTCCATTTGTATGGAAGTTACCAACAGGGGCGTTGTAACTTAGCCCGTTTTTCTCAAGATGATAAGACAAAGAAATTAATACACGGAGGAAAATCGCCATTTTTGATATGTTTGAATTCAAAGAAAATATACTTGTAACCAAATTTTTTAAATATTATATATTTTTGAACAAATATATTTTATTTGAAAATCAAAAAATTTTGTTTCGAACGCATATATTAATATATTACAACAAAATATATTTGCGAACTGACTGTAACAAATAAAATATGTGTTTAGACACAAACAAAGATATTGTTTAAGAATTCATCCAAATACATTACATTTAAAAAAATATTTTAACTTTGCTGACTTTGTCAATTTTTAATTTTATTTTTAACTTTAAAGTTAAAAATGTCGTAAGCAGCATTTTCTTTTGTTTTACAGCACTAATCTTTAATTTATAAATAGTCCAATTGTCAATCACTCAATGCTATTTTTCGTTACCAAAGATTATACGATTTAAATTTTAATAGAAACATAAAATTTAAAAAAAATTTAACCTTTAATTTCTAAAAAAACTAAATTAAGGCATCTATACATTGCCAAAATATTTAAATACAAATTAATCATTGTTTCGGAAATATTATTTCCATATAAAAAATATAAGGATGAAAACATAATTTTGTTTAGAACAACATCCTCCCAAACATATAATATTTGTGAGTGTCAAATATTATATATTTGGACTGTACCCTAAACATATGTATGTTTCCAGCAGAATATGTTTGGAACAATATACTACAGAAGCGATTTTTTTCAGCGTGTACTATGTGTAGAATTGTGAAAGATTCTGAGTAGTAGTATAGATGTTATGAGATAATCAAAATTTCACCCTTCTTGGGGGAGGTACTCGAAGGTATTGAAACATACCAAATTTGAAGTCAATCGGTTAATCCTATCGAAAGATATAGTGTGAACCAACCAGACAGACAGACGGACATTGCTAAAATGGCCCAAAACGGATTTGCGCCAAATATTCTTGGGATCTCTTAAGTCACTCAACAGATATGTTACTCTTTTGGCCTGCAGCATCGGATAAATAACTTTATTCAAAATAGTAGGGGTATAAAAACCGGATTTTATAGAAAATCTCTTATTTCTACGAAAAGTGCTATAGTTTCTACATTGATACATAGATTTTCTTCAACTAGGAACTGGAACAAACTATTTTTTCCAACAAAAAAAATTGTTTGTGATAAATCCTTCCTTTTCCACGTGAAATTGTCATAGTAATTATTTAAAGTCCTCATAATTTCCTTTCATATAAATTATATCCCGGTTTGTCAACCTTGTACTTAAAAAACATGGTCCAAATACTAAAGGCACCTTCCAAAAAATGGGAAAATTTTTAAAGCACCTTTTTTTTAAAAAAAAAATTAAATATTTTTTTCGAATCTTTTTAAAATATTTTTTCATGTTTAGGGCGTCGTATTACAAAAGAAAATGTTATGCACGGCCCTTCGACAAAAATTTTAAAATTTTTTTAAGAGCTTTATGGTCTATTAGTGGGATGGGATAAACTTCAAAATAAAGATAAACTTTAAAAAAATAGAGGCTGAACCACATATATTACCATAACTCGAGAATCACTTATCCCAATTGGTTCAGGAGAGCATAAGCCTTCATCTTCTTCTAATATCATTTTTAATCCCATCAGTGGTTTCAAAGATAGCTTTCAAGATATTGCAAAAAATCCAATTCTTTGAGAAAATTTTCATAAATCTTATAAACATCGCAAATTGCACATTTATTTAATGACCTATCACACTTCGACAGACTTTTTTCTACCTCAGGCTAAGTTCGAAGATGGGCCATATTGGTACCTCCCTCCAAGAAAAATAGGCGTTATGATTACGCCCCTTTCCTTCCTTGCAAATGGACCATTTTACAAAAAAAACCAGTAAGGAAAGACAGAAAGTCGGGCGGGGCCGACTATATAATACCCTACACCTACCTACCAATGTGAAAATGGGCATTGCGATAAGAATTTGGCAGTGTTCATACATGTAATAAGCAAACTCTCTCTGCCGATTTTCGTACTGATCGGATATAAAACACGGTTTCTACAGCGCTTACATGTCAAATCGGGTGTAACATATATATTGGGACTATGTTAAAATCTGAACCGATTTTTCCCGAATTTGGCAGTGTTCATACATGTAATAAAAAAACTCTCTCTGTTAAATTTCGTACTGATCGGATATAAAACATGATTTCTACAGCGCTTAAATGTTAAATCGGGTGAAACATATATATGGGGGCTATATCTAAATCTGAACCGATTTCCCCCGAATTTGGCAGTGTTCATACATGTAATAAGAAAACTCTCTCTGTTAAATTTCGTACGGATCGGATATAAAACACGATTTCTACAGCGCTTAAATGTTAAATCGGGTGAAACATATCTATGGTGGCTATATCTAAATCTGAACCGATTTTCCCCGAATTTGGCAGTGTTTATTCATGTAATAAGAGAACTCTCTCTGTTAAATTTCGTACTGATCGGATATAAAACACGATTTCTACAGCGCTTAAATGTTAAATCGGGTGAAACATATATATGGTGGCTATATCTAAATCTGCACCGATTTTCCCCGAATTTGGCAGTGTTTATTCATGTAATAAGAGAACTCTCTCTGCCAAATTTCGTACTGATCTGATTTAAAATACAGTTCCTACAGCGCTTACATGCCAAATCGGGTGAAACATATATATGGGGGCTATATCTAAATCTGATCGGATATTCTCCGAATTCGGTAGTGTTCATTCACGTAATAATAAAACTCTCTCTGCCGAATTTCATAAAGATCGGATGCAAAATGTGGTTTCTACGGCGCTTGCATGTCAAATCGGGTGAAACATATATATGGGGACTATATCCAAATCTGAATCGATTTTAACCAATATCAATAGGGATCGTCCTTGGGCCAAAAACGAGCACTATGCTAAATTTCATCACAATCGGACCATAAATACGACCTGCACTTTGATTACAAGAATACATGGACATACGGACAGACAGACGGACAGACAGACGGACAGACAGACGGACAGACAGACGGACAGACAGACGGACAGACAGACGGACAGACAGACGGACAGACAGACGGACAGACAGACGGACGGACGGACAGACAGACGGACAGACAGACGGACAGACAGACGGACAGACAGACGGACATGGCTAAATCAGAAAGTGATTCTGAGTCGATCGGTATAATAAACAATGGGTCTATCTGTTCTCCTTTTAGGTGTTACAAACATATGCACAAAGTCATAATACCCTGTACCACAGTGTGGTGTAGGGTATAATTAAAAGCTTATAACTTGGATTCCTGTGTATACAAATACTGAAAATCTTGTGGAGTGAAATGCTTTGAAATGCTATAGTCCCTGGAAAAATGGGTGTTATTATCGCACCCAGTTATTAAATTAGTGGAATTTAGAAATTCCAATCCTAATTCCAGTTCGGATACAAAAAAAAATGTTTTCGTTGCATAATGTTATTGTTCAGCTAATGACACAAAGGAAAGAAATGTATTCACATTTCCATTAAACGAAATTTCTTTTGTAGACGCTGAAAATTATTTTTCTCTTTAAACAAATAAATTTCTGTTTAAAGAGGAGTTTTCTAAAATTGCCTTCAGAAGTTTTTCTTTTAGTATATCGTCATCAGAAACGAAAAAAGGAGTAACAACAAGAAAAATGGAAACTCAGATTTTGATGGATTTTGATACCCTGCATCAAAATACACATCCTGACAAATTTTTAGCGGCGTAATATTAAAAATGGCGAATTTATTAACGAAATTCAAAAGGGCTTAACAACAAATTATTTCTTTTTTCATAGTTAAAAAATCCTATTTCACGCAATTTTCACAAACAAGTTATAAAACATGTTTGTGTGATTTTATGTATGCATCATTATGTTTAGATATTATCGTGAAAACCACGTTTTTCTAACGGCAGAACTTTTCATTTTATTTAGTTTTTTGCTTCTCCTGTAAAATTTCCAAACATGATGATAGGCCCTTTTTCGTTTCTGATGACGATATATTATAATTATTTTCAATAAAATAAAATAAAAATATAATATACTAAAAAATTAAATAGAATGAAATGAAATAAAATGTCATTAATGCTGAAGGTGTTTTTCTTTTGCAAATTATTGAAAAACTTATTTTTATTTTCCATAAAATAACATACAATGAAATAAAATAATAATAGTTTTTTCTGAGATGTTTCCGACTATTCAACCAAAATTTTTCATTAACTACCTAATAGTTTATCTTCATTCTCATAACATGTATGTCATGGAACCACCCATACCTCGTATGTGTTTCTTAGAAATTAATGAATGTTTGTTCTTTCTTGTGTGCTTTGTTTGCTGCGGTTTACTGTAACAATCTGGTGTGATGTGAAATTGTTTATTTAATGATGATCGCAGATAAATAGTTTTAAATTAAAGATAAAATAATTATGCTGGTTTTTGTAATGTGTTAAATGATTTACATGCTATTGATGCGGTGTGAGTGAAGGGCTGGGGGTAAACTGAGCAAACATTACACCCCATCCCCACACAGTGGGTTATTTTACATGGACATAATTACATATGTAGTTAGGGAAATAATTAAGCCACATACTTGCTGTATGTTAGTGATGAAATACATTAAGTTAATTTTTGTATTTTAAAAATAAACACAATATTTTTATTTCCTAAAAAAATGGAATTAGTTTAGACACAATGCAATTGCTGATGAATTGCCAAACCAAGAAAACAAATATAAACAAACAAGAGCTGGTAAATTTGGGGTTACAGAAATAGTTGTATGTATCCAAAAAATTCAAAATTATGAAAACCTATCCTGAAATAAATTACAGAATTTTCAAGATTTTACCTCAAATATGTACTGACCTTTAAAACAGGAAGACATTTTTCTTAGCATTATAAAAAAATGCATAATATTAACAAACAATTTTTGTATTTGTTTGTATTACTTTTTTTGTAATTGACAGAAAGTAACTGAGCACATAGTCTCGAACCGAATAAATTCTGATTGAATAACAAAAGCATTGACCCACAATAAATAACAACAACACATTAACAACAAATTTTAAGTATGAAATATCCTTGTTCTAAAGATTCGGACGTCGTTGAAGCAAACTCTTTCAAATTATCTCCATTTGGCAAATAATAGAAATCTCTAGACTTACAAAATTTACTTAATATTAAGAGAAATTTCTAGTTGTGTATAGGAAATGTCCTTGTTTTAAAGCTTAGGACATTTTCAAGGTAAAATTATTTAAAAAAATTAAGTAATTTTTTTGTAATGTATTTTTTTTAATTTTTATCACCAACAATAATTGAAACAAAGTACTGTGCACAGAATATATGTATCGAAAAATTCTGCAATACTTTTTGCTTCGCTTTTATTTAGCTATAATTTATTTCTAATTAAGTTATTTATTTTTTGCTGGTTTATTGTTTATCTTTCATTCTGGTTTTTGCGGTTATTTGGCCAACGGAAAAGATGAACGCACACACAAAAAGTCCTAACGTCTGCACATTTGTTCGGTTTTTGTGCCCTTGGTTTTTGCCAGTGACAATCATTATTTCATTTTGGACATTTTTATCTGATTGCTAGGTTTTGTTTAATCATTCATTTTCTTTAATTAGCCAAGCCAGTCATGTATAAAGAAAATTTCGCTATAACAACACACAAAACCACCCAAAAAAGGGATGTCACTTTTCTTAACAAAAATGAGATTAGTTTATTAAATTGTGTGTACAAGTCTTTAGCAAAAAAAATAATAATAACACGACCAAGGCAAAGGATAATTAGTAATTTGTGTGTTTAATAAGAAAAAGTGGTTGAAAATGTGTGTAGTATGAAAAAATGGTTTATATTTTATTTAATTGCATGAGAATAAATGACAACGAAACAAAGAATATTGTAGTTGAATTAATTGCACATGATTTTGAGCCTATATAAAAAGGAAAATCAAGTATTTTTCAAATTTAAAATTAAGGCAATTTTGCTTAAAATTATGTCCATGATTTTATTATTAAGTAAGCAATTTTAAGTTTAAGAATGAATTGTAATTGACCTTTTTTTATACCCTACACCACACTGTGGTACAGGGTATTATAACTTTGTGCATTTGTTTGTAACACCCAAAAAGAGAAGAAACAGACCCATCGTTTATTATACCGATCGACTTAGAATCACTATCTAAGTCGATTTAGCTATGTCCGTCTGTCTGTCTGTCCGTCTGTCTGTCTGTCCGTCTGTGCATGTATTCTTGTAATCAAAGTACAGGTCGCAATTATGGTCCGATCTCGACGAAACTTTACACATATCTTTTTTTTGGCCCAAGGACGATCCCCATTGAATTTGGTTAAAATCGGTTCAGATTTAGATATAGCCCCCATATATATGTTAGCCCCGATTTGACATGTAAGCACTGTAAAAACTTTACTTTTTATATGATCAGTATGAAATTCGGCAGGAAAAGGTTTCTTATTACATGAATGAACTCTGTTAAATTTGGAGAAAATCGGTTCAGATTCAGATATAGCCTACATATATATGTTACCCCCGATTTGGCATGTAAGCGCTGTAAAAACTGTATTTTATATCCGATCAGTGCAAAATTTGGCAGAAAGAGGTTTCTTATTACATGAAGGAATACTGCTAAATTCGGAGAAAATCGGTTCAGATTTAGATATAGCCCCCATATATACGTTACACCCGATTTGACATGTAGGAGGTCTTTTTACATGAATGAGTATTCAGGGAAGATCGGTTCAGATTTATATTGATTGTTCCTCCCGATTTGGTATCAAACCGCTATAGAAGTTGTATTTTACTTCCGATCATTAAAATTTTCCAGAAAGATGTTTCTCAATTTAGGAACGAATATTGCATAATTTAGCGATTATCGTTTCAGAATTAGATAAAATGTTTCTACCCCAATTATTCCAAATTATTATGGCAATGACCCTTATCGCATTGTTAGGGAGGTGTAGGGTATTATATAGTCGGTCCCGCCCGACTTTCTGCCTTTCCCTACTGGTTTTATTATAATTTGATCGTTGGTTTTGGCTTGAGGTTCGTGGTAAATTAAATACTATACTTTTATTTTGCATTTAGTTATTCAAAAATTATTAATTTTCAAAGTCTATAAAAAATTGCATTTTCCTTGAAACATCCCCCTCCTCCCATCCAACTTCCATATGTATTTTTCTAATGCCGAGAATATTTATTAAAAATGCATAAAACTAATTATCTTATTCCATTTGATAATTAACATTTATGAATCTTGACTCATTTTATGCCCCTGTCCACTGTCAACGTCTGCTGACTGTTAGAGTTTGTTTTTTGTTTCGCTGCGAACGCGCGCACCAAATCGAAGAAAAATATTTAAACATTAATGACATGCACATAAAATGCCAATTTTTATGATCGACTCATGTGAACAGTAACCTGTTTGAGACATCAGGCATCGGACCTCCAGATGTAAATTGCATTAAAAACAAGGCGTTAAAATCACTACATTATTTCTACCTTGCCCAACGAATGCCTGCTAACAATTACCGACGAGTGTTGCAGCAGTTAATATGGATGTGGTTATTGTGGTTTCAGTACACGGAGAAAATGTATTATACTTTATTGAACAATTTTACGTTTTGATACCCTCCACCATAGGATGGGGGGTATATTCATTTTGTCACTCTGTTTGTAACACCTCTAAATATTTATCGGAGACCCCATAAAGTATATATATTCTTAATCGTCGTAAAATTCTAAGACGATTTAGCCATGTCCGTCTGTCCGTCCGTCCGTCCGCTGTGGTAATCACGCTACAGTCCGCAATAATAGAGCTAGGTTGATAAAATTTGGTACAAATACTTCTTATAGTTGCAGGTTGTTTGAGATTGCAAATGGGCCATATCGGTTCATATTTAGATATAGCTCCCATATATAGCATTTAACTTGTTGTGATTCCTACTGTCATCTACTATATTTTTTGTGTTTTCGGTGTTATTTTCTTAAGGTTTGAGTTATTTTGTGAAGTCACATGCTATCCATGGTGGAGGGTATATAAGATTTGGCATGGCCGAACTTAACGCTTTTACTTGTTCTTTATTCAAAAGAAAATAACTAATCAGTGTTGTTTTTGATTTTAAGTTAAAATTAAATAAGGAAAAACATTCTTAATTTCCCGGAAATTGGCTTTACTTTATAGATAATACAAGTAATTATCCTTCCCAAAAATATTAAGAGATTGGTTTTATTTTACATGCGGAGAACTATAAATTAAAAAAAATGGCATTAATGTGTTGCCTTTAGCGATGTCGATCGAGAAATCCCGATCCCGAAAAATCCTTTTAGTAATGTCTGTATAAATAATAGATTTATAATTTATATTCGTCATAGCCATAATTTAAACATATTATTTTTTGCTCTCCTGAAAAATTAGGTTTTTTGGTATAACAGCTTTTATGATATGAATTCCGTTTTTTTTCACTTGTGTTCTTCTCTAAATGTGAATAATAAAATGTTTTATTGGAAATAAATATTGTTTCAACGTTCTTTTTACAAAGAAAAAGTTACATTTGAAAGAGTAATAAGTGTGTAACAAATCCCGAAGTGCAATTTATACCGAAATCCCGGGATCTCAAAAAATCCCGGGATCCCGGGATCACACTTCTCTCAATCCCGAGATCTGCGAAACAATGACATCCCTAGTTGCCAATTAAAATCCTTCTCCTATAAAAGAAACGACCAATAAATTTTTGGACTGTTTCATTCAAAATTTCATCATTTATTCACTTTACAAAATCATTGTTATAATGGTTATAAATAAAAAGATTTTTTAGGTATTTGCTAACAAACTAAATAGCTTTTTAGAACTGTTTTTGGGATTTCAGTGCAGATTTGTTTCTGCGGAAAAGTGCAACCATACCTCTAAGGAACCATACCGCTAAAACGAATTCTGATGTCCCGGAAAAAATCCCACTTTGACCCATTTACCAACCACCAGGGGGTTCCAGGGGGTGTGCCACTGGCATGGGTGGTTCGGGCCTCCAAAGTTAGTGGGGGTCGGTCATACATTTGGACTCGATTGGAGCACTCTAAATGGGTCAAAGTGGGATTTTTCAAAATTTGCCCCTACCCAAAAGTTCGACCCAAATTCTGGGTCATCAGAATTCGTTTTAGAGGTCTAGTTCCTTCGGCAAAGTTTCTTATTTTGATCCCTAGAATACGATTTTCACTGAGCAATGGCGACTTTTTTTGCCTCCCCACAAATCGACCGGGCCTAATAAATATGTAACACTACTATAAAATTTTACAAAAATGCAAACATTTTGGAATTTTTTCATATGATTTTTGTATACTTATATATTGAAGGAAATATTGGATAAAAAATAAACAGTTATAAAAAATTTGGTAATTGAATTTCCTGGTTCTTACTATTTATAGCAAAAAAAAACAAGTAAGAAAGTTACAGTCGGGTAAACCGACTAAGGTATACCCTCACTTTGTGAGTAATGTAATATTGAATATTACTCGAATTATTCTGTCAATTTGTGTGGGAGGTACCAGAAGGGGTTCAACAAATACACCTATTTTTCGCTGAACAGTAGATACTTTAAATTCATTGCACCGTGCCGACTTATAAGCATTTATGTGCACTGGTATAAACGTTATGAGACATTAAATTGTGGTATGATTTGGGCATTTTGTGTGGGAGGTACAAAGAGGGGCGTGGCAATAACGCCCATTTTTCACAGGGCTATAGACACTATAAAAACATTACACTGTATAAAATTTCAAGTATTTTTATACACTGGTTTTAATGTTATAAGCTGTTAACTTTTGGTGCAAAATTGTACCTTTGTGTGGGAGGTACCAAAAGGGGCGTGACAACAACACCCATTTTTCCCTGGACTGTAGGCAATATAAAAGCATAATACTGTACAAAATTTCAAGTATTTTTATACACTGTTATTAATGTTATAAGCTGTTAACTTTTGGTGAAAAATGGTGCCTTTGTGTGGGAGGTACCAAAAGGGACGTGGCGACTTCGCCCATTTTTCTCGAGTTGATAACGACTAATAAGCTAATACTATGAGTGGAATTTCAAAAGATTCGAATAAGTAGTATAGCAGTTATTAAAGAATCAATATTTCACAACATTTTAACCCTTTGTGGGGGAGGTACTAGAAGGAGTGGACCAATATGGCCCATCTTCGAACTTAGCCGGAGATAGAAAAAAATATTACCACATACCAAATTTGAGGTCAATCGGATACTCCTTTCGAGAGTTATCGTGCGCA
This sequence comes from Eudasyphora cyanicolor, assembly GCA_963930755.1. Taxonomy (NCBI): domain Eukaryota; kingdom Metazoa; phylum Arthropoda; class Insecta; order Diptera; family Muscidae; genus Eudasyphora; species Eudasyphora cyanicolor. The sequence goes on from OZ005734.1 coordinate 260,226,397, forward strand.
CCAGCCAGCAGACAGACAGACAGACGGACGGACATTGCTCATTCGACTTAAAATGACTCAAAACGGATTTCCTCCGAACATACTTGGGGTCTTAGGTCACTCCTTCGACGTGTTACACTTTTTTCCGTAGCAAATGATATATACCCTCGTCACACTAAAGTGAGGGTATAATTAAAAAAATTTTGTTTTAACATTAAATTTGTTTAAGATGAGCTTAGATTTGATATAATTATAATTGTGTTCTGCTATATGTAAGCTAAGATAAAAATCCTTACCCAACACCAACTCAGCCACCACACAATACAATATGGAGGGTGAGAGTGGTTCGGCTATAAGCTAAGACAAAAACCGTTACCAGAAGTATATCTCAGCAACCACTCTAAAGAAGGGAGAGTCAGAGAAAGAGATTTTTCAATATATTAATTACTCTAAACGTATTTGTGGTACTCTTTTAGGGCGATAAGCACACATCAATTCGAAAACAATAATGTCAATAGAATGTTCTATCTTCGATGATGTACAGAAGTGTATAACGAATTAATATTTATATCCATTTAAAGTTGTATGAAATATGATGGACCGAAATTAATCATATATGCAAAGCCCAGCAGCTTGTTTTGTGGTACACTTTTATGCACTTGGATGCCCAAGAAAATTTAAAACAAGTATATCAATCGATAGTTCTTCTTCAACAGATGTGCAGGTTATACATACTATACGCAATGTTTATAAAAGAAAAGGGTGTTTATATACAAATCTCTAAAAAATTTGTGGTATATACTTATGATCCTAAGTTTCTACAGAATGTAATAATTTTTTTCCAAGTATTTGTCAAAATATACATCTTTACCACGTTATTTATTTATACTACCCTTATCGTTCCTTTGGTAACATCTTGAAGTGTTTATCTGATATCCTATAAAGTATTTATATTCTCGCAAAATTCGATTTATCCATGTCCGCCTGTCTGTTGATAGCACGCTACAGTCCGTATAATACTAGAGCACGTTTGATCAAATTTGGCACAAATATTTATTATATTTGCAGGTCGTTTGGGATTGAAAATAAACGGTATTGATTAATGCTGTGATAAAGCCCTCCCATAGAAGTAGCTTCCAAATATGTTTCTATAATCCATAAAAACCTCATTATTTAAGAAATTTAGCTTAAACTTTGGAGTTTGTTTTCTGTTTTGATAACAATCTATCACAACAAAAATTTAATCAGTTAAAAAGTTGTTATTTGTCGCTCTGAATATTTTTATTAAAGGCTAAAATACCACATACTCAGTCTGTTTTTATACCTTCCCACATAGGTATAATTTTGTTACTCCATTTGTAACACTTCGAAATATTGATCAGAGACCGATAAAAACCGATGTATGATCGGGATGAAACTTTCACCAAGTTTAGTCCTATTGGATAGTTGTTATGACACAAAATTTTAAAGAGATCGGTTAAGGACTGTCCGAGTTGAAGGGTGTTGAATATTGACATCTTCTTTTTCCCTGATAGCCTTTTCTTCAATCTTTATAAAAAAAGAAAAAAATCACAAAAATATTTGTTCGTTATTTTTTTGTGAAATTAAAACTTGGTTCGAATTTTTTTTGTTTGTACTCGAAACAATTGTCCTGCGAAACATGGTGGTGGGTGTATACGATTTTGCATGCCATGACTTAAAGTCGATTTTCCTTGTTTATTTACACTATAATTATGCAGAACGAAAATTTACCATATCATTATGTATTTTAATATAGTTCCCATAAAGTTCCAAATATCTTTGGTTAAGCCATTGGATGCTATTTTTCAGATTCAATGTAAAATAACCCATTTTTTCTCCCCGTGTATTTTGTATTTTTCCACACTATGATGATGTTGGCGCGTTGTGTTTATGGTCAAGAAGACTTTGGGAAGCAAACTTTGCTTGTTAGAGACAGAGCGTGCAGCGAAATGCAAACGACTGGAAAACAAGTTGATTGCTTGAAAATCAATACACAATGTGTTCTGCCTCAGTGAAGTTTCAACACCACGCAACCAACAACAAACAGCCAACTAACTAACTACCAGCAAACAAACAAATCTCTACGACGAAACCTATCTCCCAACTTGAGCTGTAACAATTTAAACATTAAATGATTATATAAGTAATCAGCATAACTTAAGTTTTATGAATTATTAAAGTTGGGTGTTATGCTAGTAAAAAGGGCTTCCTGCTTAAGCCCGAATGAAGATTAAAACCAACACCAAATTGTCACCTTCATTTGCCAAAAAGATTAGGTATACAATTTTAATACGCCCCCCATTCGAAGCGAACGAACAAACACGTACGTATCCATAGATAGCCGTCGAAACGAGGGACGTTGTTCACAAGACAACACTAAATCAATAATCTTATATATTCCATAAAATTTGATTATCATTGTCAATCTTCTATTTTTGTGTGATGGGTTGGGGAGGAGAAGTGCAAACGGAGGGTGGTGGTGGATGATGCGGATAAGTCTCCATTATAATGACAAACCATCACGATTTTATGCAGATGCAGAGGCCCCAGAGAAGACCATAACCGTTTTTCCATCTAAACAAAAAATAACCATTTTCCTTTTTTTTTATTTCACAGTCGTGTTTTGGAGAGACCTATTTTTTTGTTGGTAGTGTTGTTGGAGTTATTGTTGTTGTACGTTATTGTTGTTTAAAGCCACCACCTCATAAAAATAAATAGTAACTTTACTTTGGCATACATTCGGCATTCATTCAGTCACCGAAAAAAACGCGTACACACAATCGGCCACTTCTCACGTATATTTGAATATTTGCAGTGTAGTCAGTGGGGTCACCCTACCATGAATGAAGAAGGTATATTTAGTTAATTCAAGGGTAACTACTTTTTAAAAGTCTATGATTTCAAACGGCCAGGTCGAATATTACATACCCTGCACCATGAATCGCGTTCCATAGTACAGGGTGGAACCGGGGGGACCTTTGTTTGGAAGCTTTATAAAAACATGGACCTATGACAACCATTGATCGTGTGAAGGGCTCTGGGCACAAACATACCCAAATTACCTATTTTCATCTCGTTAAGTTTAAATTGTTGGTTTCTATGGCGTTGAGAAGTGAAAACTGGAAGGACCTTTGTACGGGATAGCTCTCGAAACATGGACCTATGTTGTAGCATGCTTGCAACAGACGGACATGGATAACTCGTCTTAGAATTTTATGCCGAATAATTCATAGATAGACTTTACGGCAGGGCTGTAGCGATTCCAACGGAATAGTGAGTACATTTATTAAATATACGAGTATTACCACTTTTTGTTAGTGTTATATTTAAAATATTTAGTTGGTAATTTTTAAAAATTTAATTTACTCAATTTTTAGACAGCAAAAGGGACTATTTGAAGACATAGTTTAATATTTTTTTTTTTAAATATTCCTCAAACTTTTATGTTACTTTTTTTATATTTTCAAAAAAGTATTTCAGATAAGCCTTGATTAATTTTTCAATGGATTTGCCCTCCAAATATACTATTTAATTTGATAACTTTGTATCACATTTGGTGATTTCATAGAAATTGCAGTTGTATTGAACATTTTCTAGAAACTGCTATTTTATTGAAAATTGCATCAAATTACTTTTTTATTATTATGTCCTTCAACATTGATGAAATTGTATTTTCCTAGAAAATTTACATAGTATGTTCATATTCATAGTATGTTAAAAAAAAATTTGCGAATATTAATTATGAATATCTATTTTGTCCCCTTCAAAGTAATTCCCCTCGGATATAATACACTTCTGCCAAAAGTTTTTTCCAATCCTCGAAGCACTTCAAATAATCATTTTTTGTGATCTTGTTCAGCTCCTCCTTCGATGCCGTCTTTATCTCCTCAATCGTGGCGTAGCGTCGTCCATTCATGGGCCTTTTCAGTTTTGGGAACAAAAAATAGTCACAGGGGGCTAGGTCAGGGGAATACGGTGGCTGCGGCACCATTACTGCGTTGTTTTTGGCCAAATATTCGCGCACAAGCAACGATGTGTGTGCAGGGGCAAAAGCCGCATAACTTGCAGGTAATATTCTTTATTGACCGTACTACCCTGTGGCAAGAACTCATAATGCACCACGCCCCTGCAATCAAAGAAAGCTGTGAGCTCGGGCGTCCGGCACGCTGTTCGTCCTTCGCATCTTCTCGGCCCTCTAAGAACATTTTGTACCACCGATAAACGTTGCTTTGGTCCAAGGTAGCTTCACCATATGCCACAGTCAACATTCGGAATGCGTCAGCGCACTTTATTTTGTTTTTCACACAAAATTTGATGCAGAAAAAAATGTGATCCATTTTCTGAAATAGATAAAAATCGAAGACAACTTAAAACACATCCAAGCACAACAGCTGTCAAAAATTAACTGAACATTCAAAATGGCCGACCTTGTCAGCATAAGTAAGGGACATGAGTACCAACATAACGCTACAAAAATATCAAAAATCAAATACACCCGCGGAAATTAAAAATTCGCGATATTCTTTGAACATACCTCGTATAATATTTTCTGGCAAATTTAATCAAAATTGCATATTAATTGTTAATTTAGGGGAAAGTTCCTCAAAATTGCATTTTCTAAGAAATTTTAGTGGAAATTTCATTTTTCTATAAAAATTCATAAAAACTGAAGTTTTCTATAAAATTTCTTTAAAACTGCATTTTTTCTATAAAATTTCGCCAAAATTAAATTTTTTGGAAATTTTGTTATAAATGCATTTTTATTAAAAATTGTTGGAAATTACATTTTTCTATACAAATTTTCACTTCATTTTTTTTATAAAATTTTTCCAAAATTTGTTATAAATAAATTTTTATTTACCTTTAATAAAATCACTATACTTTTATAATTAGTCCTTCAACATTGAAGTAGTAATGTTATTTTTCTAGAAATAATACTTTTTTTGCAAATTTTATCAAAATTGCATATAATTGCTTTTTTCAAAAATTTTTTTTGGAAATTACATTTTTCTTTAATATTTCAACAAAACTGAATTTTTCTAAAAAATTTCGCTTAAATAAATTTTTTTTAAATAAAAATTTGTTGAAAATTTAATTCATTTCTAGAAAATTATGTCAAATTAATTTTTTCTAAAAAAAATTACCTTAAAAGTGCACATTCAAGAAAATTTTAGTTTTTCTAGAAAATAAGTCAAAATAAAATTGCACATTTGTAGAAAATGTCTTCTAAAATTAATTTTCATATACAATTTCAGTGAGAATGCATTTTTCTTTAAAATTTTTCGAAATTGAAATTTTCTAAACTAATGCAATTTTGTCGAAATTCTCCATAAATTGCAATGCAATTTTATTGAAAAACAAATTTGGACGAAATTTTCAAGAAAATTTAAATATCAACACAATTTCTGAACAAAAATTTAATTTCACGAAATTTGTTGAGAAATTGAAGTTTAAAAAAAAATTTTAGAAAAATTTAATTCCACGAATTTTTGAAGAAAAATACAATTTCATCAAAATTTTCAGGAAAAATTCAATTTCACGAAATTTTGTAGAAAAAATTCATTTCAACAAAATTTTTGAGAAAAATACAAATTTGAAGGAAATTTTGTAAAAGAATGAAATTTCAAAATTTTTTGAGACAAATTAAAATGTAAAATAAAATTGTATTAAATTTTCTAATGTAATTTCAACGTAATTTCTGGTATAAAGATGCATTTTCAATGTATTTTTTTTTTATTATTTATTTTTTTTGAAAATTTCTTTATATATATATTATTACTAAAAATGGAATTTTTTTATAAAATTATGTCAAAATTAAATTTTTCTAAATAGAAATCCTTAGAATTGCATTTTTCTAGAGAATAAAAATTAACAAAAATTTTAAAAAAATTGAATATCCACGATTTTCAAGAAAAAATACAATTTCACCTAATCAGGGGTCATCGTTCTTTTAACGACTCATCGATTATAAATCTGTTCAGGTCAAGGCCGATGACTGGTTAAAGGTGGATGACTTCGGATAAAGGGGCCACTGATGGTATAACATGGTGTTAACCGGAAATTATCTAATATAATGCAATTTAGTCGAAATTCTCTAGAAAAATCCAATATCGATGCAATTTTATTGAAAAAAATATATTTGGACGAAATTTTCAATATCTTCACAATTTTCTAAAAAAAATCAATTTCAAGAAATTTGTCAGAAAAATGGAGGTCTAACAAAAATTTGTAGAAAAAATTTAATTTCCACGATTTTTTCATGAAAAATGCAATTTAAACAAAATTTTCATGAAAAATGCATTTTCACGAAATTTTTTAGAATAATTTGATTTTAACAACATTTTTGATGCAAATAAGAATTTGAAGAAATTTTCTAGAAAAATACAAAGGAGATTTTATACAAGAATAAAATTAAAAAAAAAATTTTTAGGAACAAATTTAAAAAATTGCAATTACAAATTATATTAAATTATCTAATGTATTTTTAACGAAATTTTGTAGAAAAATGATTTTTTGATGTATTTTTTTTAGAGAAATACAATTTCAACAAAATTTTGCAGAGAAATACATTTTCGAGAAAATTAAAAAAATACAGCTTATACCAAATTTTATTTTATAAATGATATTAGAAAACGGGTATAAATATATAGAGATTTTGTACATGTTTGTGGGAAGCCGTGAGGTTGTAAGGGTTGTGAAGCCCTGCTTCAGGGGTTGTCTGGACAATATTTCGATGTGTTACAGACGGAGTGATAAAATGAGTATAACCCCATGAGTATCTCCCCAGAAGAGAGAACTACGTATTTTTATGTGGTACACTTTTATAGTTATCGGTCAGAATTTTTAATATTAACCTAAGAAATTTATTTTTGCCTAACAACTTTATAAAATGTTGCTAAAATGGATTTTATGTGTATTAAGTTATGCCGTCCGTAAAGGGGGCATAGGGCCTCGAATGGATCGGATTTTGGGCACTCAATATTTGTAAAAGTTATGGACGTAATACTAAGGTAGGTCTGACAAGTTTTCTTAAATTGGGAATTTTTTAAAATAGCATAGTCTGTGTACATTTGAAAAAGATAGAAGCGGGGCATTTTGCTTAAAGTTTTTAAAACTAAATTCGAAAAAATGTTCTGTTCTGTTCTATAATGTTCTGTTTTATACGTATACGTATTACGCATTACGTATACGTATACGTATTTTTCAATATTTTACTGACAGATATTTTAGGACTTTGCGAGCACTTTTGCAATTTTTAAGGCAATGGGTGCACTTTTTCAGGTAGGTTTGTGCCGAATTTTTTTCTCCTATTCAATGTCTACAACTTTGCTTCATATTGTGTATGATATTCCGCACGGTATACCGAGTAAATAATATGGAAAAGGTGCAAAAAATCCACCTTGAGCAGAAAAATTCGTATGGCCATTAAATTATTAATTGAGCAAACTTGACTAAACGATGCAGAAGTTCTTTTTTTGGATCTACTTTCACGTCTAATTCTCATAATTGAGTCCCAAAATCATGTGTTGTACTGTATATAATATAATACAAACTACTACTAGTATGTTTCACAAAATTTCACATACTGACTCTGTTAATACTTTCTTCAACTTGGTTATTCTAATTTTAATATCTTATATATTTCTCCCCTGTAGGGCATTACATTGCCGTTGCCACCACACCATTTGTTTTATTTGTTTTCCTTCTCGGTCGGTCGAGCATTAACTTAAACTCATAAAAGGTCCATTTACATAAAATAGCACTTTTTAGTCGTATCTGAGTGGCAAAAAAATGAGATAAATCTAAAGAAGGATTATGCCAATCCTCGTTGCATACACAAAGTTGTTGTAAGGCGAGAGAGAACTTTGTTGTTTGTTTTCCTGGAAATATTTTTGTTTCCGTTTTTTCTCGTCGTATTTCCCTATCAAAATGTAGTTTTTGTTGAAAAAAATGTATATAAAAGTTATGATTTTTTCTTTTTAGTTCTTGCCCGGCAGGGAAAGTGGCAAAAGAGAAAAATATTCATATTTTTATTAGTTTTATAGTTCAATGTCTAGTTGTGGAAGTCGGGAGACAGAGAAGGTTAACTGCTCTTTCTTTCACCCGCTCGAATCGTTCGTACTGTTACGTGGTGACTATCTTATGGCTTACAAAGTAAATGTGTAGAGTACATGTAAATTACAGGGCAACTGAATGTACTCGGAGTCTTTTTTCTAGTAGGAGAAAATGTTTCGCATGTCAATGTGAATAATAGTAAAAAATAGAGAAAGAAAATATTTTTTTTAATACGGATTAGAAAAACTTATATGTTCTATTTGAAATTATTACAGAAATTGGAAAATAATTTGGAATTTTAAACAGGGTTGAAATTTTTTTAATTCTTATATGGAAAGTTAATGTGGAAAATATTTTCAAACGTTCACAGCAATCTAGAAGCTGCTTATAAAATCAATTTTATTTATTAGTGATTACCAACAAATGTTAGCAGATACACTCTACAAAAACGTTTGCAAATGTGTAATATTCCGCGTCAAAGGCATAATTTTCTTCGAATAAGAATTATATTTAACATCTATGAATTCTTCTTTTTAGTCATAAAAAAGTTGCCAATAACTATTAGCAAATACTCGCCGAAAAATTAAAAATTTTATGTATTCCGCTTCAATAATATCCTTTTCTTTGAATACTATAAATAATATAATATTGTTTTCACTTTAGTTATGAAATGTTCTTGTTATAAATAGTCTTTGGCCTAAAATCTTTAAGATTATAACTTCTTTTTTTTCGGTATTATGCAATGTAATGCAATATTTTTATTTTGTTTTCTGAAAGTTTAGGTAAATAACCCTGATCATCTTTCACTTCAGACTCTTATTTCCTTGAACTGCTGACTTAATTCTTTAAGAAAATATTGCTTAAATTTGATGCGGTTATTGTTGTTATCCTTTGGTCATTATCCTTGGCATTTCTTTTGCTGTTCATTAGCAAAAGTTCAGCCATAACAGCAAGTGCCCCCAAACAACAAGAAAAAAACTAACAAAGACATAAAGCAACCACAATGAAACAATGCTACGGCATCAATACCCCCAAAGTTGATGGAAAGACTAACCCATCACCATCATCATCAGCTGGAAAGCATTCAACTATTCCTCATCATCATTCGTCCATGGATCTTACTCTTGCTGCTCTGGCTCCCAGAGTCTTTTTGGTAATACAAAACCAATGTGATTAATTACAGCTAATCAACGAACGCACCAAAACCAAACTGAACCGAACAACAACAACAATGACAATGGCCAAGTCGAAGGACCAACAACAAGGACAGTACTACTGATGGAAATTACTACAAGAATTACTTTACAACAAACAAAGATGAATTTTACATCGACAGCAAAATAAATTGATTTCGCCTTGAGTCTTAACACACCAACAATCCAATACCATCAGCGAGAACTCCTTCATTACAAGGAGAATGATGGCATACACATACATATATACGTACATATACGAGTATACAATGTAAGGAAGATTCCTGGTAAGATTCTGCACTTTTTGCCACATAATACCACTGTCGTTGATGAAGAACGTGTTAGGAGTTCTGCAAAGGGTTATTAAATGTGAATGCTAAGAATTTTTTTATTTTTGACAATGACAATATGGCATCGATATAATGACAAAATGGCATTGATATAATGACAATTTGGCATCGATGCAATGACCTGATGCAATGACAACACTATAACAGAAAATCATCGATACAATGACAACACGTCATCGCAACAATGACAATATTTCATAGATACAATGACAAGATATCATCGATACAATGACAATATATCAGCAATATAATAATAATATATCATCGATACAATGACAATATATTATCGCTAAATGACAATATATTATCGCTAAAATGACAATACGATATCGGCACAATAACAATATGTCATCGATACAATGACAATATATCGCCGATACAACAGTATATATTACCACGCAACAATTACAATATGTTAACGATAAAATGACAACATAGCGTTCGTACTATAACAGAACATCATCGATACAATGACAACACGTCATCGCAACAAAGACAATATTTCATACAATACAATATATGTACAATAACAATATATCACCAATACAATGATAATATATCATTGATATAATGACAATATATTATCGCTAGAATCGCAATCCGTTATCGGCACAATAAGAATAAGTTATCGATACAATGAATGGCTATATATCAACGATACAATGACAATATGGTGTCGATAACATACGCAACAATGACAACATTTCATCGATACAATGACAATATATCATTGATACAATGACAATATATCTTCGATACAATGATAATACATCAGCGATACAATAATAATATATCATCAATACAATGACAATATATCACCGATACAATGACGATACGTCATCGTTAAAAGTAAAATACGTTATCGGCACAACAATATGTTATCGATACAATGAATGGCAATATATCAACGATACAATGACAATATGGTAACGATAACATAACGACACGGTATCGCAACAATGAAAATATGTCATCGATATAATGACACTATATATTCAATACAATGGCAATATATCATCGATATAATGACAATACGTCATCGTTAAAAGTACAATATGTTATCGGCACAATCCAACAACAATATGTTATCGATACAATGAATGACAATATGTCAACGATCGACAACATGACGACACGTCGTCGCAACAATGACAATATATCATCGATACAATGACAATATGTCATCAATACAATGGCAATTTATTACCGATACAATAACACTACGTCATCGTTAAAACAACAATACGTTACCGATACAATGAATGGCAATATATCAACGATACAATGACAATATGGCATCGATAACATGACGACACGTCATCGCAACAATGACAATATGTCATCGATACAATGACAATATGTTATCGCTATAATGACAATGTCAGCGATACAATGACAATACATTATCTCTATAATGACAATGTCAGCGATACAATGACAATACGTCATCGCTACAATGACAACTTATCACCGACACTATGAATATATCATATATATATATATATAAATATATCAGCGATACAATGGCAATATGGAACAGATACAATGAAAATATGTCATCGCTGCAATAAAAATATGTCAATGATGCACTGACAACGCGTCAATCATCGGCTTTTGAGGTGAACTGCTAATAATTGCCTTATTTGATAACCCTTTTCATTTACGCGATGCGAATTTGCGAGTGTAGGTCGCCACATTAGAATTGGGTACAAGTAAGTAATGCAAATGGCATTAAATTTCATTACGTTTCATTCGGGGGAGATCCTTTTGCAAACAAAGCCCAAGAGCTAGAACTTAGCCGCGAAATACGAGCGCGGAAACAAATTCGGAATAAAAAGAAATTCTCCTAAAACATTATAATCCTTCGAAAGGCAAATACACGACTTCCTCCCCACCCCCTCCTTCTTCCCAGTCCGACTTTCCCACAACAAAGCTTACGCAGGATATGCGTGGTTTTCTTTGAAATGGAAAGCCTTAAAGAGACCGTGGCATGTGCGGAGGTGAGGTGGTGTAGTGGGCGGGAATTAAGGCGGCAGAGACACCAAGTAAGACCGATGTTTATAAATTTGACGAAATTACAGTGAAAAGGGTTTCATGATGGCGGCGGCACGAGAATGTAAGGATGGATGACTGACTGAATGGATGGCATGCGAATATTCGTAACAGCGCCTTTGGCTTATTTACACAATAAATGGCTTTTGTACTTTTTTCTGGTTAAGGAACTTCTTATATAAGTTTGGCTATGAATAATGATTGCTTTTTAAATTGACTTTACTTAGTTTCATTTTGAGATATTTTTTCTGTTATTTGTTTTTCTTTTTGGCACTGTGTGTGTGTGATGGATAATCAAAAACTGGGAATGAAAGGGAAAGATTGTTAAGTTAAATAATGAAATGCTTTTCATCTCAAGATGATTTAAATTGGCTAAAGGTAAAGCGTAGATACGTATGTTTGTATCCAAGTATATCCGGTGGTGGTGATGATGATTGCAGATCCCAGATACTTTCTCAATGCGATGTGAATGAAAAATAAAACTTAAGTAATTACAGTCATTTCCGAGATATCAAATATATTTATTTCGGGGGTAAAGTGATTTTATATTGTATCTCCTATCTACTATCAATGGTCATATAATGACAAGTGCTTTATAAAGGGGATAAATGGTTTCATTTACTTTTCGCAAAAACAAAAGCATTTGTTGGAGGGGAATGATGAATGAATACTTGGACTGTTGTTCGAAAGACACCTGGTTTAGAAATTAATTTACAAGGAATTATAAAGGAAAATGCTATCTAAGCTATTTAGCCAAACACCAGGAGGAGGAGTTGTTTTAGAACTACAAAGATAATTCATTATTTTCAAAAACGCATAACTATTTAAAATTAATGATTTGGGAAAATAATTATGAAATTACGGAGCTCTCCTCTTAAAAACAAGCATTTTAAAATAGTTTAGAAAATCTCAGTCAAGTGTGAGAAATGAGATATACAAACCACATAAAGACATTTAATTAAATGACATAATTTTAGAAAATTTTAGTAAAATTGCTAAGATCAACACTTCAAAAATATATGTAAAAAAGTTTCAGGATTATGTTGTCAAGGATTATTGGAAACACTTTTTTTTGAGTGTCTCGATTAGTGAATTTGAAGCACTTTAGTCACCCTGTTTCAAAGGCTGCGTTTGCGGTTGATCTTGCTGCTTGCTCCGCATAGGCTCAAGAAAAGCGAATAGAGGGTGTTCTTACTTATATTCGTAAAATGCTTACTGGTAGTCAACTCATGTAGAGTATGCGAAACAACTCTTTAGTAAATCTGAAGCAATTTTATAATTTTCTATTTTTGATTTCATTAGAAAAAAAATCTCACTCTGGTTTAGAGTGCTATAATTACTAAATATGAAGCAATGTAATAATTTTTTTCTTTAGGCTTATTAGGAAAAAATCTTAACAAGAAATGTATACACATATATTCGTACATACGGTACATAAATATCTTTTGTTCATAAATTGTAAACAAAATAAATCACATAGTCCTGCAAATACTATTATTAGCTACGAAATTCTTAAGAGCTATAAACTATTAATCTAACAACGTTGAAACAAAAGACTCTATATATTTAATTGGACTTATGTGTATTAAGTTATACAAAGGTATATAAATATATAGTTGAACATACATACTTAATATAAGATGTACGTATTGCGCACACACACATTGTTCATATGTAAAATTTGTGAAAGGATTTGGTCAAAAGGGAGTCGAAATAAAATGTCTTAAGCTCAAAATTATTTGAAATCACTGAAGCGTTCCTTTCAAAGAGAAATTTTTAAAAGGATTAAATATAGACAAATAAATAATTGCTAAATGTAAAAAAAGTAATAGACATTTGAAAATAAGTTAACTTAGTTTTAAAGTGTTGAAAATACTCGTAATCTACAGGGTTTTCCAATAAGAGTGATATGATTTCTTTGAAAAAACACACTTATTGTTAAGGAAATTCAAAAGTTTTTTATTTAATGTGAAGTACAATCGATACAATTAGGTTCTAAATAACACGTCATTCAAATGGCCTCCACGACTTCTTCTGCAGGAACGAATTCGATGAACGAATTCGAGCACTTTTGCCACTAAATCAAGTCGTATGTCATGAATGGCACGTTCAATATTGACTTGTAAAGCTTGAAGAGAGTCTGGTTTATTTCGAAAGACCAATGACTTGAAATATCCCCACAAGAAATAGCCTAATGATGTTAAATCACAACTTCTGGGAGGCCAGTCAACATCAAAATTTCTTGAAATAATCGAATCTCCAAACATTTCTCGCAACAATTCAATTGATAGCTCTCGTTAAAGCTAAAATATTGCTTATGGGTGTTAAGGTCGTAGGTCGACTGGAAAGTGTTTGTTTTTGGTAAAAAAAAAATGGACTTAGCATCATTTTCAAATGAGAACGTAATGTTTATTTTTGCTCTAGCTCCTTAAAGGTACGTCGGATCCGGAATCGGTCAATGGCAAAAAGATATCTGTTAACGAGAGCTAAAATATTGCTCATGTGTGTCAAGGCCGAGGGTCAACTGGAAAGTGTTTTTTTTTTTTGATTTAAAAAAAAATGGTTTTATGATTTTGAATTTTGATAATAAAACTGAATAATTTGTAAACGTTGTTTTTGCGTATATCTTTCCTTACTTAGCATAATTTTCAAATGAGAACGTAATGTTTATTTTTGCTCTAGCTCCTTAACGGTACGTCGGATCGGGAATCGGACAATGGCAAAAAGATAACTGTTAACGAGAGCTAAAAGATTTCTCATGTGTGTCAAGGTCGAAGGTCAACTGGAAAGTGTTTTTTTTTTATTTAAAAAAATGGTTTTATGATTTTAAATTTTGATAATAAAACTGAATAATTTGTAAACGTTGTTCTTGCGTATATCTCTCCATTATGAAATTGTAAACACTACAGAATACAAAGAAAAAGAAATGACACATCGTGTCATATTAAAAATGGCCGAAACGTCACTTCAAAATCATATCATCCCTATTGGAAAACTCGTTATGTGTGAGATATACGCAGATATAATGTGTAAATGCCACAGATAAAGCCGATATTTCTTAGTACACTATGCAACAAAAACTAATTTTGTGTCCGACACCTAAAATCTTTTTTTTTTGTATAGATTGAGGCATACTATTTTATGAAAACATAAAAAAATTTGTTTAATGGTAGTATTAAAAAAAAAAAATTTATTAGTGTGTATTCCAATTTTCATGGAAGTAACCTCTAGCATTTGGACCATATTTTTGAGTTATAAGCTCGATAAAGCCGGGATACTTAAATGCTGAAAACAGCACTTCTACGTAGACACGGAAGTTTAGTAATTGTCGTTAAAGCAATTAAAAAAATTTGATTTTTTCAAAAAAAGTGTTTTTTGCCCGCACGAAAAAAACAATAAAAAAAGAAAAAAATCGCAAACAATTAATTCTTGCATTTTTGGAAAACTAGCATCCTAACCAAGAAAACAATGCCAATCTATGGATAAGTGTATAAATTATGACCCATATTGTAAAAATAGGGAAAAAAAAATTTTTATATTTTTTATTTTGGCAATTTTGTTTGGGAGGGCTCTATAAAAGCATTACACTATACAAATGTTTGTATGTGCAGGAATCGAAGTTATAAGCCGTATACTTTTTGTGCAAAATGGTCCATTTGTATGGGAGGTAACAAAAGGCGCGTGGTAACTTCACCCATGTTCAAGTTTCTTGGTCGCTGTCAAGATAACAGCGACCAAGAAACTTATACTATGTGTGAATTTACGACAGATTCTGAGTATTGGTATAGAAATTATGACATAATAAATATTTCACCAAATGTTGACTCTTCGTGGGAGAGGTACTCGAAGGAGTGGACCAACATGGTCCATATCTGATCATAGCCTGAGGGAGAAAAAATATTGACACATACCAAATTTGAAGTCAATCGGTTAATCCTGTCGAAAGTTATCGTGCGCACCAACCAGACAGACAGACGGAAATTTCTTAAATGACTTTAAATAGCACAGAACGGTTTTCCGTCAAATATTCAGAGTCTCTCAGGTAACTTCTTCGATGTATGACACTTGTAACCCTCAACATCTGTTATGTACCCTTGTTCACAATAAAGGGGGTATAAAAATAGGATTATGTTGAATTTCTTTGTTTTCTTCCAAAAGGGCTATAATTTCTACACTTATCCATAGATGTTCCACAAAAAGGTATTGTATTCTTCGTCAGGATGCTGTCTTTGAAAAAATGTAACAAACAACTTTTTTGCGATTTTTTTATGGTCTTTTACATGCCAACAAAAAAATCAATTTTTTTAGTAGTTTTAACGACAGTTCCTAAACTTCTGATTCCACGTGAGTGTCATTACTAATATTTTGAGTCCTTTAATTTGATGTACATCCCGGCTTTATCGAACATTTACTTCAAAAAATATGGTACAAATACTAAAGGCACATTCCAAGAAAATGGGAAACTTTAAAAAAAAAAAATACCATTACAACTGTTTTTAATATTTTTTCGTGTTTAGGAAACCTTATTACACCACAAAATGTTATGTACCGCCATTCGACAAAAATGTTGGTGCATAGTATAATTAGTTATATGGGTGGGAAAAATGGGCCGTTTGACCAAAATGACAAAATTCAACCCTAACCTATCTCGTTGAAATGTTGTGTCATAACTACTATCCAATAGGACTAAACATGGTTCAAGTTTCGTCCCGATCGTAAGACAATGATTTTAAAAATTCACTAATTAGACAAATTTTCACACGATTTAGCCTTATCACGTTACAATCTACAATAATTGAGCTGGATGATTAAAGTGTGGTACAGATACTTCTGGTAGCTGCAGGTACCTTGGAATTAAAAATGGACAATATGGTTCCGTTTTTGATTAAGCCCCCATATACATATACTTATACTATCTCTCCGATTTGACTTCTTAACGTCATAGAGACTACAAATATCAACCGATCAGGCTGAACATTTGTAACTGGGGTTTATTTATACCTGGATTCCTTAATACGAACAACGGTATTCATAGGTCCATATTTTGATATAGCCCCCATACAAAGGTCCCTCCAGATTTAATTTCGTAACGACACAAAAACATAAAATTTCAATGATTTGGGCTAAAATTTGGTATAATGAGTTTATTTGTACCCGAAACCATTCACATGCGATCTATGATGGAGGGTATATTAGAGCCAGCATGTACGAACTTAACGCCGCATGTACGTGTTGTAACTAACCGCTTCAGAGAAGTTACAACATTTTTGTTATCGAACCATTTGTGACGACTTTGTTCCTGCGTTCAATCAGTGCTTTTATATGCCTACGAGACATGGAACACTTCACCGCGAGATACGAGTATACACGCTGTGCAGGTATTTGTTAACCGCTGTCTGCCGCCAACGAATTCTAAGGATATTCTGGGCTACAATTATCTCAATTGAAATATTGAACCGTAAATGGAGGAGGATTGTTAACCGCTGCGACGACACAGCTTAGATTGCCCTTGACTGGACGTCATAGGTCAAGAATCGAAGAAGGGGGCGCCAACTTGATCACGAAATATTGTGGAGCGGACTTAGCTGGAGAGAAATAAAAAAACTTGTCATCGAAGAGAAACGAATGGAAGCATTCCGTCGTGACCCTTTGTTAATAGTAGGAACCACAGGACATTATACTT
This sequence comes from Eudasyphora cyanicolor, assembly GCA_963930755.1. Lineage (NCBI taxonomy): Eukaryota > Metazoa > Arthropoda > Insecta > Diptera > Muscidae > Eudasyphora > Eudasyphora cyanicolor. The sequence goes on from OZ005734.1 coordinate 260,243,730, forward strand.
ATATATACATAGAATACAGTTTTGTTGCCTCAACCGAATTATTTGCCAGTCGAATTTTGGTAGTTCTGTCTACTATCATGCGATTTCATCAGGACAACCAACATTTTGGTTGTGATATACTTCTGCTTTCATGTTGACAACAATCATATTTGGTTGCGCCAGCTACGAAAATGGTGCCTAAAACTATCTGTTGAATGTTGCCACAACCAACTGTTTTAAAAATTGGTTGTTCTGACAATTTGTTAGTCATATACTACCGACAATTAATTAAAAACAGTTTTCATTAATTTAGATTATATTTATTAAACAAAAACCAAACAATTCATAACAAAATTAAAAACCCCATATTACAAATTCACCACTATTATGAGATGTGGAAATATTTGACACAATTTTTAGTACACGAAAACACAAAAAATTTATGCAAACATCGCTTAACCCTGTGCTTTCAATTTCATGATTGTTGCTTTTATTTTTTATTTATGTAAAACATTTTGCACGACATATTCTGCATTCCACACATTATTATCCACACGATTTTTGACTACATATACCGTTCTTGAACAAAATATTGAAGATTTATTTATGTCGAGTAATTTTATTTTTTGTTTGCCATGTATCAGCAAAAGAAAAGGCAACCAATCTTTCGGTGGTATTTCCCAAAATACATTTAATTATTTTAAATTTGGGAAATTATTGGGATAACCAAAAAACGGTTAATTATTAATATTTTATTCTGTTGTAGTAACAAATTATTCGTTGCAATAATAATCTTTGGTCTATTGATACAATTTCTGTTGTCAAGAATAAAACATTGGTTATCACAACCAAAAATCGATCATATGGTGCTATAATGAAAATTTAAAAGTAGTTACCACAACTAACCGAGTGTCAATGAAAAAAAAAAACAATCTTAAATTGATTGATACAACCATCGATTTAGTTGCAAGCATTTTCATTTGATCGTATCCATGTTATTATTGTCGTTTCAACTATTTATATACGAGTATAAATACAACCGACACACGGTGTAGGCAATATATTTTTTGTTGCCAGTACTATTTTTTTATTGTTACAATATATTGTTCCAATGATATGTTCGGATGCGTCATACACATATCACAGCAATCGTTACTAGTGTGTACTAGTAAATATTTTAAAAATTCTAATGTACTTTAATTTTACACTTGACTATAACTTTATAGCCTTCCCATTGTCATGGGAATTCCAATTTACTTCTATAATTAATAACTTAAAACACATTGGTACTTCACTGTGTAAGTAAATGCTATCTATGCATATACATATATCATTTTAGTTTAAAACATTTTATATTACTGATAGGTGTACAGAGAAAATTTACTACGTTCGATACACATTTAAGTATAACTAAATTATTTACATATTGTTACTTTATATAAATATTATATATGTATATATACATATACATACATATGAAAATTTCTTGTAATGTTGTTCTTCTTTGTTATATAGAATTTTTGATGTATTTTATAAAGTAGCAAAACTTTTCTATATTTACTTTTAATTACATCTGTACTATATATGAGCTCTTGTATGTTGTACTTAATAATATGGTTATAAAATCTGGAAAATTTGCCAAAGAGAAGAAATGTGTAAATTTGCCAAAAAGTTATCTATATATGAGTTATCTGTGTATAAGTAAAGTAAATGTGCCAACATTATATACACATAGAGATAATTTGCTACGAAATTTAAATTGAAAGTTTATAAAAATACATATCTCCTTGTTTTTAGTTGTGGGTAAATATTTTACTTAAATGAAAATTTTATGTTCTATAAAAATTAGATAAGTGTATGAATATTTGTATACCCTACACCAAAGTTATTGCGATACACAGTATTATGGTTTTGCGCAATTGTTTGCCACACTCTAAAGGAAAAGAGATGTACCGATCGACTTAGAATCACTTTCTTTTTCTGACTCTGTTCAGCAATGTCCGTCTGTTTGTAGTTGTATTCTTGTAATCAGAGTTCATACAGTTTTTTTTATAAAGGAATCTTCTGAGTCAATTTCGTAATGTCCGTCTTTCTGTAGTTGTATTCTTGTAATCAAAGTACAGTTTTTTGGATAAGGAAATTAACACTTTAAAATATGATATTCTATAGGCTAACATTTTGATATAGCTCCATTCGATTTGTCCTATACAGGGTGGCTGATATGTATTGCAACCAACTTCAGGTTGCTATCATTTCTAAACCGCTAGTCTGATAGCTGACAGATTTATTTCAGTGACAGTTCATCTATTGTTTACAAGCTTACAAAAGCATTTTGATCTATTGCATTCAGAAAAAAAGTTATTCGTGATGGAATTGAAGCGTGATTGCTTTATATTTGGGTGGAAAAACACAAGTGGCTATCGTTAGAGCCCTCCAGCATTTAAATGTGAATAAATCTTTTGTTTCTCGTACCATTGCTCGTTACCGTGATACTGGCAGTGTTGCATCGCGTGCAAAAAGTGGACGAAAAAAAACGGTAACAACACCAGAAATGATCCGAAAAGTGAAGGCCAGATTTGATCGAAATCCACGCCGCAGTGGTAGAAAAATTGCTCAACACATATTAAAAAATGAGCTTGGACTAAAGCCATTGAAGTTCCAAAAAGTGCAAGAGCTCACCGATGCACAAAAAAAATAGACTGCTTCGCTTGCACGAAAGTGGCCAGTTACCGAATTTGGTTTTCTCCGATGAGAAGCCATTCCAAATTGAGCAGTTTGTGAACAAACAAAATGATCGGGTTTACTTGCCAAAGAGTTCAGCTGAAAATTTACACCTTCGATTGGCCACCAGAACTCAAGCGCCGCCGATGGTAATGGTGTGGGCCGCCGTAACGGCCGATGGTCGCTCCCCGCTCGTATTCATCGACCATGGTCAAAATAAATGCCGAATATTATCGGGAAAATGTCCTAAAGACAGTATTGAAGCCCTGGGCAGACAAACATTTCGGCCAAACATTTCAGCACCATCGCACTCAGCACGCGTCAACCAAGAATGGCTTAAAATAGAATCGCTTCATTTCTACCGCACAATGGCCACCAAGATCTCCGGATCTCAATCCGTTGGACTTTTGCGCCTGGGGCATTTTAGAGAGTAAGGTTCGCACTAAAAAATACCAAAGTATCGATCATCTCAAGACGGCGCTTCGCCGGAAATGGGCCAAAATACTGCAGAGCCACTTTCGTGCAGCGTGTGATGACTTTGTCGGCCGTTTGAAGGCCATAATTCGTGCCAAAGGTGGCCAATTCGAACAAATCTAAACTGTTTCTAAAATTGTATGTTATTTCCGACATTTTTTGCTTTTGAACAATACAATTTAAAAAAAAAATTAAAAAAATATAGCGCTTTACTTTGTTGCATTACATATCAGCCACCCTGGAAACGCTAAAAAGGATATATTTGAAACCCAATTATTTTGAAAATTTTGGGAGCAGAGTTCATTTATCCAATGACGAATACTGCCGATTTTTGGAAAATTTGTTCAAATTTAGCTGAAACTAACTGATGTATAAGTCACATTTTTCATTTTATTTTATTTTTATATAATTTTTATAAGTGTATCAAATAGTTTTTAAACCACAAATATATTGAAGATGCTTATTTAAGGCCATTTCTATATTAGAAAACTTCCAATTTTCTAAAATCTTGGCACTTACATTAAATACATTGTATATGTTTGTATGTATGTATAGTATTTTCCAACATGAAATTCTGTGGACGACAAAAGATATTTTAACAGACATCTTTTACTTAGACTATTCATTTTGGTGAGTTTTGGCAAATTTTGTTTTAATTAAAAATCGTAAATCATGTGAACACTTAGTTTCGCACAATAAGAAAACATCCTAAAGTGTGTGTGTGTGTATCTGTATATGTGTGTGAGTTTATGATTTTCATTTTTATACTCACACACCACTACACTTTAAACAAATAATTTTCATTGTCGTTGTTGCTATTATTGCTATTGCTGGTTTTTCCAACAACAACAATAACAACAACAACCACAGGAACAGGATAAGAAAGAAACGGGGACAGCAGCAGCAGCAACAGAAGCAGGAGTAGTGGTATCTCTAAATAAAAGGCCAAAAGCAGGACAAAATGCGAGAAGCCATTAACAAAATATGTTGATATGTTCTGGTGGCTTTATCGCAACGTTTGGTTTGGCTACGTTTCGTTTGGCTTGTGCTAACACTCTAATATTATCATTTATTTAATTTTGTTAAATAATTCCCATAAATTCTTAATGATTTTGCCATATTTCATTTATTATAACTTGGCCCGTTAGTCTTGGAACACAAGAGAGTGTATCTGTGTATTGCTGTGTGTGTGTTGCTGCCGTTTGTCCATGTTTGAAGGCGTTAGGTGGTTTGCCGTTCGGGTAGGTCGTGTGTCGTGAGACACACGGGGCAGTCTCATGACATTTTCAATATTTTCACAACATAAATTAGTTAATGTTGCTATAAATTATTGTTATAAATAAGCCAGAAACAGAAGAAAGAGTGAGAGAGTTTCGCCTTATTTTTTACTTTTATTATATTTCTTAGTGGGTACAGTGGGACAAGAACAGGAAAATGTAAAATATTTATAAAAAAGTGGAAAACAAGTGTAATAAATATGCCATAACTAACCACAAAAATAAATTAAGAAAATTATTCTTTTAGACTGATATACGTCCGCGGCCAACTGTAGTATAGAGTAATACCTAAATCATAGATTTTACTATAGAGGAAGAACTCCGTAGTCGATTCTAGTATAGAAGAAGACGTCCGCGGCCAACTGTTGATTGGTCCATTAAATGATAGACTTTACTATAGAGGAAGAACTGAGTGGTCGATTCCAGTATAGAAGAAGACGTCCGCGGCCAACTGTAGTATAGAGATATACCTATCATATAGAGATATAGTCTATCATGACTTTATTATATAGAGAAAACCTCAGTGGTTGCCTGTAGTATAGAGGAAGACCTCAGTGGTCGACTCCAGTATAGAGATAGACCTCAGTGGTCGACTCCAGTATATAGGAAGACCTCAGAAGTCGACTCTAGTATAGAGGAAGACACCTCAGTGGTCGCATCTAGTATAGAGGAAGACATCAGAGTTCGACTCTAATATAGAAGAAGACCTCAGAGGTCGACTCTAGTAAAGAAGAAGACCTCAGAGGTCGAATATCGTATAGATGAAGTCAAAGGTCGACTTAGTATAGGGGAAGACCTCATGGGTCGACTACAGTATAGATGAAGACCTCAGTGGTTGACACTAGTATACAGGGTGAACTCTGCGATCGACTCTAGTATAGGGGAACATTTAAGTGGTCGACTCTAGTATAGAGGAAGTCATTAGTGGTCGACTCTAGTATTAATACCTCAGTGGTCGACTCTGGTATTAATACCTCAGTGGTCGACTCTAGTATAGAGGAAGACATCAGTGGTCGATTGTGGTATAGAGCAACAACTCTTTCGCCGACTCTAGTATAGATAAACACCTCTGTGAAGGAAAAGTTCAGTGATCAACTCTAGTGTAGAGAAAGACATCACTGGTCGATTCTAGTGTAGAGAAACAACTCAGTGGTCGTTTCAACTCGGGTTTTCCAACAAGAGGTGTTATTTTGGTATTCAAAGAAAAATGCAATTTTTTGAGACAAATGATCGGATGTTTACTTTATAATAAAGAGGAAGGTATGCCGTTAATAATGAAAAACAACATCAGCCAAATGGCCACCACGACCACGCTTACAGGACCATATCCTTTTCATGAAATTTTCCATAACCAAATCGAAAAGTGGCTGCCCTATGTCCTCGATAGCCTCACGAATTCTATCTTTGAGGTCTTGAATCGACGCTGGGCTGTTGGCGTACACCTTATCTTTCACGTGGCCCCAAAGGAAGAAGTCAAGGTATTAAATCACAAGATCTCGGTGGAGAGATAACACGGTCCGGAAACTTTTCCATTTTAATATGAAGATGTGATTCTGTACATTATTTTTCCGAAGATTCTCAATTGCATTAATGGCTGCCTTGGCTGTCTTCGCATTAGCTCATCCTGCCAACCCAGTTTTCCAAGACGTTGGTGAAGGTTTCTGGCTCTATCTCACGAATGACTTTCTCGGCATTCGTCTTATTCGCTTACATCGGTCCTTAAGAACCCACCAGAAAGTCGAACGGCCTCAAATCGCAGCTCCGAAGTGGCCAAACAAAATGAAACCACTATATGGACCACCGATACCCTTGCATTAACTTGTTAGATTAAACAATAATGCTGTATGTGGTATATCATCGAACGACTACATCAGAGAGATATATTTCTTAGTAGACCACCAGTTGGGTTATCTACATACACCCTAGTAAGTTTTTACTAATTTATACTACAGTTCAGTTTACTAATTTATACTACTTAGTAAAATGCCAGTTGGATATTTATTGCTTAGTTGAGGTCAATATGAGCTATTCAGTCTTTAGTAGGCGAACACTTGGGTTATCTACTCATTAGCAGGATACAATTTGGGTTATCTACTCCTTAGTAGAGGGTCACTTACTCTTCAGATGACGACAATTGCGTTATCTACACATCAGTTAATGAAAAATTGGGTTCTCAACTCCCTAGCAGAGATACAGTTGGATTACCTATTCCTTGGTATACGAAAGATGAGTTATCTATTCCAAATTAGGGGGCCAGTTAGGTTATCTAGTACTTCCAGTTGGTTTATCTAGAGCTTAAAAGAACCCAGTTCAGTGATCTGCTCCTCAGTAGGTGGAAACTTGGGTAATCTACTCCTTAGTAGACGACAAGTTGGGTTATCTATCCCTTAGTTGGTGGTCAGCTGGTTATCTACTACTTAATTGACGACAAATTGGGTTATCTACACCTTAGTAAACGACCAGTTAGGTTATCTAGTCTTTAGTGTACTAAAAGCTGAGTTATCAACTCCCCGGAAGAAAATCAGTTTGGTTAAGGTTAGGTTATATACTACATAGTCAACATCAAGTTAGTTTACGTACTACTTAGTAGAGAGCCAATTAGGTTATCAACTACTTAGTTGATGGCAAATTGGTTTATCTACTCTTTATTTGACGATGAATTGGATTACCTACTCCTTAGAAAACGACGATTTGGGTTATTTACTCCTTAGTAGTGGACCAGTTGGTTTCAAATGTGGCCTATGCTGTCTGACATTGAAGGGCCGGGTATAGTAGTTAATTTTTTAGACCATAACGTGGATGTGTCACAAGGTGACAACTCTCTACCACCTATGACAAGGAAATATTAGGGACAATCTCTGTATCGCTCCCTAGGACCTATCACGCGTAGGAAAGGTTGTGAGGTATGCAATTTTGTTACTATTTGGGCCCTTTGTGCTAAAATACTATAAGGAGTATGAAAATTACTCATATTTTTCACGGAACTATTTGTAATGCAAAATCGTAGCATCACAGGAAATTTCAAGGCTTTATTTGACGTTTTCAACTGATAAATGTTAGTAAAAAATGAGTTATTAAAAGATCGACACAGATTCTGCCATTTTTCTGCAGTCATAGAAACTATTATTTTGTATAAAGATACAGAAGATTGGGGAATAGAAAATATTACTACATGCAAAATTTTAAGGCAATCGGGTACTCCTTTCGATAGGAATTGTGTTTCGAAACTTGGCAGATATGCGGATGGACATGGCTCAAATGACATCAAATTCCCTAAAACGGATTTCTCCCAGACATAGTGGTCAATCCTTCGGTGTATTACAATATCCGTAGCCTTTGATATACTCTCATCATCATTGTAAAGTGTTGCATATGAAATATTATTTGCACAATTTCCCGGGACCACTGTGTTTTATTGCATTAGTAAGTCCATTCGTCCGTTCATCTGTCTGCCTGCTTCTAAGTGAGAGAATATAATTCATGGCAAGAAACTGAAAAAAGAACATTGTGTAATATTCGTGACTATACACATTTTAGGCTATTACTCATTATTTTATCAACATTACCATCATCATAATCATCTGACGAGCAACACCACGGCACAGACTACCTTCATCACACACCCACACACACCGACTTTCGTTCCTAACAACAAGAACGGTTATCGCAAGGAGTGGAAAGGAGCAGAAGAAATTCGGAGGGCTTCAATGGACAGCCACAAGAATCAGGAATATCACATCAGCCATAACATCACACCATGGCAATATGAACGATACAGAGAGACCGACCCAGAGCCAGTATTAATATCTTTGCTCCTGGTGGTTTGGCGATTTTACATAACAATTTGCCATCGTTCTAAAAAACAGTGTAAAGCCATTAATAAACAATTTTTGTAGCTATTGTTATTTTGTTTTTATTTCGCTTTTGTGCTGTTGTGTTTTATCCATCACCTACTACTCCTACTTCACCTCCTCCTGATCCACTCAAACTTCAGCCCAAAATAGCAATTGTAAGCAATTTAGTGCTACGCTATTATGCTTCGACATTGTTCTTTGATATCTTTCACCCCAGGATCTCTTTGCTAAAATTGGGAAAAAATAGGAGGAGCAACTCCCCCACCATCAACAACAACAGCAAAATTGCCACTTTCTTAAAAACAATTTTTGTGCACAATGATATGCTGATATTTCGTGACGATTGCCCATTGACGTCCAGAGTAATTCCATACAACATTAATTCCTCCATCAACATCATTGTCATACCCATCCGTCTCATCGTCATCGCCAACGCCAACGCCATCCACATCATCGTCAGCGTATTAGTGCCAATTGCTTTAAGTACCGTTTAATTGGAAAATCATATAGTCGCATACATATTTTATGTGGGAAATTATTTCAATGTTTCCAAGTAATCTGCTGAAAGGGCGAGGAGACAGACATTTGGATGACGTGAAGATGATATAGAGAATATTTGTTAATGTCTAATTGATGACGTTTTCTTGGAATAAGAGAGAAGAGAAGGACTTTGGACAGAGATACAATATTAAATAAAATATATATTGAGAATTTCGAGGAAAACGATTTTGTTGGACATACAAGTGTATCAGACATAGCTAAATTATAAGTAAATTGCTTCTAATATTGGAGCGTGTTCCAAGAAACATTTACATTTAAATGAGATTTTAAATGAAGTGGGCGGGTGATAGTATTTTCCTAAGAATTTACAGTTTACTTGGATCTCACTATTTTTAGTGTTTGTAAAGACGTTTTCTTTAGTAGCAAAAATACCTAAAATTTCCGTTTGACACCAAAGCATTCTTAAATTAATCAATGTTTCTGCGAATCGAAATATTAGACAACTACAATTCTCGTTTACGACGACTGAAATTTCTTTTGGTCAGAATATGTTTCTGCCATAACAAACGAAATTTCAGTTCCGGCAAACGAGAATTGTAGTTGTTTAATATTTCGTTTCGCAGAAACGAATTTTTTCTTTGCGTGTACGAATTAAAAATTCTTAAAAAATTCACACACGATCTTATGACTAGTAGGCGAGAAAAGCTTACTCGGTGTCAACACATAAACGCTCCGCTCATGTAAGTGTGCCAATTTTGGCTATATTAATCAAATCAAATCAGACTACAGAAGGCAGAACTGTGTATTCCGCTGCTTTAAACACAAATGTAATATGAGAATATTTTGTGTCCACCATCCTCTGATGCAGCTCAAAAATAGTCGGTATATGCAGACAAAACAAGTTGGTACTTACATTATACATTAAATGTTTTTAGAAGCATAACATGTGGAACTTACCTAAAAAGAAAGAGATAATAATAATAATTAACATTTTATTAAAAAATATATATATGTATGTTACAATTTTATTATTTATGTACTTTGTGTATCTTAAGAAAACAAGTAAGGAAAGGCGGTAGAGTGAAAAATGTAACTTACGAAAACCTTAGATGCAAAATAGTGGGTTGTATACTTTGTACGAGATGGCTTGAATTGCTAAATGTGAGATTCGTCCTCGGATCAACAAACTCCCTCTACAATATTTCAAAATGATCAGTTGGAAAATAAGATAAGATATTACACTTAATTGTCTTACCCTTCAAAAAAAAACATCAAAAAAAGTGGTAAAGATGTAATTATTGCTATACAGAAGTACAGGGTTTTCCCATAAGAGTGATATGATTTCTTTGAAAAAAAACACACTTATTGTTAAGGAAATTCAAAAGTTTTTACAATTAAGTTCTAAATAAAACGTCATTCAAAAGGCATCCACGATTTCTTCTGCAGGAACGAATTCGATGAACCCAATTTTCCAGCCCTTTTTCCACTAAATCAAGTCATATGTCATGAATGGCACGTTCAATATTGACTTGTAAAGCTTAAAGAGAGTCTGGTTTATTTCGAAAGACCAATGACTTCAATTAACCCCACAAGAGATAGTCTAATGCTGTTAAATCACAACTTCTTGGAGGCCATTCAATATCACAATTTCTTAAAATAATCGAATCTCCAAACTTTTCTCGCAACAATTCAATTGTTTCATTTGCTGTGTGGCACGTAGCTACAGTTGGTCAATGGCAAAAAGATAGCTCTTAACGAGAGCTAAAATATTGCTCATGGTTGTCAAGGTGGTAGGTTGACTGGAAAGTGTCTTTTTTTGGATTTAAAAAAAATGGACTTAGCATCATTTACGAATGTGAACGGAAAGTTTATTTTTGCTCTAGCTCCTTAACGATAACTCGGATCGGTAATTGGTCAATGGCAAAAAGATAGCTCTTAACGAGAGCTAAACTTTGCTCATGGGTGTCAAGGTCGTAGGTCGACTGGAAAGTGTTTTGTGGACTAAGCGCACGAAATGTTACAATTGGAGAACTATTATTTTGATAGTAAAACTGAATAATTTGTAAACGTTGTTCTTGCGTATATCTCTCCATAATGAAATTGTAAACACTAATCAATACAATGAAAAACAAATGACAGATCATGACATATTAAAAAAGGCCGAAAAGTCACTTCAAAGTCATCATCAAATATCATCCCTATTGGAAAACCCGTTATCTAAATCTGAACCGATTTCCACAAAATTTAGTAGTCGTTATTAATGGCTGAAGAGACTTGATTTTGCAAATTTTTACCTCAATCTAGTGTAAAACACTCCTTATAAAGCCCTTGGAACCCAAATCGGAAAAAATGTATATGGGTGCTATATCTAAATCTGAACCGATTTCCACCAGTTTCAATAGGGATCATTATTGGCCAAAAAAGTGAACTGTGCTAAATTATTAAAAATCATCACAATCGGACCATAAATACGACCTGCACTTTGATTACAATACCTACAGACGGACGGAAGGGCAGATGGACGGACAGGTATCTCTACTGCGTATGGGCGTTACAAACAAATATGAACAGTGTGGTGTAGGTTATACAAATTTTCCAAAAAAAATATTTATGGACCACGATTGTATTTTGTCAACCCAATTTTCCAAGACCTTGGTGAAGGTTTCTGCCTCCATCTGACGAATGGCTTGCTCGATATTCGCCTTAAGGCCCTGACTCATTAATGGCTTATTTACAAAACATCCGTTCTTCACGGTAAACCCGGGACGTCAAATCTCAGCTCATTGACGGGATTATTCCAAAGCAACCACTAGATAGACCAGCCACTTTAAGGTGGATCTAGCTCCAGTGTTACTGCTGTAACAACAAAATAACCGTCAGTCGGTTATGTTGTTTATATGACTAGATAAGCATACAAAATCATTGAAATGGAATTCAAAAGTATCATTGGTTTGTATTTAACTGGAAAATTGCAACCAGTCATTGATTATGAGCTACGACATTTTTATGCAAACAAAATGTTTGTGTGTCGGACCATAACACGTTGCAATGACACCTGAAAACAGCAATACCGCCAGAAATTGTTGTTTTTGCAAATTTCATGAAATTATACTATCAAATTCATAAATTTTATTATTTTTTTACTTATTTTGTATAAATATGTTTATGTACATACATATCCATGGAAATTTTAAATCGCGAAAATATTGGAATTGGATTATTTTGCAAAATTCACCTCGGAGTCGACTCCGACAGCGACCCCGGGTACGACTCCGAGTTCGATTTTATAAAATGTACTGATTCAATTATATTCTGGACCAAACATATTCGTTCATATGTGTGTCCATTCATATATTTATACCAACTATTTTAAAAATATACAATGTATTTATTGGAAAGTATAATTTCACGAAAGCAGCAAAAACAACGCCGACTTCGACTCCACAGCCCTGCAGTCAACGACTTAAATATTGTTCTTCTCCGAGAAAGAGCAGAGTGTGACAGATTATCCACCCGAACGGCAGCTACATTGAACAACAATATATATTCCTATAATTTGGAATATGCATAAGGTAAACTGAAGTTTTTAAATCAGAAAATACATATTGGCAAACATTATAGAATTGCGAAATTGTAACACTTCGAGCGCGAGCCCCTCTAAGTCTTTAAAGAACTGACTTACAGTTTTTACATAAGAATTTTTGTATTTTTAAATCTCAAGAAATTATACTTTTGGTAGTACTTAGTTACCTTTTTTATATAAATTATGCAGTTTTTGTAAAATTCCCTTATAGACTTGTCTATTTATATACAAGGTTTTCCAACAATAGGTGTTACTTTGAATAACCCGGTATTTCGGTAGCTGTCACTTTTGAAGCTTTTATCATCGAAAAATCATCTTGACTGATGAGGCCCATTTCCACCTCGATGGCTACGTCAACAAGCAATATTGTCGCATCTGGGGCTCGGAAAACCCAAGAGTTATTGTTGAGAAGCCTCTCCTTCCTCAACGTGTGACTGTTTGGTGCGGTTTATGGCCCGGCCGGTCATTGGACCTTACTTTTTCGAAAATGAGGTTGGATCAACAGTTACGGTGAATGGATGCGCTATCGAGAGATGATTAATGATTTTTTATGGTTGGATGGTATTGATCTGGACAGCGTTTACTTTCAACAAGACGGCGCTACGTGCCACACAAGCAACGAAACAATTGCTCTGTTACGTGAAATGTTTCCGGACCGTGTTATCTCTCGAAGAGGTGATCACAATTGGCCACCGAGATCTTGTGATTTAACACCTTGCGACTTCTTCCTTTGGGGCCACGTGAAAGATAAGGTCTACGCCAACAGCCCAGCGTCGATTCAAGACCTCAAAGATAGAATTCGTGAGGCTATCGAGGACATAGGGCAGCCACTTTTCGATTTGGTTATGGAAAATTTCATGAAAAGGATATGGTCCTGTTAGCGTGGTCGTGGTGGCCATTTGGCTGATGTTGTTTTTCATTATTAACGGCATACCTTCCTCTTTATTATGAAATAAACATCCGCTCATTTATCTCAAAAAATTACATTTTTCTTTAAATACCAAAATCTTGTTGGAAAACCCTTTATAAAAGCCAAAAAAAAAAACAAACTTCCTATATCTTATAGCAGTTCATAGTGAATGGGAAAGCTAGAACTCACTCATTGAAATACAAAATGTAGTATCAGACATCTTGTCGCCACGGCTATATAAATGTTTCAAGTTTCGAGCGCAATTCAGTGTTATGTATGCACAAATAAATATCTCTTGTCAACCTACTCACAAAGCAGGACTTATCGTAAACATGATCTTTCAAAAGACATGTGTCAAGTATATTTTTATGTCTTATGAGCTCATCTTAAGGCTTTGACAGTCAACACTCACTTCAACGAATAAATTTATACAAAATTCCTATTCCATAAATATCCGTGACAAAAAAATGGATTTAATTCATTAATTATAACCGTAACTAGTTGTCCGATTATTTGCTTTTGTGGTATTTATTGCGAATTTATGCACATATATTTTTTGTATTGTATAGAATCAGGGAGTGGCAGAAATATCAAAGCACTGCTAAAAAAAATTGGAGCATTTTTTAAAGCAAAATTCGATTTTTTTTCTTTAGAAATTTGATGATTAGTCACATCGTTTGATTTAATTCGATTCGATATTGGCAAAATGTTGGTAAACAAATGGTGTGTTAAAATAAATAATAAATACAAACAAAATTATTACCAAAACAGGTTCGATCAATGGGTGGTCACAATTGACAAGTATTGATGAGTTGATCGTCGAGATTTCAAATCTTGGCATTGTCAAAAATGGTTGCATGTATTATTTATGAGCAAAACCACTTGCTATATAGATCATAACAATAACAAGTTACAGATAAAAGATCCGAAAAACACTCGAAAAATAAAAATAGATATTTTGCGAAATTGTAAGGAATTCAAATTAGGGGGACAACATATGAAGACTTTTAGATAAATAGAAATTAATTTTAAAAAAATCATTTAATTAAAACAAATATATTTAATTTTAAAAATATTATTTAATTTCACATAGTTAATTAATTTTGTTTCAATTAATTTCTAATTGTGTACAGGTGTTTATATTTATTAAAAAATTAAGAAAATTTTAGTCGCGTCAACCGAATAAACTATACTCATACAACTATAAGAAAGATTGAATTCATTTGATTTTGAACTTTTAAATAAAATTATATTATATATTAATGAAATTATTCAGTTGACTTATACATTTTAATTAAATAAATTATTTGTTCAAAAATTTACTGTTGATCCGAAAATCTGATTAAAACCAGTAAGGAAAGGCTAAAGTCGGGCGGGGCCGACTATATAATACCCTACACCACTCTCGTAATATTGAAAAACTCTGATATATAAATTTTGTAATTCATGTATAAATTGTTTACATAAATTTACTTTTGGGACATTTTATACTTAAATAATACCCTGTACCACAGTGTGGTGTAGGGTATAAAAACGATTCGATCTAAAGAGCCAAATCGGATGAAACATATATATGGGAGCTATAGCTAAATCTTTACCGATTTTCTTCAAATTCGGCAATGTTGGTTCATGAATCAAGAAACTCTACCATTCTAAATTTCAAAACGATTGGATGTAAAATATAGCTTCTATAGAACTAAAGGGCCAAATCGGACGAAACATATATATGGGAGCTATAGCTAAATCTTAACCGATTTTCTTCAAATTCGTAGTGTTGGTTCATGGATCAAAAAACTCTACCATTCTAAATTTCAAAACGATCGGATGTAAAATACAGCTTCTATAGAACTAAAGGGCCAAATCGGACGAAACATATATATGGGAGCTATAGCTAAATCTTAACCGATTTTCTTCAAATTCGGCAATGTTGGTTCATGGATCAAGAAACTCTACCATTCTAAATTTCAAAACGATCTTAACAGCCGCTAAATACTCTAAACTGCAAAATTTCAGAACGATCGGAGTGAAATTGCGACCTCTAGTCGACGAACAACTTTACATGGACAGACGGACGGACGGACATCGTTAAATCGACTCAGCTAGTGATTCTGAGTCGATCGGTATACTTTAAGGTGGGTCTAGCTGTGTTATTTTCAGGTGTTACGAACATCTGCCGTGAAACAAACTTATAATACCCTGTACCAGAGTGTGGTGTAGGGTATAAAAATAAAGTGACTCAAATAAACTATTAATTCGATTTTTTCTAATATTCAAAAATTCAATGTATTAATTTTCATCTGTCAGGTTTTCTATAAACTGAATATAAATTAATTCCTAAGAGTAAAAAGACATGTATTTTAGAAATATTTTTATTAAATATTATTATTAAAAATATAAATTATTTTTTGACATTATTGAACCGACTTATTCATTATATTTGAATAAATTATTGAGTCAATAAAAGGATGCATTAAACTGAAAATTTGATTTAAACATTAATTGACCCAAATAATGAATTAATTCGAAATGTTCCCAATATTATTAAAATATTTCACCTGATTTTTTTATTTGTACCTAAAAATAAATTAATTATTTTCAGAAAATAAAAAAATAATCAATAAAACATAAATCAATTTATTTTTAAAAAAAAATTTATAATATTAAGTAAAAATATTAATTATTATGTGACAGATTTTAAAATCCCTCTAAGAAAAATTATGAATTTTTTTCATTATTTTACAGATTGCTATTTTTCAAAATTTATCAAAATTATTTCACTTAAATTGTCTAACCTGTTTCGTAATTTTATTTAGTTTTTGTTCAAGATCGAGTTAAATTTCAAATAATTAAATTGTTCCCGATTAAAGGACTTTAGACAACAACCACTTTATAACATATTCATAGCACCTATGTATAAAAGGTCATTTACTTTTGTTTCTAAGATTAATATCCTATTGCGATTTCCAGGGTAAAAAGAAAAGGCCATTTAATCATGTGTCCTCTCAAATATTCATAGCTTTTTATGAAAGTCATAAATCAATATTTAGACCCCAAAAGAATCAATGATGGCCTTTTAACTTTAATCCACAATATTCAAATGCTTGTGGCAAAAAAAAACGTTTTGCCACTTTATTTCATTTTTAACAAATGTTGCAGTAAAACAATTTAAAACTGCAGTGCTAAGGCAGTTTTTTTTGCTCGTTTCGTTCATATGAATACTTCTTCTGCAGTGGTATGCTAGAATGCGAGTGAGCATAAGTTCGGTAGTTATCCTAGGGTTAGACACTATTTGCCAACAAAAGCAAGTTGAAACTTCTGCAATCGATATGACAAATGGTTTTAGTACGAGACACATGAAAAGTCATTTTTATCACATATATACATATATTTTTGTCCCAGTTTATTTTTGCAAAAAGACAAACACTCACACTAATACAGAATCTCACACACACACACTTACTTATATATATTGACATATTTGCAGGATAACTTATGGATATGGTATAGTGTGTTAGATGGCATATATTACTAATTGTCTGAAATAGTCTTATATATCAATTTTTTTTAATTTTTGAGGTAGTTGGACAAAAAATGTCCTACACTTCTATATCTAAAAGCTTATAAAGGTGAGGAGTCTTATTGCATGTATTTAAAATTGTTCATGGTATTCTTTTTACCGATTATTTTTATATAGAACTTTCAAAAGTGCCGTAAGTGAAATTGCCAATTTTGAGTTGTGACTCTCTTCGGAGAAAGGATGAACTAACACAAATCCACTTCAGTGGGAGTACAGTGGCACTCGCTTAAAAGATTCAGTTACAGAAAAAAAGGCTTTTGCCAACAATTGGTAAATATTGTATGTCGGGAACAAGAAGTACACTGTACTTTAACTTGGGACAAATGGAAATAAGAAAAGATGCGACAACACTCTGAAGAAATCGGTTCAGCCGTTCGAGAGCAATTACAAATTTCGTAAAACCCAAAAAAGAGAGATATTTTTTTTCAAATATATATTTCATAGGTCGATATTATTATTCAGACCCATTTGGTAATTATTTTTGTATTAATGGTCATAGAAATACATTAAACATATATATATATTTATACAATCACTAGCATTTGTGTCGTTGTCGTTTAACACCGTGATCCAAACGTCAAAACCTTGAAGATATTATAATGAAAACTCTGATTAAAGGACAACATCAAAAAAGTACAATTTTGAATCTGATCTAAATTCGAGTATGAAAATTCTTAGCTCTGATTATCACAACAATTAACTTGGAATATTTCTTTGCGTGTCAAAGAATAACAATTTTAGATTTTTAAATTTTAAGAAAATTTCTGAGAAATTTAGTATTTATGGAAAATTTCTGAGAAATTTAGTATTTATAGAAAATTTCTGAGAAATTTTGTATTGATAAAAAATTTCTGAGAAATTTTGAATTGATAAAAAATTCCTGAAAAATTTTGTATTTATAAAAAATTCCTGAGATATTTTGTATTTATAGAAAATTTCTGAGAAATTTTGTATTTATAGAAAATTTCTGAGAAATTTTGTATTTATAGAAAATTTCTGAGAAATTTTGTATTTATAGAAAATTTCTGAGAAATTTTGTATTTATAGAAAATTTCTGAGAAATTTTGTATTTATAGAAAATTTCTGAGAAATTTTGTATTTATAGAAAATTTCTGAGAAATTTTGTATTTATAGAAAATTTCTGAGAAATTTTGTATTTATAGAAAATTTCTGAGAAATTTTTTATTTATAGAAAATTTCTGAGAAATTCTTTATTTATAGAAAATTTCTGAGAAATTTTGCATTTATAGAAAATTTCTGAGAAATTTTGCATTTATAGAAAATTTCTGAGAAATTTTGTATTTATAGAAAATTTCTGAGAATTTTTTATTTATAAAAAATTTCTGAGAAATTTTATATTTATAGAAAATTTATGAGAAGTATTGTATTTATAGAAAATTGCTGAGTAATTTTGTATTTATAGAAAATTTTTGAGAAATTTTGTATTTATAGAAAATTTCTGAGAAATTTTGTATTTATAGAACATTTCTGAGAAATTTTGTATTTTTTAGAACATTTCTGAGAAATTTTGTATTTATAGAAAATTTCTGAGAAAGTTTGTATTTATTGCAAATTTCTGAGAAATTTTGTATTTATAGAAAATTTCTGAGAAATTTTGTATTTATAGAAAATTTCTGAGAAATTTTGTATTTATAGAAAATTTCTGAGAAATTTTGTATTTTGTAGAAAATTTCTGAGAAATTTTGTATTTTGTAGAAAATTTCTGAGAAATTTTGTATTTTGTAGAATATTTCTGAAACTTTTTTTGTAGATTTTTTTGTTTATAGAAAATTTCTTAGAATTTTTTTTATTTAAAGAAAAACTCGTATAAATTTTTGGTCACACTAAACTATCTATCCACTATCACTACTGAACTTCCAACGGTTAGTCCGTAGGTTAGGCTGGACATCAAACAGTTGTTTTCGCATCTCCTTTGGGGTCAGTATGTACATAAATACATGTTTATATTCATTTTAAGATTATTAGTTCCAAAGGAACTTTTGAAAGCAGTTAAATAATAAAAAATTGTTTTTGGCACTGACCACACTCTTAGAATTGAAAATAAATTTCGCGCATTTATTTATCGTGTGTAGTACATCATATGTACAAAGTTTAACATTTTATATCTTTTAAGAGGCTTCTGAAAGAACAAAAGCAATACTCAAGTTTTTAATAGCGCTAGAATTGACCACTTGCAAAAAATTACTTCATGAGTTGGCTAGCTTTCTAACTCTAACAGGAGCCTCAGCGGTCAAGTGGTCAAAAATTTCAATTTTAATTTCCTGGTACTGGTCTTATTGTCCACCAGGTTTTAAGAAAATCGATTTAGCCGTTTAGGCTTGATGTGGCAACAGACAAACAAACAAGCAAACGATTTTATAATATTAATAGGATTAATAGATGAAAGCAAAAATAAAGCTGGATCAATTAATTTTTGGTTGGTAGACTGTTTATAGGACTTGCCCATATTTCACTAAAGGTTGATCTTTGAAAGGGGAGTTCCTGGAAAAGTTGACCAACATTGGCCTCACTTCGACCTTAGCTTGGTATAGAACAAAAGATTAACATGTGCGAAATTTAAAGTCCAGCGGCTACTCCTACTGAGAGGTTTTCCACCAAATATACTTGAGGTCTTAGGTCACTCCTTCGATGTGTTACCGTTTTGACACGTAGCAAATTATATATACCCTCATTCACAATAGTGAGGGTATTAAAACTTGATTTTGTTGAAATTCTTCTACTTCTAGCAAAAAGATTATAATTTCTACATTAATACATAGGAATACTTTCAAGTTGACATCGTTTTCGTTAGGATGCTGAATTGATAATAAAATAATATGTTCTCGACTTTTCTTCTGTTTTTATGGTCTTCTTCGTAACAGCAAAGAGGATTTAAAAATCAAAAATTTTTCTAATTTGTAAGTGACTGTTTCTAAACCATTGTTTCTACGTGAAAGATATATTACCAGCATTTGTAGCCCTCACAATTACCTTAAATTTAAAGCATATCCCTGAGCTCTATCAGCCTTATATTTCATCATTTTTTAAGGATACACACATTTTTGGTTGATTTAAGGTACATTTCCAGATATATTTGCAGAATACCCATTTTCAAGTTTTTTTTTGCAGATTTCAAACTATTTTTTATTAAACAATTTTTTCATTACATTAATGAAAATTGAAACAATGTGACATCAGTTATGCCATTCTATTGAAAATGTTCCACTGTGCACACATCAAACGTGTAAACTACTCAAATGACCTGTATAGTACGGGTAGTCGTATATTCTACACCCAAAAACCCTTAAAGGCCTTCTTCGTGGGAATGTCGTTTGTGTTACAATACAAAAGCGAACAATGCGAGAGCAGTAAATGAACATAACTGCATTTGAAGTTTACTGCAACTCACTCATACTCATAAAACTCAATACTCGTATAAGTAATCTCTGACTGTAGTGTAAATCTTAAAACCTTTGCCAAGCCAAAAATTTGCACACACGCTCACTCAGTCACACGTAAATGTATGAAAATACACAACATAAATAAAGTCATAAATTTTAAATATTTAAAGGTTCGTTTGTGGAGATGTCTCTCGCCATGACTACTCTCTCCACTCCTAGACAAATATGCTGCAAGTGTGAAGGTGCCATTGTGTGTTTGTTCCATGCGATAAAAGAAGAATTTCGAAAGATCTCTTTTGTTAGGGCTAAATACTACGTGTACTCGTATGCCGAAGCTTTCATTTATGTTATGAGCGGGGAGTATGTGCGTATGTGTATGCACTGAGTATGTCATTTATGTCACATAGTTATGAGCACAAATGTGACATTAGCAAGAGTTATGGCAGCACACAAATCGTTGTGTTGTTATTGTTGTTGCTGCTGCTGCTCTGAGCAGAGTGGTGCCTAGTGTTGTCGTTCGTTGTCTTGTTGGTGTGTGGCTGAAATGGCCAAAGGCCATTTGTAGAAGTCAAATAAAATTATGAAGGATGGGCTCTTTTCTGTCCACACACACACACACACACTCACAATACCTTAATTGAGCCAATGCACTAGGAGTGGGGGGAGGGGGGGATAAATGTATGTCACTCTCGCCCTCTCTATATCTCCGCACACTACATCAATGCCTTTATGTCCCTGTGACTTTATCTTGAACACAGGTTAATAAAGTGTTTATGCGTTAAGGCTTTTTGTGTTTCATGCATAAATCAGGAGGAGTTGTCATACTTGGGCTTTTTGTTTATTTGGTTTTTTTTCGTTTCTATTATAAACAAATATAATAATAGAGTGTGTGTAGAATAAGTAGAAATGGATAATTTGATAGAAACACAGGCTAGTTTGACCTGTGATCTAATGTGGGAGTGTGTACATATGCATGTACATGGTTCTTTTACGTTTTGTTGTTGCTAATTTTTGTACTTGCTTAAATATATATAATTAAAATTGAACGATGTATACATATGTTTCAAGTATTTTTTACTTTAAAATTACAGGTTATTTTCATTGGAATTTTTGTGAAATATTAAATTTATAAAAAATTAAATAAAATAAATAGACCACATATAAATTAATAATAGGGGAGAAGAAAAAAATATCTGCTATCGTATATGCCGACATGGGCAAGATCACATCAACATACTAAAAACTATGGATTTTTTTTTAACTTACAGGTTATTTTTATAGGAATTTTTGTGAAATATTAATTTTATAAAAATTAATAAAAAAAAAGGCAAATTATAATATTAATAAAATATACCATACTCGTATATAAAGTAATAATGGGGGATAGAAAAAGTCTGCCGTCATACATATAAGCCGACATGGGAGGCATTTTACACAGACATTTCTCTAAAGCGAAAAATACTGTTTTTTGGTATTTGTGTTAACCCTTTGACGACCATAAGGATTGAAAAAAATACCAACTTTTTTACTTCTCTGAGTTACTGCTCGCAAAATTAAAAAATGGACTAATGATTTTAGTGGAATCAAAAAAACTACGTAGGTTTTCTTCTGACTAACTAAACATTTAAAGCAAATTGGGACATTTTAGACATAAGTATGGTAAAAATTGCAAAGCAATTCGCATGTCGCAGTGGTCGTCAAAGGGTTAAGTTGTGGGCTTTGGTGTATTCTGACATATATAGAAAATTTCATGACCAACATTCATGTAGAACATTTCATCCCCGCCCAACCTATTTTTAGGCTTGTTTTTTGTTTGGGACCTAAAATCTTGTTTTTTGTGTAAATTTTCATATTATTCCATGAAATCAAAAAAAATCTAAGATAAATGTCGAAATTATAACTGTTTTGGTAAGAGAATTTTGGGCAAATTTTTGAAGCCACTGTAAGCAGATATATAATTGAGCACAAGCTTTAGAGCCACATATGGGCAAATATCAAAATGTTTTAACACTGGGGTAATGTATGTTGTTTTACCCTTTTCTCGCTTTGTGTATAGATTTCGGTGCATAAGTTGATGGAATTAGATAAACCACAAACATAAAAGTTTTTTCCCAAAAAAGTTTGTTATTATCTAAAAAACTTTAGAAGTTATAAGCACATACATTTCAAAATTGTGAAAAATGTCCTAGAAATGTTCATATTATTTTATAAGTTGTGGCCAAACTATTTATTCTGAAGTTACTGGTCAGTTACAAAAAACACGAGGAACACATGGAGGAAGAATTTTTCTTGAGCACTGTTCATGTGAGATCTTTCCGTAAAAAATTATAGCTCATAATTTTTGAAATGCGATTTCAAGTGTTTTTTGACAGCGGTCAGCGGGGCCCACGATGTAATAAAATAACACTAAAGAAGCGGTTATAGCGGCTTGAAATACCTATAAATCAATATAGGTCTCGTTGATGTGCTCTTAATGGAACCACCGCTATAGCTTCCCAAACCTTTGTTAAACTTGCGTGAATTTTTTTGATAGTGTACTTCGCGGAGCACATCGACAGTTATGTATAGCTTGAGCTGAATTAATTATCCCAAATGGCTTTTGACCTTGTGAATCCAAAAATCAGAGGGCCGTAACAAAATAATGAATCGCTGAAATTTTATTCACTTTTTTCAATTTTTGCAAAAATTGCAAATTTTGTCCTTGGCATTTTTAATAGTATAAACGTCTAAAATACATTTCTATGTTCTTCGGGCGTAATGCTGTGGTGCACGTAACAATAGTGGATACTTATTTGAAGATTGAAGTCTTGTACGCGAAGAACGTGACACTTTTGTCTCAGCAATGATCGTCAAGGCGCACCCAGTGCGGGGTACAGATATGGCGGAAGTGTATATGAAATAAAAGGATTTTTAACGCTCTATTCCGAAATCGGAGGGCCGTCACTTTATTTTGATGATTGTGCAAATTATGCACATTGCAAAAATTATATTTCCACAAAAATAATGTTCGTATGAAAATTTTGCCTGGTCGATTTTTGGATTCGCTATATTTATCCGAATAATGAAGCTACAGAGAATATTGTGTCATAGGCTGATGGATATGCTAATGTTCTATGATTGTAATTTTAGTTTTCCGAATTCCGCTGAAAATTGCATTTTATACAATTTTTTTCAATTTCAGTTTGGAACCGCCATAACTTTCGCGGCCTTTGATGAAATTTATTCACAACAACGGTTTTTGCATGTTTATATTTTTATCTTCGTCTGTTGTAAAAGACGTTGGTGCGCTCGCCAAAAAAAATCTTGAAAAAAAATGTACTTTTGTCAATGTATGTAACATTACATATGATCATCAAACACACAAGCAAGTTAAATATTCACGTTGTCATTGGAGAGGATGAATCTCAGTGGGAGGTTGTCCTTGTTGCGGCAGTATTTGTATTAGCCGGCAATTTTGATTGGAGTGTGGTCTTCAAGCATTTGAGATCTTTTGGGTAGTCATTCAGAGCTACAGATAGTTCTTCAAAATCTTCAGCGCGGAACAAATGACTACTGAACCAATGAGCAGCCCATGAGTAAGAAATGAATGAACAGATTTTACGCAACCTGTTTCAGGCATCAGAATAAACGCAAGAAGAGCTCAAATGGCACGAGAGTTCCAGCGTGCATTGTAGATGTTTGGGATCTGCTTAAACTTTACAAAAAGGATCTCACTCCTCTCAGTGAATTGACGGAAGACACGAGTGAGGTGGAAGAGAAACTTCATGTCGTCTCTCCAGCCGCCTGTTTCCTTAATCTCAGTTTTACCATTGCTGAAGGATGCTTTCAATTGATCAGAATTGCTCATCAAATCCTGCACAAAGAAGTACTCGAAGTTTGGTGATTTAGTCGACCCATGGAGCTCATCGTCCATGACAAGGTGAAGAACGCGATGCAACACATGGTGCTGACAACTGATGACAACAACGCCTGTCTTTTTGCCGGTATTCACGCTTGTTGTATCGGCAACAATCATCACAATTGATCCCCACAGGTTGAACTCATCTAACACATTCTGGAGCCCTTCTGCGATTATTTGAGCTTTCCCATCTTTCAATTTGAGCGCAGTCAACTTAATTTCTTTAGATTCATTCTTGAGGACCACGGGCTGATATTCAAAGCTCTCAATGTGTTTGCCTTCAAATTGCATGCTCCACTTCTCCAGATAAAGCGTGCTTACCAAGTACTTCTTCACCCGAGCAGTTTAGTTAGTTTAGTTTAGTTTAGTTTAATTTATTGAGCCTTTTATACAATTATTATTGGAGTAACTACATTAATAATTTAGAAAATAACTTAAGATTATAATGTGTTATCTTAATTAACATAATAGTTATAAGCACCTTGCTTTTTCATGAAATGGATTGAATACTGTGTATAAAAATGGACTGTGTTGGCGCCCTTGCTCCCGGGGCTGGACAAAAATTAGAGAGTAAGTTCTCAAAGGTTAACTTAAAACTAACTTAATTCTAAAAACAAAGAAAATAATCAAAATAAGGATATTAAAAGAAAATAACAAATAATTTTAAATTACAAAATTATTATAGTAGGAAGTGTTTATAAAATAAATGGCGTGAAATTGAATTTATCCCCTATGAGTTCCTGATAGAACTTTGTCATAAAAAGGATGCCGTACACAATCATTAACATTAAAATTTGGCGCGAGTTCATTAATAAAACCAATAGGAGAAATATAGTTAGTATTTGACCAACTAAAATTTTTCTGTTCATTTAAAATTGATTTAATGACCATATTATTATGTTGATCTAATCGTGATATAAATCGTTTTAAAACATCACAAACATAAAGACCGATAGGAGTGACTTTAGATAGAGAGTAAATAAACTGATTTGAAAAGCGTTTATGGGGAGATTGAAAGTTTTTACCTATACAGAAGCGAATTATTTTTCTTTCGAGAATTTCTATGTCCATAAGTTTTGTGGGTGAAATTTGAAACCAAAATGGAAAGGCGTATGTACAGATTGGCCGAATACTAGTTTTGTAAAGAAGTAATTTAGTTTTAGAAGGAAGATGTTTGTTCCAAAGAATTCTGGAAAACAATCCTAGTAATTTCGACGCTTTATTTGTAACAATTTTAGCATGTTTATTGAACTTAATCAATTTATCAAAATTAATTCCAAGGTATTTAATGGTATCTCCTATTGAAATTTCAGTTCCGTCTAATTGAAGTACTAGCGATTTACTTTCTGGGACAACGAATTTCTTACATTTTTCAGAAGCATTTCTTAAACAGATAGCCTGAGACTTTGAAGCATTTAGTTGAATCCCCCATTTCGCGTAAAAATTTTTAACTTTCATTAAATGATCATGCGCAAAACTTAATGCTTTTGCTGGCGACTCAGCGTGTGCGTAAAGTAATGAATCATCCGCATATAAAATACCTGTTGAATTTGTTTCTATGTGTGGAAAATCATATATGAAAATATTATAGAGATGAGGGGCGAGAATGGAACCTTGAGGAACACCACGACTTATAATAGAGAATTCGGATAATTTATTTTTAAACTTTGCTCTCAATTTGCAGTTTGTAGAGGTTCTCATCCTCTTTGCACATCCATTCGCCTTTTACCTTGGTCATGTCAAACAGTTCCTTCAATAAATCAAAGTTTTGCTTTTTTCTGCAGCGCTCGTAGTCTTCCAGAAGTTTTGTTAATTTTGCACAAATGACTTGATCAGATTTATGCGGGAAGTTCAATGTTTTGCTCCATAGGGCTTTAAGCTCTATAGCAATTAGACCGATCCTCTCTTTCCGACCTTTGACAGTGGACTCAAGAAATTTGAAGCGTCCAATGACGTGGTTTTTCAGGGGCATGCGACTCTGTTCACTCAATGGTGCTTCAACAATTGCCACGTTGCCTCTCTTAATGGCGCTTGAAACTTGACTAGGTTCTTTATCCAGGTTTCCTTGTTCTTTTCCGTGTTAGAAGAGCTCTTCTTGAATGACATGTTGTATTCTACTCAACAACTTAAATGGAAACGGCCTTGTCTTTTTTAAAGGCCTTAGTTATAATTCACTATTCACTTTTAAAAAAATAAGCTACTTGTACTCTTCGGTTTCGTCGGCACTTGTTGAATGACACAAATCGATCAATGAACACCTATTTATACTACGTATTTTTCAATATTTTACTGACAGCTGACATTAATTGCCAAAAGTTCATTAATTCGTGCAACAGAAAATAATTGTTGAGAAAAAAAAAATCAAAAAGTCATCACCTTAATGTACATCCCTGTGAAAAATATTTGTAAACCAGTGTATTTTTTACTGCAATCTGCTTAGTAAATATAGTTTTTATGACTTAAAGAAACGTATAGGACCTCAATAGGGGAAATAAGAAATATTTCTGGAAAATGTGATCAACCATTTGTTTAACTTTAATTCTTCATTGCATGCTAGCAAATTCCCTCAGATTTTCTTCAAATTATTCATTGACTTAATGCTATTATTCTACTCATTTCCTTAGCCTTTTTTGCTTTACTACCAAAGTGTTTCCCTCCTCTTGACCAGAATGTAAAGTCAGTTGTTCCGTTCTTCGTTGAGAAGTAATAATTTTTGTCCTGCGGGTCCTGCCAACTAACCATAACAAATTTTCCATCTGTTTTAATGCACATATAAGTTATCATAATTCTCTTAACAAAAGGTTTTTACGCCGCACCACCAACCTCCTGGCCAAGCAACACATCAGAAAAGGAAAAAAATCAATGTCCCGTTGACGCAAAAGAGAAAAACAGGGAACCGAATAGCCAAAAGGTAAAATCCAGGACACAAGTAGAAGGAAAAATGGCCATAAAATGTCCGTTCCTTTTTTTTAAATAATTGAACACATTTTCATGGGCCAAACTTTACGCACAGCATCATAGTCAAGTATAGTAGAACTTTTAATAAAAAATACATAAATCATAAAATTATAACCACATAATGTTTTTCCTCTGTTGCGAGGAGGGGAAAAGGCGTTTTTGTCTATTTTGAGAGGGAGGGTAAAGTATGCAAAGAGGATAAAATATTCAATCCAAATGACCATCCGGCCAGGGAACATATTGTCACCAAACTCTTGCTTAGATGGAGAGGGTGTGATAAGGGGCTGTCTTATTGCGTTGTTATGTCAGGACCTCCTCCCTCTCGCCCTATACGTATCTCTCTCTGTTGGCCTCTTAGGGGAGTTGGTTTACAGCAGTTTATAAATCTATTTTAGAAATTTAATATTTTATGTTTCATCATTAAGTCTAAAGATGTTCGTTCCTTCGTTTGCTTTGGTTTCCTTGTTTTTTTTTTGCAGTTACGCTTTTATCTTTTACACCGAAGTTTTATCGCTCGACCATAAAGTCACTTCAGCACAAATAAAACTCAACTTAATATACTCTCGGCTACTGAATAATATTTTTCTAACAGATTCTCAGCTCTGTGAGCCATCATCAGTGATTTTATAGCTGGGCGGCTCTTTGTCGTATGGCATGTTCAGCAAGTCCTGCTGCTGTCTGTACTCCATGTTGACGTTTTTTGGCTTTCATATTGGCTGAGAAAAAATCACAATTTTTTGATATACATTTCTCTGTGCTTTAGGATCTCTGTGGCGACAGTTCATTGAAGTATAACTTCCGGCCAGAAATGTATATATGTATATTTCTATATGTATGTATAACCATTGCAAATCGTTAAAGCCACATTATAAAAGCTTAATACAACATTCAAGTAAAAAAGAAAAAAGATTTATACATACTTATAAATATCAGCCAACGTATTGCATTATCTCATTTTGGCATTTACGATGCTTTTCTGTTTTTTTTTTACTTTGGCCATTTTTTGTTCATTTCTTCCCCTTTTGTCTTCGGTACTAACGGTAGAGTTGGCTGCCGATAAGAGGAAAATAGCAATTTTTCGCGGTTAATGCTTTTTGGCAGTAACACTTTTATTAAATGCTCCAAATTGCATTTAATGCCAACGACCATTGCGAAGCGGGATTTATTTTTTCTTGTGTAGACAGACGAAAATCTTTTTTAAATTAAGTTATTGGACACATTTTTATCTTTAGAATGATATATGCGAATATTGCACGATACTTAAAGGGGATTGAAAGTAGGCTGGGTTTTTTTGTTGGAAATTGGAGATTATATGGTGTAATATGAAATGAAACCAGGAAGGAAAGGCTAAAGTCGGGCGGTGCCGACTGTGTGATACCCTACACCACTCCAGAAAGATTGGATAACATTGAAATATCCAATGTATACTTCAACTACAATTTGTTTACACAATTTACATTTGTCACGTCTCTGCGTCTGTAGCCAAATCGGAAGAAACATCTATATGGGGGATATATATCAATCTGAATTGATTTTCTTCAAATTGAGCAATGTTGGTCCATGGACCAAAAAACTCTACTATGCTAAATTTCAAAACAATTGGATGTGGAATACAGCTTGTATAGGGCTAAAGGGCCAAATTGGAGGAAACATATATATGGGAGCTATATCGAAATGTGAAATTTGGCAATGTTAGTCTATGGATCAAGAAAGTCTACCATTGTAAATTTCAAAATAATTGGATGTAAAATACTGCTTCTATAGGGCTAAAAGACCAAATCGGATATAAAATATATATGTATGGGAGCTATATCTAAATCTGAAACGTTTTTCTTTAAATTCGGCAATGTTAGTCCATAGATAAATAAACTCTACCATACTAAATTTCAAAATAATTCTATATAAAATACAGCTTCTGTATGACTTAAGGCCAAATCGAACGAAACATATATATGCGGGCTATATCTAAATCTGATCCGATTTTCTTCAAATTTTTTTTGGGATTTTGATCAAGAAACTCTGCCATGCTAAAGAAATAATGGGTTTTCCAACAAGAGGTGTTATTTTTGTATTCAAAGAAAATTGGCATTTTTTGAGATAAATGATCGGATGTTTATTTCATAATAAAGAGGAAGGTTTGCCGTTAATAATGAAAAACAACATCAGCCAAACGGTCACCACGACCACGCTTACAGGAACATATCCTTTTCATGAAATTTTCCATAACCAAATCGCAAAGTGGCTGCCTATGTTCTCGATAGCCTCACGAATTCTATCTTTGAGGTCTTGAATCGACGCTGGGCTGTTGGCGTAGACCTTATCTTTCACGTGGACCCAAAGGAAGAAGTCGCAAGGTGTTAAATCACAAGATCTCGGTGGCCCATTGTGATCACCTCTTCGAGAGATAACACGGTCCGGAAACTTTTGCCGTAACAGAGCAATGTTTCGTTGCTTGTGTGGCACGTAGCGCCGCCTTGTTGAAAGTAAACGTTGTGCAGATTAATACCATCCAACTCCGACAAAAAAAATCATTAATCATCTCTAGATAGCGCAATCCATTCAGGGTAACTGTTGATCCAACCTCTTTTTCGCAAAAGTAAGGTCCAATGACCCCGTCGGGCCATAAACCACACCAAACAGTCACACGTTGAGGATGGAGAGGCTTCTCAACAATAACTCTTGGGTTTTCACAGAGGTGGAAATGGGCCTCATCAGTCAAGATGATTTTCGATTTTTTGAATTTTAATAATTTCAATGCGTTGTTGAATCGTGTATCGATCGTTCCATTTTTAGTAATGGCGTAGTTTCTACTTGTCAAATGTCAAAGAATAAACGCTTCAAAAGTGACAGCTACCGAAATACCAGTGACTTCAAAATCGCAAAAATGTTCTGTTCTGTTTTATAATGCTCTGTTTTAATGTTCTGTTTTATACAGGGTTTTCCAATAAGGGTGATATGATTTCTTTAAAAAAACACACGTATTGTTAAGGAAATTCAAAAGTTTTTTATTTAATGTTAAGTACAATCGATACAATTAAGTTCTAAATAAAACGTCATTCAAATGGCATCCACGACTTCTTCTGCAGGAACGAATTCGATTAACCCAATTTTCGACCAATATTTCCATTAAATCAAGTCGTCATGAATGGTGCGTTCAATATTGAATTGTAAAGCTTGAAGAGAGTCTGGTTTATTTCCAAAGACCAATGATTTCAAATAACCCCACAAGAAATAGTCTAATGGTGTTAAATCACAACTTCTTGTAGGCCATTCAATATCACAATTTCTTGAAATAATCGAATCTCCAAACTTGTCTCACAACAATTTAATTGTCTTATTTGCTGTGTGGCACGTAGCCACAATCGGTCAATGGCAAAAGGATAGCTCTTAATGAGAGCTAAAATATTGATTATTGGTGTCAAGGTCGTAGGTCAACTGGAAAGCGTTTTTTTTTGTATTTAAAAAAATGGACTTAGCACACGAAAAGTTGCAATTGGAGAACGATTATTTTGATAATAAAACTGAATAATTTGTAAACGTTGTTCATGCGTATATCGCTCCATGATGAAATTGTGAAAACTACTGAAAACAATGAAAAACAAATGACAGATCATGACATATTACAAATGGCCGAAACGTCACTTCAAAATCATATTATCCCTATTGGAAAACCCGTTACGTATACGTATTACGTATATATATTCGTTTTTTGCAATATTTTACTGACAGATATCTTATGACTTTGTGGCCATTTGTGCGATTTTTAAGGCGCTGGATTCACTTTTTTCGGATATGTTTGTTCCGCATTTTTTTCTCCTATTCAATATCTACAACTTTGCTTTAGACACAAGAGAGATATTCCGTACCGTATACCGAGAAAAAATATAGAAAAAGTGCTAAAAATCCACCTTGAGCAAAAAAAATCGTATGGCCATTAAATTATTAATTGAGCTAACTTGACTAAACGAATGATGCAGAAATTCTTTATTTTCGGGGCTACTTTCACGTGCAGTTCTCAGAATTGAGTCCCAAAATCACGTGTAGGCGAACAAAATTACTGATGGACGGACGGACAAAAAAAAGCATATTGACTTAAGCATCGGAGGACAAACCACATACAGTTTTAATGGGCGGAAAAGATGACTTCTGTGGATATACTCATATATGATCATAGTAGCAGCGTACTTTTTTGTAACAAAAACTGAGAGAAATACGAAAATAGAACCTTTTTGATTCTCTCAATTTACTGCGAGAGGGGTATACATACATCACTTTCAACGAGTAATAATAACACTGTGCTAATCCAAAAATGGATGGATATACCAATATTTTTACTAAAAAATTTAATAAAAATATAAATAAATTAAATTAATTTAAAAGATGTGGGTTCATTAATTCACGGATTTCTTAAACTTATATAAACTTTTTGTTAAAAAAAACTATCATTGGCTGAAAAATATTTAAATGCTTTTTCCTTGTTTTAATGAACAGAATTGTGTCAGTGTAATGTTATAAAAAAAACAATATCCATATCACATGATCTCTTTGACTTAGTTTAAAAATTAAAAAAAAAAACAAACAGCCACACCTTTACGTTTCCATCGCATGTCACAGAAAAAAGTAATTATAACTTATAACGATGTACCGAAAAATCCATTAATAATCCGGCAAATATTACATTTAGTTTTCAACAAAAATTCTCACAAATGCGTTTATTTCTTTCCAAGAAGAACATTGAAGTGAAAGGACACCAGATGTTTTGCAAATAATTAAATTTAATGACATTTTTGGGCAAAATGACCTTTTCCCATCCAGTTCAAAGACACACGCAAATGGGTACACACATAGCCATGAGCCTCATTCCCTCGTGTTTCTTTTTTTGGGCAAAAAACAAACTCATCGTCTATCTCACACCTATAAATTATCACCGAAAAGAAATCAAACAAACAACTTGTTGTTCTGAGATTTCCCAACGATTCCCATTCAACCCCAACCAAACAGGGGCCCCGAAAAAAACACATCCCTAGAAAGGAATCACGAAGAAAAGCTATTAGAGTATTCGAAAAACAGCAGCAGCAGCAACAAAGAACATGAGCCAACTGACCCTTCTTGGAGAAGTGTTCCTTTCCTCTCTTCAACTTCCCTTCCAGCCGTTGTAGCTTTCCTAAATATAAACAAAACTTATACGCATACCCATTTGCTGCTGTTTTCTTAAACATTTGTTACCCCAAAATACTGAAGAAAAAACTGAACTGAATGAACTTTACGCTTGATTGATGACAGGAAATTCAGGGAAGGGATCTCATAGAATTGCTTCTATTCGTTCTATACCCTCACCCCTCCCCTTCCAAAAGGATGTCGAGTGAAACCCTTTTCAACTAGTGTTGTTTAGATATATTGACCATGCCGTGGCTCCTTCACGACTCCCCAGGGACGGGAGAGGGAAACAAAATGGTAAATTGTAGGTTATTAAAACATGAAATTAAAGGTCAAAATGACATGCCACCTACTTGTCGAGAAAAAAAAGGGAACATTATACGAGTAAAACAAATCGACAGCAGCAACAGACCGACCTTCTAATAAAGCAAAGAAAAAATAGTGATTTTTGCCTTTAGGTCATCTTTGTTAAAACAGTGTTTTATGGAGAGAAAAAAAAACAAATGGAATATGATTGACGTCAGTTATGCGTCAATTACAGTAGCAAATCTAATAATAAAAAAAGAAACACTACTGCGGGATACATTTTATTAAAATTAAAATAAATTATTTAAAAAAAGCTATGTTATTTTTAGAAATTCACTAATCTTATGAAAACTACATTCTTTATAAAAAACTTGTAATTTCTTTAAAAAAAATGGTCATCATATTCCTCGGAATAAAGCAACATTATTAATATGACACGGTCTACTCTTAAAACGTAAGACTTCACAGGCAGCGTTATTTGAAAAATGTATTTCTTTTTTAATATAAACTCTATTATTATTGTATAAATTTGTCTTTAAACGAATGCCATTAAAATAACGAGAAGATTATCATTGATCTTAAAAACATTACCTTTAATTTAGGTACACATCTTTATTGTTTTAAGAATACAGTCAACAAAACTGTAGACATTCCAAATTGTACTTTTTTAAATCAAAATGATCTTAATTTCTGTCTGCTTTAATTTGTCTCTATAATAAAATTATTGACATAATATACAACGACTTTGATCTAAATAAAAATGTCTTTAATTTAAGTTTACGTATGTATTACATTTTATTTGGTAATATTTCGATTATATTGTATTTTAAAGTCAAAATTGCCTCAATTTTAAGTGTCTTTTTTATATTTCTTAACTCAAATAATGTCATTAATGAAATATAAGCTTTTGTTCTAAAACTGGAAGTATCATCCGTAAGGCAAAAATGTAATATTGGGCTCAATTCGTAAGAAGTTTTCCTTAAAATATTTCAAAATTATTTAATTTAAAGATCAATGCTCATTGTTCATGTATATATTTGTCTTTATTTTAATTACATATAGTTTAAAGGAAACTGTAAACGAAGTTTAACAATTTTATGTTGGGATTAATTTATTAATTTAAAGGCAAAGTCTTAGAATTGATATATTACTGTTCTTAATATATCATTGTTCTTATTAAAAATAAAAAATCCTTGATATAATGAACATTTTCATTAATTTACATTTATATGTTGTGCAGAATAATTTAAACGAAACTGTATATATTTTATGTTTTATTTTCTGGGTCAAAATTACTTTAATTTTCAGTGTCTCACTATTGTATACACCTTACTCTTCCTATATTACAACCTACAAATAATGATATTAGTTTCGTTTTAAAACTAAAGACACCATTATGTACAATATAATGTTTTAGTGTCCTAATTTATTACGCCTGAAGCCGTACTTAACATAGATTTAAATTATTTAATCTAAATATTAGTTGACCTTAATTTTGTTTAAATTTGTCTTTAAATTATTGTCCTTAAATTAAAGAAATGATATTTCACATAATTCCACTTAAACTTAAATTTAAATTAGTTAATCTAATGAATAATTGGAGATAATATAGTTTAATTTTGTCCTTAAATTAAAAAATCTTTGACCTAAAGAAATGTGAATAGATTTAAATTATTTTATGTTAATATTATTTGACCTTGCCATTAAATTAAAGAAAAAATTGTTGATCTAAAAAAATTTTATTTTTAATTTAGATTTAAATTATTTAATAAAAAAAGATTAGCTGACCTTAGTATTATTTAAATTAATGATTATATTATTTTCCTTAAATTAAAGAAAAACGTCTTTAGTTTACTTATTTATTTATACTTAAACTATTTAATCTAAGGATTAATTGAAGTAAATATAGGTTAAATTTGTGTTCAAATTATTGTCCTTAAAATAAAGAAAGACATTTCGATTTAAATTATTTAATCTAAATATTAGTGGACATTAATTCTGTTTAATTTTGTCTTTAAATTAATGTTCTTATATTAAAGAAAAATATTTTACATTGGCTTTAATTTTATTTTATTTATATTAAAATTATTAAATCTAATGATAAATTGAAGTAGATATAGGTTAAATTTGTCTTTAAATTGTTGTCCTTAAATTAAAGAAAACAAGTAAAAGCGTTAAGTTCGGCCATGCCGAATCTTATATACCCTCCACCAGGGATAACTCTAACCTAAAGAAAATAACACCGAAAAACATTAAAAAAATATAGTAGATGAGAACAGTAGGAACCACAACAAGTTAGATGCTATATATGGGAGCTATATCTAAATATGGACAGATATCGCCCATTTTCAATCCCAAGTTACCTGCAGCCAAATTTCAGCCACCTAGCTCAAGTATTATAGATTGTAGCGTGATTACAACAGACGGACAGACGGACATGGCTAAATCGTCTTAGAATTTTACAACGATTAAGAATATATGTGCTTTATGGGGTCTCAGATCAATATTTAGAGGTGTTACAAACGGAGTGACAAAATGAATATATCCTATGGTGGAGGGTATAAAAATCGATTTAAAATATTTAAACAAAATATTAGTTAACCTTAATTTTGTTTAAATTAATAGTTATCTAAAGAAAAATATCTTCAAATTATACCTAAATTATTTAATCAAGAGATTAGTTGACCTTAATTTTGTTTAAATTTATTTGTATTTTATTGTGCTTAAATTAATGAAATAACCCTTGACCTAAAGAAAAAAAGATTTTATTTATTTAATCAAAAGATTAGATGACCCAAATATTGTTTGAAATTATCTGTATGTTATTGTGCTAAAATAAAAGACAAAATCTGCAACATTGTCTTCAATTTTCGATTTTATTTTATTTTAGTTATTTAATCTAATTTATTATATTCATTTATTGAAGTTAAAATATGTTACATTTGTCTTTTAATGGTTGTCCTTAAATCAAAGAAAGGTGTATTTAAATTAGATTTAAATTATTTAGTCAAACATTAGTTGACCTTATTTTTTAAATTTAAATGTGACCTAAAGAAAAATGTTTTTAACCTATATTTAATTTTTTAATCGAAAGATTGGTTGACCTTAATATTGTTTAAAATTGTCTTTAAAAGATTGTCCATTGTTTAAAGAAAAAAATCGTAGACCTAAAGAAATGTGTCGTCAATCTATATTTAAATTATTTACTCAAAAGATTATTTCATTGTAATATTGTTTCAATTCGTCGTTATATTATTGTCATTAAATTAAATAAAAATATCGTTGATATGTCTTTAATTTTTTTACTTTTATTTAAATAAGTTAATCTAATAATTATTAATTGTTAATATCGCTTTAAATTTTAATTTAATATAGGTAAAATCTTCGACCTAAAGAATTTTACTTAAAATTTAATTTATTTAGTCTAAATAACATTGACCTTAATTTTGTTAAAATTTTTCTTTAAATAATTGTCCTTAAATTACAAAAAAATCTTTGACGTAAAAAAATTGTCTTTAACATAGTTCTAAATTTTAATAACTGTCCTTAAATCTAAGAAACAAATCGTTAACCTAAGGATTTTTTAAAAATTTATTTATAAATCTAAATATTTGTTGAACTTAATTTTGTAAAATTTGTCTAAAATTATATTAAAAAAGTCTTTGACCTAAAGAAATTATACAGATGACCTTAATATTGTTTAAGTTTTTCTATATATAATTGTCCTTAAATTTAAGAAAACAATTTTAATTTAATGAATAAAAAACGTAAAGCAAAGTGAAAAGATTGCTTGGACTTAATATTGTTTAAATTTGTCTTTATATTATTGTCTGTAAATTAAAGAAAAAACCTTAGGTATTATCTGCAATTGTCTTTAATTTATATTTAAGTTATTGAAACTAATGATTAATTTACGCGAAAATCATATTTGATCTAAAGAAAAATTTATTTAATTTAGATTTAAAGTAAATTATTTATCTTAAGATTAATTGACATTATGTTTATTGAAATTTTCTCTTTATATTTCGTTCCAAAATTACAGAAAAAATCTTTAACCCAAAAAAATTTTGTTTTTATGTTTAAGTCGTGTTATTCCTGTTTATGATATAAAATAAGTTAATCTAAGTATCAACTCACATTTATTGTTCAAATTTATCTTGTTGTTGTTAAATTAAAGAAAAAATCATGAACCCAAAGAAAAGTGTCTTTAACTTAGATTTACATTTTTAATAACCAATTCGGTTTAAGACAAGAATTAAAACTTTTCTACTTCACGTCCCAAAATAGAACGACTGCAGCTTTTCCCCTTTTTTGTCACACTGTAATTGGGTCCATTCCCTTTCCCAAGTTGTCACAAATATTTGTAACGACAGGAAATTAAATTAAGAAGTACGTATCCTCACTCTCTCTTTCTCTTGAACTCGTTCCTTCGTTGACCAACATACCTCTTTGTTGGGGGCGGGGGGTGAGATTTTCAGGTTTTTCGCCGCCAGCCTTTAATTTTGTGGCAAATGACAAATGAGCAATTTGAAATTATAATTATTCGTGAAGAACAGTGTCAGTCACGCCAGTCGCCCAGAGAAAAAGCCGCCTTTTTTCACAATTGTCACATTTTTGCTTTGTCTGTCCATGAAATGGAACTTTAGCATTTCATTCATTTTGTGGTTTTGTGTTATTAAAAATATTGTTTTGTTTCTTTTTTTTTTCTTGGAATGAATATTATTGTCTGAGCTATCGTCGTTTGCTGCCATTTTTAGTCGCTTTTAAACTAATAACAGAATTAAATTAAATTTTTTCTCATCGTTATTGCTGTTGTTGTTGTGTTTTTTGTCATCGTCTTCGTCTTCGCATTAGTATTATTATTTTTATTTGCAAACTTTTTGAGGTGTTTAAATTCCTTTGCCGCATTTTTGTTGTAGTTACTGTTGTCTCAGCCAGATTTTTCTCATCTTTTTCTTTCATATTTTCTTTTTGTTGTTCTTCTGCTGCTGCTTTGTTGTTGGTGGCGCTGTGTGTGTGTGAGTGGTGGTATTATGGAAAATTGTGTCATAATGACAATATTGCTGAAATTCTTTTTCAAAGAATTTATGCAAATGTTTAAGGACACAAGCAGAGTAATGAAATTTTATTTTATTCATAATATTTTGTTGTTTTTTGCGTTCAGACACACAAAATGAAAATGAATGAAAAAAGAAAAAAAAAAAATGAACAAACAAAAAGAGCAACAAATATCAGTCACGATTTGGAAGACAAAGCTGAAATGAGTTCAAACTTTAATAAGAAAATAAAGCAGAGCCATTCGAAAAAGGAAATGAAAATGAAAGCAGAGCTGGATTCGGCAGGAAAAGTCAAGCAATTGATATTAACCCATTTTGGGAAGGGGGATGTACATATGTATGCATGTATGTTTAAATGAAAATTTTGTAAGAATTTTCAAAAGTTTTGTTTTCTGGAAAAAATTAAAAAACTTCATATTTGGTATGTGTCAATATTTTTTCTATCTCAGGAAAAGGTCAAAGATGGATTATGTTGATGCACTCCTTCGAGTACCTCCCCCACGAAGGGTCAACATTTAGTGAAATATTTATTATCTCATAACCTCTATACTACAACGCAGTATTTTTCCCAATTCCACACATAGTATTAGTTTCTTTGTCGCTGTCATCTTGAGAAAAATGGACGAAGTTGCCGCGCCCTGACCCAGCGAAACGCCGGGACACGTGTAACGTTTTTTTGACCGATATAACTTTTTCTGGTAGTCAGAACCTCCGCCAATGACTGACCTTTATCATTTGCGGCACTGTGTTATTAGACCGAAATCAGAAAGCTTTTTTCCATTTCTGTCCTTTCTCAATTTCTGAGATTCAGCGCTGGTCAGGGGTTAATTGAAAATGTCTTCGCCTATGAAAAATCAATGAAATGATTTGCTTCTTTTGAACACATTTATTTTGCTTGTTTCCTTTACATTTTCATCTATTCATCAAATTTTAACAAAACAAAAAGTACGAAAAATGTTTATACTATACTATGGTCCAACACAGTGAGTTAGTCAGTCAGTCATTCAGTCAGTCAATCATGCCAGATGTAATCTCTTTTCCAATGAATAGTCATTTTAGTTGAACATTTGTCAGGATCTAAACGAAGGACAAAATATTGTCAGAAAATATAACTATTTATGTATATGACAAAAAAAGGACAAATAAACTAAGATTTGTAGGACACAATATAAAGGCAGGAAGTAGTAGTCGACGGTGGGTACACAGAAAGAAATTGCATGTATTTAAGACATAAAAAGAAATTTTTTCTAATACTTGTAAGAGTACGAAGCAGAAAAAAATAAACCCCATATATATCCTGGAAGGAAGGAAATACATTTGGCAATGACAAACACAAAGTATGTTTTTCTGCAGAAATACAGAGAAATCAAGCAATCTTAAAAGAGGCAAACAACAAATGAATGAATTTTTGTTTGAAGTGCATTTTACTTAGAAAACACAGAGAGACAAGAAGAAGGAGGGAGAAGAAGCAATACATAAAGGTATGTATTTTCGCAGAGTAAAAACGAATGAAGAAACCTTCTTGGTTGCAGTCTTCCGTTCCAATATATTTGCTGTGCTTTTGTCGCCACAGCTTTGTCCTTACGGTTTCCTATTTATATTTAGTTTTTTTGAGCAATTTTTCTTGTGTTCAGGGCTAGGAAAAAGGATACTACTCTGCTCTACTTCGTATCATCATCGTTTTGTTTAGGAAACACCAAGGAAATTGCTTTCACCAGGTTTTGTTCCAACAGTTTTAAAAGCTTTGTCTTTGTATGTATAGCTTAATGTGTCTGTGTGAGAGAGTATTTGCACACCGAGACACACTTCACAAATATAAAATAAATATCAACAAATAACGCCAAGAAAACACGAGTAATAGAAAAAAACAAAAACAACAAACTGTAAAAAAAACCAGAAAAAATCAAATAAAAGAACATCAGGAAACGCAAACACTCTCACAAGGATATACAAGGATACCCACAAGAAACAACAACAGCAGCAGCGATACTAGGCCGCCTCTATTTCTGCTAGATAGGAAAACAATAAAATAAAGGCTTTCAAAACAACGAAGAACACAAAAAAACGAATCGAACATCAGAAATACACAAATAAACTCAATAAAACTGGCAAACATTTGGTGAAAATAGGAGGAAAAACTCATTTACCAGATGGAACGAGAGAGAGACCCAAAGAAAAGCAACATAACAAGGAAATTAAATAAAACAAAGAATGACAAATAAGGAAGAGTAGGAGACCAGCTACATCCTCAACATGTTAGAAGCGATGTTTTTTCTTTATTCTTTCTTACTTGTTGGGTGAGTGGTGTCCTAAAAGCTGAACATATTTAAGTGATTGCCATAAAGATATAGCCAATTGATGGCGGCGATTTTTTTATTTTCGTTCACTTTGCTCCTCAAGGAGTTGTCAAGCTAAGATATAAGCTACATTAGGAAGAGTAAATAAACTTAAAAAGTAAACTAAGATTGCAGGAGTGTAAAAAACGACTCTATAATGTGCTACACCATAACAACTAAGAAAATTATTAAAAAAAATAAACAAATAAAAGATTAAATTTTCTTTCAACGTAGCTTGAATCATAGTGAATTACACTACTAGATATTATTAAACGGCAAACATACACAGAACCAGTTTCAGCCATTTCGAAAGTGGAGCGATAAGGCTACATGGCCAACATTTTTGTTCACTAAAGCAAAGAAAAAGTTCGTTGGCCTAAAGAATTGTTTTTAAAACAAAAATATGTTTCCTTAAATGTAAGTAACTCGTTTCTTTAAAAAAAAATATTAAGATTATTTTGAATTTTAAGGATCTTAAAAAAATTATCCATTAAACAAGCAATAAAGTTTTAGTTGAGAGAAGAGTCAGAATTTTAATACCTTTACCATTTTGTCACTCCGTTTGTAATATCTCGACACATTGATCAGGGATCACATAAAGTACATATTTAGACATTGTCTGTACGTCCTTCCTTCTGTTGTAGCTACAATCTGCAAGAATAAGCTAGATGGCTAAAATTTGACACAGATACTTCTTATATCTGCAGGTAACTTGTGATTGAAAATGGGCAATATCGGTCCATTTTCTGATATAGTCTCCATACTAGAATTAATTTATTATTAATCAATAGTCTGTAAGGAATTTTATTTCCATACACGAAATAAATAAATAAATATTTAGCATCTGCTCGAATTGACTTCTTAACGCCATACAGACCGCAAATTTAAACTGATCGTACTTAAAATTGGTATTTTGGTGGTATTTATACCCAGAA
Source organism: Eudasyphora cyanicolor (assembly GCA_963930755.1). Taxonomy (NCBI): domain Eukaryota; kingdom Metazoa; phylum Arthropoda; class Insecta; order Diptera; family Muscidae; genus Eudasyphora; species Eudasyphora cyanicolor. Next base: position 260,284,654 of record OZ005734.1, read on the forward strand.
CCCTTTACATGGCCCATCTAGATTTTACTTCTTAACGCAACAAAAAACTACACATTTCATATAAAGGGATTTTAAAATTCAAATGTGCAGAAAAAGAGGAAAGATGACCTACCTTAGTACTCTGTGTAAATTTAGTAACTGGTGTGATTTTTATACCCTCCACCATAGGATGGGGGGTATATTCATTTTGTCACTCCGTTTGTAACACCTCTAAATATTGATCTGAGACCCCATAAAGTATATAAATTCTTAAGCGTCGTAAAATTCTAAGACGATTTAGCCATGTCCGTCTGTCCGTCCGTCCCTCCGTTCGTCTGTGGTAATCACGCTACAGTCCGCAATAATAGAGCTAGGTTGATCAAATTTGGTATAAATATTTCTTATAGTTGCAGGTGGTTTTGGGATTGCAAATGGGCCATATCGGTCAATGTTTTGATATAGCCCCAATATATAGCATCTAACTTGCTGTGATTCCTACTGTTCTCATCTACTATATGTTTCCTGTTCTCATGTACTATATTTTTTTATTTTTATACCCTCCACCATAGGATGGGGGGTATATTCATTTTGTCACTCCGTTTGTAACACCTCTAAATAATGATCGGAGACCCCATAAAGTATATACATTCTTAATCGTCGTAAAATTCTAAGACGATTTTGGCATGTCCGTCCGTCTGTCCGTCCGTCCATCCGTCCGTCCATCCGTCCGTCCATCCGTCCGTCCATCCGTCCGTCCGTCTGTGGTAATCACGCTACAGTTCGCAATAATAGAGCTAGGTTGATCAAATTTGGTACAAATACTTCTTATAGTTGCAGGTTGTTTGGGATTGCAAATTGGCCATATCGGTCCATATTTAGATATAGCTCGAATATATATAGCATCTAACTTGTTGTGATTTCTACTGTTCTCATCTACTATATTTTTTGTATTTTCGGTGTTATTTTCTTTAGGTTTGAGTTATTTTGTGAGGTCACATGCTATCCATGGTGGAGGGTATATAAGATTTGGCATGGCCGAACTTAACGCTTTTACTTGTTTGTTTTTATATAAGATTCGGCATGGCCGAACTTAACGCTTTTACTCGTTTTTTTTTAAATTTAAAGCTTTAAAAAAATCAAGAAAAAATTATAAAATTTATAAAAAATCCACAAAAACTATCTATATTAACAATGTAGTAAAACCCAAAATTTTTTTAAAAGAGAAATTATAGCGTGATCTTAAAAATTCTGACCCCAGCATTACACTGCAAACAATTTCAACTTTATACATTCACTGGTTTTAGATTTGTGAAGTGGTTCAATCAGGAGCGGGCCAACCTTGACAATTTTTCTCAAGGTGATAGCGACATATAAACCCTTACTATATGTAGCGAAATATAAACTTACTTACTATTATAGATGATTCGATTAGGTAGTACAGAAGTTATTCAATATTTCACAAAATGTTAACCTTTTGTGAAGAAGATACTAGAAGGAGTGGACCAATATGGCCCAACTTCAAACTTGGCCTGAGATAGAAAACAATATTATCATATCCATACATTTGAATTCAAGCCTTTACTTCTTGTGAAAGTTAAAGTACGCACCAGCCAGACATACATACGGACGCACGTCGCTGAAATGACTTAAAATGCCCTAAAACGAATTTTCGCCTAACATACTTGGGGTCTTAGGTCAGTCAATCCTTCGATGTGTTACACTTTTGTACCATTAAAAAATTGTTCTAATGACACTTTTTTGAACAAACCTCTTATGCATTAAGAGTCGGTATGGTATTCATATATTGTGTTCGCTATATTTTTTCTTAATTAAAAAATGAACATATATTATTTTTTTCGGCATATTATAGGTGTGCTTAAAAGAGCAAATATTCCCATAATTTGTGGAAACGACTTCGTTCAATTCACGGCCTCGGCTGCCTTCGCAGTACCGCATCCTGTCAACCCAATTTTCCAAGCATTTGGTGACGGGTTCTGGAACTATCTAACGAATGCATTCGAATTACTTGCTCGATTTTCACCCTATTTTAATAAATCGTAAATGGTTTGTGTGCATTTCATCGGTCCTTCACTGTACCCCACAAAAAGTCTAACGGTGTCAGATTGTTGGTGGCCAATTGACATCTCCGAGACGGCAGATATCACCAGATCTAGCAGTTGTCCTCGTTAACATTCTTAGCCGCTGAGATCAAATGCGCCTCTTCACAAAAAAATGATTTTTCGTGCACAGTCATCATCCATTTCGACGCTCTCTAGGTCCCGACCAGAGAAGCGATGATGTTGTCTATTAGTTTGCTAGTCTGACGAACATTTTGCAGAAACTTGCGTAAAGCAGGCACGGTGGGTTTTTCAACCCAAATCCAAAGATGGTCCACGCCTTATGTATGAATAACGAACAAGATTTTGCCACAAATTTCAATTAGTTGAATGAATATGAAAGCTTGTACAATATAGTACCCAACACAAGGTATGTAGTTTATCTGGATCTACAGGGTGGTGGATGATGAACGTTATGATTTATCTAGTGAATACATATTCTTTTCTTATTTTTTTCCGAATTAACTTTGAACATTTTTCGTAATTTGTGATGGAAAGACTAAGAACACAACTAAGAACCATGGGCGTTAAATACTATTTTGAAAGAAAACAACGAATTTATTCACAAACACATAATGAGAGATGAAGACCATTTTTACTTCAATGTCCTCGAGAATAAACAATATTGCAGAAAATCCGGCACCCACAATCAAAGAACAATTGTGGAACATCAAATGCACCCACATAGATACAAAGTATGGTGTAGCATAGCTAGAGAAAGGATCATTGAAACTTATTTTTAATAAAACTACGAAGAAGAAGGTAAGTATAAATGTATTCAATACCGAGAAATGACTAAAAAGTTTTTAAAGTAGTGAAAAATCTAGAATTATGGTTCCAACAAGATGGATCCGAATAATGGAGTCACACAACGTTATTGTATATATGAAACCAATGTTTTTCAATCTGACATCATTGTGTTTTTGAAGCTTCTCCATATTGGAAATAATTTTGTACGAATTTTGTAGATAAATTAAAGTTTGATTACACATTTTTGAGCATTGGTACGTATGAGCGGTTTTAATTTTTTTCCACTCTGGCGTATGTTTGTTTCATTCATACGTCTAGGTGGTGTATAAATTATAAAAAGCATATGTTCTAAGCTTGGAGTTTCCCTCTTTAGCTGTTAAGAGCTGAGTAGAACAGCGGTATCTGCAAATTGTATGAAAACGCTTGTGATAAGTGGACAAATAAATAACTGGAAATTTAATATATATATATTATGTTTGCCACACGCTACTAAATTTGTTTCTTTGAACCAAAATGATAATGATTGTATCAAATATACTTCGAATGGGAAAAATAAAGGTGATCTGTAAAGATGAATCTCGGAAGCCCTCAACCTGAAATTATGGATAACGTTGCGGATTCAATCCTTTCTCGGAATACCGAACAGTAGTGATATTTTATTATTTTTGATTATAAGTTGAATCCGTCTTAAAAAAAAAGGAATCGTTAAGCAGTTTGTTCGGACTTCAAATCATATTCAGTCACTTTAAATTTGTTAGAAACCTAATTTCGGCAATAATAGCGAAACATTTGAATTTATAGACATTAAAAATGTGTCAATATTTTTAACCTTTTAGAGACGTAGATTTGATTTTTAAGCATTAAAAATATTTCAAGATTTAGAAAGTATTTAAATGGCAATTTAGTTATATAATATATAACCGGTTCGCATCAATGCATTACTTTGCATTAAAACTTCGAAATTCTACTTTCTAAAAATATTTCTGCCAAAAAAACACTTGTTAAAAACAATACGCATATTTATTTGAGACTACATAGTATTCGGAATTCTCCTTTTAAAATTCTCTTTGGCATCGAATTTTATTTATTCGTCAATAAATAATAAAATCATAAGAATTGTGGAAAGTGTAGGAGTGGTCCGAATAGGCTTGATCGAAAAATATAAGCACAGCTTCGAGACACTCTGTCACTGCTGTTGGTCTTGCGCATCAGACTACCAGATTACTTAAACGGATTTCCATCAAACATTTTAGGTCCTTAGGTTTGCCATTCGAGGTGTTTTAAATTTTTTGGAATCAGTTCACTATACATATATTTAACGAACAACGATTTATTGCAATAGACAGATAGACATGGAATTTCTGTATAGACAGCCTACTTTCCTGATGGAATTTGCTGAATAATAATAATAATAATTTCACCATTTAGCATTTTCTACAACAATTCACTTTATATGATTTTGTGGACATTTTCACCAATTTGTCCTTTCTTCAATAATGTGTATTGCCTCCCAATTCCATGTGAACTACAAAAGTTTATTTCTTCAAATGGCCTTTACATATAGTTTAACCCACATTAACAAACTATACAGAGTAAAATGAAACAATCAATTGAATTGTCTTTCCCAAAACAAAAAAATATGTTAATGGACAGAACTTGTTGTCCCTTCTCACCGCACCACTTCCACAAAAAAACATTTATAGTCCTTTTAGGGTTTGAGACTTTTCTGCTGCTGTTATCCATTTCAAATGTGTGTGAATGACCGATAATGTACACAAATTGACAGCTTTGATGATCTTATAAACAAATTGTATTTGCATTATAAATTGATTACTAGAACTGCCTAAATATTGACCTTGGGTTTTTATCTTAAAAACGTAATTTAACAAAACACGAAAATGATTTATAATTCAGAAGAGTTTACCAAACGGAGACTGAACGACTAGATGAAGCGAAGTGGTGAGGGGTGGGGGAGTAGAAAAAGCCAACTTGCCTGTCGTCGCCAGAGGTTCTTTAAGATAATTTCTGAATTGAATAGCCAGGGAGTACACCACCTTTTGTTTTATGCGTCTATAATAAATTACCTGTCAGTCATTGATAAATAATTGATTGGTTTACAGAGATACACACAGAGAGATAGAAACAATATATTTATTCTCATTTAACAGCAAAATAATAAAAACAAGTTAATGACTGCGTCAGTGTTACATACATAAATTGGTGCTTTTTTTGTTTTTATGTAAAAATAGTAATTAATTGCGTTGTAAACCTCAAATCACAATTTGACCACCACATAATTGTGAACGCGCTTTGGTTTCGCTTGATTTGTGCCGAATAGCGTGACTTAAGAAGAAACTAATGATTTTGATGAACAGTGTCATGAATATTTTGAAGAAGAATGACATATCTTATAACAAAATGTTGGAATATTGATATATTATAAATGACATTGATGCCATGTCGAAAGGTTTTTTTTTTGTCTTTAAACCTGCAGATTACATTTTAGATGAGCTCATTTTGAAATGTTAAATAATAGTTACGAAATATTAAGACACTAGAAATATTTAAATATATTTATAAATAGTATGAACTTAATACTCACATAACCCACTGTAAGGGTATACTTATATAAAGGTAAAAAACCAATGCTTACCTAGAAAGAAAAAAGAAAATATTATAATTAATATTTTGTGAATATTTATATACATTTTAATATCAAGATGTAATTAATAAAATATAATATATAACCAGTAAGGAAAGGCTAAATTCGGGCGGGGCCGACTATATAATACCCTACACCACTCTCGTAATATTGAATAACTCTAATATGTATATACATTTTGTAATTCATGTATAAATTGTTTACATAAATTTACTTTTGGGACATTTTATACTTAAAGAATACCCTGTACCACAGTGTGGTGTAGGGTATAAAAACGATTGGATCTAAAGAGCAAAATCGGACGAAACCTATATATGGGAGCTATAGCTAAATCTCAACCGATTTTCTTCAAATTCGGTAGTGTTGGTTTATGGATCAACAAACTCTACCATTCTAAATTTCAAAACGATTGGATGTAAAATACAGGACTAAAGGGCCAAATCGGACGAAAGATATATATGGGAGCTATATCTAATTCTGAACCGATTTCAACCAAATTCAATAGGGATCTTTACAGCTGCGAAATACTCTAAACTACGAAATTTCAGAACGATCGGAGTGAAATTGCGACCTGTAGTCGACGAACAACTTTACATGGACAGAAGGACGGACGGACGGACAGACATGGTTAAATCGACTCAGCTAGTGATTCTGAGTTGATCGGTATACTTTAAGGTGGGTCTAGCTGTGTTATTTTCAGGTGTTACAAACATCTGCCGTGAAACAAACTTACATATAATACCCTATACCACAGTGTGGTGTAGGGTATAAATAGCCACTGGACAACTATAGAACTAGATATAAACAATACAAGTAAGAACATTTCAATCGAGTATACCAATTAAGGTATACCCTCACTTTGTGAGAGAAAAACTGGTGTTCAAATTATGATAAATTAAATTTTGATTTGGTAATTTTGTGTGGGAAACGTAAATGGGAATAAGCAAAAAGTTGTTCAAACTGGTCCCTTTGTGTGGGAAGTACCAAAAGCGTAGGGCCACAACTTCCATTTTTCTCACTATGATAAACTCACTGATAAACTGTTACTACTCGTATGTGCGGAATTACAGAGGATTCGGATAGGTAGTATACCTAAAAGTTATTAGAGAATCAGTATTTCAATAAATTGTAACTCTTGTTATGGGAGAGGTACTAGAAGGCGTGGGGAAATATGGCCCATCTTCTTAGCCTGACATATCAATCTTTTAGGCTTTTCGAGAGTTATCGTGCACACCAACTAGAGAGAAAGAGGGACGGACATTGTTCACATGACTTAAAGTGTTCTAAAACAGATATCCGCCTAACACACTTAGGGTCTTGGGACACTCCTTAGGCGAGTTACACTAGTTAGTATTCAAAATAAACTACAATTTGAGAAATATAAGCTACTACATCAATTAAAATCTGTTGTATCTGAATGGAAGCTATATCAAAAATTTGACCGTTGTGTCACTATGGACGATTTTAATCAATATATATAATTAATGTTTTAATATCAGTCTAATCTGTCTGGGAAGCCAAGGAGTCCAATCTGTAGGGATCTTTATATGGGGCTTATATTAAAACATGTTGCGTGCGATTGCATTTTAATTAGCCACGATTTTAGGCAATATAAAATATATAGGCATACATTTTTGATAAATCGGTTGAACATTTTGTTTACTAGAGTGCCAAGAAATCAAAGCAGAAGTCTAAGACAGGACATTTTCATAGGAGCCACGAGCTTTTCAAATACAGCTATATCTATACATTAGTCTGAACCTATATATCTATATAAATCTAAACCAATTCTTTCAAAGTTCGGCAGTATGGATATAAGGATGAAAACCTGCTAAACCTGCCAAATATCAAAAAGATTTTATTTTCTATAGCGCTAAAAGTCCAATTCCGTAGGAACGTATATATGGAGGCGATATGTAAATCAGGACAGATTTTCTTCAATCTCGGCAATGTGGATCCCTGGAAACTCCATCCATGTGGATCGAGAAACTCCATCCTGCTAAATTTCAATATGATTGAATGAGAAATACAGCTACTATATGGGGAACATATATAACCGATTTTGACCAATTTCAATAAGGTTCTTCCTTCTTCCCAGGTGTGAAAGAGTCCTTGCTGCCACATCTTAGCAAGACCGGAGTGAAATCGCGACCGGTACTTAACGAACAACTTAAGATGGGCAGACGGACAGATAGAAAGGCCTGTAAATATGTTCCGCTATGACTCATTTTCACTAAGAACGACTTTATACAATATAAGGTATAAATGTTTCTATTTCTGCCAAATCGGCTGAAAAAAGTGTTCACTATAGCTTTAAGAAGTTCTATCGGAATAGACCTTCATATAGGGACATTCACACGATGTGCTCCATCTTCACTTATAATGACTTCAGGCATTTAGAAGTAAAAATGCTTCAATTCCAGCTAAATCGGTTGAAAAATCTCTTCCCTTGTGCGCCAAGTGGCCTAATCGGAAGGGACCTTTATACAGGGCCTATACGAAAACACGTACCGATGTGCGCTATTTCACTGGGGCTTATTTTTTAGGCAATATTAAGGAAATATGCTTATATTTAAGACAGATCGGTTGAAATATGTGTTCTATCATGGAATAATATCAGAAGAGCCCTGGACAGATAAGAGTCATTTTGGCCACGAATGCTGGCCACGAATAATGATTGTATGGTGTAGTTTCTACGATATGAGTCAGACTTTTTAATATTATCCTATGAAATTAATTTTCGCCCAAAATCTTTACAAAAAGTTGCTAAATTGTCAAATAATATCATTTACTTTTGAAAAAAAAAATTATGGGGATTTTAAAATTTTGAGAAAAATGCATTGTTGAGCCTCTGTAATTGCTCTTGAACGGCTGAAACGATTTTTACAAAGTTTGCGTCGTTTGAAGGAGAACATAACACTATACAGATATTTTGCGACCCAATTCTGAGAATTGGACGTGAAAGTAGCTCCAAAAATAAGAACTTTTGCATCATTCGTTTAGTCAAGTTGGCTCAATTAATAATTTAATGGCCCCATCGATCGACCCCAAGAATATTTGGCGGAAATTCATTTTGGCCCATTTTAAATATTTTTAGCAATGTCCATCAGCCTGTCCGTCTGTCTGTCTGGTTGGTGCGCACGATAACTTTCGACAGGATTAACCGAGGTCAAAGATGGACTATGTTGGTCCACTCCTTCGAGTACCTCCCCCACAAAGGGTCAAAATTTAGTGAAATATTGATTATCTTATAACTTTTATATTACTATACCTAATCTTTGACCATTCCACGCATAGTATTAGTGTAATGGTCGCTATCATCTTGACAGAAATGGGCGAAGTTGCCACGCCCCTTTTGGTACCTCCCATACAAATGGACCATTTTGCACAAAAAGTTAACGTCTTATATCTTGCTTTTCTTCACCTACAAATACCTGACATTTTGTAGAGTGTAATGTTTTTATAGTACCCGTAGTATATTACAAAATATGAAAAAATATTTTTTAGAATTTCCCTATTTCTGCAAATAGGCATTGTTTTCTTCGTTAGGATGATAGCCTTCAAGAAATGGAAGAAACCATTTTTTTGCCAATTTTTTTCTATTTTTTATGGATTTTTTCGTGCCAGCAAAAAATGATTTTTTTGAATTCAAATAAAATTGTTTTCCAATTATTTTAACAACATTTGCGAAACTTCCATTATTAAGTGAAACTAATGTTACTTGTAGAGATTGAAAATCGGTTAATAGTTAACAAAGTGTTAGGCGTTCAAGTGAAAAAATGCAAGAAAATCGTTTTTTTACCCGTAAATTCGGATTTTGGGGGTGTCCGGAAAATTTCGTGTCCGATAAATTTCGTAGAACAAACGTTGTTCTACTCGCCGAGACCTACAAGAAAAATAGTATCGCGGTTTTTGGTTTTTGGACTGTCGCACTGTGTTATTATGGTTAAAATAAAATTACATTTTATTTTCTTTCTTGAATAATTTTTTATTTTTTTAATCGGGACTACGAAATTCCTGTTGTTATTTCCAAAAAAATTTGAGTTGATTATTCTTCCAAATAAAATAGATTTTTATTTTAGCGATATAAGAAACTAATTAGTTTGAAAAGAAAACATCAGACATATATACGATCTGACAAAAAATAAATTGTAAAATAATACCGGAATCTAAATATAAAGACGATTTAATGATTGTAAAATAATGCCGGAATCTAAAATATAAAAACAATTTACTGATTGTAAAACATCCTTTAATTCAATATTTATTTCGGATAGTAATTTTGACGACCTTTTTCTAAAATGTCTTTATTTTCTCCCAGTAGTATGTTAATTTTTCAAGATTTTTTTTTTAATTTTTCGCTATATTTCATGGGTAATAATGGTGAAAAACCTAAAACATTTTTTTAAACTATAAATTGAAAAACTGTCTTACTGCTTCTGAGCGATAAAAGATATTCTATTATCTAATATTTATTTACATATTCTCATTCAGTAGCTCTCTTCCACACCCGTATCAATATGCAGTTGCAGTTCAAACTAACGAATAATATAGCTTCCCCTCTAATAACCATTAAATATAAGTTTCCTAATGAAGTTACTGAGATTTTACTTATGCATATACTTATATACGTATTTTTCTCCCCTTAAGCGTAACATCTTCCAAATGACAGTTTTTTTTTTTTGGGGGGGTTTTTTCTTCATTTTTATTTTCGCTATCCAAATATAAAACTATTCATAGTCAATGTAACTACTGCTACTGGTATATGTATTTGGATGGATGGATGAATGCATGCAGCAGCATGTTCGTGCAAATGGCATATCAAACTGCGGCAATCATTGACAACTTCAATATCCTAAATTGCATCCTGGCACTAGAGAGCGCGATGTTTGCAAGGATGTACGGTGTGTGTTTTGAACGAGTGTGCGAATTTAACATGGTTATCTTTATTAGGATTTATTACATTAAAATGCAAAGGATCACATGTGTGAGTGGTACATGCATGCATGTACACACCCATACACACACAATGCACAGTTCCTGCAGCTCCTGCCGTTCCTTTGGCACTGTCGCTGCTGTGTACACATCCGTTATCATCTGCTCTCTGACAGCACACACACAAAGCATTCTTAGAGCGGTTGTTTCTTTTTTCCTCTTCGACTTCTTCATCATCATCATCGTCGCCTCTATGCGACAGACGTTACCATTTTTCCTGATGATTGGAAATTATGCATTCAAGCGTTAAACTACTTCATTTACACTTGAATTTTCCTTACAAAGTGAAGTTTAAAGAGATAAAACAGAAAATATCCAGGGGCATAGAAAACTAGGATATCTTTTGTTAAGGCATAATGACAAGATTTGTTAAGCTCATATCAAATCGACAGATTTGAAAGGTGTAATAACCCGTAGAGGTGCCCAAAAATGTAAATTCACTGGATCCAATTTTCCTCGCATAATTTCGATGATCTGATTCCAAAGACATTAAAATAATTTTTCTCTATCACCTCAAGTTTTTGAAATATTCGTCCACCAAGTTTTGCTGGGAGATCAAAGAGGCTAATCACTTCCGTCATGAATTTGTAATGGAAGTATTTTAGGTACTCCTCTTATGACTGAGAAAGAAATTTAGTGCATTCTGGGATAAATATTTGTGTCCAAGAACTAGACCCTCCAGCTGGTTCCCTTAACCTAAAAAATCGCCATCAGAAAAATTATTTCAGAACAACTTCTTCTGGGCCGATAGTTGTGTATATATATTTTCTTGTTTGAAAATCGCCATATACAATTTTATAAATTGATATCAATAATGTCTAAATATTCTCAACTCAGTACATAACTGAAGATGGCTTTAGCTTAACTGAAAATATATTAAATATCTTGAAACTGGTTTGGCTCCTAAGATAATAAGACATCGATGTAAATTTGAACTTTAATTTAAAAATGTGTTAATAGTCATTAAGTACATAAATTGTCCTTAGTTTAAGTAGTTTTAATGTCCTTATCATAAATGTTTACTCTCTTCGGGCTCATGTCAATGGCAGTGATATTAGAACACTTTTTCATTATAGATGTCATAATGCATTGCCCTAATGCTGTGCCAAACATCTTTGTCTACACTTCACATGGAATGCAGTGTCAAAATGTGTTTGTGAGTATTTGCCCAAAAAGTATAGTGTGATATATGGATCAGGCCACACTTGACGCTGATGTGTACCTCCCATTCAACTTAATCAAAAAGCTGCATCTTTCACAGCTTCGTCTCTTGCTTGTTTTTTTTTTGTTGGCGCATCTGATATTAATGTCTGTCCTGTTGCGATTGCTCATTTCCCTGTGATGGCAGGTTTCATTTACACATGCACATGTGCTCACACACACAGAAGTCCTAGATTTTTACATATCCTTAGTGAATGAAATTCATAGAAGCCGGAATTTAATGGTATGCAAAGTGAAACGTGATTTTATTAGAATTTTTCTGAAAATCACAGAATATAAAAGAAACTAAGATTTCCAGGAGTATTTCAGAAAAAAGGGACTTTTGTTAAAGTTCAGCTGCTTCAGGTAGTCTATTTAAAGCAAAGAAAGGAAAGATTGTACCACCGTTGGAGACGAGCCATCGGAAGGTAAAGTTTGAATAGGAAGACGAATGAAAAGTCAAACTGTGAAGGAAGGAGAATGATTCAGAAGAATTTTTAAGAAATTAAAAAAAAATCTGAATTGATAAGATAAGAAAATAAAAAAATAATAAACATAATTATTTGGATTAAGAAAATGTCGACAAACGTTTCTCCGTTTTACGAAAAAAAATAATTTATATTTATTTATTCGTAAAATGGGAGTTCGTGCTTTTCATGTTTATTTTTGGTCTACATAATGTTCACAATATGTGTAGTTTTCAAAATAAATTTTACTTAGTAAAATTCCAACTGGTTTATCTATTGCCTACTACACTTCCAGTTGAGTTATCTACTCTTTCGTAGAGGGTCATTTGGGTTATCTATGTCTTAGTTGTGGACAAATTGAGTTATCTAATACTTAGTTAACGACGATTTTGATTATCTACTCTTTAGTAGAGGTACTGTTGGGTTATCTACGTCTTAGTTGATGACAAATTGGCTCATATACTCCTTAGTACAGTTTTGTTATCTACTCCTTAGTAGAGATACTTCTTAGTTACCTGCTCCTTAGTAGACGGCGTGTTGGTGTATCTACTGCTTAGCACACGTCCATTTGGGTTATCTACTCCTTAGCAGAGTTTCAGTTGGGGTTATCTATGTCTTATTTGACGACAAATTTGGTTATCGAACCCTTAGTTAACGACGAGTTGGGTTATCTACTCTTTAGTAGAGATATCATTGGGTTATCTACTTCTTTGCAGAGATACAGTTGGATTGTCTACTCCTTAGTAGACGACAATTTAATTTAGTCGAGTTTTCGAAGGTCATTTTGTTTAGTAAAATGTCGGTTTGTTTAGCTACTGCTTAGTACACGTCCAGCTGCGATATCTACTCCTTATTAGATGATCAGCTGGATTATTTACTCCTTAGTAGAAACCAAATTTCGTTGTCTATTCCTTAGTAGACGAGTAGTTGCGTTAGAATAGGTTACAGATTTCATTTTACTTAGCAAATTGCTTACTAAGTAGAGGGCTAGTTGGGTTATCTAAGTCTTAGTTAACTTCAATGTTGGTTATCTACACCTTAGTTGATGACAAATGAAGTTATCTACTCCTTAGTAGAGATGCAGTTGGGTTATACACTTCTTAGTAGATGTGCAGTTGGGTTATTCACGACTAAGTACAGATAAACTTCGGTTTAGAAAATTGTCTATTCCTTAGTAGGTAGTTTAGTAGAGTTCACGAAGTTAATTTTAATAGGTAAAATGCCAGTTGGTTTATCTACCGCTTAGTACTCGTCCAGTTGAGTTATCTACTGCTTTTTAGAGGACCAGTTGGATTATCTATGTTATACTTAGTAGAGGGCGAGTTAGGTTATCTACGTCTTATTTAATGAAAACTTGGGTTATGTATTCCTTAGTAGATATACAATTGGGCTATATATTCTTTAGTAGGCGTATAGTTGGGTTAGTAGAGTTTTCATTTTTATTTTTCTTAGTAAAAAGTTAAGTAGATAACTCATCTGGAGTTCCAGTTGAGTTATCTACTCCTATGAAGAGGACCAGTTGGGTTATCTACGACTTAGTTGAAGACAAATTGGATTATCTACTTCTTAGTAGAGGACCAATAGTAGACGACGAGTTGGGTTAGCAGTGTTTTTGAATTGAAGAATAAATTATTGGCGATTTTTTGAGCAATTTTCTTTTTGTCAACACTGTTTTTGGCTGTTCAGCTGTCTTCGTGTCTTCGGCCTTATTCATAAAAAGTTAAGGAAGGTTTGAGGAACGCTTTAGCAGTGTTAAATCGTTCTTCAAACCTTCATTAAATTTTTATGAATAAGCGCCTAAATCTTTAAACACTGTTTTGTATCTTTAAACATTGAATTATATAGACCTTTGTATCGACTCAGATAAAGATATTAGACATTTCTCTAAATTGTATGTGTTTTTTTAATCAAATCCGAAATCTCTTAAAAAAAACACTATATATTAAAACCCATTGGTTTCAAATGTGACTTACGCTGACTGACATTGACGGTGTGTATTCTTTAAGACCAGTATTTGGAAATATTATAAGGTTTAAATGCACCACATCTAATAACAAAGACCTATTAAAGTTACCGGGTGCTTTCATATAAAAGGACCTATCACGAGTTTGGTATTTTACCGGTTCAATTTCCCGTAGGTTGGTACCAATTTGCCTCAATGTTCCGATTCACGACTGGTTCAATCGGGATTAACGTCAAGCGCACATGTATAGCTCGGCTACTTTAGAGAAGTAAATTTTTCAAAGTTCACACATTAAAGAGTAAAAATGTAATTGGGTTTTAAAAAGACTCTTCCCTTTGACTAGTATTGTAATAATAGGTACTGTACTCGAATCTATTATTCTAAGCACAAACTTGAATATGTCTCAGGGTATCAATACACCATCTCCAATGACAACTCCGTGTTAAAGGTGCCGGTTGTTGTCATATAAAAGAGTCAAGCTAAGGATCGGTCCTTATACTTAAGGGACCCATCAGGAGAGTTATTTTCTGCAGGTTCAATTTACCATATAGAAGTTATTGTGGAAAAACTAATTGAATCTCCCTAAAGAATCTGTCAAGGAAGTTAGTGTTGTCGAAACGACTCTGATACAAGGATGGGTTGCATATTCTATAAGAAATTTGTTAAAATTTCCCAGAATTTTGACCATTTGTGGGGTAGCTTGAAAATATTAGGAACCTTGACAAATTGAAATTGATACCCCTCTTCAGTTTTCAGTTTGTCCATCAATCATTGTAAATGTCCGCCAGTCGCGGACATTAACAAGGATAGGTTGCATATTCTATGAGAGATTTTTTATAATTTCCCAGAATTTGGATCATTTGTGGGAGAGTTGGAAAAACTACGAACCTTGACAAATGGAAATCGATTACTCACATCAGTTTTCAGTTTATCCATCAATCCATCCATCGCTCCTTCCATTCTGCTTTATTTTTTCTATCCATCTGTCCATCTTTCCTCCTCTTCATACGTAGAATAATGCTTCTTTCCACTGGACCCCAAGGACCCCCACTAAATATTCAATCCTTTCGTTTTAAACCACTAAAGACGACATTCATTACATATTAATTATTCTCGTATCCCTTTAATATTTTGTGTTTTTTCCTCGTACTGTTCAGAGAACTGTGTGAGCGATTTTTTTCCCTTTATCCCTAAATGTATTATGATGATTTTCCAGGAAAAGTGAGTGTTGTGATAGTTGTTGTGCTCAAAGGATATATGTATTCGTATGAAAAAAAATTCTCATTGTGTGTGTTTTTTCCGGGTGACACACGTTAAAATATGTTGGTGTAGTTTCTGAATTCTGTGGCTCTCTCACACACACACACATTTTGACGCTTTATTTGTACGTTTAAATGTCATGTTGTTTTCATTTCGTCCTTTCCCAGGAAATTTCATATATTTCCTTCTAAACCCCCCCCCCCGTTCATTGTCTCCTAAACCGCGACCATCTATGGTAAATCAATGTTATTTTGTTTTGTCCTTCTTTTTCCCCGATCTCCCGTTGCGTCGTCCTTTCCCGTGGTGTTGTTTGGCGCATTTGTCAAAGTCAGCTTAACAAGTTTGGAAATCGTGTTGAAGTTCTACAACATCAACTACAGCATGTGTCAGGAATGACAATGGCGCTAGCACTGGGGCGCCAGAAGTGCAGCGACAGCGGCGAGTGTACTACCACCAACTATTTCAAGTGCATATAGTAGTTGGAGTGCAAAAATCAGAAAAATTTTAATATATAGATAGAGACACACAGGACACACATGTTCATAAAAATATGACCATGAAGACTGATTTGTTATTTTTGTGGGGGATCGGAGGAGGGGCGTATTATATCTAAATCCGACCTGATTTTAACTAATTTCAAAAGGTCCCTGGTGGACCTTACTCCAGTGTTTGTACGTGTTACAAACTTCAGCCACTAAACAAAGACCACCGTTTGATGTAGGGTATACAACTATTAGTGTATAAGTAGAATATGTTTAATTACTATATCATACCCAACTCTGGGCTTTATATTTTAACTAATATTTTTTGTCGACTGTGCAGTACCAAAAAAAAACACCAACTAATAAAATTGTGGAATAGGCCCTCCATTAAAATGTCATAAAAACTAAAATCGATTTAACGATACATATCAATTAGAGGATTTGACATTTGATGAGAAATTTGATATTTGTGAGCGCAGTCAAGCGTGTCAATCAAAAATGAATAAATTACGGCGGGTAATTAAAACGAAAAACAAACGTTTTTGTTTCGATGGACATTTGGGGAAAAAATATATGAAAAGAAAATTAACATAGCCATAAAAGTTATATTTAAATATATAATTGAATTTTATAGTTTAAAAGTAAAATAAAAATGTGTATCTATTATAATATTAGGAAATAGCGGATGTTGTAAATTAATAACCAGATAAATCACAAATAATTACAAAAAAGCAAACCAAACAAAAAATATAGTTCATAAAAAAAACATATACCCAACTACAGCTACGAACGAGTATTAAAACCATCAACCTGCAGTGAAAATCTTGATGGCTAATAAATTTCTCAAATTGCTCGTTTGTTTGTCCATGAACCTTAAACGTGTCCGTTTCGAGGAAAAAGGGTGTTGTTGAATGGTAGAGAGTTCATATTTATTCGCGCTAAAAAATTCCAAACACATCTTGTTTGATTGTATCAGTATAGATTGTATAGTTTTTTTCTCCGTTCTCTGTTCTTTGCCCTGAAAGGTATCAATTATAACTCCTTAAAATATGCAGTCAAGACAAAATATGATGAATCTGTATATATGTATATATATACGAGTATGTTTATTTTTGCTTCTGGCCATAACAACACCGAACACCGAACACCATATCCAACTTTTGCGCTTTTTTTCCCTTTTGGCATAATCGAAATATGCTTAACATACAGTTTATTGTTTTGTTCATTTATACGAGTATATACATATCTACTCGTATATTGATTGATGTTTTCTTCCCTAAAAGCAATTTGGTAAAGAAGGAAATTAAATCTGTGCTGGATATCCATCAAATCCCAAGGAGCCATGTTACCCCGAGTGTGTGCGTAGGAGATTGTGTTCAAATGTAGATATGAAGTTTGTACGGTCGGATACCCTATGTTAATAATTTCTTGGAATATTTTTTGTTATTGAAAAACAAAATGTGAAGCAATAAAGTGAGAGTGAGTTATTTGAAGGGATCTTTGGGCTAATTGTATGTAGTATAGATTGAAATCTTTGAAATTTTAGTGTACTCTAGAAAACACTCAAATGGTCCTTACGTTCTCTGGTATAGAACTTGTGATTTTTGGTAAAATTATTGTTTAATTTTCCTAATCAGAAAAAAATGTCGTATGATTTGCGCCAAATTTATTAACTAAAATTAAAATAAATAAATATTACATATTTTGTTTTTGTACTCAGACTCAAGATCGTTATTGTTGTTTTCAGTATATGAAAACAACTTTGTTAAAAATTAAAGAAGAAGTAAGTGACATTTATTGGGGGCGGTTGTAATGGTTGGATAGACAGATCTGTTTCGGGAGCCACCAAACTCCCATTATCAATATCCTTATTACAACGATTACTTCAGTCGAAATTATTAAAAATATACGCACAGCCAAGTATCATTAAACGAGAACTGTTTGCTAAAAGTGCATATCTTCAAAAAAAGACAATTCAGTAATCATCGTCCCTCGTACATGCACCAAATAAATAAATAAATATTATAAGTATTAGATAATTTAAACGAAATTATTAAATTAATATTTTAAATACAAAATTTACTTATTTTTATGATTTGGGAAGTTTTTGGCCCCAATCTTTTAACTTACGACAGCATTTTGTTCAGAATAAAATTAATATTATGAGACAATTGAATGACCCTTCATGGGGGAGGCACCAAAGGGATGTGGAATATATGCCTATATTTCTCTATTGAAATAAACATAGAAAATATATGCAAAAACATTGTTGTGGTTACGGTACAATACAGTTTTTGTTTTAACAAGTTGTCTGCAATAAGATAATATAACCAGTAAGGAAAGGTAAAGTCGGGCGGTGCCGACTACATGATACCCTACACCACTCTTGTAAGACAGGATAACAATGACATACTTCAACTATATGGTGTATTTTTCGACGTGTGGTTTTCAATCTGGCAATATTTTTTTCGGAGTTGGTCTTTTTGACAGCTGTCACTTGATTTATGCTCAGTTTGGTTTGCCATTTCATAATGAATAGACCCGGACTCCGGAACAACGTTTGCAAATAGTGTAAATTTATTACCGCTGCGCTGCGTCCAATATTCGGTCGACATAATCTCCCAGCAGAGTCGGTAATTAACCATGGATCGGTTTCGCACCACGTCTACTCTAGTGGATAATGCGCATCCTCAGAGACGCCGTGTACCGAAGGTGCTATTGCTGCTGTGGAGCAGAGTATCAAAGAAGACCCGAATAAGTCCATCCGCCATCGCGCGCGTCTGTTGGAGCTGTGTCCATCCACTTTATGGAAGATTTTGCGAAAGAATGTTATTTATTTTTTATATGTATTTATATTGCTATATCTACGGCTGCTATTAGCTAAGAATAAATAAATAAATAAATCTTGGTTTGCGGGCTTACAAAATCCAACTCCTGTAAGAATTGACCACCAAGCGCGTCGCACGGGCCCAAAACGAGATGGCCACCAATCCCGATTTTCAGAAGAAAATGTTGTTCAGCGATAAAGCTCACTTTTGGATAAATAAGACGATAATAAACAAAATTGTCTCGTTTTGAATATTGATAAACCACAAGCCACTATTCAGACGCCGTTACATCCACAAAAATCACCGTTTGGTGTGGTCTATGGGCAGAGGTTAATCATGGGTCCATATTTCTTCAAAAATGAAGCCGGCCATAATGTTACAGTCAATGGGGAACGCTATGAAGCCATGATTAATGAGTTTTTCGTGCCTGAATTAGAAGGTGTTGATGTGGACGACATTTGGTTCCAACAAGACGGCGCTACATGCCATACAGCCAACGAACAATCAATTTGTTGAAGGAAACTTTTGGTGAGCGCAATTAACTCGCGCCGTGGGCCTGTGGCGTGGCCTTAAAGATCGTGCGATTTAACACAGCTGGACTATTTTTTGTTGGATTATGTGAAGTCGCTTGCCTACGCAGATAAGCCTGACACGATTGACGCTTGTTAAGAGAATATTCGGCGCGTTATTGCTGATATATAGCCCCAAATGCTGCAAAAAGTAGTCGAAAATTGGGCCTTTTGCGGTCACTTGCCCGAAATCATTTTCAAAACATAATGGCAAACCCTTATCTTGATAATAAAGCCAAATTGTTGGCCATAACATTAAATTATATGCGTTTTATTTCTTCTTGAAAACCACACGTCTAAAAAAACAACCTTTAAAATTTTTTTACACAATTTACATTTGGTACCTCTCCGGATCTGTAGCCAAAATGGACGAAACATATACTCGTATATGGGAGCTTTATCTAAATCTAAACCGATTTTCTGCGATTTTTCAAATTCAGCAATGTTGGTCCATATATGAATAAACTGTACAACGCTAAATTTTAAAACGATCGGATGTAAACTACAGCTTCTATAGGGCTAAATGGCCAAATTGGACGAAACATATATATGGGAGCATTATCTAAATCTAAACCGATTTTCTTCAAATTCAGCAATGTTGGTCCATATATGAATAAACTGTACCACGCTAAATTTTAAAACGATCGGATGTAAACTACAGCTTCTATAGGGGCCAAATTGGACGAAATATATATATGGGAGCATTAAGTGATCAAGAAACTCCACCATGCTAAATTTCAAAACAATTGGATGTAAAATTAAGCTTCAATAGGGGTAAAGGCCCAATTCGGATGAAACATATATATAGGAGCTTTAACAAAATCGGAACCATTTTTTTTCGAATTCGGCAGTTGGGAGTTATATCTAACTCTGAAACGATTTCAACCAATTTCAATAGGATTCTTTACAGGTACAAAAGACTCACAACTGCAAAATTTCAACACGATCGGAGTGAAATTGCGAGCTGTACTCATCGAACAACATAAGATGGACAGACGGACAGTATTGTGGTGTGGTGGATGGCAACTAACAAAGTAGCCATTATAAACCAAATATCAAAGATTAAGAGAACCGACTGAGTGTCTATAAGCCCTACTCCATTTACTGTCCATTGATATTGCGGCGAGAGAAGTTTCCACCAGAGCGGCATTATGATTTAACGGTCTATCAATGTTGAGGTATATGAACTACGGTCACATGCGGATATCACTCACAATGTAGTGTTATGGTAACCGACCAAGTGGATATATACGGTGTACACTTTCGGGAGGATTTCGATTCTGAAAAAAGTGCAGCATTTTCTTTACCCTTCCCTTTTCTAACACATGTTTAAAGATTGAAAATTAGAGTTTAGTTACATCCGAGGGACTGCATTATTTCGACTTCAAAGGTGCAACTATTTTTTAGTATTTCACGTCGACAGGGCCACATTTTTCCCAGAAACGAAATCGTCATCAAATATCTGCCAGAGAGGAATGAGTTGAAGAGTTCTTCACTTCTACCCAGATGATTGAATGCTTGATGATAAGGTTGGCTTCGGAGGGCATTTAAAGAACTCTGTCTTGATATAGCTCTTAGACTATCAGATACCTGTAGTGTCAATCAAACCGAAATTGTGGCAATAAGGGAAGTCGCCAAGTGGCTGGTTCACAACATAGTGACCCCGTTGTCATCTACTCGGACAGTCAGGCTGCTCTTAATTCTCTGGAGGCCACATCCCTAAATTCAAAAACAGCCTTCGACTGCCGCAGATCTCTTAACGAACTGGGCATAGGATATTCCGGGGAAGTGCAAAGCTGATGTACTTGCTAAGAAAGGGACGAAATTACAAATTCTCGAAGAATTTGCATATATTGATGCTCCACCTGAGCACATGCAAGCTTTGGCTTAGGCTACAGGCTATCAAGCAGACCAATAAAAGATGGACAGAAGCCGGCACCTGTAGGGTAGCTAGACAGATCTGACCAAGGTAGGAACTGGGAAGGTCAAAATGTCTCCTCGAACTGGAAGGAAAAGACTGCCTACGCTAGTGTCAGATCGGATCGTCGAAAACACTAGAAGGTTAGGTATACCTAACCAGATGATTAGGTATTCTGTAGCAATTATCTAAATGTCTTAATATTTTCTATTTTAGTCTACTTTTGCAGTGAATATAATCTGACAACGAATGAGCACAATCGATCAGCGTTCCGGAATCTCTCAAAGAAATTACAAAATCCAGTAATATATTTCTCACAAAGCAAGGGTATTAGTCGGCTTACTAGCCTGCATTTTTTACTTGTTTTTATTCTTTCGTCTTTGCTATAAAAATTTGTTAATCATATTGAAATTTTGCTTAAAAAATAACTTTATAAATTTCCTGTCAAATCAAAATGTTGATAAAATGTTGCCCTAATCTGATAATGTATTGAAACAATTTATGCTCCATAGTAATTTATTATTATTGCCTTTGAGGGGTTTCCATTGTGGCTACAAAGGACTTCTTAATATGTTTAAATAATCAAGAGTTTTTAGTAAAATAATATGCATGTACATGTATGTTAAAAGATAATAAATCACCACCAATTCATCATAGTTTGTTTATTAAAAACAATTTTTTAAATTGCGGAAACCCCCTCCCACAGTTTCTTGCTATTCTTGTGGATACTATCTCGAACATGACATGTTAATTACTCGACGAAATGTTGTAGTAACTGGCCATCCATCGCTTGGTTTCACAAAAATTCAATTTGTGCTCCTTTCAAAGGACTTGTGGGCAGCAGCAGCAGCGGCGGCAGCAAGTGCATCATCTTGTTTGCCAAAAATGCTGCAGAGGAGCAGAGCGAGAGCAAAAGCTTTTGTTTTCTTCCCGCACATTACAGTCAATTCCCTTGTGCTAGAAGCCAAAGCAGTCCAACATACAGTCAGGACATAACTATATCCTTGCAATGTATGAATTTGTTTATGTTGTGTTTGTTGCTGGACAGGGAAAGAATGGATGATGCCAGGGGCATGGAAATGGTTGTGGGTTGTTGGAGAGTGATTCGTTTGTTGGTTGGTTACTTGGTTTGTTGCATTGTTAGAGGTTGTTAACACATGCCTCTGAGCAAAGTAACAAACTTATGCTCTTGGCTAAGCACCCACACACACACACACATGCTCTCAGACGTCGAAGGACATGTACTTCGTCCCCGCGTTTTTAGCTTTTTTCTCTCCAATGGATTCCTCTCTCTCTCTCTTTCTCTACACATGTCATAGCAAAATTAAGAGACATGCAATCACACAACATGTTTTGTTACAAAAGAAAATTACATTTGTTTGAATTCGAGCGGCGAGCATAGGAACAAGCAAACAGAGCGGTTCCATGATGGCCCCGCGGCATCATCGTTCATGCAAGTACATGTGTGTGAAAACTCCTATATTTTCATTTCATACATGTGTTTATACGCGTCTCGCTCCGAATAAGTATGTGTGATGATATTTGTTCTACTACTTGTCCTTTTACTCCTCTGCAAATGCGACTGCATGTGTGGGTGTATGTGTTTGGGACTCATGTAACGTTTTAGCGAAAACTTTAACAAAATTAAAAACACAAAAACGATAAAAATGAAATATAAGTACGACGAGCAGCGACTACTACCGCACATAAGAGTGTAATCCTGGCATCCTTCGGAATGGGGGGTTGGGGTGCGGTGGCAAACCAAAGCGGTTTCGCATTATTATGCTTTACGAGTTCGCAGAGCTGCTGCACAACAAACAGATGTCGCATGTTTAAAAATCCTGTGGGTAAAAATTATATCACTCTGGAATCCAGCAAAGGCAGCAGCAGAAGCTGTGGAAGCAATAACAAGGACGACTAACAACAATGATGAGGACAACAACAGCATCAACGACAAATCCAACGAGTAGCATTTTGCATTCAGAACATTCACATATGCATATGTGTGTGTGTGGGTCTATGGCTGTGTGGATGCTTAACACGCAAACATATGACAATAAATACGAGCTCTAAAGGCTACACATACTAACACTGCTGCATACTAACCGCACAACAAGAACTGACTGCAAGCGAAAAACTCTTATATTCACAGACAGTGTCACTAAAAGGAGCACTTAGAAAAATAAATTGCAAATTTTATGTAATGTTCCGGGTTTGAATAAAAATTTAGACGTTTTTAGTCACTTTATCTTCAGAGGTTGAGGTCGCGACCAAAGTTTTTAATTACGAAAAATAGTTTATACTATTTATTTTGAAATTTTTACCAGACTGAAGGCACTATAGAAGCCTTACACTGCACAAAATTTCAAGTATTTATATCGTATGTACAGCTATTAAACTTATTAGCAGTTAACTTTTGTACAAAATAGTCCTGTGCATAGAAGGTACCAAAAAGGTCGGGGTCACTTCGCCCATTTTTTTAAACTGATATTATTATTTGTGGAATTACAGAAGATTCGGATACGAAGTATAGAACTTATTAGAAAATCAATCGCCCTTATTGCAGTTGGTGTCGTCGACGTTGATTCTTTGTCGACTGTGTTTATATTGACGACTTCATATATTTTGAATTTTTTTTTTAAATATTTTTATGTTATAAGAAGGGTTTTGTTAGTTCATGGATACCAAAAACATTCGTTTTGGCGTAAAGATGACAAAGCTAGAACTTCATAGATATGACGAAAATGATGGGACGAAGTCGACGACGCCAACTGGAATAAGGGCGAATAGTTTATTAAATGTTAACCCTTTATTATCATATACCAAATTTTAAGTCAATCCGTTACTCCTTTAGAGAGTTATCAGACAGATAGACGAACAGAGAGACAGACGGACGGACATTACTCAAATGACTTATAATGTCCTAAAACGGATTCCCGCCGAACATACTTGGGGTCATAGGTCGGTTCTTCGATATGTAACACTTTTGGTGAGGGTACAAATATTACCACATACCAAATTTGAAGTCAATCGGTTACTCTTTCGAGAGATATTGTAGGCACCAGCGAAGCAAACAGGCGGGTGGTCATTGATCGAATAACTTATAATATCCTAGAACGAATTTCTGCTACAATCCAATAAGACTAAACTTGGTGCAAGTTTCATCCCGATCAGAAGACATCGGTTGAAAAAGTTCAACCATTAGACACGAAATCCCCCATCTATCTATCTATATATATAAAAGAGAGTGTCTGTTTGTGGGTTTGTTTGTGGGTTTGTTTGTGGGTTTGTTTGTTTGTATGTTTGTTCCGTATAGACGTCTAAACGGCTAGACCGATCATCTTGAAATTTTCACAGAATGTACATGTGTAGGGGGTGCTGAAAATAGGGTACTTGAATTTTCGATATATCAAGTGGGCGTGAACCCGCCCATATGGGTCAAATTTTGGTATTGAGAAAAATGTTTAGCTAGAGTGCTGAAATTTCGTGTGTATGCATTTTGTGTCAGATTATGTGAATTTTCCAAAAATGGGCGGAATCGGACCAATGGGCGTGGCCCCGCCCATATAAGCCAAATTTTGAAATTGAGATATTTTGCACAATTTGTTAGCGAGAGTGCTGGAATGTTATGTATATGGTGGCAGTCTACGTGATGGCTCCAAAAATGGGCGGGATCGGACCAATGGGCGTGGCCCCGCCCACATAGACCAAATTTTGATATCTTGCACAATTTGCTAGCGGGAGTGCTGCAATGTTGCGTACATGTATCTGGTGGCATTCTACGTAATTGGTCAAAAAATGGGCGGGACCGGACCAATGGGCGTGGCCCCGCCCATATAAGCCAAATTTTGAAATTGATATAACTTGCACAATATGTTAGCGAGAGTGCTGGAATTTTGTGTATATGTATATGGTGGCAGTCTGCGTGGTTGGTCCAAAAATGGGCGGGATCGGCCCAATGGGCGTGGCCCCGCCCACATAGACCAAATTTTGATATCTTGTACAATTTTTTATAGGGAGCGCTGCAATGTTGTGTATACGTATCTGGTGGCATGCTACGTAATTGGTCAGAAAATGGGCGGGATCGGACCAATGGGCGTGGCCCTGCCCTTATAAGCCAAATTTCGAAATTGATATATCTTGCACAATTATTTATCTAGAGTGCTGTAATGTTGTACATATGTATCTGGTGACAGTCCACGTGATTGGTCCAAAAATTGGCGGGATCTGACCAATGGGCGTGCCACCGCACATATAAGCCAAATTTTGAAATTGAATTATATTGCTCATTTTGTTAGCGAGAGTGTTGAAATTTTGCGTATATGTATCTGGTAGCAGTCTACGTGATTGGCTTACAAATGGGCGGAATAAGACCAGTGGGCGTGGCACAGCCCACATTTTGATATATCTTGCAAGTATTATATAGGAAATACATGAACAAAAATGCTCGGTATGCGATAATTACAGCTGTTCACTCCAATACAATCGCAATATGATAATGTGATGCATGACCAATGAAACAAGAATTTGGAAACTTTATAAGTATGCATTTCTATTTTCTAGACTTTCCACTGAATTCGGTATTTTTTCATTCAGTGAATTTATTACTAATACCAGTAAGGAAAGGCAGAAAATCGGGCGGGGCCGACTATATAATACCCTACACCTCCCTAACAATGCGATAAGGGTCATGGCGACAATAATTGGTAAATGTATTTTGAACCGATAATCGCTAAATTAAGCAATATTCGTTCCTACATTGAGAAACATTTTTCTGGAGAACTTTGTAATGATCGGGAGTAAAGTACAACTTCTATAGCGCTTTGTAACCAAATCTGGAGGAACATATATATGGAGGTTATATATAAATCTGAATCGATTTTCCTTCATGTAAAATAGAAACCTGTTTCTGTCGAATTTCCTACTGATCGGATATAAAACACAGTCTCTACAGCGCTTACATGTCAAATTGGGGGTAACATATATATGGGGGCTATATCTAAATCTGAAGCGATTTTCTCCGAATTTTTCGGTATTCCTTCATGTACCTCTTTCTGCCGAATTTCTTTCTGATCGGATATAAAATACAGTTTCTACAGCGCTTGAATTTCAAATCGGGGGTAACATATATATGGGGACTATATCTAAATCTGAACCGATTTTCTCCGAATTTTGCGGTATTCCTTCATGTAATAAGAAACCTCTTTCTGCCGAATTTCTAACATATATATGGGGGCTATATCTAAATCTGAACCGATTTTCTCCGAATTTGACAGTATTCCTTCATGTAATAACAAACCTCTTTCTGCCGAATTTCGTACTGATCGGATATAAAATACAGTTTCTACAGCGCTAATTTTGACATGGGCAGCGAAGCGCACCGGGCTCAGCTAGTCTATATATATAAAAGAGAGTGTCTGTTTGTGGGTTTGTTTGTTTGTTTGTATGTTTGTTTGTTTGTTCCGTATAGACGTCTAAACGGCTAGACCGATCATCATGAAATTTTCACAGAATGTACATGTGAAGGGGGTGCTGAAAATAGGGTACTTGAATTTTCGATATATCAAGTGGGCGTGGACCCGCCCATATGTGTCCAATTTTGATATTGAGAAAAATTTTTAGCTAGAGTGCTGAAATTTTGTGTGTATGCATTTAGTGGCAGATTATGTGAATTTTCCAAAAATGGGCGGAATCGGACCAATAGGCGTGGCCCCGCTCATATAAGCCAAATTTTGAAATTGAGATATTTTGCACAATTTGTTAGCGAGAGTGCTGGAAATTTGTGTATATGTATATATGTTGGCAGTGTACGTGATTGGTCCAAAAATGGGCGGGATAGACCCAATGGGCGTGGCCCCGCCCACATAGACCAAATTTTGATATTTTGCACAAATTGCTAGCGGAAGTGGTGCACTGTTGTGTATATGTATCTGGTGGCATTCTACGTAATTGGTCAGAAAATGGGCGTGATCGGACCAATGGGCGTGGCCCCGCCCTTATAAGCCAAATTTCGAAACTGATATATCTTGCACAATTTTTTATCTACAGTGCTGTAATGTTGTACATATGACAGTCCACGTGATTGGTCCAAAAATTGGCGGGATCTGACCAATGGGCGTGCCACCGCCCATATAAGCCAAATTTTTAAATTAAATTATCTTGCTCATTTTGTTTAAGAGAGTGTTGAAATTTTGCGTATATGTAGCGGAATAGGACCAGTGGGCGTGGCCCAGCCCATATTTTGATATATCTTGCAAGTATTATATAGGAAATACATGAACAAAAATGCTCGGTATGCGATAATTACAGCTGCTCACTCCAATACAATCGCAATATGATAATGTGATGCATGACCAATGAAACAAGAATTTGGAAATTTTATAAGTATACATTTCTATTTTCTGGACTTTCCACTGAATTCGGTATTTTTTCATTCAGTGAATTTATTACTAATACCAGTAAGGAAAGGCAGAAAGTCGGGCGGGGCCGACTATATAATACCCTACACCTCCCTAACAATGCGATAAGGGTCATTGCGATAATAATTTGGAATAATTGGTGTGTGTGTGTGGTGTGTGTGTGGTGTGTGTGTGTGGTGTGTGTGTATGTGTGCGTGTATCTTATTTTGAACCGATAATCGCTAAATTAAGCAATATTCGTTCCTAAATTGAGAAACATTTTTCTAGAGAACTTTGTAATGATCGGAAGTAAAGTACAACTTCTATAGCGCTTTGTAACCAAATCTGGAGGAACATATATATGGAGGTTATATATAAATCTGAATCGATTTTCCTTGAATACTCATTCATGTAAAATAGAAACCTGTTTCTGTCGAATTTCCTACTGATCGGATATAAAACACAGTCTCTACAGCGCTTACATGTCAAATTGGGGGTAACATATATATGGGGGCTATATCTAAATCTGAACCGATTTCCTCCGAATTTTGCGGTATTTCTTCATGTAATAAGAAACCTCTTTCTGCCAAATTTCTTACTGATCGGATATAAAATACAGTTTCTACAGCGCTTGAATTTCAAATCGGGGGTAACATATATATGGGGACTATATCTAAATCTGAACCGATTTTCTCCGAATTTGACAGTATTCCTTTATGTAATGAGAAACCTCTTTCTACTGAATTTCGTACTGATCGGATATAAAATACAGTTTCTACAGCGCTAATTTTGACATGGGCAGCGAAGCGCACCGATCTCAGCTAGTATATGAATAAACCATATTCCAGTAATGTGAGGGTATAACAAGTAAGGAAGGTCAAAAGTCGGGCGGATCCGACTATGAAAGGAACAAATATTGTCTAGTTTTTCAATGATGTTTGTCTAATGATTTATGAAAAATGTTTGTCTATTTCATAGCGCTTAGATTCAAAATCGAATATTTGTATGTACTCGTACTGGGGTTATATTTAAATCTGGGCCTATTCTATTGAATTTAGACAGCGGTTATTTTTGATTCTACAAACTGTTATGAGCATTTCCAGGTTAAGTGATCACAGTATTTTCGGCTCAAGTCACGGATTTTGATGAAACTTGGTACAATGGTTGTAATAAGTGTTGTCAACAAACAATGCAAATCATTTTGCAAACAAAATAAAAAACCGGTCTACTATGAAGATTTTAAAATTTTCGAAATTGTTATTTTTGGGGAATACTGGGTTTATTAAAAAATTATATCTTTTTATCGGCAAAAGCTATCAATATGGGACTTTTTGCAAAATGTTAGTAATTATTTGCACTCTTAATGAAAAATAGGAAAATAAATTTAAAAATTTATTTTCCTACACCACACTGTGGTACAGGGTATTATAAGTTTGTTTCACGGCAGATGTTTGTAACACCTGAAAATAACTAGACCGACCTTAAAGTATACCGATCGACTCAGAATCACTAGCTGAGTCGATTTAAGCATGTCTGTCCGTCCGTCTGTCCATGTAAAGTTGTTCGTCGCCTACAGGTCGCAATTTCACTCCGATCGTTCTGAAATTTTGCAGTTTAGAGTATTTCGCAGCTGTTAAGATCGCTATTGTTTGGTGTAAATCGGTTCAGATTTAGATATAGCTCCCATATATATCTTTCGTCCGATTTGGCCCTTTAGTCCTATAG
This sequence comes from Eudasyphora cyanicolor, assembly GCA_963930755.1. NCBI lineage: Eukaryota > Metazoa > Arthropoda > Insecta > Diptera > Muscidae > Eudasyphora > Eudasyphora cyanicolor. The sequence goes on from OZ005734.1 coordinate 260,313,967, forward strand.
AAGCTGTACTTTACATCCAATCGTTTTGAAATTTAGAATGATAGAGTTTCTTGATCCATGAACCAACATTGCCGAATTTGAAGAAAATCGGTTAAGATTTAGCTATAGCTCTCATATATATGTTTCGTCCGATTTGGCCTTTAGTTCTATAGAATCTGTATTTTACATCCAATCGTTTTGAAACTTAGAATGGTAGAGTTTCTTGATCCATGAACCAACATTGCCGAATTTGAAGAAAATCGGTAAAGATTTAGCTATAGCTCCCATATATATGTTTCATCCGATTTGGCTCTTTAGATGCAATCGTTTTTATACCCTACACCACACTATGGTACAGGGTATTATTTAAGTATAAAATGTCCCAAAAGTAAATTTATGTAAACAATTTATACATGAATTACTAAATTTGTATATCAGAGTTATTCAATATTACGAGAGTGGTGTAGGGTATTATATAGTCGGCCCCGCCCGACTTTAGCCTTTCCTTACTGGTTTTAAGAATAAAATAAAATGTATGAGCGTGAAAAACATCTAAATATAGAGAACGCAGTGAAATAGAATAGAAGGGTCCTTATACTCGTACAGGCTACAATAAGACGTGCTCCGTTAAAGTCCATTTTTACTAGGAAATTCTAAAGTTCAACAAGATCTTTTAGGAAATATTTTTTCTGCAGTATGACAGTACATTAGCGGATCAAAATCCTATATAAGACTAACTTTTCCTACAAATGATTTCAGACGAATTGAAATAAAAATTCCACAAAATCTGCGTGATTGGAAGTCTTTAGACTGTCTAATAATGTAAACACCATTTCCTAAATTTTAGCTATATCAATATATAATTATAATTACATAAATTTCAGCCAGATCTTTTAAAAAATAACATTTTTAGATAGTCGAAATATCTGATAAGCAGCAACATTTATATAGGGCCATATATTAATACGGAACGTTATGTCTTATGTAAAATCGGTAAAAAATAGCTTTCTGCCAATTTTTGTTATGTGGGGTTTGTTTGTGGTTCAAAAATGCCTTCTGTCAGTATTTTTCAAATATGATTTGTCCCAGATCTAACAATTGGGTATCTGCCAATTTTTCTTAAGATAGGTTTATAAGAATACATGGGCAGACAGACACCCGATGGGTGTTACAGAAATCACCATACTCTGTATCACAGTGTGGTGCAGGTTATACGAATACAAAATGATTATAAGAAAAGTTATAAGAATGCGAAATTAAGATATATACTCTGTCTCGAGAAAAGGAGACGAAATGTAGTGTTTATTTTATTAAAAGTAAGACAGATAAGCTCTCAGATGTCCCAGATGTATCTGACCCTATGAGTATGATATACCCTACACGAGATGCAGAGAGAGAGAGAGAGAGACAATGACAAGTCTGGCCTCCCTCATCCAATCTACAATTATATTTTTGTTTAACTTGCATACAAATTCATTAAGCTAATAAAAAACCGTCTTAAATCGCCGCCCTCTTTTCTCCCAGTGCTCATTCAAAACTTATAACAAAAGGCGGCTGCAGACGACCATTTTAACATAAGAACCATGGCTGCTACTTTGACAAATGTTGCATATGAATCTCACTCCCTCATTGTTGGCAGGATGTAGAACACTATCTGTGTTCATGTGAGTGTTTGGCTAAAAGGAGTCAGCCGTGCATACGTGTGTTTTCATGTATATATGTGTATGCATATGAGTGTGCGGGTGTGTTGGTTTATGTGAAGAGCACTTGTAGGTGTCAGATTTTTTTTTACTTATTTCAGTCGCGTCTCACGCTGTGTGATAATTGGAGTTTTTGTGCCATGTTGATGACGACGACGAGGACGACTACGACAATTCATTGGTGATGATGCCTCCCGCGCCATAGTCGCCCATCCGTTTGTGGGCGAACAATGCAGCTAACCGGGCACTTTTACCATGACAGATTGCGCTACACACATACACACACACTCTTATGAGAGCAGGACGTACTAATGCCAACTCCACTGGTGGTGCTTCTGCACATGACTTTAATTTGTAGTCATTTGTACATATTGGCTCGAACGGCCAATTGACCATTTTCATATGAGAAGTTTTCCCACTGACCAACACTTGTTTATGGTCGTTAAAACAGCAGACAAGCTGACGCATATCTGCGTATCGTATATGCAAAAACCAAACAAAAATCTTAGAGGGGAAGATTTCCTGTACTTATTTTATCATCTAACAAATTTCAATATTGCGCCATCGTTTTCTTTCTTCGCATTTGTTTAGTTGAAGTTGTAGTTTTTCATTGCAAGAAGAAGAACTTTGTTATGCGCGATTTTCGTGTATTTTTTATGGGATTTTGTTCTTCTTCATGTAAGCCATGTTAGAGTAGAGTACACGTAACTTTTACGGTTTGGTGGATAAAGCGAAAAGTTTTATTCACATACTCGTATGGAAGATGCATTCGAAAAAAACTCGGAAAAGTTTGTCATATTTTCTTTAGCTTCTCATACAAAATGCACAAACGTGAAATGCAATATAAGTAACGCACTGAAAAAAGGTAAATGTTTATTTTCATAAGTACTTTAGTGATGGGTTTTACTTTTGAAGTTTAAGAAACATGATTTGGAATTAACTTTCGCAAGTCAATATTTGAGTTGAGGTACAAAACTGGTTTGACAAGGACATGAAAATGGAGAACATTGAGAGAATAAATATTTATTTACAAAGAACATTTTGCAAAAAAAATAAAAAGAATTTAATAAAAACGATTAAGAAAATATTCGTAGAGTATAGCAAAAATTTCAAAGAAATATAATAGGCATGTTTTCGTTACACCATAAGTACCTAATTCGTATGGGGAGCTAAGCACTTTTAAGCACTATTAGTTCCCGATGAAGTTTGGTGCTTGTGTTCCTGTCTTAATCGAGTGTGATGTTGCCAGATTGGGCCAGAAATATAATAGGCATGTTTTCGTTACACCATAAGTACTTAATTTGTATGGGGAGCTAAGCACTTTTAAGCACTATTAGTTCCCGATGAAGTTTGGTGCTTGTGTTCCTGTCTTAATCGAGTGTGATGTTGCCAGATTGGGCACCCTATATTTAGCAATATGGCATCCCATTTTTGGAGAGATTGTTATCAATTACTGTGAATTAACGGGAAGAAGAAGAACAAAAATGGGAAATTATTTTAATATTGGCAGAAAGAGTGTAAACAATTGAACATAGAATAGTAAATATATGTTTTATAAATATTTTTCACGATTTTTTTGTCTGTTTCGCACTGTTGTTTCTTTGCAACTGATGACACCTTTGTTACCAGATAGTGGAAATCCACCACTTACTGCTTATGCGTCAGTTAGTGGAAGTCGGATGTTTTCGTTGCAAAGTGCTAAACTAAAATTGCTAGCTTGTAACGAAAACATGCCTAATATCGAATTTGGGTTTTTGTGTGGAAGATGCCAGAAAGCTTCCAATGTCAGTATATAGTCATTGGAAGCTTCATCTACAATACTGAATCTGAAGACACTGAGATGACTGTTGCAAAAGCTACAGAAGAAGGCATAAAATAAAATATGTTTGAGAAATAAATATTAATAAACAACTAAAAAATTGCAGTCAAGTAAACCTAACGTTATCTAACCTAACATAACGTAACATAACGTAACATAACGTAACATAACGTAACATAACGTAACATAACGTAACATAACGTAACATAACGTAACATAACGTAACATAACGTAACATAACGTAACATAACGTAACATAACGTAACATAACGTATCATAACGTAACATAACGTAACCTAACGTAACATAACGTAACATAACGTAACATAACGTAACATAACGTAACATAACGCAACATAACGTAACGTAACAAAACCTAACCTGACGTAACGTAACATAATCTAACGAGGCAAAATAGGTGAAGCTTAAATTATAGCAAAACTGTGCGTAAATTCGTTTTTACAGAAATTTTAGCTCTGCAAAGGTGTTCTGTTAATTTTCAGTACAAAATCAGATCTTTGTGAGGGTAGTGCCAAAACAGTTTGGCAGAATAGCCCACCTTTCGCGAGGTGATAACGAAATATTACTCTATGTCGTATTACAGAAGATTCGGCTACACATTATAGAAGTTCTAAGGTAAAAAATGTTACCAATATTTGAAGTAAATCTGTTGCTCATTTCGAGTGTTATCGTTTTCTCCAGCCAGACGGACAAATTACTTAAATGTCCTAAATCTATTTTTAATTTCACTTCTTCAATGTGTTATACTGTTTTTCGTAGTAAGAGATATATACCCTCCTCCACCGAAAAAATTTTAAGTAATTGCAGTTTGGGAAAAAAATCAATAACAAAGTCATCATTGGCATTATTTTGAAAGGTGTTAAAATTCACAGTTTTACGGTGTTGCTGTTAATGCAAAAAACTGCAATTAGTTAATCGATTATATTTCTTTTTGCAGTATATGGGTTTTATGGACATACATAAGTGAATGTTGATTTATATATCTCTCATTTTGGTGTAAGAACGTTACAATTAAAAACTTGAAATTTTCTAGGTAGTCACACATAGTCCAGCTCTTCAAACTATGCCCGGAAATGACAGGTTCCTGGCGAAGACAGATTTTATGTCTAATGATTTTCATTACATTCACATGACTGATACTTGTAATATGGAACACTTAAATCTTCTTTATACGAAATTTCCAGATTTTGAGTTATGACACTCTTTCCCGAAATCAATGATATGCATATACGAGTAAATGTAAATCCCTCATCATTATGTTTGGATAACTGACTGACTTGCAGTTTTTTTTTCATGTATCAAGATTTTATTTCATTACATTTTCCTATTGCAATTTTTATTGCATTATTCAACCACATTGAGTAATTGCATACTTTCAGATTATGTCCATGCAAGGCTTATTTTAAAACGGTTATATTCGAATATTTGCCAATGCTACTGCTGCTGCTGCTCATTTGATCATTTATAAATTGCAATAATCCCAGAGATTTAACTCGTTAGTTGTTCTTTGTGTAAAATATTTCGTAATAAAATAAATCATTCATGTGTAAGATTTGCTTTTATGTCATCGGATTACTGGCACTTGGCTAAAAACGGCATAATTCTTGTTTCTCGTTTTTAATTGCTTCATTTAAATTATAAAAAAACAACAGCAACAACAACAAATATCGAACTTTATTTTTTGATATTTCCATCTCAATGCCTAAAGGAGCAAAAAAAAAAACACTCATCACACTTTATTCCAAATAAAGCGTTGGTCTATAGCTGATAGGAAAAGAAAAAAATTGTGTACTTTTTTATGCAAAAATCATTTTTTTGTTTTGCTAAAATCCTTCGTTTGAGTTGTCTGTGCTAAGTTGACATAATCCAGTAAAAATGCCTCATTCGCGCGCAAATGCCTATTGGCAACATGGGATTATGTCCACCACATGGCGGCGGCGGATGCATTTTTTCTCCCCTTGTAGTGCAATTTTTTTGGAGGCCATTTAAATGGCAAAAAAATTCAAGTGACCTATATTCATCGGCAAATAGGAAAAAGAGTGAATTATTAGTTAATTGAAGGCATTAAAAGGGAATTGATGTATATTTTGGAAAATTTCCCAGTGAATACTTTTTTTTGAATTTAATGATTAACAATTTAATTGACACAAATAATCAATCAGTTACACTATGTAACAAAAAAAATGTTGTTGATCAAGGGATACAATACCTTAAAATCAAAACCAAACTTTTTTAGTGGTAATTTTTTTTAATTTATTTTTCAAATTCCAATTTTGATGGAAGATACCTGTAGTATTTTGACTATATTTTTTGAAGTATATGTCTGATATAACCCACCAAAGTTACTAAACTTTATTTTTATGATTTTTTTTATTAAATTTTTCGAAGTGACATTTTTGGTCTTGCCGTGAGTTGAACCTGGGTCTCCTCCTCTGCAACAGCATAACATCGCATGTTAAAGCGTCCGGCCTCGAACGGGTTTGAATTACCACTGTGTTTATTAATTTTATGCATGCGTAGCACCTGGATTCAACAAGTCCAGTTGTACACCTTTTCCATGTATTCACAGTATTAGGGTATTATTGTAATAACTTTTGCACACTGTGTTCAGCGAAAAATTTGCACCACCTACATCTGTTTTATCAAAATATTGACAATACGCTATTTTGAATTCCTCAGTAAACAAGTTTTTAGATTCCGAATGCCTATTGTTGGGTTTAAAAATTAAATTTAATTTTCCAAAAAATTAGAACTTTTCAATGTTGGTGGAATTTCTGTAGAAAAAATAAAAAAGTTGTAAGCTAGTGCTATAAATGTTTTTGATATTATTGCAAAATTGTATAGATTCAATTTCAGCTGAATTTTTTGCGGTTAAATGTCTTAAAAAACTTGAAAAAAATACTCCCCACCAAAAAAAATTCCTTAAATCTTAAATGTATTTCAGAGTGAAGCTTAACTCCACCCACATTGACTTTCATATTATTTTCACAGTTTTTGTTTTTATTTCTTATGTTTACATTCGGGGCAAATACCAAGGACAATGTCGTTTCTCTTTCACTTCAAGGTAAATATTTTTATTTTTGCATAAAACAAAAGTCGACACAATACAACTCCCGCGTGAATATTCCCAAGGATATGTCGTAGTCAGTACTTATATTTAATATTAAGATTTTGTCTCCTGTTCTTTTGTATTCTGCTGCTTTTGGCTGAAATGTGCTGGATTTGATTGTCTCATGTCATACCTGTAAAAAATGTACATTCCTTAATATTCAGTAAAGCAGTCAAGGACTCTTTAAACTACAACAATGAATAGAATAGTTGGGAGCAAAGGAAAAATTGGGAAAAATTAAAATTAGTCGAGAACTTGAAGATTTTTTCAGCAAATTCCTATATAACAGCAAATTGTCGAAATTTTTTCAAATTATCGCAATTTTTATGTTTCGAACTATTTGAATGATGTCACAATTCTAAGAATGTTTTGAACTGAAACTAAAACTTTGAAATATTTTTCACAGTCTTATTCATTGGAACGAACGAACGAGCAAACGAACATCTGTTGAGTGCGCTCTAGAATTCATTCGACGTCGTCATCGTCGTCAGTTCTGTCGGTGTTGAGTCTGTTAAATCGTCTGTAAAATTTCCACTTGAAGCTGTTTGTAATTTTTGAGTTCAATAAATCTTGTTTTACTAGGCACAACAACACAAAGTAGGCTATACATCACTTCGACAGCATCAAACGTCATCAGAGTACATAATAATATAGGCCTTTAGCCTTGAGGCATTTGCTAAGCTCTCGTATCAACAATGTTGGCACATTCTGTTATTAATACATTGAGCAAATAATATGCAACTACAGGGTGACCAAAAACTAATAGGAAAAATATTTTTGGACTAATTACGTAGACTCTAACAAATTGCTCAAGATATATCAAACACAAAATAACAGCAGTCTCGCTAACAAATTGTGAAAGATATATCAATTTAAAATATTGACTTATATGGCCGGGGCCACGCCCAGTGACCATATCCCGCCCATTTTTGGATCAATCACGTTGACAACCACCAGAACCATATACACAAAATTACAGCACTATCGCTAACAAATTGTGCAAGATATTCCAATTTCAAAACTTGATTCACTCGGTCGGTGCCACGCCCATTAGTCTGATCCCGCCCATTTTTGGACCAATCACGTAGACTGCCTCCGGATACATATACGCAAATTTAAAAGAATAAAAGTCCTCAAATATTTATTTGACAAAAATTTAAGTGAAAATAGAGAGATTGCTCGAAGATAGGTTTGTTAGGTTAGGTTGAATGAGAGGAGACGTTCTAAAGTATCAAGTCCATAGACATACACTTAAGCTAGTAGCTCGGCCTGTTCTATGCTCCACCTTAACCCTCACGAGCTATGGAAAATGGGTACTATATACGAATTTCATCTCTCCATGCCAAACATATCCTCTGAGTTGAGTCATATCTTATAATGTATCTGGGCATTGGCATAGAAAATGACCACCCTGTATGCAATCAGTGCTATGTTCGAATGGAATTATATATGAAATCTCATTTTATTCCAATTGTGCACATGTAAGCACACATTTTGAATTTCAAAGTTTAACATAGATTTTGATTTTCCATATTTAATATGTATTAACAACGATATACATGCTCATTTGTATGCGTGGCATTACTTTAATGTAAAATAATTCAAGGCTATTGAAGAGGTAATATTCAAGTAATGTTGAATTTGTTAAATGTAGTATGTTTTGAAAGGAATTGGATATCAATGTTTTTGAATTGCAAATAAAAGTTGTTTTACGAAACCAACAATTCTGTGGCAAAGGGAAAAAAATATTAAATTATGGAGAGTATTCGCAACGGCAAGAAATCGAATGTAATCACTTTTAAAAAGCAAAAATAATTGAGACAGGGTATTAATATTTCTGCGTCAAAATGAAAACAAGTCCATTGGGTCGGACAAGGAAGTTTTTCGAAAAAAAGTCGATATTTGTGGCTGATTTCATAGTATTTCAAAAATAAGTGCATACATTTTAAGTTGAGTTTTGTTATTGGTACTAAAGCTGAATGCTGATTCATAGGAAATCCCAATAAAGTATTATGACAATAGGACATAGGCTTTTATCTTTATTATTTTTATTTAATTAATTACGCGATCTTCGTACCGCCGTGGATAGTGCGTTAGACTTGGATTCCGAAGGCGCAATGGGAAAATTTAACATCAATAACACTATGCAACATAATTTTTGTCGAAGCACTGAACATAACATTTTCTGGTGTAATATAGAGTCCTAAATTCGAAAAAAAATATTAAAAAAAAATGTGTATAGTAATTTTTTTAAAAAAAAAATTTTTCTTTAAAGTTCCAATTTGCGTGGGAGGTGCCTTTAATATTTTAACCACATTTGAAGTATGTATATGTTCCATAATGCCGGAATACACGTTAAATTAAAAAAAAATATGAGGACTCCTAATGACACTTTCTTGTGGATATAGAAGTTTAGTAACTGTCGTTAAACAATTAGAAAAAATTTGATTTAAAAAAAAAACGTTTTTTGCTGGCACGAAAAAACCATAAAAATAGAAAAAAAAATTAATTGTATTTTGGAAGCAAGCATCCTAGCGGTGAAAACAAAGCCTATTTAAAGAAAATCTATGGATAAATGTGGAAATTATAGCACTTTTGGTATAAATACGATAATTTCAACAAAATTCGTTTTTTTTTATACGTCCCATCTATAATGAACAAGGGTATATATCAGATGCTGAAAACCAAAAGTGTAACAGATCGATGGACTGACCCCAAAAATATTTGTCGGAAATCCGTTTTGGTTCATTTTAAGTCATTTTAGCAATGTCCGTCAGCCTGTCCGCCCGTCTGTCTGGTTGGTGCGCACGATAACTTTCGGCAAGATTAGCCGATTTACTTAAAATTTAGTATGTGTCAATATTTTTTTTCTATCTCAAGCTAAGGTCAAATGTGGACAATGTTGGTCAACTCCTACGAGTACCTCCCCCGCGAAAGGTGAACATTTAGTGAAATATTGATTATCCCATAACGTATATACTACTACCCAGAATCTTTCACAACTCCACACATAGTATAAGGTTTTCCAATAAAAGTGATATGATTTCTTTGAAAAAAAAACACACTTATTGTTAGGAAATTCAAAAGTTTTTTATTTAATGTGAAGTACAATCGATACAATTAAGTTCGATTAATATGCTCTTAACGAGAGCTAAAATATTGCTCATGGGTGTCAAGGTCGTAGGTCGACTGGAAAGTGTTTTTTTTTTGGATTTAAAATAAAAATGGACTTAGCATCATTTTTAAATGTGAACGAAAAGTTTATTTTTGCTCTAGCTCCTTAACGGTACGTCGGATCGGGAATCGGTCAATGGCAAAAAGATAGTTCTTAACGAGGTAAGTCCATTAAAAAAAGGAATTGGCGCACGAAAAGTTGCAATTGGAGAGCGATTAGTTTGATAATAAAACTGAATAATTTGTAAACGTTGTTCTTGCGTATATCTCCCCATGATGAAATTGTAAACACTACTGAAAAAAAACAAATGACAGATCATGACATATTACAAATGGCCGAAACGTCACTTTATAAACCTACCATCCCTATTGGAAACCCGTTATTAGGTTTTCTAATAGGGAAAACCTAATAACGTGGGCGAAGTTGGCGCCACTTTTGGTACCTCCCATACAAATGGAACATTTTGCTTATAACTGTGATTCCAGTCCATACAAATACTTAAAATTTTGTACAGTGTAATGTTTTTATAGTAACCATAGTATATTAAAAAAATGGCGTTTTGGCAACAAACGTTTTGGTACCTCCCAAAAAAAAATTGGCAAAATAAAAAATATATTTTTTTGTATTTCCCTATTTTTACAAAATGGGTCCTATTTTATACTTTTGTCCATAGATTTGAAATATTAATCAAATAGGCACTGTTCTGTTCTTTAGGATATTAGCTTTCAAAAAATGGAACAAACGCATTTTTTGCGAATTTTTTTCTATTTTTTTAGGTTTTTTTCGTGCCAGCAAAAAACGATGTTTTTGAAAAAATCGATTTTTGTTAAATTGTTTAACGACATTTATTATACTTCAGATTCTACATAAAATTTATGTTTTCAGAACTTTTAGCTCTCATTTCCTTTCCTTTAATTTAAATGGTATCTCGGCTATATCGAGCTTACACTTCAAAAAATATGGTTCAAATACTAAAAAACTATTAAAAAAAAACATAACCATAAACAAAATTTAGTTTTGGTTTCATAAAATAGTATGTCACAATCTGTACAAAAAAATGTTTTTAGGTTTAATGTAAGAAGCTGTTAACTTTTGTTGCAAAATGGTACCTTTGTGTGGGAGGTACCAAAAGGGGTGTTACAATAACGGCCATTTTTCACTGGACTGTAGGTACTTTAAAAGCATTACAGTGGACACAATTTCAAGTAACTTATGCACCGATATAAATGTTATAAGCTGTTTACTTTTGGTGCAAAATGGTCCATTTGTGTGGGAGGTAACAAAAGGGTTGTTGTGTGTACGCTCCAGTCAGCAGACGGACGGACTCATTCGATTTAAAATGACCCAAAACGAGTTTCCGCTAAACATACGCAGGGTCTTAGGTCACAACCACTTTTGGTCCGCAGTAAATGATATATACCCTCGTATCACCGAAATGATTATCGCTTCAGCATCTCCAAACTGCTACAAGAACAACATAAAATTTTAAAATTAAATGGAAAAAATTAGAAATGTGCATCATTTTCAAAGGAGTTTCCGCCAAATATACTTTACGATGTGTTATACTTTTGACCCGCAGCAAATAATATATATATATCCTCGTTTACAATATTGAGAGTATAAAAACAGGATTGTGTTGGAATTATCTTACTTCTACCAAAAGGGTTATAATTTCTACATTTATCTATAAATTTTTTATACCCTACACCACACTATTGTGCAGGTTATTATAAGTTTGTTTGATCGCGGATATATGTAAAACCTAGATATACCACAGCTAGTCCCACCTTAAAGTATACCGATCGACTCAGAATAACTAGCTGAATCGATTTAACCATGTCTGTCCGTCAGGTCGATCCTGCTGGCATTTTGTGGTTAGGAGTCTTTCGTACCTGGAAAGAACCCATGTCTGTCCGTCCATCTGTCCATCTGTCCATCTTATGTTGTTCGTTGAGTATAGGTGCAATTTCAGTCCGATCCTGCAGACATTTTGCAGTTAGGAGTCTTTCGTACCTGGAAAGAACCCTACTGAATTTGAAGAAAACGGTTCAGATTTAGCTATAACCCCCATATACATTTCGCCAGATTTAGCACTATAGAAGCTGTATTTTATATCCAATTGTTTTGAAATTAAGCATGGTATAGTTTATTTATCTATGGACCAATAATGACGAATTTAAAGAGATTTGGTTCAGATTTATATGTAGCTCCCATATAAATATATGTTTCGTCCGATTTGACCCTTTAGCCCTATATGTAGAAGCTGTAGTTTACATCCAATCCTTTTTAAATTAGCAATTTAAGCCGAATTTTGAGAGAATCGGTTCAGATTTTGTTATGGCTTCCATATATATGTTTCGTCCGATTTGGCAACAGATGCAGAGACGTACCACCCGACTTTAGCCTTTCCAGACTTGTTTGAAGATGACATTGTTTTCTTCGATAGTATGCTGACTCTTGGAAAATGGAATAGAAGATTAGTTTTGCGATTTTCATGGTCTTCTTTGTGCCAACAAGAAAATATTTTTGGAAAACAAGCCAAAGTTTTTCTATTTTTTTAACGATTGTTGCTAAACCGCTTTTTCTATGTGAAAGATATATCTCCAAATTGTGTAGCCCTCATAATCGACTTTAATTCAACGCGTATCAGGCTTCAAGTCAAAATACTAAACGCAACTTCTAGGAAAATTTTAATGTAAAAAAAACATATTTTTGATTTTATGGAATTAAATCCCTCAATCTATAGAAAAAAGTTTTTAGGCCTTGAACAACAAAAAAATGTTTTGCCTAGTGTAATTCTCGCAAGTAGTCACCGAATAACTTCAGAAGTTGCATATGACAGTATTTTCTCTATTTTTTTCTTTATGTTCGAAAATGTATCATAGTGGTTCACAAATTCTGGTTCCTTCCTAACAAAGGATTAAAATTTGGTCACTTTCTCACTTACACATTAATATTTTAAATTCAGGCTTTAACAAAAATGTAAAAACTTAAAGCCACTTTAGCACTTCCGAACACTAGGAAGAGTGTGTATTTTAATGTATTTTGTTTGAAATCAAAATCCGTTAATTATCTTCATCAATTACGCAACTACGTTACTGGTGAGGTCTTAACAAAAGCTTTTTACAAAAAGAAAAAACAAGTACACACACTTAACAATATTTTGCTTCTACAAATATAATTTGTTTTTATGGTTTTCCATTTTCTCCAAAATATGTTTACATCAGGCGAATCATTAAAAATTTAATACGAAACAACATTCAACATTAACTAGACACACATACATACGTAGCTGGATGGAGTGAGATCTGCTACTAATTACGCAAAATTGAAAATGTTCAAGACGTTTTTAAGCCCCCTCCCCGTGACCTAACCCAAACAAAACACCAGCAATGTATCGGGCTTTTAAAATACAATTTAACATTTTTAAATAAAAAAAAATACAACGCAAAAAAAACTGAAAATACTACAAAAATCCCATAAATAATGAATGGTCAGCCAACGCTTTAGAGTTGCTCTGTCTGTAGTGATGCTGGTGGTGGTGGTGATGGCCAATGCCTTGGTGGTGCGTCAAAGTTTTCGCCTATTCTAACCTAACGACACGCAGTCTGAAATGGTGTCGAAAAATATTTTCGCGGTTGTAAATAAAACTTGAAAAGTCGATTTTTTCTCTCTTCATCTGGCTTGGTTTTTTTTTCCTGCGGTCCAATGTATCTATTACAGCGCAGACAGGCAAAGGAGGTGGGGGAAGGCCTTTTGGAGGGCCACCTTGAGGCCTTTTCTAATGCGAGAAAAATAATCTTACAAAACTATTCAATCAAAAAATGGTTGACATCTCGACTATCTTTAATTAAAATATTAGTTGATTTTATTAAATGACATTCATGTTTTAATTGATTTAAAATTTGGAATTTATGATTAATTTATGAACTTCAATTAATTTTTTAATTGATTGAACCAAAGTGTTTAAATCGTAATTAATACTTTAATTAAAAATAGGGAATACTATTTTAATTGAACTAATATTATATTTGATAACACACAAAGTGACACAATTAATTGTAAATACAAATAAAAATTTTAATTTTGTTAATATTATAGTTGTTTTTTTCAAATCACAATTAAACAATATATTGATTTAATAAATTTTTTAATAATCTTCAATAAAAAATATTTAATTTTTTTTTTAAATTATAGTTCTTTTTTCAAATCACAATTTATTGATTTAATAAATTTCTTAATAATCTTCAATTATTTTTTTTTTAATTTTTTTTTAATTATAGTTGTTTTTCAGATAACAATTAAACAATTTATTGATTAAATAAAATTTTTAATAATCTTCAATTAAAACCAGTAAGGAAAGGCAGAAAGTCGGGCGGGCCGACTATATAATACCCTACACCTCCCTAACAATGCGATAAGGGTTATTGCGATAATAATTTGGAATAATTGGTAAATGGGTAAGAACATATATATGCGGATATATCTAATTCTGAACCGATAATCGCTAAATTAAGCAATATTCGTTCCTAAATTGAGAAACATCTTTCTGGAGAATTTTGTAATGATCGGAAGTAAAGTACAACTTCTATAGCGCTTTGTAGCCAAATCAGGAGGAACATATATATGGAGCTTATATATAAATCTGAATCGATTTTCCCTGAATACTCATTCATGTAAAATAGAAACCTCTTTCTGTCGAATTCGTACTGATCGGATATAAAATACAGTCTCTACAGCGCTTGAATGTCAAATCGGTGCTAACATATATATGGGGGATATATCTAAATCTGAACCGATTTTCTCCAAATTTGGCAGTATTCCTTCGTGTAATAAGAAACCTCTTTCTGCCGAATTTCGCTGTGATCGGATATAAAATACAGTTTCTACAGCTATTGAATTTCAAATCGGGGGTAACATATATATGGGGCCTATATCTAAATCTGAACCGATTTTCTCCGAATTTGGCAGTATTCCTTCATGTAATAAGAAACCTCTTTCTGCCGAATTTCGTACTGATTGGATATAAAATACAGTTTCTACAGCGCTTACATGTCAAATCGGGTGCAACATATATATGGGGGCTATATATAAATCTGAACCGATGTCCCCCAAATTTTGTATTGTATCTAAGTGTATCACGAGACTACTCTCTGTCAATTTTTGTACAAATCGGTTACAAAATGTTGCTTATACAGTGCATATATGCCAAATCGGAGGTACATATATATGGGAGCTATATGTAAATCTGAACCGATTTTAACCAAATTCAATAGGGATCGTCCTTGGGCCTAAAAAAAGATATGTGCAAAGTTTCGTTGAGATCGGACCATAATTGCGACCTGTACTTTGATTACAAGAATACGTCTACAGACAGACGGACAGACAGACAGACAGACGGACAGACAGACGGACATAGCTAAATCGACTCAGAAAGTGATTACAAGTGGATCGGTATAATAAACAATGGGTCTATCTATTCTCCTTTTGGGTGTTACAAACAAATGCACAAAGTCATAATACCCTGTACCACAGTGTGGTGTAGGGTATAAAAATTAATTGAAAACTGAAGATAATCAATAAAAAATTTATTAATTATCTTCAAAGGATCAATTTTAACTTGTTAGTCAAATCAATCAATTGATTTTTTTTTTGCAATACTCCTCTCTCCACAAAGGCCTCTCCTTTAAAAGGCCTTCATCCCCCCCCACAACCACTTGAATCGAATAGTTGAGGATTTACTTGGCGTTCTTTTCTTTCCTGATTTGGGTATTTTATTCATTTTTTTTCACTGCTTTCGATTTGTTCGGTTTTAACTCAATATGGGAAGCATGGAAGCCGGAGAGTCAGTCAGTCCTGAGGAGGAGTTGGTTGTGTGTTCCTAGTGTTTTATTGCCACCCATGATGCTCTCTGTTGGCCGTGTCGCTGGAAGAAGAGCAAAATTGAAAGAAACCCAACATGATTTGCATGATTTAGCGTTCAGCTATGAAAGATGATGACTCGGAATGGATGGATGGCTGAATGGTTCGGCAGATGGCAGAAGAAATTGAGTTCATGTGTGGTCTCGAAATGTCGATTTCTTTAACAAGTGATATTTCATTCGACATGACACTTAAATGTAAACAGTGTGTGCTTTTTTTCTTCTGTCGTTCTTCCAGGCCACGTCTCTTAAACAGCGCCGCCGCCTGTAAATGGTCTGGCAAAATTGTTGGCAAACGGTAACGTGTGACGAAACCTAATATACTCGAGTTAAGCCAAGTCAATTGCCAGCTGCCAATTGTCGATTGTAGTATTGGTGGCTTACCAAAGGGTATGTAGAGTTTATTCTTTCGTTTTTTTGGCAATCTAATTGCTCTGTCGTGCTTACTGCAATAATTCAAGGTTTTTTTTTGGAAAAAATAGCGTTTCTTCTAAACTCAAATTGGTTCCGGAGGAGGTCGCGTGATATTGAAATGCATTGGCATGAATTTTAATTTTTGGTAACCAAGTTTGAATCGGTCATTTAAAAAAATGAAGCGCCATTTTGGTTGTATTTATATCCGGAACACGCGCGGTTCCGGATTTAGTTTTTTTCTTTAATTAAAATTAAAGTTTAAATTTAGCTTATAAAAAAATATTTATCAAATATACATATGCGAATTACACAAATTGGTCTCTCCACTTAAGAAAATTGGAGTTCAAATAATGAAAGTTTATGCTTTATTTATCATTTTCAACACTTCCAAATATAGTATTAACAACAATTCGATTTCAAAACTTTCCTATAAACTCCCACTTTGAATTTTTTTCTTTATGGTTTTGGTTCCTATTTTTTCTAAAGTATTAAACTTAAAATTTTTATTACAAAAAATATTTTACGAATTTTGCCCATTAAAAATGTATATTGTCACTTCAGCGGTTTGGACGATATCTTACAAGATAGTGCAAAAATCATATTTTTTGAGGACATGTTTATCATTTTTAAATAAAAACCCAACAAAAACATAGAAATATGCTCAATAATGAATTTTTTATTATTTTATCATAAAGTCTGATCGGTCAGGAATAAAATGAGATAAAATGAAAGGATGAACAAATGGTATTAAAAGAAGTTTAAGAATGCGTATGTTTGGGATCCTTAAAACTTTCCTAACCTAATTCGGTCAAATGTTTCTCGAGTTTTGGTATAATAGGTGTCTCAACCTCACTATTTTTGCTATTTTTGCAAATCGCGATTTATCGCGAGAACTAGAGCTAATTGAAAGAAACTACTTTTTAGACCAAGAACTGTATTATCTCACATATCCAAATCAGCTGCAAAACCCTATGCCGCAGCAAAAAAAAGATTTTTTGTTGAGCTGTGTAATGATTTCGAGTTGAATACAATTCAGTATTTTTGATGCGCCAATTGTAATGAAAATTGCTTTGGATTTCTATTTTAAATTTGTTTAGAATTTTTATTATAAAATTACCCAAAAAAAATAATTCGACTTTCCCATATTTGCCCTATCTTTGACTATATTTTAAGTTATTATTGATTAAAAATATTGAGGACTTTCTTTAAAAGTCCTCAATATTTTTAATATTTTATACGAATACCAAATAACGATTATGTATATTAGATTTTTTCACAAAAAATGATTTTATGTTAAAAGTAAAAAAAACGAACTAATTTTTTCGATAAAAAATGTATTTAAGTTTTGCTTGTTAAATAAATTGATATCAATTTGGCTACAATTTTTTTTTGAAAATTTGTTCCAAAAAAAATATGTTTAAATTTTTTTCGATAAAAATACGTATTTAAATTTTTTCGATAAAAAAAATATATTTAAATTTTTTCGATACAAAAATCGATTTAAATTTTTTTCAAAAAGATATCGATTTATATTTTTTTCACAAAAATCAATATAATTCTCTTGATAAAAAATTGACTTCACTTTTTTATATCTCATCAAAAAAAGTAAAAAAATTTAAATCGATTTTTTTATCGAAAAAAAATTTAATATATTTTTTTATCGAAAAAAATTTAAATATATTTTTTTATCGAAAAAAATCGATGTTTATCGATTTATATGTTTTTAACAAAAATCAATATAATTTTTTTGATAAAAAATTGACCACTTTTTTTGATGGGAGATTGACTTTAATATAATAAAAATTATTTTAGATTTTTTCACAAAACATGATGTTCCGTTAATTGTCAAAACGAATATAATTTGTTTCGATAAAGAATCGATTAAATTTCCGTATTGAAAAAATTGATTTCAATTTGTGTATATTTTATAAGTTTTTTCGTCAAAAAATCCTTTAAGTTTTTATCGATAAAAAACCAATTTAAATGTTTTTCCATAAAAAATCTATGTATTTAAATATTTGTCGCAAAATCAATAAAATTCTTTTGAAAAAAATCGACTTCCTTTTTCGATGAGAAAATGTCTTTAGTATTACTTCGTTAATAAACAGTCTTGTTTTTTCCTATTGTTTTTACAATTAATTTTCCATAAAGAAAATCGATATTAATTTTATTCGATTAGAAAATCGCGCTAAAGAATTGATTGGGCTAAAGAAATGATTCCAATTTTTTCCATAAAAATAGATTTGATTTTTTTTTTCAATAAAAAATGTCTTTTTTCCTTTAATAAAAAAATTGATTTAATTTTTTTAAGAAAAATGGATTTATTTATTTGAGAAAAATAATGCGTTAAATTTTTTTTGTCAAAAAATAGATTTAATTTTTTTTTTCATAATAAAATCGATTTAAATTTTTTTTGATAAAAAATCGATTTCTTTTTTTTTTGATAAAAAATTGATTTCTTTTTTTTTTGTAAAAAAATCGGTTTACATTTTTATTAATAAAAAATAGATTTCTTCTTTTGAAAAAAAATAGATTTATTTTTTTTGTTCAAGAAACTCTATTTACATTTTTTTCAATACAATATCAATATAACTTTTTAAATACAAAATTGATTTCACCTTTTTTATGTGAGATTGATTTTAATATTACTTCGTTAAAAATCGATTTAAATTGTTTCGAATTAAATTTGTCTAAAAAATAAATCTATTTTATTTTTTCGATACAAAAAAATTGATTGATAATACTAATATTCTTTGTTACAAAAATATTGATTTTTCATATTGAGTTCAAAATTATTTTTTTTTTTCGATAAAAAATTGATTTAAATTTTATTCAATTAGAAAATCGATTTAATTTTTTGAGCTTAATAACGGATTCCAATTTGTTTCCATAAAAATCGATTTGATTTATTTTTAAGTAATAATTGATTTATTTTTTTCAATAAAAACTAATTTTTATTGAAAAAAAAAAGAAATTTAATATTTTTTTAAAAAAATTGTGCTTTTTTCGACAAAAAATAGATTTTTTTTCTAATTTATCTTCCATTTATCTTTTTTATAATAAATCAATTTAAACTTTTTTCAATAAAAATCGATTTAATATCTTTCAATACAAGATCAGTATAATTTTAGGATATAAAAAATGGTTTTGATTTATTTTAGGTTTGATGAGAGATTGATTTTATAATTATTAGAATTATATTAGATTTTTTTCACAAAACATGATTTTCGTTAATTCTAAAAAAAAAGTATTTCAATTTGTTTCCATAAAAACCGATTTGATTTCTTTTTTTTAATAAAAATTTGATTCTTTTTGGACAAAAAACGATTCTGTATTTTTTTTAATCGCGTTATTCATATTTTAATTTTTTCAATACAAAATTAATATAATTTTTTTTTTGATTAAAAATTGCTTAACTTTTTTATGAGAGATTTTAATTTTAATATTACTTCGATAAAAAATCAATTTTGATTTTTCCTATAGCTTTCATTTTTTTTAAATTATCGATTTGTTTTTTTTTTATAAAAAATCGATTTAATTTTTTATAAAATATCGGTTTACTTTTTCTACACAAAATTGGTTTAATTTTTTTTATAAAAAATCGATTTAATTTTTTTCAATACAAAATAAATACATAAAATTTTTTGGTGCAAAATGTACTTCACTTTTTTTGACGACGAGACTGATTTTAATACCTATTTCGAGTATTTCGTTAAAAATGATTTTGATTTTTCCTGTTGCATTAATTTTGTTATCGACTTACATTTTTTCGGCAAAAAAAAACCTAATTAAATTTTTTCGGTGCCATAAATCGATTTCATTTATGTTTGATAAAAAATCGATTTCAAAAATTAATTAAAACCTTTCAACAACCTTCAAAATTTTTCCATTTATTATGAACTTGTTCGTTCATAATAAATGGATTTAAACTCCATAAGAATCGAATTAAATTTTTCAATAAAATAAAAGATTTAAATTCAATTCGGAAGTGTTTTCATTTTAAAAATCTATTTGACTTTTCCTTCACATTTCTCCTATACATTTATTTTGACTGGTTTCTATAAACACGATTTCTAAATTTGTCTATGTCAGTTTTATACATTGTTCTTTTCGCAAAAAATATTTGTTAGTTGCTTATTTTTGCAAGAAAAAATTTATATTGATTAAAAATAATCCTTGATTTCCACTATTTCTGGCACATGTCACCTATAATAAATACTTTAGTGAAAAAGAATCTATTATGATTTTTTACAACGAAAATTGATGTCGATTTATTTCATACCTATAGAGTGGATTTCGGTATTTATGTAACATTGTGATTTTGTTATAAATATTTCTTTTAGATATTTCCTGTAACGTTTTTGTTTTAGAAAATCGATTTCCAAGTTGTTCTTATAAAATACAGTACAGTTCGAATTTATTTAGCCTATCATTGTTGCATTCTTGTCGAATAATCATCTCGAGTACTTATCAAGTTTGAGTAGAGATTATTAAAATTTGATCGACAAATGCAAATTAAAAAATTTTTCAATTCATATGCATTTAGCCAAAGAATCGGTCATCCGTTTTGTTTCAATTCAACCGCAATTATTTATTGATATAACAGCAAAATAACAAATCGATTAATTGTTATTTGTCATTTTGACGATGTTGTTGTTCTCGTATAATGCTAACTAATAATAATATCTATCGATGTTGCGAATAGAAACAAAATTGCTAAATTATGTATTCAACAATTCGCAACAAAATTATGGCGAATATTGCACTTACCAGGCCTATCCAATTCATGGATTAGTTCATCCGGTTCTAAATATGAGGCTGCGGCAAATATTGATGGCGATGTCAGTGATGATTCCGATAGTGATTGGGATGGAGTTGTTAGTGTTGTTGTCGCTGCCGATGATGCTGATTTCATAACTAGATTTCCGATATTTAAATTGCGACCACCATTCGTTGAGAATATTAAGCAAATGCCAAATAGCCACCATAGATAGTAGGTTGTAAGCGTGTGCTGATGCGAGCGTTTGTGCCATATCCCGCTGGGCGCTAGACATTGTTGCTGTTGTTGTCGTCGATGGCTGGCATTTAGGTGTAGCTGTTGGTGCTGGTTATGGTGGGGCTGGTGTGTCGTCGAACTGTCATAAAGTTGGGTCTGGCAGTGGGACTTTTCCGTCTGCTGATGATGCGGTTCCTGCTCTTCCTGCTGCTGGTGTTGGTGGAGGTGGTGATGATGGCAATGGTGCTGATGATGGCGGTGGTGCTGATGTTGGTGGCATTGTAGTTTTTGTTGGGAGGCAGTTGTTTTTGTACATTCTGTTGTTGTTGTTGCGGTTGCTGTTGCTGCTGTCGCTGTTAGTTTATCTATTGTTGTGGCTGTTACTGCAGCCTCAGCCGCTGCTTCTGCTGCTGCCGCATAACAGGAACAGGAAATGATAACCGCAGGAATCATTTTTAATTTGATTGTTATTATTTGTTACTATTGTGTATATTAGTGTGCAAACATCCACATTCGTATACAGTTGTCGTTGTGTTATTTAGTGCTATACATAGATAGATATGTTGTTTTTGCTCTGCCCCACACACTCTCTCTCTCTCTCTAAGTAAATCCCCAAAATCCCCTTTGATTGGAATAGAAGGACGGGAAAGGATATGTGTGTTTATATAATCTATGCTGTATATCTATGCGTGGATTTCTGTTTCTTTCCTGTTAACTACGAATTTATGAAATGCTGAATGTTTCCATAAATTCTTTCATATAAGCTGTCATCGTTGCTGGAAATTTTGCAAAAAATTCTATTTTTTTTAATTTTTTCTTCAGTTCTTTTGCCTGGTTGGCTATTGTTGTTTGGTGTATTCCCTTGTTCCCTTTCCGGGTTGTTGTTTTTTTTTTTTAGTTAGACTCAACAATTCTCATATGTGAATTCACATATGAATGAATGTTAAAGTATGCTCGAGTATTGGTAGACCCCTTTTTTCTCTAGGTTAGTTTCCGTTTCCGTTGAGCTGAGTAGAGTGGCGTGTAGAGTTCGGGCTGGTGATACTGGTATTCG
Source organism: Eudasyphora cyanicolor (assembly GCA_963930755.1). Lineage (NCBI taxonomy): Eukaryota > Metazoa > Arthropoda > Insecta > Diptera > Muscidae > Eudasyphora > Eudasyphora cyanicolor. The sequence goes on from OZ005734.1 coordinate 260,336,155, forward strand.
TATCCCTTTTCAGCACATCTCTCTCTATACTCCAGAGTAACTTGGTTTATGTTTTTTTGCAGTTTTTTTTGGAATTTTTTCTCTCCAATTCAGACTGTGTTCTTCATGTCTTTTGAGGTTTTAAATTTAACATTTACTTGTATTTACAGTCAGATATACAGACAGTTGTTTGGATAGGTATATATAGCTTGGTTTGTGGCACAAAAATATACAGTATGCGATTCCATATAAAAATGAGGAAGAAAAAACGGAAAAATCATTTTAGCTTCAGTTCACACAGTTTCATTTGGCGGCACGTTTTTTCCTCGGACAGACAGAATGTTCTGACTTTTATCAGCAGTACATGTGTCTGGGATTCGGGGAAATTATTTGGAATGGCACAGCAAAGTAACAGACCAATGGCTGTTCTGAATTCACTGCATTCCTTCTGACTGGTGGCGGTGCTACGTCTGCTTATTTTGCGGGAATTGCAGAAAATTCAAAATTGTAAATTGTTTTGCTTTTGGCTATTTTAGTGCAATTTTTTATATTTATTATTTTGTTTCCCCAGCTATTTGTTTACTCTGTCTGTTAGTGTGTATATCTCATAACAGTAGTCACACCAACTAAACACATACCTATGATATGTATGTATGTATATGTGTGTGTTCGTAATTTATGTTTAGATTTCCGTTTCGTTGTTGATGTTGATATTATTTCGTGATTTTTTTTATTTCCTTCCCCTATCCATATCCCAGGCAATGATCATTCAATTTAGTAAAACAATTCCGAATTGTATCCTGTATTTGTCAATATTTGCTGTGGTTGTCTTTGATAGTGTGAGTGTGTGTGATACAGCAGCGGCAGCTAACAAAAAACCTATAACGATAATAAAAACAATACACACACAGAGAGTTAAATATTAATTTATTTTAAATTTGTTTTATTATTAAATGGTTATTTTATAGGGATGTCACAAAAACAATAAAAAAACAAAACAAAGTAGAACATAAAAATTTGGTTAAATTGTGCAAACTTTAAAATGTTATCAATTTAATGAATGCATTGCACAAACATCGATTTAAATTATGTTGTGCTTTTTTGTGTTTATATCAAAAATAAATAACAATATAACTTTTGTTAAAAGCATATATAAATATTGGTTTTAAATTTGAAACCATCAAACACTCGAGCATTTTTTTAAGCTACAAAAAATAAGTAATTAAAAACAAAATAAATCGTAGCTACACGGTTAAAAATCGCAAATTTTTAAAATATTTGCAGTAATACAATTTTTCTCATAAACTATTTTTATATACAAATATTTCAGGTTTTTGCTTTGAAAAATATTTAATAAAATTCTGAAATACTTTCTATTAATACACCCATAAAATTGCGAACGGAGTAGTTGTAGTTATCACTACCATCTTAATAACATTAAACATTAACATTAAAACACAGAAAGGGTGGTATAAAGTAAAAAATAATTATTGTCACGTTTTATCAATGTGCTATCCTAATGATAATGACCTGTCAGCTTTTTTATATTTTATAGCGCATAGATTAAAAATGGGGATATAAGTATATACCTTTATATTTTAATATGAAACAATTGGGTAAAAATAAAACAAGTGTGTCAACATTGTTTGAAAGGTCAAGATTTTTTTGAAATTTGTTATTAATCTGGTTGAGAATTTGAAAAAGATAAAACAGTTTGAACCGTTTTGCAAAATTTTGATTTTTTCGCGAGATATGAGCTATTACATTTTTCCGAGTGTGTTTAGAAAACTGAAATTTTCTCCGGAAATATTGAACGGATTCGACTGAAATTTTTGCAGGTCCATCCGAAACATTTCCTAAAATCTAAATATATCATAAACTTTAATTACCAACTGACCATATGAAAAATATTGCAAAATATTTTTTGCATATGCGAATAATTTCACTTTCTGGAGCAGTAATTTGATATATTTTATATTTAGAATGCGTCCTATATTGACGTCCACCAGAATCAGAAAAAACATTTTGGTAGATCGCGCTTTGTAAAAATTTACAGCAAATTTACGGACACTACCTTTTTGAAAATATTTTTGGTTCATTATTACAGGACCTCAACGACTTTACCAATTTTGTCCAAATTTACACAATAGCTGAATCCATTAGTTCTGAGTCCAAAAACGCATTAATTTTTTTTCGGCGGATCAAGTTCTCAGCATCGCGAGCTTCCAAACTGTGGATATATAATTTGCAATATCTCCGTCAATTCCTAATCAATCTGTACAAAATCAACGACAAAAGAGACGTGAGAAAAGTCACTTTTATATCTTGTTTCCTAATATATGTTTTCTTAACCCATTGAGAGCCAATTTTTTTACTTTTTGTGTTAAATGCAATGATTTTGGAAAATGCGTTATGGACTGGACTGTTTGTGCGTGGATGTAAAAATTCGCGATTCTTTAGTACATACAACACCGTAAGCTCTATTTAAAGGTATAAACCTTTAAAAACCACTACAAAATTTGCATATTGCCTCTAAAACTTTTGTCATACATTGAAACTAAAATTATGTTAAAAATTCTAAAGTCAATTCTGTATTATTTCATTACCAAATAATAACATTTTGTATGGGTTACAATAAAATAGTAATAGTTAATGTTCTTATGGGAAACATTGGTCATAGAATACATCGAAATAAAGCTTAACGTGTTGTTTGTATTAATAAAATCGCCAATTTATACTTCCACCGCACGAACAGTCCAGTCCATAACGCATTTTCCAAAATCATTGCATTTAACACAAAAAGTAAAAAAATGGGCTCTTAATGGGTTAAGAAAACATATATTAGGAAACAAGATATGAAAGTGACTTTTCTCACGTCTCTTTTGTCGTTGATTTTGTACATATTGATTAGGAATTGACGGAGATATTTCAAATTACATATCCACAGTTTGGAAGCTCCAGATGCTGAGAACTTGATCCGACGAAAAAAAATTAATGCGTTTTTGGACTAAGAACTAATGGATTCAGCTATTGTGTATAATTTGGACAAAATTGGTAAGGTCCTTGAGGTCCTGTAATAATGAACCAAAAATATTTTCAAAAAGGTAGTGTTCGTAAATTTGCTGTACATTTTTACAAAGCGCGATCTACCAAAATGTTTTTTCTGATTCTGGTGGACGTCAATATAGGACGCATTCTAAATATAAAATATATCAAATTACTGCTCCAGAAAGTGAAATTATTCGCATATGCAAAAAATATTTTGCAATATTTTTCATATGGACAGTTGGTAATTAAAGTTTATGATATATTTAGATTTTAGGAAATGTTTCGGACCGACCTGCAAAAATTTCAGTCGAATCCGTTCAATATTTCAGGAGAAAACTGCAGTTTTCTAAACACACTCGGAAAAATTTAATAGCTCATATCTCGCGAAAAAATCAAAATTTTGCAAAACGGTTCAAATTGTTTTTGACATACTTGTTTTATTTTTACCCAATTGTCTTAAACTTTCTTTCTTGGTTCAAAAAACATCTATATTTTATTAAAAAATGCTGCTTAACTAGTCTGTAGATTGAAAATTGGGATTTTCTTATATACGAGTATATTGGCAATATCTTAATCTGATCCGATTTTCTTAAAATTTGCCAAGTATCGCCCAGTAAATCTGTTATCTTACATCTCTAAAGCTGAAGCGATTTTTCTCAAATTAAAAAAAATATTATCAGCGTGAAGAAATATCTTGCATCAAATTTAATAAATATTTGATGCAAATAGTGGATTCTATACCGCATAAATGTCAAAATGGGGTGTACATATGTTTAGGGATATAAATAAATCTGAACCTATTTAGCGGAAACTTGGCAGAGGTCATGACTGTCTCACAAAACTGTCGCCCAGTGGGAGGATTTAAAAAAAAGTGAAATAATTGGACCGTTCATTAACCAGAAAAACGATTGCGCCAACACTTGACATGATTCTAAAAGTGGTATTAGAGAGCTCACGTTTTAAGTTCCAAATTACACCATTTTTTACAGAAATTTCAAAAGTATTTCACATTTTCTCCAATCGCAAAGCTAATATATTGAAATCGGTGCAAATTCTGATCCAAATCACAAAATACTAAGACAGGGTCGGGAACAAATTAAAATTTCAGTTGCAAATATCTCGGGAACTATATGAGTTAACTCTTAGGCGTTAAAAGTCTTTTGGTAGCATGTACGTCCAAATTTGAGACCCTATAGCTCCGCCCCTGTATACCATAGGGGGCCCTAAACATAAAACATAGGGTCTCTAATACCTCTTCTACAATCTCTTGTCTCAATCGGTTGACTGGTTAAGAAACGGCCAAATTATTTCCCTTTTTTACTCCCTCCCACTGTATGCCCTGAGCCAAATTTCATAAAGATTTGCTTAAAAATAAGTCGTATATATCGCTTAAATTACAAATCGAGAGGTACATATATAAGGGTGCTATATATAAATCTGGGCAGATTTTTGGCAATTTCAATAGGTTTCGTTTCTGATGCACAGAAATGCTCTGTAACAAATGTCATTTAGATTGGCGAAAACTTGCGATCTATACGTGCGGACAACTAAGGACGGGCGGACTGACAGACAGACGGCTAGACGGACGGACTGGTGGACTGGTGGACTGACAGATAAGACAGCCGACAGTTAGACAGACGATAGACTAAAGACGACAGACGAACCGACGACAGACTTGATATACATCGACATCAGATAGTGGTTCTGCGTTGATCAGTATACTTAAAGGTGGGTCAAACTTATAATAAAACCAGTAAGGACAGGCAGAAAGTCGGTCGGGGCCGACTATACGATACCCTACACCTCCCTAACAATACCCGATACCCTACACCTCCCTAATCATTGCGATAATATTTTGATATATATTTGGCTTTATCTAAATCTTTACAATTATCGCTAAATTAAGAAATATTCGTTCCTAAATTGAGAAACATCTTTCTGCCAAATTTTGTTATGATCAGAAGTAAAGTACAACTTCTATAGCGCTTTCATACCAAATAAGGAGGAACATATGGGCAAATCCCAGAAACAGTACACCAACCAAAAAATTTTAACTTTGATCCAACTTTAGTTTGGTTAATGGGGCCAAAAAAATATATGTGTAAAGTTTCGTCGAGATCGGACCATAATTGCAGCCTGTACTTTGAATACAAGAATACATGCACAGACGGACGGACGGACAGACGGACATAGCTAAATCAACTCAGAAAGTGATTCTAAGTCGATCGGTATAATAAACGATGGGCCTATTTCTTCTCCTTTTGGGTGTTACAAACAAATGCACAAAGTTATAATACCCTGTACCACAGTGTGTGGTGTAGGGTATAACTATGCAAGAAACAAAACAAAAATTTATGTTCGAAACTTAAAAGCTTTTTTTTTTGTGTAGATTGAGACATACTATTTTATGAAACAAAAGAAAATATGTTTTATGGTAAAGTTTTTTTTTTAATTTTTTCAATATTCCAATTTTCATGCTGTTTACCTTTAGTATGTGGACCATATTTGTTGAAGTTGACGTATGAGTGCGACTAAGCCGAGATACCATTTTAATTAAAGGAAATTATGATCACTACAAATAATGAAAACGTAGAAAGTAAGTTTAGTACGAGGGTTGCAATTTATATTTCGGTCCTGGCAATGCTGGTGAATGCCAGATGAAAACTGGAACTTCCATTGGAAAGTATGACATTTTTTAGCATAACTTCACTCAGACCATTTTATCATTTGAGCGCGAATTGTTTTGATTACAGTGTGTAAAACTTCACCTTCAAAACATGGTTTTTGAACGCTTCGACAGCTGCTTCAGGCGTCGAAAAACGTTGACCAAGCAGTTTTTTCTTGATGTGAGTGAATAAGAATAAGTCATTGGGTGTCAAATCAGGGCTATACGGCGGATGACCCATCAGTTCGACGTTTTGGCCGGTCAAAAAGGCGCTGGTTTGAGCCGATGTGTGAGAGCTCGCATTGTCATGGTGCACAATGATTCGTCTACTCTTATTCGTTTCTCGAATTTCTCCGAAGACTTCAGGCAAACAAATTGTGGTGTACCACTCAGAATTGGCCGTCCTACGTTGCTCAAGCGGATCAGTCGCCACATGATCAGTTTTGCCGAAGAAACAGGCGACCATTTGCTTCGAAGTGCTTCTTCCACGAACAACTTTCGTTGGATTTGGCTAGTCTTCGAAGACCCACACGGTCGATTGTTGTTTTGTTTCGGGCTCATACGCATAGATCCAAAATCGGTCACCTGTTACGAACTTAAAAACGTCTTTTGAAGCACCGCTATCGTATTTTTTCAAAATTTCTTTGCACCAATCAACACTTGCCTTTTTTTGAGCGATTGTCAAATTGTGCGGGATCCAACGAGAACAAACCTTTTTTACGGAAAGGTGTTCATGCAATATCAAATGTATGCTTGTGGAAGAAACGCCCAAGGATGCCTCTATCTCACGGTATGTCACATGACGATCTTGTATAATCAGTTCACGCATCAATGTTCTCTGGCACAAAGGCCGTTTTTGGACGACCTTCGTCGTTGAGCGAGCGTCGGCCACGATTGAATTCATTAAACCAGTTTTTCACAGCGCTATAGGATGGTGCTTCATCGCCATACAACGATTTAAGTTCATCGATGCACTCTTATCGTGATAATAGATCGCTCGAAAATGTTCACGAGTTAATTCCATTTTTTTGGCAAATTGATTTTTTCAAGTCACTGTAAACAACACAAATGATGGTCGTACGTCAAAACGTTCTGAGTACGTTTATGCTAAAAAATGTCAAACTTTCCAATGGAAATGTCAGATGGCGCCAGGCAAACTTAGTGTTTCCTAGGTCAGAAATATATATAGCAACACTCGTAACTGTCGTTAATACAATTAAAAAAATATGTTTTTTTATAAAAAAAACATTTTTTTTAAACTTTTTTTTCTGTTTTAACGACAATTACTAAACTTTTGTTTCTCTGTGAAAGTGATATTTTCAACATTTTTAGTCCTCATAATTTCCATAAATTTAAAGGTTTCCCGGCTTTGTCGAGCATATATAAGAAGTACAAAAATTAGTAAAAAATTTCAGCCAGATAAATTTTCTTGAGCGTCCCGATGTATTCTCTAGAGCGCCAAGAAGTGTTTTCGTTGGGGCTTTACCAAAACATGAACCGATGGACCTTATTTTTACTAGGAACGATTTGGTCCAATAAATATAAATTCTTAAATTACAGTAATATAGATTGAAAATTGTGTTCTCTAGATCGTCAAGAAGGGATATTGGTGCGGACCTTTATATAGGGACTATATAAAGATCCGCACCAATTCCGCAATTGTCCCTGGACTTTTTTTACCAGGGACAATTAGGCCGAGAATAAAGTATTAATTTTTAAATTTCAGCCAGATCAGTTGAAGAATGTGTCCTCTAGAGAGTCAAGAAGTGAAATTGGTGGGCACCTTTATATGGGGGCTATATCAAAACATGCACCGGCATGTCCCATTTTCAATGGGGATCGACCCAGGTCTATGAAATGCTTCTGTACCAATTTTCGTATAGATTGCTTTATATTTACGACCTGCACTTTGATAACAAGAATACATGGACAGACAGACAGAAGGACGGACATGGCTAAATCGACTCAGAAAGTGATTCTATGCCGATTGGTATAATGAACTACGGGTTTACCTCTTTGTTTTTGCTGTTAGTGTTTCATCTACTTAAATTCTTCACAACTATTTCGATGTACGATTTCAGAACATGTTTTGATATAGCTCTCCTACACAGGTCGCTCTTAAGTATATTAATATGGGCCATATACGCCATATTTTATTTATTTATTTTATTAAGCAATACAATAAGCCTTCAAGGCCAATGATTTATTTTAATTTTTTTTGGACAATTATTCTTCATAACAAGAAAGAAACCCTTGGATTAATGTTTTGTTATAATCACCATCATAAATACAACATTTTCTAGTCGACTTCAGTCTAATTTATCAGTTTGTGTTTTATTTATACTAAAATCGGTCACAACGAAAATTTTCCATATTGGTCTACGTTTTGATATTGTTGGTCAAGCTCCACTTTCTACATAATTTGGCTGGTATCTTTCGTGGCGAATTTAAAAGAATTCGCTACAAAAAAAATACCATGATTTGTTTCTTCAGCACTTCAACGATATTCCGGTTATGGACTTCAATGCAATCTTATATAATCCGTAGGTTATAGAAGACATGGGGGGTATATTCATTTTGTCACTCCGTTTTTAACACCTCTAAATATTGATCTGATTCTAAATCGTCGTAAAATTCTAAGACGATTTAGCCATATAGTTCCGTTTGTCTGTTGTAATCGAGCTGCAGTCAACAATAATTGGGCTAGAGACTCCTCATCTCTGCGATTTTACTTTATACGGTCATATAGCCACAAATTTCAACTGATCGGGCTGACAATTGGTAACTGGGGTTTATTTATATACGGAATACTTCACACGAACAACGCTAGTCATAGGTCCATGTTTTGATATAGCCCCTACACAAATGTCTCCCCAGATTTTACTTCTTAACGCAACAAAAACCTCAAATTTCAAAGAATTGGCCTGAAATTTGAGGTTTTTGTGGAGTTTATTTGTACCCGAAATCAGTTACATGCGATTTATGGTGGAGGATATATAAGATTCGGCATGGCCGAACTTAATCCGTCTTCACTTATTACTTGTTTAAGACTAATCTTTCAACATTCATACAAATTCACATCATTTGCCCCAATATTTGTCAATTCAGTATTTTAAAGTATTTTTTCAATAACAAAGACTGTAGTCTGACAGTGAATGGACACAAATTCCCTACTCTCTCATAATATGTATACCTAAATCCATGTTATTGTTCATTTACGATGAATGAAGACTTTCTTCGGTTTGTTTACTCAATTGAAATTTTGCAAATTTATTAAAATTGTACTTAAATGATTTCTGTATAACTTCATTATAATTACAATATTTAAGATACTTTTAATCGGTCGATTTCCACAATGCCAACCATAGATTTCCCCAGATTGTCTGAAACACTTCCCTTAGAAAGAGTATATCATGTATTCCCACTCCCCCATACAAAAATGGGTAATTTCAGCCCAGTCTCTTATAAATGCAAGCTCGTATGAAAACATCTCACTCCCAGATGAATGCATTAATTATTTATAACCATAATATTTGTTATAGTTTTACAAACAATTAACTTTCTTTGCCCCCCCCAAAACGATAAGTGGAAATGTGTACAATTTGCAATCAAAAGGAAATGGGATTTGCTTTCGCCCTCAGCCACAAGGTTCCCTTCATCTTACAATAGTTTAACTATAAAAATTTAATCTGCAAAGAAATTATACATTTAAAGAAATGTACAAAAATGTTTATATTACGCCTCTTGCTCTGTTTTTGTCCATATACATACATACTCGTATATATGTACTTACACTCACACAAATGAATTTAAATAATTTACAAATTCCTTAAACCCACATAAAATAGTTAGGGGAGAAGGGACAGATCGTTCCATACCCCCTTTCTTTACCGCGTACTTGCAAACACAATAATAACTCTGGATTTAAGTGTTTTTGTGGTGTTTCTTTTTTCTTCTGGGCCGGGGAGGATTTTGTTATTTTTTCTTTCTTATTATTCTTAAAAGTATTTAAGCCATGAAGGAAAAACAACGGAAACCACTAACACATAAAGATATAACAACAAAACAACAATAATACCATCAGAAAAAGAAATAATGCGGAAAACAAACAACATGTGAAACACATGTAAGGAATATGTATTTTTTAACACTCTCATAAGTGTTTTATGGCTATTGGTGTGTGCGTGTGTGTGAGTGTGTTCGAAAGTGAGTGAGTGTGAGTGTTTGAGAGCAAAAGTGTGTTTGAGTACACATACTACAAAGGTGGCTTAGTTAATAATGTATTGTTAGTAATAACTATTTGCCAAATGAGTGTGCGAAGCATAACAAAACTACTCTGCTGGCAAATGGAGAGGCTGATGTGAGCGTGTGTGTGTGTTTATTTATGGCTACACTGTAAAAAAATATATTGAAGAAATTGTTACTGGAATTCGTAACAAATAAACAATACTGTATAAAAAAAGTTGGGTATGACGTTGGGATGATGTAAAATAAAGCTTTTTAGTACATTGAGACCAAATCGGAAGGAACGCATATATGGGGGCTATATATAAAACCGGACTACCTGTATATACGACTGGGATGTCCATGCCCCTAACAGGCGTAACTGAATGGAAACCTCATAAATAAAAAACCACAAATATTGTTGAATGACCCTCTACCTGAGCGGATCTCATCCAATATAGCTCTCACATTGCATATAATGTTTTATGGATGGTTACGAACGGCCATAAAACCTCGTCCTATAATTTTGCAATGTCTCTTATATGTCTCTCTCACGTTAAAAACGAAAAAATATGAAACAAGATTTTTTTTAATTTCCCTAACATTTACAAAATGGCTCATAACTTTTACATCTATCCATATATTTATACCCTCACTTTAGTGTGACGAGGGTATATATCATTTGCTACGAAAAAAAGTGTAACACATCGAAGGAGTGATCTAAGACCCTAAGTATGTTCGGCGGATATTCGTTTTGGGTCATTTTAAGTCGATTGAGCAATGTCCGTCCGTCTGTCTGTCTGTCTGTCTGTCTGTGTGTCTGCTGGCTGGTGCGCACGATAACTCTCGAAAGGAGTAACCGATTGACTTCAAATTTGGTATGTGGTAATATTTTGTTCTATCTCCGGCTAAGTTCGAAGATGGGCCATATTGGTCCACTCCTTCTAGTACCTCCCCCACAAAGTGTTAATATGTTGTGAAATATTGAATCTTTAATAACTGCTATACTACTTATTCGAATCTTCTGAAATTCCACACATAGCATTAGTTTATTAGTCGCTATCAACTCGAGAAAAATGGGGCAAGTTGCCACACCCCTTTTGGTACCTCCCACACAAATGCACCATTTTGCACCAAATGTTAACAGCTTATAACATTAATACCAGTGTATAAAAATACTTGAAATTTTTTACAGTGTAATGCTTTTATAGTGCCTACAGTCCAGTAAAAAATTGGGGGTTATATTCACGCTCCTATTGGTACCTCCCACACAAAGGTACCATTTTCCACCAAAAGTTAACAGCTTATAACATTAATACCAGTCTATAAAAATACTTTGAATTTTGTACAGTGTAATGCTTTTATAGTGTCTATAGCCCTGTAAAAAATGGCCGTTATCACCACGCCCCTTTTTGTACCTCCCACACAAAATGGCCAAATCATACCAAAATTTAATATCTCATAACGTTAATATATCAGTGCAAATAAACGCTTATAATTCGGCGCAGTGCAATGTATTTAAAGTATCTACTATTCAGCGAAAAATAGGTGTATTTGTTAAAAACCTTCTGGTACCTCCCACACAAATTGACAGAATAATTCGTTTAATATTCCATATTACATTACTCACAAAGTGAGGGTATACCTTAGTCGGTTTACCCGACTGAAACTTTCTTACTTGTTTTTTTTTTAAATAGACAGAGTTTTTCTCGTTAGCATGCTGGCTTTTTAAAAATGTGATAAAATAATTTTTTCGATTTTTGTTCTATTTTTTATGGCTTTTTTGTACCAGGAAAAAGTGTTTAAAAAAAAATAATTTTTTCTCATATTTTTGACGACTGTTACTAAACCGAAGATTCTACGTGGATGCGATATTTGCAGCATATGTAGCCATCATAATTCCCTTTCATTTAACGCATAACACGGCTCATTAAGGCTTATACTTGCAAATTTTTGTTGCATAGTGTTATCTCATAACTACTTTAATACTACACAGAATTTTTCACAATACCACACATAGTATTTGTTTCTTAGTTGCTATCATCTTGAGAAAATGGGCGATGTTGTCACGCCCCTTTTGGTACCTCCCATACAAATGGACCATTTTGCACAAAAAGTTAACGGCCCATAACTTTGATTTTGTGAGGGGTAATGTTTTTATAGTACCTATAGTACTATACTTTAATAGCCTACAGTCCCTTAAAAAATGAGCGTTATTCCCAGGCCCCTTTTGGTACCTTCCATACAAATGGACCATTTTGCAGAAAAGCAACGTTTACTCTCTGCCAAAATAATGTCAAACTTTAACCTTCAGCGATGAAGCTCATTTTTGGTTGAATTGGTATTACGTACCCCATTAAATATCCATAGCTCATATCTATATACACCTCTGATTTGGCATTTACATATCTCTCTTGATAAACTTAGAGGCTGTAAAATTTGAGGAATATCGGTTCAGATTTAGATGTAGCCCCCATATATATGTTCCTCCCGATTTGGTATAAAAATGCTATAGAAGTTGTACTTTACTTCCGATCATTAAAAAATGTGGCAGAATGAAGTTAATTTAGCAACGAATAATTCTTAATTTGTGCAGATTTAGATATATCCACATATACTCGTATAAATATATAAGTGTGTTCCTACGTATTTAGTATTAAAGTCCAAACTTTATTTAATTTGGCAGAAATTAGGCATTCGATTATGTATAGTTGCTTTCTATTTCTTTCTTCCGATTAATCTATGAAAGAAATCTGCTCATGTTAATGTTATCCTCTCAAATCTACTTTATTACGATCAACATCTTCAACTCCCGCCCAGGAATAAGCCTTGATGAGGAGGTGGAACTACAATCATATTTATACATTAATGGCATACATTATCTATGCAATAGAGGCAGTTTAATTGATATTGAAAATATTTTTCATTGCTGTATTTATACCCTACACCACACTGTGGTACAGGGTATTATAAGTTTGTTTCAGGGCAGATGTTTGTAACACCTGAAAATAACACAGCTAGACCCACCTTTAAGTATACCGATCGACTCAGAATCACTAGCTGAGTCGATTTAAGCATGTCTGTCCGTCCGTCTGTCCATGTAAAGTTGTTCGTCGACTACAGGTCGCAATTTCACTCCGATCGTTCTGAAATTTTGCAGTTTAGTGTATTTCGCAGCTGTTAAGATCGCTATTGAATTTGGTTGAAATCGGTTCAGATTTAGATACAGCTCCCATATATATCTTTCGTCCGATTTGGCCCTTTAGTCCTATAGAAGCTGTATTTTACATCCAATCGTTTTGAAATTTAGAATGGTAGAGTTTCTTGATCCATGAACCAACATTGCCGAATTTGAAGAAAATCGGTTAAGATTTAGCTATAGCTCCCATATATATGTTTCGTCCGATTTGGCCCTTTAGCCCTATAGAAGCTGTATTTTACATCCAATCGTTTTGAAATTTTGAATGGTAGAGTTTCTGGATCCACGAACCAACATTGCCGAATTTGAAGAAAATCGGTTAAGATTTAGCTATAGCTCCCATATATATGTTTCGTCCGATTTGGCCCTTTACCCCTATAGAAGCTGTATTTTACATCCAATCATTTTGAAATTTAGAATGGTAGAGTTTCTTCATTCATGAACCAACACTACCGAATTTGAAGAAAATCGGTTAAGATTTAGCTATAGCTCCCATATATATGTTTCATCCGATTTGGCCCTTTAGTCCTATAAAAGCTGTATTTTACATCCAATCGTTTTGAAATTTAGAATGGTAGAGTTTCTTGATCCATGAACCAACATTGCCGAATTTGAAGAAAATCGGTTAAGATTTAACTATAGCTCCCATATATATGTTTCGTCCGATTTTGCTCTTTAGTCCTGTAGAAGCTGTATTTTACATCCAATCATTTTGAAATTTAGAATGGTAGAGTTTCTTGATCCATGAACCAATATTGCCGAATTTGAAGAAAATCGGTTAAGATTTAGCTATAGCTCCCATATATATGTTTCGTCCGATTTGGCCCTTTAGTTCTATAGAAGATATATTTTACATCCAAACGTTTTGAAATTTAGAATGGTAGAGTTTCTTGATCCATGAACCAACATTGCCGAATTTGAAGAAAATCGGTAAAGATTTAGCTATAGCTCCCATATATATGTTTCGTCCGATTTGGCCCTTTAGTTCTATAGAAGCTATATTTTACGTCCAAACGTTTTGAAATTTAGAATGGTAGAGTTTCTTGATCCATGAACCAACATTGCCGAATTTGAAGAAAATCGGTTAAGATTTAACTATAGCTCCCATATATATGTTTCGTCCGATTTGGCCCTTTAGTTCTATAGAAGCTATATTTTACATCCAATCCTTTTGAAATTTAAAATGGTTGAGTTTCTTGATCCATGAACCAACACTACCAAATTTGAAGAATATCGGTTAAGATTTAGCTATAGCTCCCATATATATGTTTCGTCCGATTTGGCCCTTTAGTTCTATAGAAGCTATATTTTACATCCAATCCTTTTGAAATTTAAAATGGTTGAGTTTCTTGATCCATGAACCAACACTACCAAATTTGAAGAATATCGGTTAAGATTTAGCTATAGCTCCCATATATATGTTTCGTCCGATTTTGCTCTTTAGTCCTGAAGAAGCTGTATTTTACATCCAATCGTTTTGAAATTTAGAATGGTAGAGTTTCTTGATCCAGGAACCAACACTACCGAATTTGAAGAAAATCGGTTAAGATTTAGCTATAGCTCCCATATATATGTTTAGTCCGATTTGGCCCTTTAGTTCTATAGAAGCTGTACTTTACATCCAATCGTCTTGAAATTTAGAATGGTAGAGTTTCTTGATCTATGAACCAACATTGCCGAATTTGGATAAAATCGGTTAAGATTTAACTATAGCTCCCATATATATGTTTCGTCCGATTTTGCTCTTTATTTCTGTAGAAGCTGTATTTTACATCCATCATTTTGAAATTTAGAATGGTAGAGTTTCTTGATCCATGAACCAACAGTACCGAATTTGAAGATAATCGGTTAAGATTTAGCTATAGCTCCCATATATATGTTTCGTCCGATTTGGCCCTTTAGTTCTATAGAAGCTATATTTTACATCCAATCATTTTGAAATTTAGAATGGTAGAGTTTCTTGACAATGAACCAACATTGCCGAATTTGAAGAAAATCTGTAAAGATTTAGCTATAGCTCCCATATATATGTTTCATCCGATTTGGCTCTTTAGATCCAATCGTTTTTATACCCTACACCACACTGTGGTACAGGGTATTATTTAAGTATAAAATGTCCCAAAAGTAAATTTATGTAAACAATTTATACATGAATTACAAAATTTATATATCATAGCTATTCAATATTACGAGAGCGGTGTAGGGTATTATATAGTCGGCCCCGCCCGACTTTAGCCTTTCCTTACTGGTTTTTTTTTAAGTTATGTAACTCTAAAAAAACACCAGTTGTTATAATATTTTTTTTCACGCAAAATCAATGCCAATTTCTTTAATATTAGGAAATATTTTCTTAGTGTACAAGGGCTTAAGTTTGTGTGTTTCTCTACCATTAGTTGTTGATGTTGTTGTTGTTGTTGTTGCTATTTCGTTATCGTTGTGGTTAAAAGTTTTGTAAACCAATTGACTGTTGTACCGCAGCGTTAGATTTTGAGAAAATGCGTGCCGTGCTATGCTGCCACTCATGCGGGAGTGTAGTAAAGCGGATATTATCGAAGATGTGTAGCGGAAGCATATGTTGTGTCGTATGTGTAGAAGAGGTGCGTTGCTTGCTCCTGCCTCACAATAGCAATATTTGTATTGAGTGTCGAGTGAAAAATCAGAACAAGGAGGGTATAACAGAATATAAATATAGCTTCTTCTTCAGCTGCAAATCATCGTAGGCATTTTTTTTTGGATTAACATCTATGAGTTCATTTCAGTATAATCCGGTCATGTCAAAATATTTTGTCGCCCCACATGCGTTATTCTTATAAACAATTAATCACTCAACTCCGAAAGATTTTCACTGTCTAATAAAAAAATTCATACCATGGCAATGATTTTGACTTTCTTTATTCTATTTCAAATTGTAAAATCCAATACATCATAATTTATCCACCGTTACTTCATAATGTTAATAATCACATTGTGGTTTTTTAATTAAAGATTATGTGTGAAAATTGGTTGACATTTTTATTAAATATAATTAAATAAAAATGTATGGAATAAATTGTGATATGCTGCATATATATATTGAAATTCAAAACTATAAAAATCCTAATAATATGTGAACTTATGTAAATCTACATGAAAAACTCAAATATGAAAAATCTCAGTTAAGCCAAAAGTTTTTTCAAAATTTGAAAAAAAATAGTTCTTAATAATTCTTCTTAGTGTTAACGAAGTTAAAAAAGTTTCGTAAATATAAAGAAGATTCAATGAAGAATATTCCTTAGATTTGCTGAGCAATTTGTTCAGAGTTGCTTAGACTTTTCTGAAAATAATCACCACAACTTATATTCTATTGCTAAAACATTGAGATATTTTCCATTCTACAGGAAAATACTAAAATTTATTTTTGGTCGTTACTAACAAAATTGTCAAATAAATAACAGTGAAAAACATTAATTAAATTTATAGTTAATACCAAAATAAAATTCATTTTTAAGCCTGTTTTTAATAACCCTTGCCTCCAACTGACGGTAAACGACCACTTGTCTCTTGCATTTTTGCCAAACTGCTGTCACAAACGATCTCTGCCAAATACCCCCTCCCCGGATAACAAGGCTGGTAAAGAAATACGCAAGCAAATATTTTGTAATTATTAAACATTATTAAAACATTAATTAAGCCACAATATCGAGTGTATAAACATATGTTTGTGATGGCAGAAAAATCAAAGTATGTAAAGAAAGAAAAAAACGAAATTAATTGATATACTGTAATTAAAAATGTAGTATGTCTATAATATGAAAATAAATATGTGTGTAAATGTTATTTACTCATTTGTTAAATATGTGTAATGGATTTTGTTGTTGTTGTTTGTAAACATTATTATTAGTTTTTTTTGCTCTTCCTGTCTCTGACTTTCTCTCCCTCTCTCTAGCTTAATTCGAAATTGTCAGCAAATTAATAATGATAGTTTTCATTATTGGTTGTAAGTACACTTTTTGTGTGTTTTTTATGTTATATTTTATTTTTTGATATATCATTAATTAATATTGCTAACGAGCCAAAGAGAAACGACAACAGAACTCCTCTTATTTGTTTGTTAATTTGAATTTAAATGAAATGCCATCCATGTGATTGATTTGAGTGAGTGGTTGATTATAGTCGTAGTAGAGCGAGTAGCAGTTCAATGACATTTAAGGAGACTGGGTATTGTAATTTATGATTTTTAATCTTAGCATTCTTTTTTGATTGGTTAATTTCACTCTACTGTATTGTAATTGCCGGTCTTTGCGTTCAATTAAGTCAAGTATTAATTATTGTTGCTTTTGTTAAATATTATTACTATTAATAATGTTATTATTGTCATCATTATTACGGTTATTATTACTACTACTGCGGACAAAAAGGACAGTTGTCTTTGTCATTATAATCTCCATTTAAGGATCGACTCAATAATTACAAATTGCCGGCAATGAGGTCAACATTTTGTACATGTTCTGTAGCTGATTGTAATTATCAAGATCCTTATTAAAGCCTCAAACAATTATCATATAAGTTTAACGGTACGGTAGTACTACAGTGCATTGTTGTGTTAACAAAAATCCAAAAGCCTTTGGGTCTTAAAAATAAGGATTAAGAGTTAAATTTTAAAACAAAAAAAAAACATTTCACTAGGGTTGACGGAATATGATATACCCTCACTTTGTGAGTAATGTAATATGATACGAGATGCCAGAACGTTGAAACAATTTTTAGTGAAAATGTTGTCTCAAAATACATACTAAATTTACTTCCCATGAAAATTTGAATTAAAAAAGAAAATTAAAAAAAATTAGAGCGCTCCAGTAGGTTAGTTGGTAGCGTGCTCGCATATGAGGTTGGGGGTAGTGGGTTCGATTCCCACCAGAGCACAGTGGGAGGAATTCCAAAAAACAGGGAAAGGTTTCTTAACCAAATAACAGATTGTAACCAAACTTGACATGTTTGTAGAAGAGGTGTTAGAGAAGTTATGTTTTGATTGATTGGCCCCCTGTGGTATACAGTGGCGGAGCTGCAGGGCCTCGAACTTGGCCACTTCGGGTGAACATAACTTTTAAGCGCGTGTAACTTTCGTCTTTTTCGTCCGAATCATAAAATATTTGTGCGTATTCTAAAAACCGAGGCATACAAAGGCTCTTTGCACCTATCAGTTATCTTGTATAGTTAACGAGATATCTGCATTTGAAATTTTTAATTTTTAATTTTTTCCCCGACCCTTTGCTAGTATTTTGTAAATATCGAAGTAGAATATGTTCCGATTTTATCCACTTAAACAAGTCACGTTTCCTATATGATGAAAAAAAAAATTCGTTCGATATACCCAAAAGGACAAAAGTTATGGCCACTTGAAGTTATATTTTATAAAAATCCGATATTTTTGAATTTTTTTACGAAAATAATATGTGTCGTAATTATGAGTTTTAGAAGAAGTTAGTTAAAAAAGTACAACATATTAAAAGTTAAATTTAAAGGAAATTTCTGGAGAATGTTCTCAAAGATTAAACGGGCAAAAATATTCACTGGTATTGTTACCAAGCTTCTCCAATTTACACCTTTTTTACAAAGATTTCAAAAGTAAGCCACATTTTCTCCAAAGCTAAAATGTTAAAACTTTTAGCATACTTATATGTTTTTTTTTTACTTTAAGTTTTAACATTTTAGCTTTGCGATTGGAGAAAATGTGGCTTACTTTTAAAATTAATTTAAAAAACGGTGTAACTTGGAGAAGCTTGGTAACATCCATCACACAGGAAATTTTATTGCCAATCCAGACATGTTTAAGTAGATAAAATCAGTTAATATTCTGCTTTGATATTTACAAATTACTAGCACAGAGCCGGGGAAAAAATTGAAAACTAAATTTTCATTTTCGTATTTAGGACACCAAATTTCACCAGATAATGTACATCCCTTATTTATTATTATTTATTCGCAACAGCAGCAATCATACACATTGTTTATGGCAAACGATTTCATTCAGTTGGCTGCATCGGCAGGCTTCGCGGTAGAGCATCCTGTCAATCCTATTTTTCAGTTCAGTTTGTGGCACTATCCCACGAATGTCGTGCTCAATATTCGCCTTTAGGTCATGAATCGTGTTGGATTATTAAGGCTCATTCACTGTACCCTACAAAATGTATCGGGGTCAAGTTGCATCCAATTTAAAAAACAATTTAATAAAAAATAAGCGATTGACCATCCTATATTACTACAGGAATCTGATAAATTTTTTAGAATAATTGTCAATTACCTCCGAGAGTAATAATATAATATTAATATAAATTATACGCACCCCTTTACAGACAAATTAATATCAATTATACGCTCCAACTTACTAACAAAGGATAACGTTTTCATCATAGTCCATTGTAGGGATGTAACGAAAGTGGCTTTAGCGAATAGTTCAGTTTGCATTTTTGCGAAAGAGAATGCGAATAATATTTTATTGTTTTTGCGAATTCGAAGCGAAATTGATTTACGAATGCGAACCATTTAGATTCATTGCAACATTCTGTCATTTAAATGCTATGTATGTACTGTAGTTGGATAATTCCAAAGCAAATGTATCAAAAATACACATTTTAAAAATTACCGTTTTTATTTTAATAAAATTTGGCACGGTAATTCATCAATGGTGTATGGATTATAAATTACCCTAGTCCAACTTTTGCATCTAATATTCTTTGTATATAAAAATATACAAAAACATTTATAATATTGACTCAATAAAATTAGTAATCTTTTGGGTCCGTCAGGAATCCATTTAAAGTTTTTCATGGTTCGTAAACTCGTCGTTGCTCCCCTACGCCCCCGCCGGCGTAAACAGATGTTTTCTATATTTTGAGCTCCTGTTACCACAAGGGCAAACGTATTTTATTCAACTGTTTTGAGGAGAAGTATCAAAGGTTTTAATTGGTATTAAAAACTTCAAAATATGTGAAGCGGTTAAGAAGATATGACAATTTTAACAAACGGAAGCGAATACTGAAATATATTTTTGCGAAAGCGAATATTTCAAAACTGTTTTTTTGGAAATGCGAATGCGGAAGCGAATGTTAAAATGATGCGAATAATTCGATTTCGCATATGCGAATGTGAATATTCGTTACATCCCTGGTCCATTGTAGCCAAACACATTTTGTAAATCAAAAATATCGTAATAAAAATATAGTCCACAAATTCTAGCCCCAAGTTGGAAATCTCCGATTTTCATTAGATACGAGTATATGGCCTAATCTCAATCCTGCATAGCTGCACGTGAGTGAAGATTACTAATATATTTTTCTAATTCTTATAGAATAAATGTTCGTTATACATTACCAATTAGTTAATATCAATCAAACTATGTTCAATTAATATCAATTTTACGCTGCAATTTACCGACGATAGACTTAATTTTCTTACTAGTCCATTAAGAAATCGCAAAAGTAAAAATATTAATTTAATTTATATAAAATCCCCAAGTTCCAGAGAATTTCATTACAAAATGAATTGCGTTGTCCTGGGACGTTATTAAATAGACGACCTAATTATATTATAGATGACCTAACAGTCCATTGAATCACTTAAGTGAACCATATTTATTAAATTTTGCAGATAGTAATTTCCAGAGTTACGAACACCGTCGATCATTCACGGTAGACTACAAAAAGTAAAACGGCATGACGTTATACTATTTTCAAAAAAAAATACGCGATTGGTCATCCTCTGTTACCACATTAATCTGGGAAATTCTTCAACAGTATCAATAATACGCTCCCAACTACCGGCAAATTAATATGAATTATGCGCACCCTGTTGCCGACAAATTAATATCAATTATACGCTCCGACTTAACAATAAAGGAAAACAATTTCCTTATAGTCCACTGCAGCCAAACACATTTTGTAAATCAAAAATATCCTAATAAAATATAGTCCAAAATTTCTCCAAATTCTCCTATTCAACATCTACAACTTTCCTTCAGACACAAAAGAGATATTTGGTATGGTATAACGAGATATAACCGTGTTAAAATACAGAAAAGTGCTAAAAATTTACCTTGAACAAAAAAATCGTATGGTCATTAAATTATTAATTGAGAAAAATTGACTAAACGAATGATGCAGAAGTTCATATTTTTTGGGATACTTTCAAGTACAATTCTCAAAATTGAGTCCCAAAATTATGTGCTCCAAGTTCCAGCGAATTTCATTTTGAAATTAATTACGATTCCCTGGGGCACTATTAGATAGACCTAATTATAGATGACCTAATTTAAAAACACTCCATTGAAGCACTTATGTGCACTGTATTTTTTAAATTTGGCAAATTAACAAATTAAAAACAAAATCTGTTCCAATTTAGTTACTTGCGAAATTAATATAAAATGGGTGATCTAAGTAGAGATACTTTTTTCAATAGCCTTTTTTGACAGATCACGTGTGAGTCGTGTCATGCTGTCATGTAATTTTTGTTAAGTATTGTTTGACATTTCATCATGGAAATACTTACCTACGCCTGAACAACGTTTACAAATTATTCAGTTTTATTATCAAAATAATCGTTCGCCAATTGTGCTAAGTCCATTTTTTTTAAACAAAAAAAAGCAGTTTCCAGTCGACCCACGACCTTGACACACATGAGTAATATTTTAGCTCTCGTTAAGAGCTATCTTTTTGCCATTCACTGATTCCCGATCCGACGTACCGGAATCATCGGTCCATATTTCTTCAAAAATGATGCCGGTGAGAATGTAACCGTCAATGGCGACCGTTATCGTGGCATGATAACCGACTATTTGATGCCTGAAATTGCTGCTCGTGATCTCGGCGATATTTGATTTCAACAAGACGCCGCCACTTCCCACACATCGCATCAATCAACGAATTTATTGAGAGAACACTTCGGTGAGCAGATAATTTCACGTTTTGGGCCGGTCGATTGGCCACCATGATCGTGTGATATCACACCGTCAGACTTTTTTCTGTGGGGATATGTAAAGTCTAAAGTTTATGCGGACAAACCCGCTTCGATTCAGGCTTTGGAGCAAAACATCACGCGTGTCATTCGCCAGTTACCAGTCGAAATGCTCGAACGAGTCATCGAAAACTGGACTCAACGGATGGACCATCTGAGACGTAACCGCGGCCAACATTTGGTAGACATAATCTTCGTATAAATGCCAAAGAATGTTCTTTCAAATGATAATAAACATTCCCTATTCAATTTGAATTTTCTGTGTTTTTTGCTTTAAAAAAGTAGGGAACCTCGAAATGGATCACCCTATACATATATTGTATACATTAACTCAATGTTGCATCTATTCTTAAACAAAATTTAACCAAACATTATTATTGATTTAGAGAATATGCGATTATGCTCAAAAACGTAGGTGTAGGATACGACCGACTTTAGCCTTTTTTACTGATACATATTACAATTAATTACTTAGGTTTAAAAAAATTCCTTAAATGATACCCCATCCATAACGATTGTTTTTTTGCTTAATCTCAGACTATAAATTTCTTTAAACGATTTTTTTAATTGTATACTCGGATTATAATAATCATTATTTGTTGCATTTCTCCATTCAAATGGAAAACCATCAAGTGAGAATCTGAAACGCCCATTTAATTGTGTGGCCACTCACCAGCCCACTTCATTTCACATAGGCTTCATTAAGTAATTAATTTATTGGAAACAATCAAGGATATTCGAAAAGTTTTCTTTTATGTTCACTGAGCAAAGGAGAAAAGGACTTTGTAAAAAACAAAAAATAAAAAAAACAGCAATAAACTGTACAACTCATTTAGCATTAAAAAGCATTTAATATAGCTTTTTGAAGACTGGGAAGTGTAAAGTTAGTTGTTTTTGGCTCTCCCCTTCTCACTCAATACAGCAATAATGAAATTAACCATAATTTCCTCATATTCATATTCACTTGGCCACTCGTGTATGAGTTTTTCTATTTGTTGGAGTATTACGCAGAGATGATATACATCCTGTTTATTTACAGTCTCTGAATATTGCTTGCTGCGTTGTTTTTGTTGTTGTTGCTTTCTTTTCAATAAATTGAAATAGTACAACAGCAATTGCATATACTCGTTTATACCCCCGTAACATGTTTGCCACATGTTAACGCATTTTTGGCTTAAGGCCAAATTGAATTTTTCAAAAAAAAAAACAACGACAGAAAAACAACAATAACAAAATAAAATGCCAGAAAAGAAACAACAAAACCAACCAACGTTCAATACCAAAAACGGAGTGGCCAGCCGTAGTGGAGTAGGACATGGTTTTGCCAAAACCAGGCAACATTACCACCATATCACAATCACTATCACCCAGCAGGACCAGAGCTAGAGCCTCGGCAGACAAAGGCACAAAATTGTTTAAATGAGCACAAGATATTAAAAACAAAAACACAACTACATATACGACTACATGCAACGCAATGCTACGACTTTAGTGCTCATACAGAGACGTTTATACTGCACTGTCGTGAGGAGAGGGGACGGGCTTGATTTGGAAACCAACAAACTTTTGTTCGATAGTGTTGTTATTTGTTTCCCATCTCTCTTTCTGCTTTTCCCTTTTTCATAGTTCTTTATCTATTCTGTTGTAGACTGGAAATGCCGCAATATCACTACTACACATACACAACAGTGAACTAAATTCGCTGTATGCTCTCTGTGAGTTGTTGTATGTGTATATGTATGTCAGTTTGTTTATAGCAAAACAATAAAAAGAGCATCTAACTTAAAAAAAAGACAAAAAAATAGTCTGGTTTATACCAAAATAACAAAACAGCAACAGGGATCTAAAACTGCAAACTATTCTCAGATACTAGAGTCATTCCAGAAGAAATTAGGAATGAAGATCTATTCCATAAATTAATATCGCATTATATATTGAAGGATTTTCCCTAAAAAACTTCAACACTTCAAAAATGGATATGTCTAAAACTTATCGAACTAATGATCTGATACCTCAGGTGATAACGATGTGCAAAAGCATATGATAACCCGAGATTTTCAATATTGGATTAAAATTTGGCGGAACTTATGGAATATATATTTTTGGGATATTTTCGCTTTGCAAACTGTTTTTGGCTCCCATGGACTAATAAGAAAATTATCTTTTGTCCGTAATGGGGAGCGTATAATTGATATTATTTTTATTGATAGTGGGGAGCGTATAATTGATTTGAATGTCCATCATTTATTTATTTATTCTCAAGCAACTTGTGAGACACGTTAGTAATTGTAAAGTAGTAAAGTAGACGTCTGGAATTTGCGATGTCGGAAATATTTAAACTGAATATCCAGGATATCTTTTATATGCCCATTTTTCAAACCTTTTCTTGAGTATTTCTTTTAGGATTTTGAACACATATCCTGCATATCGTTTGCGCATCGTTTAAATAAAAAAATGTCAGTCTTGGCTTCAAATGATTGGGTTAGACATTGTCCATCTTTCTGTGCAAAAAATTGTAGATAATTGTACGATATTGCCATGTCCCCTTTTTCTATATAAATTGTGTAATGTCCGGATCGTGCCGTCCGGAATTAAAAAAAAAATTAAATATGTAAAAATAGTAAAAATGATAAATATACACTTTAAATGCAATGACTCCAGTATATGGAAACAGAAAGTTATGTATTGTCTATATAAGATGGTTCGCTGAACTTTAAATAAATTTCTGAATATACCTCAAGAAGAGTAGTTTTTTCGTGCCGGCCGCATCTATTAATTGATCATAAATGTGGACAAAGCCGAAATGTTTTTCAACTAGTTTAACAATTTGTTGAATTCGCTTGCATCAGGAAATCTTATTCGATGTTTTGTTAATTTTAGACGGCATCTTACAATATTTAAATTTGTGGCTTGCCTAGTGTTTCTTCCCGAATTTCAAATATTGTGACTAAATTTTATTGAATGGTAACGAATGTTCTTTAAACACTTAAATGCGTAAATTAATAGCCGTTGTTTATATAGTCCTTATGGGAAGGATAGTACTGGCAAAGTTCTTGTATAATTCCATCGTACGGTACCTTAATTGTAAGTTGAATACAATTTTAAGCGCCTTATTTTGTGCAGATTGCAGTAACCTGACTGCCGTGCTTGTTTTACTACAATAAATTACAGGAAGATACAATAAATACACATGTATTAAGGACGGATATAGTTGCATTTTTGTGATATAATCCAATTTATTTCTAAATTTATATTGGATACCAATAACTGATTTTGAGTTGATAATCATAAAATACTGTGGAACATGTAAAATTTCTTATATACAGATACTAGTAGGACAAGTATGATGAACGGATATATTAATTAATTGGCAATTTACATTGATATTAATTTATCGGCAACATAAAGCTTACTACTTATATAATATAAAGAGATGCAACGAAAATTTAAATTAGGACATATGTTAAATTTTAACCTTAGAAATGGACCTTAGAATGGATACTGCAATATTCCAATCATTTAAAATTCTTGGCTCACAAATTATGTTTGGCTTTTTTGCGGTCCGGTAAAAAATTTATATTAATTCGACGGAAATGTGGAGCGTATACTTTATATGACAAGTTGATAGCGGGATCACATAATAAACAAAAAATGTCCATGAAATTGAAATATATAATAGTAATCGAGTGGTTCACAAAATTTACATTTATTTCCTGTAATTCCTATAATGAACATAGGGCCGAATTTGATGTACATAAATACTGTTATTTTGTCGGTAGTTGGGAGCGTATACTTGATTTTAATTCGCAAATTAATCTAATAAAATTATATATATTTTAAGTACTAAAGGCACACATACCCTTTACCAAAAATTATTCGTTAAACCTCACACACATTTTACTAAAATTATTGAAATAACCTTTATAATAAGGATTCCAAAATTAAAAAAAAAAAATCGAAGTATAACATTTCTAATTTTTCTACTAACATAATCAGTATTCTGCAGATCTCATCTACTAATTTACGAAATATGTTTTGGTCCCAATGTAATAACTTACTAAGTATACTAAGGTTTTTGTTTACCAACTTACCTAGTATCCTACGGCCCTCATATACTAATTTACTCAGTAGCCTACGGTTCTCATCTACTAATTTACTAAGCTTTATACGATTGTTACACTATACTAATTTGTCCAGCATCCTACGGATAGCACCTACCAATATCCCACGGATATCATCTACCAATATCCTACGTATATCATCTTCTAATTTACCCAGTGTCTTACGGCTGTTATCTATTAATTTACCAGTTATCCTAAGTTTCTCATCTATTAATTTACATAGCATTTTACGATGGTTATACTGTACTAACTTACGCAGCATCCTACGGGTATCATCCACCAAATTTCCTACGGTTCTCAACTACTAATTTACCCAGTATCCTACGGTTCTCATTTACTAACTTACCCAGTATCCAGCGGGTATTATCTATTAATTTACCAGTTATCCTACGGTTCTCATCTACTAATTTACTCCGTTTTCTGCGATTATTAACTGTAATCATTTAGCCAGCATCCTACGGATCTCATCTACTAATTTTCCCAGTAACCTACGGTTCTCATCTACTAATTTACCATACCCTAGGGTTCCCAAATACTAATTTAACCAGTATGCTACAGTTGTTATTTTCCAATTTACCCAGTGTCTCAATTTACTATATTCCTTTTTTTAATTTTTTTTTATCAAAATTAGAAAAACATAAAAAATATATTTTCTTGGCGCTTTGGGATATGATAGTTGTTCCATTACTGTTCTATATACATATATTTATATTTAATACGACACCTCAATAACTACGAAATAGTTTATTATACAGTCTACTGATTTTCTGTTCTAGTAAAATTAATTCAGTATGATGAAAAACGAACCCACTGACGTAGGAGTTATTTACATATATGTATATTAACTCTTTCATATCGATACCTCCATTCTAAACTATGGTAAGTGCTAAAAGGTACTTTTTCGGGGGAGGAGATCAAAGTTTGATGATTTTTTTAAATTTCTGTGGAATTTCTTTATAATGCAAATCGAATGACCTGTACTATTTTGTGAATAACTTTTGATTGGGTTGACGGATAAACAACAAATTTAAATAATTTGGAATATTTAGAAATTAAAAATGCAATTTCCCTAAGAACATGCTTAGTCGACTTAGCATGTTTTAGAATGGAGGTATCGATATGAATTCAGCAACACAAAAAATACATAGGTCCAGGTAGAGCCTCCCTGGATGGCATAGAAAGCCCAGATGTGCTAAATGTCATACCATAGATTCATACATACATAACTTTAGAAACAACTAGGATCACCGATGGTCTTATAATTCACAAAGAATATTTGTGGAGTTCTCTCGAATCCGAAACGGTGATTATTATTCTTGGATTTGAGTATTTGGAGGATGTATGGCCGAAAAACTCATTTCATTGTGGAATATTTTGCCATTTAATACTATTGCTTTAAATATTTCTCTTCTAAAGAGCTTATAAATGTTAGTCTGTGAATTAATTCTACATATTTAATTATTAAAAATGCTCTTTGTAGTTGAAATACTTAATTGACGCCCTATAGGTATGATTGATATTAATTAATTTACTAACCGATAACTTGGAGGGTATACATTATGAAAATCGTCAAAGAAATTGTTACGTATACGCTTTGCTAACTTTTAAAATAGATATCGAAATTTTAAAAAATAAATGATAAAATTGTTACTTGAATTAAATCTGCGTCTGTCTATAAATAAAAACTGTTTTCTAAATGTGGAATGACTCTTATAAATATACAGAGTATATGTACATTATTTTACGTATGGTTTAACATACACATGTTCAGAGCACCAACCACCATCAACACTACCACCACCATCACAAAAAAAATACTTTTATAAACTTACATTTTTGGGTCTAACACAAACCAGGGACGAAGATAATTCGATGGTTATTGTTGCATACAATTACTGTGCCTTTGAACGCTTGAATTACGCTTGTATGTGTAACAATCAAGCGAACACAGAGATAGTTCACTAACATATGTTTGTCGCACACAGCACTGACAATTTCTAGTTTAAATGCCAAATTTGGTTAAATGGTTGCCTAAACATTTTCGCATTTAACATGAATTGCCTATATACGAGAATATGCTGAACATTACCACAGTAAGTCAGTCAGTCTGCCACGTGTGTAGCTGGCAAGAAGAATAAAAACAGAAGATAGTTTTTGGCTTTGTTCCCGAAAATGCGCTGTGGATTTTGGGAAGGTATGTTAGGTTGGTCGTAAGCCTTTGAAATAATAACAATAATACGCACTATGTCACCTATTTTTGATGGTTTGTTAGAAAATATTTCCCATAAAAAATTTAAATCTTTCTTATCTAATTATCATATATCTACTAGTATTTAGAGTATAGTATTAAAAAATTCACCAAATGAGAAAATGGTAATATAGAGCGTATAATTGTTATTATTTCAGGAGTACCATG
Organism: Eudasyphora cyanicolor; assembly: GCA_963930755.1. Classification (NCBI taxonomy): domain Eukaryota; kingdom Metazoa; phylum Arthropoda; class Insecta; order Diptera; family Muscidae; genus Eudasyphora; species Eudasyphora cyanicolor. Next base: position 260,364,795 of record OZ005734.1, read on the forward strand.
TGCGTATACTTTATATTAACTCAAAATTGTATTCAAATTTTTAGTTATTTCGTACTTTATGATTTTGATAAGTGAAAAAAGCGTGTCAGTGGCTTACCTCAGACAGATTTCGTTTTGTTTTTAATATTTTGGCAGAAATATATACATATAATGTTTATATAAAATATTGAAATAATAACTGTTATTCGCACTTATCTATTTTATATTAGTTAGCTATTTTTTATATTTTTGTATTTATAATATAATAGTCCTATGTATCTCCAGTTTAATACGGCAAAAATATATTAAAACTGGAAGTGGAAATAATTGTCATTTTTTCAAGAGTGCTCTGTGAGTATACTTTATTTTCTGCAAATTTTAAGGTATTTAATACTTTCTTTTTTTGACAAATACAAAAAATATATATTTCTTTCAAACAATTTGGAATTTTTACGCTTGACTTCTTTGGCAGTCATCCCTGTTCTACTTCAACCTACTGTAGGGCCTTGCTCCCGAAAATGTTTGGATTTTAATCAACTTTCAGTTACTTCGACTTTTTTAATTACATCGAAGACAGCAAGAGCTGAAAAAGGAACAAAATAATAAAAGTATCTGTGTAATAGGAGGCATAGAGCTGCAGCTCCTTAAGTGAAATAAATTAAAAAGCACAACTGCAATGTGATGAGGCAAGTTTTGGTAAATGTTTGGGTTTTAGTTTTGCTTTTTTTTCGTTTTAACTTGAAAAACAATAACATCAACAGAAGCAGTAGCAGCAACAGCAGCAGCAAGAACAAAAATAAAAATTTCAATAAAAAAGGCAACAATACCAACCAGTTTATTGTAATAGACTGCAGACAGAGTTATTTTTTAGTTTTCAATTTAAACCATATATGTATAGAAAAAAACTAAGAGACAACACAAAATGAAATGGATTTTTTTGTGTGTGCAATTTCAGCTCTTTTTATTATTTTCACAAATGCAAGAAATTAAATGGCTTTTATTAAAAAAATATAAATATATTCGCGTATATGAATTTTGCACTAATAAATTTAAGTGAGAGCAATTGTATGCATAGTAGTGGAGTATGCGGCATTGCTGCTGACTAGAGTTTGCCGTTTTATTGTGGTTTTTGCTTTCATATCGTTGGAATAAATTAAAATAAATTGCAGATTGCATTTTATGAATCAATTTATGGATTTATTCTTTTTTTGAGTCCTTTATTCTATATTCTTTGTTTTGTTATTTTATTATTTTTTTTGTCAATTGTCAGCGATTGATAAAAAAACCCGGTTCACTTAAGTGCTTCAATGAAGTGTTTTTAAATTAGGTCATCTATTTAATAATGTCCCAGGGCATTACTGTTAATTTTGGAACTTGGGAATATTTTTGATATGAATATTTTTGCTTCGGCGATTTTATAATGGACAAGTAAGAAAAATATATCTATCATCGGTAGATTGGACGCGGATAATTGATATTAATATGTAATTAATTGGGAATGTTATGATTGATATTAAGCGGTTGGTAATGTAGAACGTATAATAAACATTTATTCTTTTTAAATCTCTAAAATAAAGTAGTAATATGGCGAAACTTGTGGATTATATTTTATAAGGATATTTTTCATTTACAAAATGCTACAATGGACTAGGAAGAACATGTTATCCTTTGTTGGTAAGTTGGAGCGTATGATTGATATTATTTGTCTGTAATAGGGAGCGTATAATTGACATTAAATTTCCGGTAGTTTGGGGCGTATTATTGATATTAATAATGTCGATAGTCATAAACATTTATTCTGGAAGAATTACCCATATTACTGCAGTAATCCGGGATATTCATCTCCTGATATATATTTGAATTGGCTGCGGCTTGACGGCGACATGCTTTGTAATGGGGTACCTGAATGCACCGATGTTATGCGAATAATCTATTAACTAGTATGACCTTAAGGCGAGTATCGATTTAGCCATTCGTGAGGTACAGGGAGAAATCGCCTTCAAGATCTTGGAAATTTTGGTTGACAGGATAAGCTACTGTGAAGCCAGTCGATGCAGCCTAATCGTGTTCCATAATTAGTGGGAATTTTTGCTCCTTCGAATAAAGAAATAATTTTTTGTAATTTTTTTTTTAATTTTAAATAAAGAAACGTAATTTTGGACCTTTCTATAAATTTTTGTTTTAAGAACTATATTTGTTTTGATAGCAGTTCATCGTTTATTGGGAGCGTGTAATTGAACTGCATTAATTTTAATGTAATTGGGAGTGAATGATTGATATTTATAGGTGAGTAATGTACAGGGTTTTCCAACAAGAGGTGTTATTTTGAATCACCCGGTATTTCGGTAGCAGTCACTTTTGAAGCTTTTATTCTTTGACGTTTGTAAGTAGAAACTACGCGATACGGGAAAGTTTCCAGACCGTGTTATCTCTCGAAGAGGTGATCACAATTGGCCACCGAGATCTTATGATTTAACACCTTGCGACTTCTTCCTTTGGGGCCACGTGAAAGATAAGGTCTACGCCAACAGCCCAGCCTCGATACAAGTCCTCAAAGATAGAATTCGTGGGGCTATCGAGGATATAGGGCAGTCACTTTGCGATTTGGTTATGGAAAATTTCATGGAAGGGATATGGTCCTGTAAGCGTGGTCGTGGTGGCCATTTGGCTGATGTTGATATGGTTGATATGATATGGCTCATTTTATTCGTAACTGATCATACTTTAAAATAAAAATTGTAAACCAACTTTTCTTACAAATATTGCAAATTCAGCTTGACAAATATTTAACGTCAACATTTTTAGGTTATTTAAATATTATTTCATTGTTAATTTGGAGCTGACGATGTTATTTATTCGTCCGTAATTTGAGCGAATGAATGATATTAATTAATTTGTCATCTGGAGCGTATAATTGATATTTCTATGCAACTTTTCAGATGTCTTAGAAACTATTAAATATTAGTAGAAATATGAAAATGTTGCAGTTAATTTATTGTTTACATTCTTCTTAACAAATGTGTATAAAACGGTTTTAAGCAAAGTGAAATTTTGACCTTCCAAAGGCAAAATTAATGAAACAAAATTTAATATAATATATTCATTATTATTGTAGTAATCCAAAGAATACCATTTCTAGATGACATGTCACAACGTCCATGGACCTTATGACCCCAAAAACTGTGTCACAATGTCCATGGTCATTATGACACTTTCAAAACTTGCACAATTTGCATGATCTTTATGTCATTTTAGTCCGCGGAGTCGGTTTGGACATACCCCAGAGTAAGAAGCCTTTAACCCCGGCCACGCAAAGACACATTGGTCTACGTAACAGTCTTTGGACATATCACAGAAGAACAAATCTGTAACCCCTGCCGAAGGCCAGTCACGCAGAAAGACTTTGATCCGCATAGCCAGCTTTGGGCATGTCCATAACTTCACTGATCACGTAAAGACTAAATACTCTATTCCAGGTCGTTGTGAAAACGATTTTGTCGACTTTATGACACCCTTGAAAGTGACTCAATGGTCATGGAAATTATAACACTTCTTGCAGTACCACAACAACCATGGACTTTATGTCCCTGGACGTTATGACCTGCCACCTCCCCAATGCATATTGAAATTTGTAATTTATGATTGATTTGTCTGTAATTTGACATATTATTGTTATTATTTTTGTAGGTAATTTGGAGCTAGTGAATGACATTAATGTGTCTGTAATGTGGAGCGTATGAGTTTTATTTATTTATTTGGGTTTCGGAGCGTATCATTCATATAAATTATTCTTAAATTAAAGCTTATAATAAATATATATTTAAGGAGAAAATGTAACACAATTCCAGTCAAATCGTGTCTATAAATATCCGCCTGTCTCTTCGTAGATTGTTTTCACAGCATTCATATCTACTTGGAGGTGTCTGTTTTTTCTTGTGTATGCTGCATTGTCTATCTATCAGTCTACGTTATTAGATGTTAAATTGAAAATTATATAGACTTTTTTTTAATGGAAAATTTCGAAAGAAATTGTTTAATTTCAATTTATTTTTTATATAAATAATAAATTATAACTTACAATTATGCAAATTTATTTACATATATATTTAAATATAATATATAATTAATTTTCTAAATTTCAATATTTCCGGTAAAAAAATTTGCAATATAAAATAAAAGAGAACAATTTATTAATTAATTTATATAAATTAATCGCAGCAGTTAATTAATAAAGGGTAAAGTTAAAGGCAACAATAATCTGACTAAATGAAGCTTTTGAGTTCACATCTTTAAATAATTTAAACAGAAAATTCTTCAAATTGTATAAAATAATTGGCATCGTTTTTACCCGCCTTCCCCATTTGCAGAAAACCAACAATGAATTGAATTTTTATACGCACGTTTAAGCAAATTTTTCAATGAATGTCAATTTTCAAACAAATTGTTCCAGTTGGCTCCTTTCAAGAGCTCCCTGCCAACCCTCCCACCATTTGCCACATGGATATTTACCCACAACGACAGCTATTTCCTTTATTTCCTAGCCACTTTAATTGGCGCGGATTCTTTTTTGCGCTATTTTCATTCTGTTCGGCTCCCCAGTTTTCACATATTTTGTGGGCAATCGAACGGAAAAACATTGATTTATTGGTCTATTTTTTCTCTGTGAGCCGTTCTTTCTATAGCGAGACAAAATAAGAAGAATAAAGAACCCAAGAACAAGAATTTGTTTACACATTTTGTGTATTTATTTATTTTGTATTTGCTGTGCAAGAACAATCATAGATTTTGCACACCCATACACATGAAGATAGAGAGACACATGTTCATTTACATACATATGTCTGTGTTGTATGGCTACGTGGGAGTTCCTGCACAAAGATCGGTGGAGGCTGATGTTTCCCCAACTTGCTGCAGCCTTCTTTTCCAACTGAAAATCTTTTTTGTTATTGTTGAAAATATACACATTGTAATGCGAAAAATAGAGGGAGCCGCGAAAGGCTTCTCCTTTCCATTTTGGAGGAAAATAAATTTAACTTTAAATATATCATATAACAAACAACATAATTCTACACATAGATGACAGCCTACACAAACACATAAACGTTCATATATTTATGTACATATATACGAGAATGTTGGTGTGCGGGCATGTGTGAGAAAATATTTAACATAGCGGATAACAAACATGAAGCAACAAACAAGGACAAATATTTGGTATTTATCACATTTTGTACATGAAACAAGGACGCCATGGCTTACAGAGGAGAAATTCCGGGCAAAAATAATTTACATAAAAAAAGAGTAAAAACTGTTGTAGCCGGAATGACACGGGAATCAGTGGAAAATCTATGCATACTTTTCATATTTGGTAAACGTTTTAAAATTCCAAATTAAGTAAATTCTGAAGTTTATCAGAATTTCTATATATGTATAGCTTTTCACTATTTATTTGACATATTTTCTCGTCAATTTAAAAAAGAGCGTATGCATATACAAAAAAATCCTTAGCATTTTAGTAGCTACAATTTGTAAAGTGGAGCGTATAACTGATATTAATCTGTCGGTTAATGGGAGCGTATAATTTATATTAATTCATTGGCAACTAATAACTATATTAAGGACATGCGAAGCCAGACAATTGTAAAAAAATTTCAGACATTGTCACAATTACAATACACTCAAATTATACATCAAATAATATTGATAATTCTCAAAAATTTCAGGCTATTTAAAATTGATTGTACGCCTTAAAAAATAGTTGAAATATAATTAATCGAATTAATACCAAAATAAAGGTTAAATCATCAACGAAAAAATTGTAAATATAAGCTTCAAAAAAATATTATTTATACCCTAAAATTTGCTGAAGAAATTTTTCATATCAATCATACCGGGGATAATGAAATTGTACCACGAAATAAATCAAATAATATCTCAAGAAAAAGCGTTCTAAATTGTATATAAAATAATATCGAAAGTTTATATTAGTAACAATCATACGCTCCAAATTATACATCAAATAATATCAATCGAACTTAATACATTTTGGACGATTTAATATCAATCATACGCTCTACAGAAACGGTTGCAATTATATCAACATAAATAGCAAGTATATTTATCCAGTGTTCTCCAGTTGAGCTGGAAACTTTTGTGCGAGACAGTTCAGTGTTTTTATAACTCAATTTTTTTTAAATTTGCATCCTTTTGCGGTGATTCTAAAAGTTTTGGACTGCTCTGGAATGTAATGGGGTACATAAAACCTGAGCTCCCTCGTGAAAGGTCTATATGTGGATGCTTTATATGGGAAACTTTATGAGAATATGCTGAGCGACAAAGCGTATCATATTTAACTACATATTGCATCAGGTGTACCAGAAAGCAATATGACCTAGAAGGGGTATAACATGGTATTTACGTGGATTTAAAACATAAACTGAAGACAACTAAATTTCTGCGTCTGAAGCTGGGAGACTCAGAATAATTTTATGTTTTGACTTATTTCTGGCATTTAAGTATAGTCTTATGGCGAATTCTTTTCTGCAAAAAAGTGCAACATTTTCATTGCCCTTTTTCCGAAAACGGCACTTTTGTGATACTTTTTTGAAATTTGGTAAGTAAGTTACTCGAATTTAGCACAACTAAAATTTAAAAATTTCAAGAAAGCGATATAATTGTGCTGTTTTCGGTAAAAGGGCAATGCAAGTGTTGCACTTTTTTGCAGAAAAGAATTCACCATTAGGGAAAAAATCAAAAAAAATGTTTTCAAATCCAGACGGAAACTTAGAAGTCCATAGAATATTTAAAAACTCTGTGGAACACAAAAATATAATAAGTTTCTTACAACGGATTCTGATAGAGGGGTTAAAAAAGAGTTCACGTGTTTTGAAAGTTTGCATATGGTGCTCATTGTTGAGTGTGATAAATATTTCCCCCCTTTTGCACATTCTCATGCCGAATCGGCATTGGAAACATTACTTAGAAGGCTACGAGGAGCATTTTTGTTGAAAATTTTAACCCTCTAGCTGTTCAATCTAGGGGTCTTTTTGGTCCATTTTGTGGAGAAGGGTAAAAACCACCCCTAAAACAGGTATTTAACAGGCCAAAATGTTCCACAAAAATATTTGCTATACAATTCTACTATAAGTCTCTGATTACAACAAAGCTCAAAACCCAACTTAATTACCAGAAAGAAGTCAAAACTTAAAATAAATTTTCAGGTTTACCACCATTTCGAAAAAGTACGAAATTAACCTAAAAATTAATTGTATGGTTTGTCTTATTTCTGGCATTTAAGTTTAGTCTTGAGTTTTAGTGTATTCAGAGGCTTACAGTAGAATTATATGGTAAATATTTTTGTTGAACATTTTAACCCTCCAGCTCCTAAATCTATGGGTCGTTTTGGTCCTTTTTGTGGATAAGGTTAAAAATCACCCCTAATATATGTAGGTGTTTAACGGGACAAAATGTACTACAAAAATATTTGAGATACAATTTTACTATAACGTGATCCATTTCGATGTTCCCTATTTTTTTAAAGAAAAAAACACAGAAAATTCAAATTGAATGGGGAATGTTTATTATCGTTTTAAAGAACATTCTTTGGCATTTATTTTTTGAAGATTATGTCTATAAAATGTTGGCCGCGGCTACGTCTCAGATGGTCCATCCATTGATGGTCCAGTCCAATTTTCGATGACTCCTTCAAGCATTTCGACTGGTAACGGGCGAATGACACGCGTAAACGTTGTTCAGGCGTAAGTCTTTCCACGATGAAATGCCAAACAATACTTAACAAAAATAACATGACAGCATGACACGACTCACACGTGATCTGTCAAAAAAGGCTATTGAAAAATGTATCTCTACTTGGATCACCCGTTATAACATTACACTAATTAATCTGTCAATTTGTTGCCAAAACGTTGTAAGCGTTGTTCAGGCATAAGTCTTTCCTTAACAAAAATAACATGACAGCATGACACGACTCACACGTGGTCTTTCAAAATTTGGTTGTCAATGCAGAAAAGTTGATGTGAAAGAAATCGGTTTATATTCTGCACAAATATTAACAAAATGCTAGGACAGGGTCAAGAAAAAAATAAAATAATAAATAATGTAATAACGCCTTAAAATATTTATATATAAAGTGAAATATTTGTAAGTCTTAATATCGGAAATCGAAATTAATTCACCAATCATTATATGTGCCAAATATAATACCTCAATTCCCAAAATAATGTCGAAAATCCCCAAATATTATATTTTTTTTTATTTTCTCCTATATCAATATCCTATATCTTCTTTATATTCGTAAGTGAGAAAATCATTATGTTAAACTCAATTATTGATTTCATACAATTCCTTTACTTAAAGCATTGATTTCATGCGAACACATTTTGCGACATATATATAACATCAATAAATTATTTTATTGCTAAATAAGTAATTTAATACATTTCCAATTATAACTAAAGATTGGACGATTTTTCCCTAATTAAAATTGCAATTTGATACTTAGAACAGTACATTTTAACTCTTTTTTACATTGCTTCAATTTCTCCATTTCCCCCAAAAATATATATATTATATGGGAAATTTTATTATTATATGGGAAATTTGTCTACTCAAACACAATATTCGTTTGAGCTAATTAAAAACCGGATGTTGCAGAATAATTTTGTGTGGTCTGAAATGAGGGGAAGGCAAAATATTTTTCTTTTTAGCAAAATACTTCTCATCGATTAGTAAAGCGTTATTTAGTTTCTTCAAAATAAATTTCTTTCTTTATCCGCATAAGTTTGTTATTTTTGTGCGAAAAGATTTTGAGTTGCGTGTCCATTGTCCATTCAATGATGATGATTCATTTCCGTTTCCGTAACACATGGCAAACATATTAAAGTTGGTCTGAACAAAATGTGTTACACATATGCAAAATTAATATATTCACCAGTATATACTTTAAGATTTAAATTAGTCTAATACATGAAAAAGCAGATATCGAGTCTGGTGGTTTAAAAAAAACACAAAGCAAAACACTTTCTTTGCCCTACATAAATTTAGACTTGTCTCAATATTTAGCACAGTCTTTTGCTAAAATGCGGAACTTGTTGTTTCAAACATTTCCTCTTAATGTAAAATAATCTTTTTAAAATGACATTTATCACTGTCAGTTATAAACATTTTAAAATAAAATAAAAACTGAATTTTAACAGCTACACATTATATTGTGACATATTTTTTCTATATTTGCCTTAATGCGTTACTGTCAGTAATAAATATTAATTATTCAAAAGAAATAAAACTTGTTTCATTTTTCTTTTTTTTTGATGTGTGCGAAAAACAAAACTTATCACATAAATGTTATCACATCCAGGTGAATATGTGTGAGTGTTTCGCTGAACAAAAACAAAACAAATCATATGATTTACTTTGTAAATTTTAGATATTTACGTTTCTGTTTTGTAATTCACTTTGGTATGTAAATACGAAGTTATTAGGGTGGGTCCAGGACAAAAGTACCAAGGCACAGCAATGGCGATTTCTGTTCTGGAAAAATGTTGTCCGTGAAATACCAGAATATTCGTTCGAATTAATGTAGTCATTAGATATTAACCTAACTCTAATTTGCAAATTACAAAAATTTGACAGAAAAGTGCAGTTTTTGGGAAAAGGGCACTTTTTGCAGAAATGAAATCACCATAACAAGTTTTTTGCTACCTTTATTATATTTCAAATTTACAGAGTTTTGAATTTATATTATATTAAATTTTTGATTTTTAATTACTGGTTTTATAAAAAAAATCTCTGAGCACCATTTTGAAAGTGTATAATTTTGGAAAAGAGAAAAGGTATTTCGTTCCACCCTAAACTATTAATATCCTTATGTAAGTCTGACTGCCGCAGGCTTGTAAATGTATGACAAATATGTCATAATAAATCATCAGCAATGTTGGGTAATCATAATTCTAATAATTTTTCGCGAAGCAGAGAGCACAAACAACCGCCAACGAGGAACAAAAACAAAACGGAACAAAAAAGCAGCTAAACAAAACGCTAATGTATGCTCATAATCTACATATGTATGCACAGGGAAATGTGCACACTCACTCACATTCTCATAAATTTTACAGAATTTCTGTCATTTTGATAATAACACAACAACAAACAATTGTAAATTGCCAACATTTAAATCACTTCCGTATCCGCTCTGTTTTTTATATTGAAACAAAAAGAAAAAAACAGACGTCCTGAACAAAACAAATACAAATCCATGACTCTCGTTATTGTCAAACAAGGATATGCCAACTAATGTTGAAACATTATGACAATAACATAAAATATAAACAAAATGTCGACAGCAAAAAGTGAAAAACAATTGAAACAGGTAAAAAACAAAAGCTCTTTGTCAACCGGTGTAGTCCAGCAATACAGTCAAACAAGGACATTTTCTTTTTTGTTTTTCATATTTTCCATTCTTCGCAAATGTATATGTATTACCCAGATTAGATCTAAATTCAAAGAACGAAAAAAAAATGAAAATGCCATACGGGCAATGTCCCTCATGTGACAGGTATACTCACACATACATATATACTAGTACATAGGGGCATGTAATATGAGCTGTACCTGGACATCCTTATGTAGACATACCTATATAGGTATATGGGACTATAGAGCGTATCCATGTACATACATACATAAGTATATATTTGCGGACCAACGAGTATATGTTAACTAGAACCTTTCTCAATACACGACTACATGTCACAATTGTTAGACATATCCGATTTTTTTCTCTCTCTCTCTCTTTCGATATAAAAATAAAAGAAAATGTCAATTACGTGCACCAACCATCGCAACAAGTTGGACAGACTGAATGAATGGCCGGAGCAGCTCATGTGGATAGAATGTCGATTATTCTACATATGTACGGGTATAATATGGTCACAATCATTTGCAAATTAAAGTAATTGTGTACTTGAGATGGATTCTAGGGTTAGAGGGGAAAGAAAATGTTCTGCTTAGTAGGATAACAAAAAAAATAACCTTGACCTTAAGGCTTCATAAAGATTATATTATGATGAAGTATAAGTGAAGCTTTGGAATATGGAAATTCTTGTTACGTGTGACAGCTAATCTAAGACCTTTACTAATGGAAAATAATTGGCTCAATCATAAATAATAATATAGCGGATAAAGAAATGAACAGAAATGTAATAAAGGCCTTTGAATGCAATTTCAAATCTAGAAATCTTAATTTATTTGCTGAACGTTAATAATGTGTGTAACGAACAAGTAAGAAAAAGTCAGTCAGGTAAACCGACTAAGGTATAATATGGTTCTTCGGGATGGAGATGCCAGAACGCTGAACAAAATTGTTCAGTCTTTGTCAGTGGAAATATTGTTCAAAATACAAAATATGAAAACATTTAGATGATTGCCGCAAAAGTTATGGGAATTTGTGTTCGAATGAATACGTCAATTTTGGTGGTGGTTACCAGAAGTGACTTGACGGATATGGCTATTTTGCTCTGAGCAGTAGAAAGTTCACAGACATTGTACTATACCGACTTATAAGAGTTTATGTGCACCGGTACTAACGCTATGCTCCATTAAATTTTCGTTTGACGTGGCCATTTTGAGTCGGACGTTCCAAAATAATGCCCATTTTTATCGGACTGTAGATACTAAAAACAATGCACAAAAATTGAGAAAAAGGTAACTAACGGGTTTTCCATTAAGGACGTAACATTAACTTTGCCAGAGCCCAATCGGAGAAGTTTCAGCGTTTTAAATGATCAAGTGGCCTTAGTTCTTGAGTCAGTTTGATCTTATAAGCATGAAGGCCAGGATTTTTTCGCAAAATACGACGCAGTGTGATTTGAGAGATGTACCATTCCTGAGAACGACGTGGAATCGAATGATTTGGCTCATTTTGAACGGATACCCTTACGGCTGCGATATCTTCGTCGCTTCGAGCGGTACGAAGTCTCTTTGGCGCCGGAACATCCAAAAGTGATAATTTGGATTAAAATTTATCCACTATGGCACGCACAGCCTGTCGGGTTGACGATTATTACGGCCGAAAATTGGTGTAGGCGCTCTTAAAGTTGCGACCACCGTACTTTTTAATGATTTCCAAATTGTATATTATATTGAAATTTTTTTTTTAATGAAGTCACGTCGCCCTATAAATAATGGTCCAGATTTTAATGTGCAGTGGCCAATTCCTAAAAGTAATAAAAATTTACAATATTATTAAGGAAAACTCTGATTTTCAGAGGTTATTTAAACCGCAAATAGCCCCCAATTCCGCGAAACGAAATATTTGGCGAATATACTTAAAACAAACCATACATTCATATAACGCGAACCTTGTTTTAGTCCTCACAAATGAAGCCACTCTAGTGCTCAGTACTAGAGCCAAAGATAAGTGATGTGCGCTAGCTTATCGGCAAACAACGACTATAATTGACTACAACACTTGGAAAATATGCAACAATTATTGATTGAACGTAGAGGTTCGTTAGAAGTGTCAGACTACTTAGAAATTGCGTGGAAAGAATAGCTCAGTTAATATTTAGTTACTAGTTCATAGTTGTTTTTTGTTAAGTTCGGTTTTCCATTGCAATGCTTTCAAATTGTTGAAATGTTTTATCAAAATAATGATTTCGTTCGTCAAACCTTGTTTAGCGATGAAGCTCATTTTCGGATCTTCTCCTCTGGAATATGTTCGAAGTCGTCTACGCGAACCAAAGTATTTCTAGGTGGACGCCCTTCGGTCGGGGTTACACATTTTCTCCTCTGGGGTATGTTCAAAGTCGGCTACGGATAGCAAACGTTTTCTGTCCTGAAATGTTACTATAAAGACATTTTTAAAGGAAACCAGTAAGGAAAGACAGAAAGTCGGGCGGGGCCGACTATATAATACCCTACACCTACCTACCAATGCGAAAATGGGCATTGCGATAAGAATTTGGCAGTGTTCATACATGTAATAAGCAAACTCTCTGTCGATTTTCGTACTGATCGGATATAAAACACGGTTTCTACAGCGCTTACATGTCAAATCGGGTGTAACATATATATTGGGACTATGTTTAAATCTGAACCGATTTTCCCCGAATTTGGCAGTGTTCATACATGTAATAAGAAAACTCTCTCTGTTAAATTTCGTACTGATCGGATATAAAACACGATTTCTACAGCGCTTAAATGTTAAATCGGGTGAAACATATATATGGGGGCTATATATAAACCTGAACCGATTTTCCCCGAATATGGCAGTGTTTATTCATGTAATAAGAGAACTTTCTCTGCCGAATTTCGTACAGGTCGGATGCAAAATACGGTTTCTACAGCGCTTACATGTCAAATCGGGTGAAACATATATATGGGGACTATATCTAAATCTGAACCGATTTTCCCCGAATTTGGCAGTGTTTACTCATGTAATAAGAAAACTCTCTCTGCCAAATTTCGTACTGATCTGATTTAAAATACAGTTCCTACAGCGCTTACATGTCAAATCGGGTGAAACATATATATGGGGGCTATATCTAAATCTGTACGGAATTTCTCCGAATTTGGTAGTGTTCATTCATATAATAATAAAACTCTCTCTGTCGAATTTCATAAAGATCGGATGTAAAATGTGGTTTCTACAGCGCTTACATGTCAAATCGGGTGAAACATATATATGGGGACTATATCCAAATTTGAACCGATTTTAACCAATTTCAATAGGGATCGTCCTTGGGCCAAAAAAGAGCACTGTGCTAAATTTCATCACAATCGGACCATAAATACGACCTGCACTTTGATTACAAGAATACATGGACAGACGGACAGACAGACGGACATGGCTAAATCGACTCAGAAAGTGATTCTGAGTCGATCTGTATAATAAACAATGGGTCTATCTCTTCTCCGTTTAGGTGTTACAAACAAATGCACAAAGTCATAATACCCTGTACCACGGTGTGGTGTAGGGTATAAAAATGGGTTTTAAGGCCTTTAGTCCGTTTTGGAGAACGTTATATCGACCAGAACAAATATTGGAGATTATTGACGTTTTGGAGAGTTCACAACTACAAAATTATTCTAGGGCGTTATAGGCGTCCGGACACCGAAAATGACTGAGCGTAGCAAAGCTTAATTAGCCGCCGAGTCATTGGTCCATTTTTCTTAAAAAAATATGATGAGCAGAATGTTACTGTCAACGGTGTAGAGAAATGATTACAAGTTTTTTGTAACTCAGCTAGCTGACATCAATCTTGCTGTTGTCATTAATACCGAATAATTCCACGTAACGGTCTTCTTAATTGGCCACAAATTTCGTATCTTTGGGGTTATGTAAAGTCACTCGGTTACGTAGACAAATCAGAGAAAACTGAACATCTGGAAATCAACATTCGACGAGAAGTTTTTGAAATAATGCAACAAATATTGCGAAAAATGTGCGAAAATTTGAGTTGCTATTGATCTATCCAGAAAAGCCAGTTTAATCGATATTACAAATAGTTTTCTCTGCTTTATTCTTATTTAAACATCTGTAACTCTAAAAAACACCCGTTATAAAAGGTCTGATAATATTAGCAAACAATCAAAGTATCTATAGAATATTAGAGCGTTTAGTTGTAGACTTCGTAAATGATCAGTTGAAGGTGGGATAGAAGTTATTATTGCAGAATTATCGTAGAATTTACAAAAATATTAACAACTGATCATTGCTCCGGTGTTTTATAACAAGGGTATGTTTTTCTATTACTAATTTGTAGGTACTTGTAGCTCCCACAGAAGTCTTTTTAACAGAACAATAGTAGCTATGTTAGCATCTAACTATAGAGAATTTCATAGAAGAGTGATTGGAGACTTTACAAATACTAGGTGTGATACAAAATTTCTTAGCAGATAATTGTAGGTCTCGTATAAGATGTCTAAAATTTACCGAAATGAGATAGATTTAAAATTTTCATAGCAGAGTTATCGTAGGTTTCATAAAAAGTCGTCATTGTAGATGAATTGCAGAGGTCATAGAAAACGTTTCTATTAGAAAATTTTAGAAATATTACTCTACATAAACAGTAAATTAGTTACATTGATTCCAAGCATTTATCACATCATCCATCTTGCCCGTAATATTCCAGCATAAACTTTCATCCACTCTCTAAAGCCTATTCAACAATACACTCCACACGTACATCTTTTATTTAAACTATTCTTGATCTGCTAAATTCCATACAGATTTACTGAATGCCAAATAGTATTGAACATATGTATACATGGAAGCTATATTTAAATCTGAACCGATTTTGATCAAATTTTGACCTTGAAAGAGTTCTTTCTACCAATATTCATAAAAACCGGAGCAAAAGAGCGTATACAAAGTATACAAATCTACTTACTTACTGCTGGTCTTTTGCGAGATAGTTTTGCTACGCTGTCTACTTAGTGATTTGATTTCTATAAAACGTACATATATTCGTATATGGAACTTAGGATTGTTTGTCCAATTGATGAGACCTTTAATTATTATATATTAAGTCCGTAAATAATAATAATAAACAAACATGCTAAGAGGTCT
This sequence comes from Eudasyphora cyanicolor, assembly GCA_963930755.1. Taxonomy (NCBI): domain Eukaryota; kingdom Metazoa; phylum Arthropoda; class Insecta; order Diptera; family Muscidae; genus Eudasyphora; species Eudasyphora cyanicolor. Next base: position 260,380,363 of record OZ005734.1, read on the forward strand.
TATATGAACATTACGGCTATTCTCCTATGAAATCTTCATTGAGAATCATGTAAGAAGCTTCATTTATGAGACGTGTAACCAACTATGAAGTATTATAACGGGTTTTCTAATAGGGATGATATGATTTTGAAGTGACGTTTCGGCCATTTGTAATATGTAATGATCTGTCATTTGTTTTTCATTGAATTCAGTAGTATTTACAATTTCATCATGGAGAGATATGTATACGCAAGAACAACGTTTACAAATTATTCAGATTTATTATCAAAATAATCATTCTCCAATTGCAACTTTTCGTGCGCTAAATACATTTTTTTAAAATAAAAAAACGCTTTCCAGTCTACCTAGGGCCTTGACACCCATGAGCAACATTTTAACTCTCGTTAAGAGCTATTTTTTTGCCATTGAACGATTCCCGATCCGACGTACCGTTAAGGCGCTAGAGCAAAAATAAACTTTCCGTTCACATTTGAAAACCAGTAAGGAAAGGCAGAAAGTCGGGCGGGGCCGACTATATAATACCCTACACCTCCCTAACAATGCGATAAGGGTCATTGCCATAATAATTTGGAATAATTGGTAATTCTGAAACGATAATCGCTAAATTAAGCAATATTCCTAAATTGAGAACCATCTATCTGGAAAATTTTAATGATCGGAAGTAAAATACAACTTCTATAGCGGTTTGATACCAAATCAGGAGGAACATATATATGGAGCTTTAATATAAATCTGAACCGATCTTCCCTGAATACTCATTCATGTAAAAAGACCTCCTTCTGTCGAATTTCGTACTGATCGGATATAAAATACAGTCTCTACAGCGCTTACATGCCAAATCGGGGGTGACATATATATGGGAGCTATATCTAAATCTGAACCGATTTTTTCCGAATTTGGCAGTATCCCTTCATATAGAAAGAAACCTTTTTTTGCCGACTTTCGCACTGATCGGATATAAAATAACATTTTTACAGCGCTCACATGTCAAATCGGGGGTAAAGTATATATTGGGGCTATATCTAAATCTGAACCGATTTCTTCCAAATTTAAAAGTGTTCATTTATAGAATAGGAAACCTCTTTCTGACGAATTTCATACTGATCGGATATAAAATACAGTTTTTACAGCGCTTACATGTGAAATCGGGGGTAACATATATATGGGGGCTATATCTAAATCCGAACCGATTTTCTCCGAATTTGGCAGTATTCCTTCATGTAACAAGAAACCTCTTTCTGCCGAATTTCGCACTGATCGGATATAAAATACAGTTTTTACAGCGCTTACATGCCAAATCGGGGGTAACATATATATGGGAGCTATATCTAAATCTGAACCGATTTCTTCCAAATTTAACAGTGTTCATTCATATAATAAGAAACCTCTTCCTGCCGAATTTCACACTGATCGGATATAAAATAAAGTTTTTACAGCGCTTACATATCAAATCGGGGCTAACATATATATGGGGGCTATATCTAAATCTGAACCGATTTTAACCAAATTCAATAGGGATCGTCCTTGGGCCAAAAAAAAGATATATGTAAGGTTTCGTCGAGATCGGGCCATAATTGCGACCTGTACTTTGATTACAAGAATACATGCACAGACAGACAGACGGACAGACGGACATAGCTAAATCAACTCAGAAAGTGATTCTAAGTCGATCGGTATAATAAACGATGGGTCTATTTCTTCTCCTTTTGGGTGTTACAAACAAATGCACAAAGTTATAATACCCTGTACCACAGTGTGGTGTAGGGTATAATTATGCTAAGTCCAATTTTTTTAAAAATCCAAAAAACACTTTCCAGTCGACACGCGACCTTGACACCCTTGAGCAATATTTGAGCTCTTGTTAAGAGCTATCTTTTTGCCATTGACCGTTTGTGGCTACGTGCCACACAGCAAATGAAACAATTGAATTGTAGTAGAGGGGAATTGAGAGAGCAAACGTGTAATTTGATACTATTTGGCCACTTCGTGGGTGGTCTGATGACGTCATGATGACGTCATCGTCCATTTTATGTGTATGTATGTGTGAATTCGTACGTCTGTGTCAATTTTATGTGTATGTATGTGTGAATTCTGACGTCGTCGTCGATTTTATGTGTTTATATTCCAATGTAATTTGATACTATTTGGCCACTTCGTTGGTGGTCGCCAGATGTTCTGTAGGTCTGAATCAGTGTTTATGTTTATGTATGTGTGAGTTCATTGAACTTGGCTTTGAAGTAACCTTGAGATCAGCATGACTCATTGGTATGTGCGTCCGCAGCTGGGCTTTGCTGTACATCTAGGTATGGTTGATTCTAGAATCACATTGTGAGTCCGCAGCTGGGCTTTGCTGTATATCTATGTATGGTTGATTGTCGAATCACAAATACACACATGGTATGTGTGTATGTGTGTCAACGGTTCCCCACCAGTCCGTCTTTTGTGTCAGTCTGTCTGTCGGACACTAGCGCCAAACAGTCAGATCATGCTATGTGTTTGGTTGTCCGTCTGCCTGTCGGACACTAGCGCCAAACAGTCAGATCATGCTATTGAATTGTTTGGTTGTCCGTCTGTCTATCGGAAACTAGAACCAAACGGTAGGATCATGCAATTGAACTTGAATTGATTCCTTTGTGACATATCCAGAGCACAATGTGTGTGTGTGTAGTTCTGAGTATCCAGAACTTCACACCAAATCCGCAAAGACTTTTAGGTAAACAAACATATTTTTGTGGTTGTTTCATATTCGTGGCAAATTAAGAATTGGTATGAATTGATAAGGAATGAATGCCCTATAAACGAAGAGATGGAAAACAAACATAATTTTGCGATCTTCTGATATTCGATGCAAATAATTATGAAATACGCATTAAATATTTGCTGACTAGGGATACTATGAAAAATTCATTTATTAAAAATTCGTTTAAAATTTTTATAACAAAAAATGAATCCGACATTATGAAATTTCCATATATAAAGAAAAGTATTGTGAGGACAACTACAGTCCACAGTAGCAGTCCACATATTCCAAAGTGCTAGAATAAACCTTTATCCTTGAAAATGATGTCTATGGCGGATTTCGAGATGGAGGAGTTAAAAAAACTCAATGTCCATAGTTGGTCGGATGATCAATTCAGTTGCGTTCACCCAAAGGATCCGATCATTGAAAAGGAGTTGGCAGATTTAGAATCACTGGACATTATGAATTGGACAGATGAGGATATTCCAGTTGATGGCTCATCGACAGATCAGGAGGACCATGATGATAACGATGATCAAAACGTAACTCCATCAGTCTTGGAAAGCCTAGACCTTTTCCCGAATGGAGAGACCGAACCGTTTGATTTTGATCCGGAGGACCATGATGATAACGATGATCAAAACATAACTCCATCAGTCTTGGAAAGCCTAGACCTTTTCCCGAATGGAGAGACCGAACCGTTTGATTTTGAATATGGACAACGCTTATCCCAAATCCTAGAGGATGAGGAATCATATCCAAGTGAATTGGGTGAGCGCCCAGTTATTACATCAAATATATTACTTCAGCCTGGGAAACCTATGGTTGAGCCACAGGTTAACAATTCTCAGACTGTAATACAAACTATTTTAATGGCATACATTGATAAATATCCTGAAACATTGGATGCTTTTATGGATATAATCAATGAAGAAGAAGCTCAATATATTTTAGATTTAATTAATTATTAAAAATATACTATTTATAAGATTTTTTGTTCTATTATTCACGTTACATTTCATTCATAAAATTTTAAATAAAACATAAATATAATATTAAATAAAATATATTTTTATTTTGCAAGGCTTGGGTTTGTTAAGAGCTTTCATCCTCTTTTTACTTTAGAGGGAGAGGGGATACATAAATTGAGGTTTTCAAATAGATATAAATAGGTGCAGATTTTTATGAAGACTACAGTCGAAATTTTAAAATTAACAAGATGACATCGAATACTGAGGTTATTAAATCATTCAACAGTATGAATTTCAAAAAAATTCTAAGTATTAAGGATATGACTCCAGACATGGAATATGCTGTAAGAGGAGCCTACAAGACTGTTGGTACATATGGAGAAAAAATCGTGTTAAGGCTGGACAACTACATTTTGTATTTACCATCGAGATTTCTCTCTCTGGGAGATGAAGCAATAAAACGACTCTGCGATGGAGTGTTTTCTGTAGTTAAAACACCATTACGAGAAGGATCAGATTTATGTAAATTAGAATTAAGACAAATAATTGCCACAGATGCATTTTACTCTTTATTTTAAGTTAAAATCAATTTTAGCTTTCATATTAACATTACTATATCAGTTCCATTATAATATTCTAAAATAAAAGTTGTTTTTAAATTTTCAAATTAAAAAGCTCTTGTGTTTTCATTTGAATCTGATAGTTGTGGGTGTTTTATATAAAAGAGAGTCGATATGTCATCTCAGAAAGTAATTAAGTAACAGACGTTTATAAGGAAACATGATTCCTTTAGAAATGGATATCTTAAAACCACGCTACGTTATGGACGATCGATTTCATCGTGAGGATAAACGTTTGCAAACGTTTGGTTTGTGGCCACTAAAGTATATTAATCCTAAGGTGATGGCTATGATAGGCTTCTTTTATACTGGTGAAAATGACAAAGCAAAATGTTATTTTTGTGAGGTTGAAATATATTCTTGGGAACGTACAGATTCCCCGGTTTCGGAACATATGCGATGGTCGAAGAATTGTCCATTGATGAGACGCTACATTACTAACAATGAACCCATAAATTTAAAAGAATTAGATCGACTGCTTCCAAAGTTAAGTTTTGATGTGTGTGGAGTTTATAACAGTGGAACTGAACTACGACATTGTACTTTCAAAACACCATATCAGAGATCAGGATCCAATGCTTTACAAATACGAGAGAAGCGACCAAAAGATTCACCATTTTCAACATTACCAGAGGAGAAAACGACCGATTCATTACTTCCAAAGTTTTTAATATTTATGTTTACAATATTTGTTTTTAAAGGAATACATTCAATTTTGAAGAAATAAAAACACATGTTACGATTTGTTTTTGTTCTTAGTACTTTATTTCATTTATAACAGATTCTTGTATTTTATTATAATTGTTCTCTACAAATATATATAGTTTAAACAAGTTATTTAGTGCACATCTAAATTTATTGTCTGGATGTAACGGACATATATATTTCGAATAATAGTTTTCGCATTTCTTTAAACTTATTTTATTTTCCAAATTTATGACAGATGTTGTAACATAATTTAATAAAAAATCTTGTTTTGCTTTACCAACAACAAAAATATATTTATAATTATTTAGGGGTGATAGAAAATCACCTACACAGCTGTAATCTACTGATCCCATTGACCAATCCAGTCCATTAACAAATTTCTTGCAGTAGGTGTTTGTTCTTAGTCCTTCATAACTTAATTCTCGAATATCGAATGGTTCCTTGAATACAACGTAATTCGGAGCGATTGATGAGCCAGCCATATATGCCAATTCTTTCATATAAATGCTGTTGCCATTGCCATGACAATATTGAAAATCCAATAACGCAATCTCAGACCTGTTGATTTTGAACATTTTGCAAGAATTTAGCTGATGAACTAAAAACGTTGAATTTTGCTGCTGAACTGAAAACGTTTTAATATTTCAGTTACTTTATATACGATTTTCGATGACATTGTGGTGTTTTATTGAATTGTAGCAAATATTTTAAACATAAATGCCCACAGTTGAAAGAATTAAATTTCTGTTTTCGTTTGTAATTATAATTTATATTAGCTCCCAAGTATTGCAATATTTCCAATGGTGGTTGGAGATTGCCATAGCTATCAAAATATTCATTTTTCTCATTGTTTTTGAAATATGCCACCCAATGAGTTCCAGGACCTTTATGTGAGTCAAGGTTAACAATTCCGCACTCTTTAATACGGGGCTTTTTGGGGAGTTTGTCTCGCATAAAAACTCCTCTAAAATAGGGAATGTGTTTTTTACCAAATATTTTTAAATCAATGTCTGTTAAAGGCCTGTTGGGTAGCTGGTCTATTAGTTTTTTGTCAAAGTTTTATTATTGTTGTTATTGTACACAATGCCCATTCCTTTCTTATATGGCTTTAGGTAAATCCCCTTACCCACTGCAATATCCTCCATAGCCTTATTATGACGAATATTTTCCTCAAGTTGTTTTTTAGCATTCTTAGTCGAGTTTACTGCTTTTGCTATTGATGCTCCACCCGTGGCTAACGCTCCCATAGCGCTAAGTGCTGTTAGAATTGGTATTATGGGTAGGAAACCTCCAATTTTAGGTACTCTTATAACCCTAGGTATAACAACTTTAGATTTTTTTCCTCTGAAGGATTTACCAATCGATTTTTGTGCAATCTTTATAGCTGTGGTTATGTCTTCTGGTTTTTGTTTCTTCAGAACCGAGGTAGCATTCTTCACCGCTGATGAAAACAGTTTTTTCCCACATACACCATTCTTGGATATACCCACCCCCAATTTTGCTTTAGCCTTCATAGCGTTGGTGACAAAATATGCGTTTAGTTTTTCTCCCCAGCTGTTATCTTTAGCTTTAACTCGTCCCCAAGCTTTTTCTGCTAAGTCTTTATCTGCTCTATTTCGTTCTTTTATATTTTCAGTTTTGGAATAAGCTATATCATGAATTTTGCAAGCCTCGTCTAAATCATTTATTCCTTTATCATTTCTATCCAATCGTTTCTTCTGTTTTGTCCCAGGCCCACAAAAATTATAACCGGGTAAATGCAGTTCAAATGGCAATGAAGTAATTAAATTATTCAACAATCCTCTCCCTTTGACGTCCCTTTTGGTATTAATGTTGTTTTTCGAATAAATTATCATTTTATACGTTTTTCACCTAAAGGTTTAAATAATATAAAATTGAGTGAAACAAATTATTAATTCAGTCGCAAAAATGCGGTTAATAAAGCAGGATACGAATATTGATGTTAGAAATTTCGATTTCACACAAACAAAATCTCAGAAAATCAGACATAGCTCTTTGTTACCGAATTCAATACGAGCTATAATAGTGGGTCCTTCCAATTGTGGGAAAACTAATATTATGATAAGCTTGATTGAAAGTCCAAACGGATTGAAATTTGAAAATATATATTTATACTCAAAGTCGTTACATCAACCAAAATATGAATATTTAAAGAAGCTCATTTCAACCGTAAAAGGCATGGGGTTTTACACATTTTCTGAAAATACTACTGTCATACCACCCGATAAAGCGAAAATGAATTCCATAATGATATTTGATGATGTCGCCTGCGAAAAACAAAATAATATTCGTGCTTATTTTTGTATGGGTAGACATAATAATATAGATTCATTTTATTTATGTCAAACATACACACGCATCCCGAAACATTTAATACGTGATAATGCTAACATAATTATTATTTTCAAGCAAGACGTAATGAATATGAAACATATTTTCAGTGACCACGTTGGAAATGATATGACATTTAATAATTTTATGGATATATGTCGAACATGTTGGAAAGAAAAATATGGTTTTTTAGTTATAAGTAAGGATAGCGATATTACTGTTGGACGGTATAGAAAAGGATTTGATGTATTTATTTACATTTAGTAAATGATAATATCTCAACTGAAACAGATGGTACAATTATAGTACCGGTTGAATGCTATTAACCTTACAAAAAAAAATCATTGAAAACACAAATAACAGCCTCACTCAAAAATCCAACAGACCAGTTTACAAAGAAAACAGCTCTATTTGAAATAAAAACAGATCCATTTTGTAAACTCAACTGGTCGGTTTTAAATATTAACAGACCAGTTCAAAATATGAACAGGTCAGTTCAAAATATCAACAGATCAGTTCAAAATATTAAACAGAAACACATATCGTGTTGTTACGCTCTTTAAAATGAATGAAGGCATTGTGAAGGAACTTATTAAATCTAGAAATATCTTGAAAAAGAAATTTCAAAGCATTAAATTAGGTGAAAATGAAATGACAAGTCATTTAGAGAGTACATTCAAACCTATAACAACACAACTAAAAAATATTATAAAATCACCCCACGAAAGCATCACCCCCAAAAAAGAATTTCAAAAGGATAATGATTTCGAGGGTTTCAGAAATAAAAAGAAATTGAAAATTGAATTTGATACCGAGAATCGAAACGAAGATGAAACAAATGATGAACAGTTTTATTCACAATCAGAAGAAGAAGAAGAAGAACAGCAAGAGGGTGTTATTAACTTAAACTCTTTACATAGAAATAAGAAACTTGATACAATATATGGACCACACAAAGACGAAAATGGTGTTTGGAAATTTGGCGCAAGCGATCTAAGTTTAAACGAGCATAAAATAATAATTGGAAATCAAACATGGGCATTCACACCGGGTTTATATGAACTTTTATTCCACAAAAATCCTAAGAATTATGACTCATATGAATTGGATATCTATAGAAAGATTTTAGTGAATACGAATGCACACAGAAGAAATTATAGTCCCAATGAACAAATAAAGGGAAATAAAGGCTTGAAGTACACAACAATAATAAAAAAATTATTTCAAACAACTCATACAGGTGAAGGTTTAATGAGTGTTAATCTTCAGAAACCAAACTATATATACTGGGATGATCCTAACGAATTAGTTGAACGTCTAAAACTTTTAATCGCGTCAAAAAATGCTGGGCATAGTAACCAAAACAATGAAATAGTATCCATTATCAAAGAATTAAGAGAAGCAAATATAATACATTGATTTTGGGGTAAACAATCAATTACAACATGAGTGTCGACAAGTTCGGTCACTTTTCCAACTCTGATGCATTAAGGAGAAATGCTCAAAAAATTTTGGGAATTGGTTTTGACCGGCATTATAACCTCGATATCCAAAATAAGAAAATCAAGAATTTGGCCCCACCGTCGGAAAATACAGACGCAATCAACAAAGCTTACCTACAAACACAAATCATACATTCACAAGAAATATTAAAAAGAGATTTAAGTAGGCAATTTGTAATCATAAACAATGAAATATCTCAATTAAAAAACAATATTAAGGATTTACACAATGTTTTAAGTAGAATGTCAAGTACTCGTACAATAATTTATAACGATCATAACTAAATCATGGAAAGACGAACAATTATCAATGAGCTACACGCTCAAGCTCGCAAAAATTTTCCTCGACGGAGAGTAATTATGAAAGGCATCGACGATTTATGGCAAGCGGATTTGGTTGAAATGGGGAATTATTCTACAATAAATAAAGGACATAGATATTTGCTAACAGTAATTGATACCTTCTCAAAATTTGCATGGGCAGAAGCAACTAAATCAAAAAATGCCAGCGACGTTTCCACAGCATTTAAAAAAATATTGGATAAAGGTAGAATACCAAAAAATTTACAAACAGACGATGGAAAAGAATTTTTTAACCAAGAATTTTATAAACTAATGAAAATGTATTCTATTAACCACTATTCAACGTATAGTGTAATGAAAGCATCAATCGTTGAACGATTTAACCGAACACTAAAATCATTAATGTTTCGAGAATTTTCTTACAACGGTTCCTACCATTGGCTTGATATATACAAAAATTTGATTGATTTCTACAATAAGAAAAAACATCGAACAATAAATATGCCCCCCATTGAAGTAAATTCTAAAAATGAAAAAAGGTTACTCTCGACGGTGTACAGTCATCTCAAAATGTTCCCACCGTCAAAATACCATGTGGGGGATTACGTACGTATAAGCAAATATAAAAATATATTTGAGAAGGGGTATACACCGAATTATAGCACAGAGATATTTCGTATAAAATCTATACAGATTACAAATCCTGTTACGTTTATCTTAGAAGACTATCAAGGAAACCCAATCAAAGGCGGGTTTTATAAAGAGGAAATTCAACGCACACGCTTCCCCAACACATACCTCGTTGAAAAGGTTTTGAAAACTAAGGGCGACAAAGTATACGTTAAGTGGTTAGGATTCTCTAAAGATCACAATTCATGGATAAACAAAAGCAATATGCTCTAGTGAAAACATAAATAAAAACAAATAAAATAATGAAAATAGTTTTCATTTACTTGTCAGCTTTCACTATGTCAATAACATTAGCCCTAAGCGGAAGATCTTCGGTTCTAACATCCAATTACTTTCCACCAATTCAATTAACCGAAGACTATGAATGCGCTCTGGTAGATTTTCATTCATATAATTCCATTCCAAACGTAGACCATGATAATAACTTGTTTCATATTGATGATCGAGTAATTGAAATTCCTATTGGTTCTTACGAACTGGAAGATATAGTTGACTATATTAAACTAGCCTATGGTAAACAAGACGGTCTCAAGACAATAGAAATCGTTGCAAACAATAATACCTTACAAATAGAGATATTTTCATCTCATGATGATATTGATTTTAACAAAGAACGGTCTATAGGAACCCTGTTGGGATTCAATGGAGGAATTTTGAAAGCAAATACGAAACATACGTCATATCTTCCCGTAAACATTATGAAAGTAAACGCAATACAAATACAATGTAATATAACATCAGGATCTTACATGAATAATCTATCTGTACATACTATTCATGAATTTGGTATAAATGTATCTCCAGGATATAAATTGGATGAAATACCAAGGAATTTAATTTATTTACCAGTAAACGTCAAAGAAATCAGTTCACTGAAAGTTTGGATAGTAGATCAAGAACAACGATTAATAAATTTTCGTGGAGAAGAGATTACACTTAGGCTACATCTGAGATCAAAAGCAAAATGATTATTTATAATAAATATAGTCCTAAAAAGACCTTTCCAAACATTCCAATTAAAGCAGTCAAACCCAAAAGGTTGCCACTAACAAAGGAAAATAAAATTTTTTTAAAATCTTTAAAATTACGTTTAAAACAAAATGTCTGAAATACTAAATGTTCTTGAAAAACCATTCACCGATGACAATATAATCAAAAAAGACTACCACAGCTACGTACCATATATAAATTCATTTAAAAATAATGATGAAATAAGAATAACCATTCAAAATCAAGATTTATATGTATTGCCAAGCGAGAGTTATATTTACATAGAAGGTTCTGTAACAGTAGAGGGCGGCGAAAAAACATCAAATGCTCGTTTACGCAATAATTGTATAGCTCACATGTTCGATGAAATTCGTTATGAAATTAATGGTGTTGAAATCGATCGCACTCGGTATTTAGGTGTATCGAGTACCATCAAGAACTTTGTGTCCCTTACTGATTTTGAGAGTAATATGATGAGAAATGCTGGATGGAATAATGGCGCCGACTTAAACATGAGTGTGTTTAACTTTTATGTACCCCTTAAGATGCTGTTGGGATTTGCCGAAGATTTCACCAAAGTTATATTACATAGTAAACATGATCTTATTTTGCTCCGAAGCTCCAGTGACCAGAACGCATGTTATTCCTCGGAGTCAAATGAAACTGCAAATTTAACAATTACGAATATCACGTGGAGAATTCCGCATGTGCACTTGTCTGACACATCCAAATTACAAATTATGAAGACGATAAAGAGTGGAACATCGCTACCGATTACATTTCGTAGTTGGGATTGTCATTTTAACCCAACATTTAATGGCGCAACCAAATGTAATTGGAATGTGAAACTGTCTATGAACAGAGAAAGACCACGTTTCGTACTATTTGCTCTTGAAAAAGATGGAAAGTTTGTTCACAGTAATTTAACAAACATTAAAGTCCATCTTAACTCGGATACTTATCCATACGATGACTTAAATTTAAAATTCGAAGAGAATCGATATGCTGTACTTTATGATATGTATACTAAATTTCAACAAAGTTACTTTTTGAGGGAGTCACAACCAATTATTTCATGTGAGAAATTCAAGGAGTCACCAATAGCTGTAATTGATGTCAGCCATCAAAACGAAATTGTTAAAAGCGGACCAATTGATGTCAAAATCGAATTTGAGACCTCTAAATCCATTCCTGAAAACACTAATGTTTATTGTTTACTACTTCACGAACGTTTGCTAGAATACACACCTTTAACTGGAATCGTCCGAAAAATTATTTAAGTATTAATAATGAAATGTTTTTTTTTTGTATTTCCATATAAAAATTAATAAATAAAAAAAAAACACACAAGTATTGTATTCCAAATCAAAATACATTTGTCTTTATTGATGAAAGAAAGCATAAAAAATATACGGTAAACAATAATGTACATTATTTCTTAATTATAGGTTAAGATCATGAAGTTCATCCCAATTTGCGAGATTTGAATTATCAATTTCATTAAAACATACATCCATTGGAATTGTAGAATATAGGTCTGATTCATTAACTCTTTCTAAATCATCTGATTTATTCTCAATATTCAAATCTAGAATTTCATTTAAAGCCGAAATTTCCAAGCTATTAATTTCGTTAAGGCTTACATCAAGTTCCATCGGATTAATAGAGTTTAGGTCAATATTTATATTATATAAATCACAATCAAGCCTGTAATGACCCCACGCATACGTATTTATACCATCGGGTCTTACTTTTCTCTTATCATCGTCATAGCTTAGACATATTTTATTTATCTTATCTGTATAAATAACATGTTTTCTAGATCTAAATGTAAACATATCGTCATAATATTTTTGTCTTTTAATTAAACATTCTCGATATGTATCTATAGTACATTTTTTTAGCACAGATTTTTTTACACCCTTAGACTTTTTAATGTCTTTACTTCCTTCCACTTTAATTGCGTACATCTTAGGTCTAAGTCCCACAAATTCGGTCATAGCCATACCACAATTTTCATCCTTCATCATCCCAATCACCTTCTTATTTACAAGAGGGATACCATATTTATTATCTGGTGGAAAGTCTGAAGTGTCAAACCTTGTTTTTAACTCATCTGGAGTAAGTTCTTTAAAAAGATCTCTACCATAAAAAGTTAGAATAAATGAATCAGTATCTATATAATTTACACTAAAATCGTTTTGAAACTTAATTTTCAAAAAGTCATAGAGGAAGTCATACATAACCCATTTAGAAAGATCCAAAACACAAAAGCCTAAATAAATTGGTTTGTTGTATAATACGTTTACACGGTTCAGTTGAATGGCAACCATATCCTCTGAAAATTGTGATAAGCTATTGAAATTTGGTTTTGCAATTAAATCTCTCGCTCCCAGCCTGTTTCTGTTTGTTCTATCCCAAGTCTTTACTATTTTAACATCTTTTCTTTTATCCACATTTTCCATAGTTTTACCATATACAGCATTGTTTAAAAGTTTGTAAAAATCTTTTTCAAAAGAATTTTTTGCTTTTGCTCTCATCTCATGATTTTTTAGTATATATTTTTCCAACCATTTTGATTGAGAGAAAGAAAGGATGCTGTGTACTTTTTTTAGTATTAATTTATGCTTTAGACACTGCTGCAATAGTTTGTAATGGATCTTGTATGTTCGTTTTTCGGAAAAGTCTGTAATTAATTTTTTATATTTAGACCCTCCAACAGTTTTACTCTCCGCACAGAAGGGTAAATCATTGTGAAGATCATGCAAATCTTTTGGATACTCTAAATCAACACAAAATATGTAGCCTGTTGGCGAATCGTCGGGTATTGATTTTATTTCCTCTTCATTTGTATATTTTCCAAAATCTGTTCCCTCAAGCCATCTAAAGTTATTTACTGGGAGATATTGTGTCATAGCTTTACCATACAAATTATTCACATCTAGGTAGTATATATTTACAATTGGTTTATTTTTATCATAACCTTGCGTACCCTCTGTGTTCGCTACTGAGTGTCTTTTGGAACATTGAACTATACCACCTCGTATGGCATTCTTACAGAAGTTGTACATGTTAATATCAGTGAGAAGTTGTAATTCAACTTTTGTACATAAGAGCATCGCATCCCAAGAAAGAGATGGGGCGGTATAATATTGACAGGGATCCAATTTGTGCACATCTATACATAATGTTCTAAAATTTTCAAAAACGTCAGTCAACAATAGAACATCCGTTTTTAAATACAATTCCATGTAATCTTTCAGATTTGTACAACCAAAATTTGTCCATACATTCTGTGCATGTTTGTAATCCTCTGACGAACACTCGGTGTCCGTCATTTTATTATAAAAGTATTTCTTCGGAGGAAGTTGTTTCTCAAAAAATTTTTGAAATGATGATATATAATCATACGGAAATACCCCCTTTTTATTCATGAGTCTAAAATCTTTATTGTTTGGAAAATGTGTACGTACTGTCTGAAGATCCTTTTCAGGTAAATTTCGGGCCAGAGAATCTAAGCTGGCAGCCATGAATCGAAAACTGTCTAGAAATCGCAACTCTAGTCTGTTTTTATCATTCATTGGAAGAAAATGAGACATAGATATATATAATTCCTTATTTAATGGAATTACTTTAGTTTCTCCTTCATAGTCAATAAGATCTTTAATGAAAAGGTGACAATCGTAGGATGAAAAATTATGAAAAAATATTGGAATAAATGTTGCTATCTGATGCTGAAGATTACATTGATTATGCGCTGCCCCCCTGTATTTCCCAGTTAAATGACAGTGATCCCTTACCCTATCGTTACCTAAAGTTTTGTCACATATGTGACAATTTTCAGAAGTTACAAAATTTACTTCCTCCAAGGGTGTTAAACTAATCATTGGTTTCTTTACAGTCAAATAATTATTGTAAATAAATTTACAATCCCTAACGAGATTTTCCAAAAATTTTTTAGAGGCGTCCTCACCTGTATATATACAAAACTTATTTAAACTAGAATTATAACTACACTTAATGTTATAACTAAAAGCACAAGGTGTGTGCTTTTGTATCATGCTGGTTTTTGTGGTATTTGCGCTCACCATATCCTCTAATACACATTCAAAATCTGCGTATACTACGAAGGGTACTTTCAATTGACGCTCGTAGTGAGTAAATTTTAATATTGCTTTATCTTCCGAGGGCAAGCGAGTTACAATACCCCCGCATTCCTGTTTGTGTTGCGCAAATTTATCTGTCGAATGGAAGTGTTGGACACATCCATTACAAATAAAAACAGCTCCGTTATGATTTGATAATTGATGGCTCAAAAGACTGTAAAGAAAAAAATATTTTTAAATATATCATATATAAATTTCATTTTTCGTATATTACTTTGACATTCGCTTTATCCAAATGTAATGGAAATTATCGCCTTCGTGAAGCAGCATCAAATTGATGTGGTATTTTTTCTCTTTCTTTGTTATGTGATAGGGTCCAACAATTTGGTCTCCTTCATAACCAAAGACATTGATGCTTATGTCATCATTGTTTGCTTCGAACACTTTAACATGTTTTATGGCTAAGGGAAATTGAAGCCCTTGGAAGTTTAGCGTGATACCACTTTGCAATGTTATCGTATCACGTGCGATGTCAACATTATAGGAAGATGTGTCACAAGGCTTATGGGAGGGTTTATTTTCCAATGCTGCCACCAAACTCCATTTGAAACAATATTCATCATTCAAATTGTTTATGTTGAGACATGCATTCTTTTTTGCCAATGACTTTGGTGTTTTAATGAATTTTGAGCCTTTGGTGAGATCAGCCTTGTTAATATTAATGTCAAGTTTTAGAATTTTTTGTAATGCCCAACCTGAATCACGCTCTTGAAATTCGAACATCTTGTGCATTATGGCATCAGTGTGGTCATCAAACAAATTATTAATGTTATCTCCCAGAGTTAACAGAGTCATTTTAGATACGTGGTTGAAAATCTTGGGTGTAGTTAAGGAATCGGGATCGGGGATTCTACCTCTAGAAGTTGATGGTCCATCACTCATATTTAGCTCATTATCTGCTCTGGGTTTAACATATTCACCTTGAAGTTCTATGTTGAACTTCAAAATTGTGTGCTCCACCAAACTGAGCTTGAGCAACTTCAGGAGTGACTCTTTTGTCTCACAAAGAAAATTTTCAGGTAACAGAGTTCCATTTGAATTATTATATTCGTATGTTATAATACGTTTATTGAATGAACTCTTTATGACTGTTATATCCCCATCAATGTTCCTTCTAACAGTATCCTTATGTCCATTGGTACGAACGTGGTTACGCATGGATACCACTTGTACATAACAGTCTTTACAAAAGTACGTATTCTTAGTATTTTTTACAGCTTCAGGAGCATTTTGATTATAATACTGATACTGCTCATTTAACGTCGGCCACTGTTTTTCATGTTGT
Source organism: Eudasyphora cyanicolor (assembly GCA_963930755.1). Classification (NCBI taxonomy): domain Eukaryota; kingdom Metazoa; phylum Arthropoda; class Insecta; order Diptera; family Muscidae; genus Eudasyphora; species Eudasyphora cyanicolor. Next base: position 260,396,690 of record OZ005734.1, read on the forward strand.
GTTTGTAAAACTCCTGTATGTTGTTGGTATTGTGTGGGTGAAATCAATCCTAGATGTTGAATTGAAGGATCTTTCTGTAGATCATGACGTAGTTTGTGATCTCCATTTATAGAAAATATTTTTAGTTTTCCCGAATCTGCTTCATATTTTTTATTAATCAACATCGATTCACTTAAATTTGTATTATTATGAAACACTTTTTGATGATGTTTCATTACATAAATGTTTTTGAATAGTTTTCCACATACAAGACAATGATGTTTCATATGTCTTGTAAAATCTCTCTTAGCTTGAAAAGACTCATTACAAAATACACAGGTATTGAGAGACATTCTGCACTTAAAATTTTTATTTTATACAATTAAGATTTGAAACTGAATGCTTTACAAGCTGTAGCTTTAATCAAACTGACTTTCCAAATCATTTCTCTTCGTTTATAGAGCATTCATCCCTTTTCAATTCATATCAACGTTGACCATGGACAGGAAATATTTTTCTCTTTACAAATGCATTCCCTCCCAACTGTTTACATACGATTTGATCGTATTTCATAATAATTTGTATCGAATATGAAACAACCACAAAAATATGTTTGTTTACCTAAAAGTCTTTGCGGATTTGGTGTGAAGTTCTGGATATTCAGAACTACACACACACACACATTGTGCTCTGGATATGTCACAAAGGAATCAATTCAAGTTCAATTGCATGGTCCGTCCGTTTGGTTCTAGTTTCCGATAGACAGACGGGCAACCAAACAATTCAATAGCATGATCTGACTGTTTGGCGCTAGTGTCCGACAGGCAGACGGACAACCAAACACATAGCATGATCTGACTGTTTGGCGCTAGTGTCCGACAGACAGACTGACACAAAAGACGGACTGGTGGGGAACCGTTGACACACATACACACATACCATGTGTGTATTTGTGATTCGACAATCAACCATACATAGATATACAGCAAAGCCCAGCTGCGGACTCACAATGTGATTCTAGAATCAACCATACCTAGATGTACAGCAAAGCCCAGCTGCGGACGCACATACCAATGAGTCATGCTGATCTCAAGGTTACTTCAAAGCCAAGTTCAATGAACTCACACATACATAAACATAAACACTGATTCAGACCTACAGAACATCTGGCGACCACCAACGAAGTGGCCAAATAGTATCAAATTACATTGGAATATAAACACATAAAATCGACGACGACGTCAGAATTCACACATACATACACATAAAATTGACACAGACGTACGAATTCACACATACATACACATAAAATGGACGATGACGTCATCATGACGTCATCAGACCACCCACGAAGTGGCCAAATAGTATCAAATTACACGTTTGCTCTCTCAATTCCCCTCTACTAATTGTTGCGAGAAAAGTTTGGAGATTCGATTATTTCAAGAAATTGTGATATTGAATGGCCTCCAAGAAGTTGCGATTTAACACCATTAGACTATTTCTTGTGGTTTTATGTGAAGTCATTGGTCTTTCGAAATAAACCAGACTCTCTTCAAGCTTTACAAGTCAATATTGAACGTGCCATTCATGACATACGACTTGATTTAGTGGAAAAAGTGCTTGAAAATTGGGTTCATCCAATTCGGTCCTGTAGAAGAAGTCGTGGAGGCCATTTGTTTTTTTTTCAAAGAAATTGTATCACTCTTATTAGAAAACCCTGTATATTAAACCTAAGATTTTTTCTGTTATAATAACTATAGTTTCGCCTACAATTAATATTTAACGAAGCCTTCTGTAAACCCAACGGCTACGAACTTACCTACCACAAAAGAGCATCCAAAGAAGTGATACAAATCCTAAACTTATGATCCAAAATTTGCCATAATGCTATTATTTTCCTGTGCATTCGCTCAAGTGTTTAGTAAGTAATGCATATTCTATTTTTTGGAAGCTCTTAAGATGTAGAAGTATCTATTCAAAAAAGTAAAAAAAATCTTTTCACTTTTTCCTTTTTTTTATTTCAAATTTGGATTTTTTTTAATTATTTAAGGTTACATTTTTTGGTCTTTTCGCGATTTCAACCTTGGGCTTCGAGCGGCTCATCAGCATAGCATCACACTTTAACGCGCACGGCCACAAACGATTTCGAATTACCGCTGTCCTGAGATGTATGAGAAGATTTTGGCGTTAATTGTGCAAAATCGGATCTGGTCACTGCTGTGGATGCTCTCTTCAAATTTCCGAGCGGGTATTTAAAATTGTTCTTTAAGTTTTTTATGTTTATTTTTTTCACAACCTTTTAATTTTTTATATTTTTATAAAATATAAATATTTACATGATTACTACAAAAAACATATTTGGAAGAGAAAAAATCCACTACCTGTGTTGGGCCCTAACAGAGTCCAAATTGATTAACAATGCTGTTTTGAATGAAAGCCCAAAGGAATTAATTGTGCAAAATCGGATCTGGTCACTGCTGTGGATGCTCTCTTCAAATTTCCGAGCGGGTATTTAAAATTGTTCTTTAAGTTTTTTATGTTTATTTTTTTCACAACCTTTTAATTTTTTATATTTTTATAAAATATAAATATTTACATGATTACTACAAAAAACATATTTGGAAGAGAAAAAATCCACTACCTGTGTTGGGCCCTAACAGAGTCCAAATTGATTAACAATGCTGTTTTGAATGAAAGCCCAAAGGAATTCCGCATGATTTCAATGTTGATTTATTGAGTTTTATTCTGGAATTGTCTTAAACTATTATAAAGATTTTGGCTTAGAGTCTAACGAATATACACTTCATATGCGTGAAAGAGATCATTAAGGTTTAGTGAAATGAACAGATATGCACTTCGTGTGCGTGAGATAGATTAAGTACACTTAGTGAAACGACTATAGTGTATAACTTATGATTAAATACAAAAGTTCTTAGAGCGAGACGAGTATAAAAAGTTATATTACTAAATCCACTCGAGTTGATTAACCCTCAAGATCTCATGTAGAAAAAACTGACTTGTTGAATCTCGCTTCAACAACCTGCCTTATTGGAAGTACTTCAAATGTTATTCCTTAGGAATAACTTCCATACTTTTTTGCAAGTATATACATATATACTTAGGATTATTCGCCTAATTTTATAAGACCTTTAATTATTCTTATATGAAGTCTTGGCTTATATATCTACTACTATTACTCTTATACGAAGATTTCTACACGATCTGCTAAGAAGTCTTATATGAGACCTACATCTTTTCTGCTATGAAGTCTTCATTGATATCTGTGAATAATCTGGTAAGAAGTCTTCTTTTGGGACCTATGATTTATCTGGAATGAACAATTTTATTAGACGCGTTATATATTTTGTTGATAAAACCTTCAAAATGTCGATTATTCTAGCAATTGTTGGACATTTATTGGAATATAAAAAAACCTAGTATTCTTTCTACCTAGTCAATATATTTCCCAACTCAATTTCCCAAATTTAATGTTATTCATTTTTAAATATTTAGTTTCAAAACACTCGAGTACGGGTGCCACAAAACACAAATTATGTACTTCTCTCAGACGCAAAACAAAACATAAAATTAATGACTTCGACAATAGCTTTTTCGAGAGAATTATTCTGCAATAAATGTTCAGAAAAATATTGTCTATGTCGCACGCCAATAAATAGCCACAAAGAAACGACTTAATGGCCCTATTCGACTTCACTCCCCCCAAAGAAAAAATAAATATTTTTCTTTTATTGTTTTGAACATTGAAGCTGTCGTTTTTTTCGTTTGGTTAAAGCTACTAAAACACGTGTATTAGATAAGCTAGACACGTAAAACGGTGCGAAATATGAAGTCTGTTTTTCTCAGTGCGTCTCTGTTGAGAATTTATGTCTCCACTAAAAATTGATCATTAGTCTTTTGTGGGTAATCCGAAAACGCACACACACACAGAGTTTGGGCCCATTAATTAATTAAATTACAGAAAAGACACGTTCTTTCGTTCGCCCGTCTACGCACTCGCTCGCTGAGTATATGACAACTGGTCTTGTAAGCGTTTTGTCTTATCTCTCAAGCGTTTTGGTTGGCGGGGTGGTGCGGTTTGGAGCATAAGGTCATTGAAAATTTAAATGAGATTTTCGGTTAGCTATTAGCAGGTTTTCAGCTTTCAAGATTTATGGAGTCGCTTTACGATTAGATATTCGTTGGAACCTTTAATGTGTGGTAAATAGGCAAATTTAAATATTGAAGAGCTTCAATTTAAAATTTGACTTATAGTTTCGTTGACAAAAGCGACAAAGCAAAAATCTCGCCCAACCAGTTCAGCTAATGTCCAGACTTTAAGACGCTCTGAATAATATTTGGGAAAACATAGCGCATTCCATTATAAACAAAACAAACATTTAACGATTCACTTGTCACATCTAATTTATTTGTAGAAGCTGATATTTTCCTCCAAATGATTTCAATTTCACATATATCAAATCTGGATTTTGCTATTTTTTTGAAGCTTAAGTCCTCTATTGTTATGCAAAAATCAATTAAGCGTTATTATTAATGGCTTAGATTGTCACCAGAGGAGGACAGGAGACATATTATACATATTGAAGTGGCAAACTTCAACAACAGATTTATGAAAATTTTCGTTTTGTTTTTTTTTTTTTGGTTTGTTAGCAGCATTCATAATCGAAACGTGTGAAAACTGTTGACATAATTTGAATTGAAATGAATAAGTTATTTAAGAGCTGCTGTGTGTTTTTTTGTGTGCAGTTTCAGTTTTATTTGAAATGTTGTTCCGTTTTTTTGCTGCTGCTGCTTTGAAACTGTCTAAACTTAAGTTGGCAGCAGGAAAACTGAGTAATACAACAGCGACAGCAACAAACAAACAAGCATGCAAAAATGCAAATTTAAAATGTAGATTTCTTCTAAATTGAAATTTCCATACAAAACTAATATCCTTTCGCTCTTCACTGCGCTGCGGTGGCCGATTGCAAACATATGGACGGACAGACAGACGTACCAGCAGGATGAATGGCGTAGCGGGTGGACCAACCAGTCACTCACTCACTCACCGGTGCATAGTGCACAATAATTCAAAGCAATTCATGCAAACATTCGCACAACTACACTCGTTTTGTGTTTAGTGTGTTTATGACAATGGCTTTATTATGCCAAAGCGAAAAAATTCACTTTTTTTATCAAACAAAACAAAAAAACTCTTATTCAAATGGAAACTCAGCATGAAATCCAAATTTACCAAAAAATAAAACCCCACAACAAACATAGAAATGTTCCAGATAAAAAAGGAAATAATGGGATTTCTTGTTGTTGTGAAATCTGCTACGGAATTAACAAAACAAAGAGCAAAAACAAAAAACGAAATAAAACAAAAAATATGGCGCATCTAGAAACAAAACTTTATGACAATAACTGCATGTGGCAGCGAGAAATATAAACAGGTACAATTCAAGGATAGTTTAAATAAAGGATGTAGAGTGTGGTGGAAGCGGGGTTGGCGAAGAGTTTATGGCGGAAAATGACTGACACGTTAATGGGATGATATACTTAGAAGCAATGAAACTGAAGGTTTCTGATATAAATTAGAAAAATATTCAAAAGTATTATATCTGAAACCCCTACATTAATATATTTTGAATCCTGCCATTGCTCTGCTACGAAAAACTCTGCTAGACAAATCCTAAGATCGAGACTTTATAGAAGTAATCTGTAGGCCAACTGCAGATAAACTGTATACTGAGTTTTTTTTATTTCCTGATCAATTGACGTTTTTACAGGACTTTTAAAATTTCAATGATAACATTTTTGAAATCTTTCCACTTATTACAATGTGAATTGATAAATATGCAAATCAAGTGAAGGGGGAGAATTCCTGCTATTCACTAAAATTTTATAATTTTCCCAGCACCAACGATATTAAAAAAAAGTCCATTTAAACGTTTGAATATTCTTTAAAGTAGTGGCATTTTCGAGGAAGAGAATAAACTATTTGTTTGACTGTGTAATTTAAGTAATTGTTATTCGTTAACCGCTAATGATAGAAGGCTGACACACTACATTAAAGAATTTTTAAGGGTAAAAGATTAAATTGAAATTTTTCAAAACCCTTCGTCCTAGCAATATTATTTGAAAAATTTTAATATAAAGTAGGAATTCTTCCCTTTCCTTTAATATACATGTTTATCAATTCACATTGCAATAAGTGCAATGAAAAATATTTCGACAAGAGAGAGACTTAATACCAATCAGACACACCAACTATAGTTCTGCTACAATGTATACTATAATACCTAAAATTACCTGCTAAGAAGTTTTAGATGAGACCTGCGGCTATTCGTCCTTGAAGCCTAAATTGAGATCAATGAAAAATCTGCTAAAAAAAATCTTCTGTAAGATTTAAGGTTCATCTGACTACGAGTGATCAGTTATGAAGTCTTTTATTAGAATTCAATAAATCCAACGACTATGCTATAAAGTCTTCTATAGAACCTACGATTGTCCACCCAGTAGACTTCAGTGAGACCTACAAATGATGTGCTATGCAGTCACCTGGCAGTTGATCTGCTATGTTGACGGCTGTGACAACAACGATAATATGCTGAAGAATTATAAGTTAACTATGGTTACTCTGTTATAACGTTTCGTGTCCTATGGCTGGTTTACTAAGATATATCATATGATACCTAGACATATCTGCTACTAAATATTCTATAAAACCTACCTTTAAAGCTTTGCTGTGAAAACTTCTATGAGATATACTGTTGTTCGGCTACATAAAGTTTCTATGTGACCTACGAATGATCTGCTATGAAGTAACTTATGGGTCTTATTATTGATTTGCTATGATCTTTAAAACATACGATCATCTGCTAAATTCTTGTATTATATATACAATTAATCAGCAATGAATTTTTATTTGAGATCTATAATTACTATGTTATGAAGTTTTCTAAGAAGCATAAAAAACTCTTCTATGAAAACTCCAAAGAGCCACTTCACTATAATAGATTCTTTGGAACCTATAAAGTCTTTTAATAGGTCTATTATTGCTATTCAAAGAAGCCTTCTAAGAGCCCTATGAGTCGAATGACTGATATTTACTATTAGATTAATATCCTCTATCGATAGATTTCTACGAAGTGTTCTGTGCGACCCATTATTGGTCTGCCGTGAATCTTCAACTTCGATGCCAATGATTGATCCGCCATAAAGTATTCTGTGAGACCTGCGATTGATCTGCTATCAAGTCTTCTATGAGCCTTAGGATAGATCTGCTAAAGTGCGGGAATAGGCCAAATCAACTGAACCTTTCTATAAGACTTACAATAAATCTACAATGAAGTGATCTAGGAATGCTACGGTGATAATATATTGAACATACGATTGTTCTGCTATGAAATCTTTAAGTGTTTTCTATAACAAATCGACTATTCTCCTGTCACTAAATCTTTTGATATCTCATATTGTTGTTTTATAAAATCTTCTGTAAGACCTGCGGTTGATCTGATTTATAATAATAATATATCTGATGCGATTGATCTGATCTAAGGCTCCTTGAGACCAACAACAGTTCAGCAATGACGTCTCTTATGAAAGCTTCGAATGATCTACTTTAAAGTCTTGTAGAAGACCTAAGATATATCTGCAACGAGGATTTCTATGACACTTGAGATGGATATGCCTTGATGTATCTACAAGAACTATGACACCTACGATAGATCTGCCAAAGGATCTTCGATTAGGCCAAAGATCGTTCTACCATGATGTCTTCTAAGATATTTGTTTGTAAAGAAGTCGTCAGTGAGTCATACGATTTTTTTGATATGAATTGCGACATGCGATTATTTTGCCATAAAATCTTCTATGATTTCTTAGCTGAAACATTGACCTGCTATAAAGTCTGCTAAAATAGTTTACTATAAATTCCCCTAAGAGGCCTTATATTGCGCAGCTAAGAAATTTTCTATGAAGCCTATGTTTGCTATGCTTTGAAGTCTTCTATAAGAACTACGGCTCATCCATTTCATTCTATGAAATCTACTTAAAATTTAGGATCAGCTTCTCATAATACTTGTAGGAGTCTATAATATTACTAAAAAAATCATCTGAATACCAAGGATTATCGCAAATGACCTACAGACATTTTGAATGCAAAAACCATCCTCACATTACATTTATTTTTTTCAACAGCTAACGATTTGATTCAAACATTCGTGAATAATTTTACAATAAAACGCACATAAAAAGTGCACTGAAAAAGAAAAGAAAATGATTTAAGCTATAATTTTCTTTTAGTGCTCTGCGTCAACGTCTAAAATTATTTTCCAACTGCTGAAAATAATGTTAAGCCATTTCAACCGTGAATAGATTAGTGCAGGTAATGGTAGTTCACGCCTCATGCGGACCACGTTCAATTTTCATCTAAGACGAAATATTTATTATGTATATCCTGGAATATCTTGTTTGCTAACTTCAACGCTGCCGTAAGGTAAATAATTCTTACTTGAGCTTGAGTTTTTCTATCAACGAAAGCATCCTTCACAATGCAAACGTTCTTATTTATTTATTCACAGCAGGTACAAATTAATGAATGACTGACAAGAATGGCAAACAAAACAGTGGCAAAAAAAATAATCGAATACAATAAAATAGGGAGAAAAAATCACCTTAAATCGATATCGAAAAGAAAATTGCAAACAAATTATTTGCACACTCCGTCACTCACCATCCACCCCGTGATTCAATATTCAATGTGGGAGTGGGAGTCTAGTGAATACAACTGGGGTAAACACCTTAGCTGTAACTATGATTTCCATCTTAAATACAAACAATAATTAACGAAACAGTAACGCATAAATTATACAAAATGAATGAGGAAAAATTGTATAAAATTTGCATATCATTTAAGGCAACCCCTCCGCAACATTGTCTTAGCTCAGCTTAGATCGTTCGCAGAACAAAATAAAAATTACGTTAACATTTTACGTTAATGAATTGACCTTACATTATTTTGCTTTTGCAGCCGTAATGCTGGGGTAGGGGAGGATTATCTTTAGAAAATTGAATGAGTACTTAACCATTATTATTCGTACTTGTACTTGTAGACTACGAGATAGTAGTACACTTCTCCAGTGCACCATCAACGTTGTTAACTACTACAAAGTTGGAGGAGGCAAAATAATTGGCCAATAAAAGCGCACGACTTTTTCGACCCTACCTATCTATCTACCTGTTTGCCTGGCTGCCTAAGTGTATAGCCGAACTCAAATAATCACAGGCACTGAATCAGGAGTAAAACTCATTGTTATGCAATTAGCCATACTTCTCATGGAGAAATCTTTAGGACAAAATAAACAAATAACAACAGCAAAATGGTAGCACTTAAAATGATTTTTGTATCATTTAGTGACAGGCAACATGGGGGAGGCAACAAATTACTGATCAACATACTACACACCAGGTACGAGGGGCAAGAGGAAAATATTTTTTGGAAACTTAAGTACGATTTTTGATCCTTTTGGATGGCGAATTTTCAGGTCTTACTTTTTTCAGGACCTACGGCTACGAAGTATTCCATTACGTCAACTATAGTTCCAACATTATGCATCTAAAAGCACTTGAGATTGATCTGCTAAAGAGTTTTCATTGAATCCTGCAATTCCCCACATACAAATATAAGGTCTACAATTATTGTGTTAAAAGACCTATCATAGATTCATAGATCATAGATATCATAGATATGCTGGCTTCGAAAAGATCTACAACAGTTCTGCTATCATATATGCTTTAAGACTTATGATTGTTTCGTAATGACAACTGTTGTAACACTGTCAGTATTCCCCTATGGAGTCTCATTTTATGTTATGAAGTCGCCAGAAGTCTCATATAGGACCTGCATACAATAACTCTGGCACAGTTTTCTTAAAAATCTACTATTTTTCTGCTGTGAAGACCGCTGCAAACCCTTCTTACGCCAACAGTCTTATATAACCCAAAAATTAAGTCAACTCGATAAACCTTTGTTCTGCTATGAAGTCTCCTTTAAGACCTGCAGTTCAGATATGAAGTGCTTTAAGACTTATGATAGATTCGCAATGGCACTGTTATAACACTGATATTGTTCAGTTTTGAAGTATCATTTTAAGTTCTGAAGATCTTCTTTTGTGATTATATTAAGTCTGCTATAATAGCACCAATTTTACACCAACAATTTTATATAAGACTTACAACGTATATGCTATGAAGTCTACTAAATAACCAATAATTGTTCTGCTATGTAGTCCCCTTAAAACATGCAGTTGTTCAGACATGAAGACTTCGATCTATGATAATTTTGTTATGAAGTTTTGTTCAAGGCCTATTTTTAGCTGTGACCCATATATCAGCAGAGGTTTTAGATAGTCCTCGACCCTCACCAATGGGTAAGGTTTTACATCCATATTAATGTAAACCTAGATATGGAACCGGAAGGAAGATGCTTTTGCTGAATCCGGAAGGTGAGTTGACAGTCTCTTTTCATCTGTCTCTTGTGTGGTGACACACTGTGGTTCAGGCCTTCACGGTATATTATCACATAAAACTCACTCACTATCTGTGAATAAGCTCTGTTTTAATTCGGGAATAAAGTCTTGTTAAAAATCTATGGTTGTTATGGTGTGAAGTCATCTGTAAGGGCTGCTAGTGTACAATTCCTACTAAAGTTCGGTTATAAAGCCTTATCATAGCCCTACAACTTTTATGGTACAAAGTCTACAAGCTGACTTATCGTTATTTTGCTTTTTGGTATCCTTTAAGACTTGTAGTTCTCCAGTTAAGATGTCTTAAAATTTATCTACCGCAGATCTGCTATGTTGTGGAGGTTTCTCAAAAAGCTATGATGTTTTCTCTAGGACTATCGTGGGTTCGTTAAGAAAATTTCATTGCAACCTACAGTTGTAAAAATATTCTGCTATTTAATGACCTTCACATTTCCTACAGTTGAACTTTCATTGTTCTGCTTCGAGGTATGCCTTCAGGCCTTCAGTTGTGAAGTTTCCAAGAAAACCTACCCAGTTCTGGTAAATTCTTTTGTAAGTCTTACAATTTTTCTTTTCAGTTTTCTTTTTCTGGTATAAGTACTTTATTCAACCAGTTCCTCTGGCCTGCTTAAAGACCTGTAATTGTTCAGTCACGAAGTCTCCAGGAAGACGTACCATAGTTCTGTTGATATCTTTTATAAAATTGATAAGACGATTATTTTGTAAAATTTGTAAGGACTTTATTCAACCAGAGGAACAGTAGTTGTTATGCTATGAAGTCTACTTGAAGACCTGTAGTTGTTCAGTAATTAAGTCTCCAGGAAGACCTACCATAGTTCTGCTGAAATCTTTTGTAAAATTGTTCTGCTATGATGTTTTCACTAGGACCTATTTTAGGCCCGTTATGGAGACTTCATTGCGACCAACAATTGTGTAGCTTTTAACATTTATAAAAGGAATTCATTTATTCGGCTATCAAGTTCTCAATTATAATAATTATAATAGGTAGTATTGTTCTAGTTTTATAATTATTCTGCTATTGAATTGTATGTAAGAATAATTGTAGGAAGAATAATAGTCTCTCTGTCAGAGCGACTGTTATTGAGACGTACGATTGTTCTGCTATGAAAACCTACGATTTGTAACTACTAAATCTTCTATGTGACGTAGGTAGCTACTATAGTATGACATACTTCTGTTTTACGATAATCTGCTATAAAGACTTCTCAAATACCTTCTATTTTGTACTACGAAGTCTTTTATATGATCTAGCGAGTGTTATATAGCACAGGTGACTGTTGTGCTACAACATCCGAGATCATTCTGCTAACAGATCGCTTATTATACCCACGATTTCTGTACTATCAAGTCACATCCGCATATTGTATATTCCAGCTGCCCTCGTATATACTATTTTGCAAACTGGTCGTTACAATCGAGTCACACCCATCTCACTCTATTCAGAAAAGGCTGGGAATGGATTTGTGTCTATGCTTCTTTCCACAGACGTTATCTTGGATGTTATCGACGTGTTTGGAAACAAAATACAAATGTTTTTAATTCATAGTTGCTGCTGCATGTTAAGGAGTCATAGATATCATAACAGCAAACAAACACCCACCAGAGAGGAGAGTACATACGTACTTACTTGCCAACCCAGTAGTATTCCACCTTCAAAGACATAGTTGGCTGGGTTGGACTTTGGGTTCTGTTACGTTTCATGGTCTTATATCTCAAAAGTGCTTAGAATTCCAATTAATTTGTATATGGATACCTCCTTGACGTTCATTAGTGAGGATTTTATTTGCAAATGAGTACGTGAACGAACGTATTCACCTAAGAATAATTTTAATAATACGCAGCTCGTTAGTAACATTGATATCATTGAGTGTCTGTCGTTCAATTGATTTCATATGAATTAGTGCAGAAGTTTTTCTCAAGGCTACGTACACTACTTCTGCACATTCTACTGTGTTATTAGATACGCTTGTGATGGGGAGAAAAATATTTTTAGAAATTAAAATTATGCGATATAATATAAATGCTGTATTTAAGTATCTCTTATTAGAAGAGTGTATATGAAATCAATGCGATAATATACAGAATATTCTTATAGGCACTTCACCCCTTATATTCTTCAGGCGACCCTGAATAGGCTCTTGAAGTAAATACAAATTAACGACACTTCATTGCATTGAGTCCAATAGCAATTGAGCGACCTTCAGATTTCCAACAAAAAAACACAACCAACGAATCAATTCGTAGTGGCCCTAATGGAAACGTCACCGACTACAGCATAGTATTTAAATCAAAAGCTGAAGAAGATAAATTGCTATTACATCAACAGGAAAAAAATGCCTCAAATAACTGAGTTTTCCTGACAAAACAAAAAACAACTCAATTTATATAACAATTTAAATAAATGAAACAATTAAATGAAAGTACAAAAAAATATTCTAAAAAATAGCCTGCTGCCAATTTTCATATTTCGATTTAAGTTTTAAATTTCACAATTTACCTTTTTTACAATATCATGACAGGAAATTTAATATCGTTTTAGTTTGCCTGAAAAGGAAAAGAAAAAACAATAATATTATTACATTAAAAATTTAATATTGGTATATATATGTAAATATACATTTATATGCTAAAGAATCTATTAACATAAATGTCCATAGCCCATCTACGAGAGTGTGTATCTGTACATTTACGAGTATATGCAAATGTTAACATTTCAGTTTATGTAATGGAAAATTCAATCCTTAATGAATTTCATTGCTAAAAACTAAATCGAAAGCTTAAAGTCTGTGTTGGCAAAAAATTCAACGAAGTTCCAAAAGAATGATAAGGTTACGAAAAGAGCATTGAACATTTTTTTTTTTAATTGTAGAGGGCAGAGTGGGACATCCGAGGCCCATCGATTTGACCACATATTTGGAAGGAGCACCTCAAACTATAAAGAAAAAATACAGTAAATTTTTCGATAACTCATTAAATTAGAAAACTTTTGATTTTTTTAACTCGAAATTTATCGAAAAACTTTATCCGATTTTTTTAAAGTAATAAAAAGTTGTCTTTATTTCGGTAACTAAGTGGTTTATCGATTTTTATTTTTTATATTTCGAAAACTAAGGTTGCTGTCGAAAAATTGTGTTTTATTTTTTATCATCATGTTCTCAATTTTTTTTTCTTTTTTTTAAACTTTAACGTCCGATAACTCGATATCTAAGCCAGTTATCAAAAAATTTCTTATAATTTGTTCTTCTTGGTTTGAGGTGTTCTACTTCTCAGATAGAAGGGTCTCGGATGTCATACTCTTGTCATTTAAAAAAAAACCCTGAACATTAATTATCAGTAGTACCAACTACAGAAGGCATCAGCGCAGATCAACAGTAGGTTATATTGAAAACTGTATAGCAGAACAGGCTTAACGCGAACGTAGATAGTAGCAGAATGAAGGTATCGCTTACAGAAGACTTCAAAGCAGCAAAATTTAAGTTACTACAATGTACTTCATAGTAGAAGCAATGTAGGACCCTGAGAAAACTTCTCACCAGAACAATCACAGATATCACAAACGACTTCGCAAAATAGTGGAAGGCTCGAGCATTTAAAGAGAATTTACTCGTATATTAAACTTCAGAACAAAATAAACGAACATTTCGTAGCTTCAGATAAATCGTATTTTGAGAACAAATGTAGGTGCTACAGAGTTATCGTATGTCCAACAGAACAATCGTAGATCCTACAGAGCAATATCAGATCATAAATAATAATTGTAGGTCCTACTGAGAACTCGCAAATCATGTTAATCAAATATAGATCCTATAAAACAATTGTTGGAATAAAGAAGCAAGCTTACGTCCTATCCAAGAATTGTATGTCCCACAAATCAATGGTAGATCTGTTGCACATACGTGAATAATGAAGAATCGTAGGTGCTACAGAGATAACGTGGACACTACAGGACAATTATAGATCAAAGAGAGCAATTGCAGATAAAAATATAGGTTCTACCGAGCATTCGCAGGTCATTTATAGCAATTATAGATCCTACAAAAAGATGCGTACAAGCAGAATCGTTGGTACAAAATATCATTCGCAGGTCCTATAGAACAATCGTGGATTCAACTGAGCAATTGCAAGTCCAACAGAGCAATCATAGATTCTTAAGATAAATCGTATTTTGAGAACAATTGCAGGGAGATTGTAGATCAAAGAGAGCAATCGCAGATCGAAAAATAAAAAAATTAGGTTCTACTGAGTAATCACAGGTCCTACAGAACAATGGAAATGATAGCAGTTCCTTCAGAGCGGTTGTAGGTCAATTGTCCCAATTGTTTAAAACAGAACAAAAAATAGATCAAACGTAGTATTTACAGAGCAGTCATAATTTTTTCAAAAAGCTGTAAGGTCGTAAGGAGCAATCGTAGGTTCTTACTGGGCAATCGTAAAGTCCTACAAAGGAATCATGGATCTTATACAGCAATACAATCGTAGGTCTGATAGAGCAAGACAATCACCGGTCTTTGAAGCAATTCATAATAGATGCATTGAACATAATAGTAGTATAGGCCATAGCACAGCAGAACAACCAAATGTTTGTCGATCTATGCATCTCACGGCCGCCGGAGTATTACCGGTCTTTGAAGCAATTCATAATAGATGCATTGAACAGAATAGTAGTATAGGTCATAGCATAGCAGAACAACCAAATGTTTGTCGATCTATGCATCTCACGGCCGGAGTATCCTTCCGTCTGTCTGCCCAACAATTTTACCATTGTCCTTTCGATTATTCATCAACACGGCTTTCTTTCCGTCCACTAATTCGTTTGTCCTCTAATTCTCATCTGTCTATATAGTCTTTTTCAAACAATCTATATATTTCATATGATAACCCTATGTTAACATTTCTCTCTACATTTGTATAACATCAAAAATAACATAAAAGAACACAAAGAGAAAAATAGCACAAAAATTGGATAACTAGGGTATACTGGCAACACAAAGACCTAATACGAGTACAATGTATAAGCCTGCAAAAGCCCCGAAAAATAGGTAAAGCTTATTTTTATTTCGAATCTCCTCCCACCTAATAACTGCCAGCTACACCTCAACTCCTCCTGCTGCACTGTTTTTAATAGAGATTATAAATTTGTAGAAAATTTTATTGGAGAACCAAAGCGAAAAAAATGTCGACATAATTTGGACAAACATTTAACATGTGGTTACCGGTATACACTACTCGTATTCGTATGTACGAAGGCTAAGCCTCTTCCTCCTCTCGCAAATAGACTCTACTTCTTCAGTAACAGCAAATATCTATACATATAAACCGGAATGTCCTTGTGTGTATAAGTATGTATGGTTGTGTTTATGGCTATGCATAGATGTTGTATCCTATAGATTTTGTTCAACATGGAAAAAAAGGACCAAAATGAAAAAATATATGCCGCTCACAATGAACAGGTGTTGTGGAGGGTTTACATGGGACAGTTGGTTGGACGAACCATCGGACGCCGGTGTCGTCGTCCGACATCACCAAAGGACCCGGGGAGCCAATGAATATGCCCAAAAAGGCTCTGTGCATGAAACTTTTATAGAAATGTAGAAAATTTTCATTCCTATAAATATATATGTACCATACTACTATATAGGTGGCTATTGTCACGAAACGCTTTTGCTTTGTTAAGAGTGACGGTATGTAAGTTAACAAAAATTTCCGTTTTTCCCATCCTTCCTTTCCCTTTTCCACTCCCGGTCAGGGTTTTAGTTCGTTGGCTCATGCCGCCACGTAGACACAAAGTGATACTTAAACATGAAAATAACATTTTATGTTATTAACCAAAAAAGTAAGGCATAAAAATGAACAGTCACTGCCATGGATATTATGATGCTAATAATAGTGGTGATTGGGAGACATAAAATAAATATAAAACACAGTTTTGCTGTTGAAGAATGTTATGAATATTTTTCAGATTAAGGAATATTATTCTAATCTATATAATATGTTCATCAAATATTCAAGGAAATAGGCCTTTGGTATAGGAGACAGTTAACGGCAGAGTGCTGGTTGAATCAAAGAGAATTGTAGGTCCAATAGAGCAGACACATGTCCTACAAATCATTTCGTAATCCTGCAAAACAGTTGTATGCCCTAAGGCCTAAGTTGTAAGTCCTACGGAGCAGTTGTATGTCCAACGGAGTAGTTTTATATCCAATGGAACAGTTGTAGGTCCTAAAGAATAGTTGTTGCACCTACGGAACAGTAGCTCTTACAGAGCAATCGTATGTTCTACGGAACAGTTTTAGGTACTACAGATCAGTCGTATTTTCTACAGAACATTTGTAGATCCTACAGAAAAGTTGTGGGTCCTACAGATCCCTTGTAGGTCCTATGGAGCAGATGCAGGTCCTATAGAGCAGTTGCAGGTCCTACAGAGCATTTCTAAAAAGAAACTGTCGTCTTTATTTCCTATTAGAGAAATCGTATGTTATAGTGCTGGCCTCGTGGTAGAACAAACCGGTGTTTAACACTCTATACATCTAACGGCCCGATAATCTTTAATCTGTTTGTCCATCTATCTTTCCATATAACCGTCGTTATTTAATTTAAATAATTATATTGCCATCTTTTTAGATTGAAGCAAGTATAATAAGCAAATTTTACTTCAAAAACTTATTCAACTATAATGATATTTCCTAAGTAGATTATGATTAATTTTTCTGTGTAATAATTTTTTCAGAGTTAACTGTTTATATATAGGCCAGGAGAAAGGACGACAAAAGGATTTCCATAAACATACATGTTCTGGTAGTTAGGTCCTTCCTCACAAGTCCACTAATAGCAGTCGTGTATTTGGGCTATGTAAGTCGAAACATGACAAATTCTACTATGAATATGTAAAGAGTTTAGGAAAAACTTCGTCCATGTAATCATGGCCGTCCAGACTGGATGGTGGTGCATGGTGATGATATGGTTTAAAGGCGAATATTGCTGAAATTTCGTATGACTTTTTTTTTGGTGCAGAGATTATCAGAGAATATGTGTGGAACTTTATGGGGCATAGGAGCATTTTCATGATAAGCTACTGTGTGATTTTTTAATTTAAGTGGAGAAGAAACAGAAATCGTTCGAGTAAAACGACGGAAGTATATGAGTGCCAGAATAGGTATGAAAATTTAGATTTCTTTTTTAGATTGCTACATTTATCCCGGTTCGGCGCATAAATGAGGTCATAACAGAAGATGTTGCAAAAAAATTAATTTTCTAGGAGTTTTTGTTGGAACTACTAATCTCAGAACAATATTATTTTTGCTCAGTACAGGTTCAAGCCATTTGATTTAGCATTGATTACTAAGATAAGTTTAGTATTTCGTTTTTAT
This sequence comes from Eudasyphora cyanicolor, assembly GCA_963930755.1. Lineage (NCBI taxonomy): Eukaryota > Metazoa > Arthropoda > Insecta > Diptera > Muscidae > Eudasyphora > Eudasyphora cyanicolor. The sequence continues at coordinate 260,414,586 of OZ005734.1, forward strand.
ACGGTCACTTGAATTCGCATATGTTTAGGTTAGGGTGACAACCGGTGTTAGAGGTTCACATAGACCAATTGAAGTCCCTATTGCTAGCACGGGCTCAGATGCCCTTTATCGAAACCAACTTGTTTGATACACATAGTTATCGATAATACGAATATCGGTAGCGGCAAGACCTGTCTGACATCCTAGAAATGCCGACCCCAGTAACAAAGTAGGTGATCACTAAGTAGTTGACCACTTACTCCTCATCGCCACAGCTTCTGCAGAAGTCATTAATTAACTAATTTTACAGAGCATTCATAGATATTACCGAGGAATAGTAGATCCTGCAAAACAATGAAAGATCCGACGGAGGTATTGAATGACTTATAAAGTAATGACCTTTCAAAACTATAATAGAGAAATTGTATGCCCTACAAATGCTATAATAGCTCTTGCAGAGCAGACATAGATCCTGCAAAGAAATGGTAGGTTTCACAGAGCAATCATAGTTAGAGAGCAGTCGTGGCTTCCCTAAAGCAATGATATTCCAATAGCGCTACAACATTCTTTATACAGTATTTATCGCTACTAAAAAGCAATTTTGGGCCAGGGCTCTCGTAGATCTTTCTCATCGTCTACCAACTTCGCATTGTCATAGTGCACTCGTAGATGCTACAGATCAATTGTAGGTCCTACAGAGCAACCATAGATTCTTCGGAGCATTCGTAGGTCCCACAGAACAATGAACGGCGCAACAGAGCTATTTCATGCCTTATAGAGTAATAGTCTTAAAAAATAATTGTAGATACAGTAGAGATATCGCAGGTCCTACACAATTGCAGCTCTTACAAAGCAGTCGTAGGTCCCACAAAGCAATTATAGGTACAGCACCATCGTATGCCAAAAAGAATTTAGGTATTACAAAACAATCGAAGGTCAAACGCTGCAATCATAGTTCCTATAGATAAATCGTGGGCTCTACAGAGTAATTTTGGGTACTGCAGAACAATCGTAGGTGTTAAATAGTTATCGTAGTTCTCTGGCATCGCCAATCAAATTCGCATACAGAGCATTCATAAATACTATATGCCAATCGTAGGTCCTACAGAGCAATCGTAGGTCCCACAAAACAATGAAAGGAGCAACAGAGCTATTTCATGCCTTATAGAGTAATGGTCCTACAAGATAATTATAGGTCCAGTAGAGATATTGCAGGTCTTTAAAAGTAATTTTAGCACTTACAGAGCAGTCGTAGGTTCTACAGAGCAATTATGGGCACAGCGCCACCATAGTCGCTATATATCATAGGTATTACAAATCAATTGTAGGCCCAACAGAGCACTCGTAGTGAGCAAAACTGCAATCGTAGTCCTGAAAAGCAATTGTAGATCTAACAGAGCTGTCGTGAATGCTACAGAGCAATTATTGATCATTCGTAGATCCCACAAAACTATGAAAGGTACAACTTAGAAGCAGTCGTAGGTCCTACAGAGCAATTATAGCTACAGCGCCACCATAGGTTCGGTAGAGCTTAGGTATTAAAAAACAATAGTAGGACCACCACAGAAGTTATAGATCCTATAAGTAAATATTAATTTTAGGTCCTACAGATCTATCGTAGGTGTCAAATAGTTCTTGTCATTCTCTCGCATCTTCAGTCAAGTTCACATAAGTATTGGTAACTTGTAAAGCGAAATTGTAGGCCCTACGGAGCATTCATAAATACTATAGATAAATCGTATGTCCTACAGAGGAATCATAGATACCACAGAGAAATCGAAGGACATACAGGGCAATCGTAGGTCCCACAATACAATGAAAGGTTGCAACAGAGATACAGTGAAATTATAGGTCCGACAGAGAATTCATAAATACTATAGAGCACTCGTAGGTCCTACAGAGCAATCGTAGTCCCTAGAAAACAATTGTTGGCTCCAAAGAGTGATCGTAATTTTTCCAGAAGCTGAGTTTTATAGCATTTTTATTAAAATCTACTATAAAACACATCCAGAAACTGGGCAAAAACATATACACATTTCATAAAAAAAAAGATGTGGATATAACCACCAAAACATGCCTAAATCCCGATGTTGCATTTCTCAACATATTGTAAGGCCCGTAGGCCCTACAGAATAATCTTAGATCCTGCAGGTAAATAGTAGGTCCTATAGGACAATTCTTGGTGTTACAAACTTCTTGTAGTTATATCGCATTGTCAACGAAATTCACCTAGGTTTTCATAATTTTGTACAGCGAAATTTTAGGCCCTACACAGCATTCATAGATATTGTAGAGCAAGCGTAGATACTAAGGAGCAATCGTATACTTCATGTCAACAACAGAATACTTCATGTCTTAGTGATGGTCTTATAATGCAAATGTAGCTTCAATAATGTAATCGCCAAAGCAATTGTAGCTCTTATACGAGTAGAGCAGTCGTAGGTCCTTCAGACCAATCGTAAGTCTAATAAAGCTTTCATATTTTTGTTACAGTAATAATTGGTATTACAAATTAGGGATGTAACGAAAGTGACTTTATCGTAATTGATGCGAATATTGAAATGTATTTCTTGCAAATGCGAAAGCGAATAGTGAAATATGCATTTTTGCGAAAGCGAATGCGAATGCGAGTAATAGTTTGACACTTTAGTACCAACAAAATTAAGGAACTAAATTGATACTTTTCCAGGATATTCAAGTATTAAGAATGTTTTCCATATTTTTACCTCCTGTTACCACAAGGACAATCATATTTTTCAACTGTTTTGAAGAAAAGTGGTTTTCATTGTTATTAATATCTTCAAAATGTGTGAAGCGACTAAGATGATAAAACACTTGAAACAAATGGAAGCGAATACTGAAATATATTTTTGCGAAAGCGAATAATCCAAAGATGGTTTTTGCGAAAGCGAATGTTAAAATGATGCGAATAAATCGCGTTCGCATATGCGAATGCGAATATTCGTTACATCCCTATTACAAATCAGTTGTAGATCCAAAAGAGCAATCGTATGGATCTGTGATAAATGGTCTTTCGTTGCAGAACACTCGTAGGACCTACAGACCATTGATTGTTGTTACATAGTGTTCGTGGGACCTAGAGGATAATTGTTGGCTCAAAAGAGCGATCGTGATCAAAAGCCTCGCCTTCTAGCAGTTTTCAGTAAATTTAGCACATTACAGTTTTTATAACTGCTCACAAACATATGAAAATTTAAAAAAAATAATTTAGATTTGGATGTTGCATTTCTCTACTTATCAAGTCAGGAATAAAGTTTGGACAAATTTAAATTACATTTTAGATATGTGATTAAAACTACTACCCCCACCTTTTTTTGGCAATTAACCAAAATTCTGTTGTTCCACAACTCCATCACAAGTCTGTGTCAGCATTTGGGGAATGTTAAATATTTTATACAAGATTTTTGCATATTTTGCTAAATATTTCGCATATCCTTTATTAAGAGGAACAAGAAAGAGCATTCAAATTATCTCCCAGAGAATTTGACCTTAGCCACTAACTTTGAAAATAGTTTCATAAGGCGAAAGTATTAACAAAGGCTAATTTTGGTTTAACACATTTCAAATAAATGTTAACACAAGTGGCACCGTTAAATCTCTGCTTTGGAACCAAAGGAAGCATCTAAATTGAACTCTGGCTTTGTATACAGTTATATCTACACTCGTAGATATAACTGTTTGGCCCAGTGGCCTTAAAATATGTGACCTCTTTTTTGGGTCACACAGCTGGAGTTGGAGGCGGTTTGAAGTACATATAACTAGTTTCATAACAACACAAATATGAAAGCCACGACCCTTTATCCTTTGTCGCTGAAAGGTCTCAACAACACTAACAACAATATTATTAATTCTGAAGCAATTCAGTTTTCCTCCTTCATTTTCATGGTTGTTTTTTGTTCGTTTACTCTAGCAAAGACTTAAACCAGCCAGCCCTTTTTCTCTGGTCAATCCCCTCGTGTCGGAACATGTCAACAATATCCATTTTAAATGACATCTCAAAAGAGCGACAAACTACCTTTTGTTCATTCATAAAATCACATACATGATTTTCATCTTCCTTTTCAGGGAGGAGGACAAAGCAATTATAAAGGATTTTAGATTTTCTCCACCACTGAAAACTCCTTCATGATTCAACATGGCAGTGTGCTCCCAAGGCATTGCACGAGCAAAATGTAGGCCGCTTGTTTGGTCCAGGGGTCGCCAATGTTGTTGTTATATGTGGCAGGAGGCTTGTGGCATGGTGGTGCGGAAGGGCGGGGGGTGCACTTGAGTGTCTGACAAAAGCCTTCTTAACAAAATAGGTTAATTAAAATACTGGCCTTTACAAGTTTTTATTGCTCTTTATGGAATACAAGTGGTGTAGAGACGGGGCAGAGAAAGTGGTAGAGAGAGATAGAGCGACGAGTGTTGTATTGTAAACGAACGAAGGAGTAAAGTTCAAAAATTTTTATTATCTGCTCTGACACTGCCACTATTTGTCGTTCAATTGAGAGCCAAAAAACCACAAACCCAGTCAAGTCCAGCTGCTACGGTAGACTTTACAGTAGTCAACCAGCATGGCAGGATATATTTGTGTGATGTATAGCACATATAGAGAGACAGAGAGAGCGTAATAGTGTATGCTTATCCTTTGTATATAACTCCTCCGTTTGTAACTCCCCTAGCCACCCTACTGTGTAAAATTCATTGAAATGAATTCTGGCTTTATTCGATATTTCAATATGTCCAATGCTGCTTGTAATATCAACAAATTTTGGGTGATAAAGTGTCATAAAGTGGATGTACAAAATTAAATAGTGACAAAAAAGTAGTTTACCAGAGTATGGTTGAAAACTGGACCAAAGAACACCAAAAATATTTGTACAAAAATTAATTTGTTGAGGTGTTCGGATAACCATAACTGATGGTGATTGAAAAGTTTATGCTATTGATAAATTTCTGTTATGAAAGGCATACATGCAGGACACCAGCATCCATATTTAAATGGTTAACATGGTACGGAACAGGGAAGTTATGTAGGTTTTTCGAAGGAGTAAATAAAGATTAATTAAAAAATTAAGAAAACATTTTTCAGTGGATAACAAAATTTCTCGAAAGAAATGTAATGATGGCATAATTCAAAATCAGTATAATACCCTGTAAAAATGTCTTAGAGCAGATGTTTAAAATCTGTACTGATTTTCCTTACCTTAAGAATTAAGTATACGGAAAGTATTCCCTGAAATAATAACAATTATACGCACTATTACGCATAGCGCAAAATAAATTTAAATTCCTACAAAAAAACACTTACAGCAACTAATTGTTGAGGTGTTCGGATGACTCTAAGCCGTGGTTATTGAAGAGTTTAAACAATTCGTAAATGTCTATTATTAAAATCATAAATGCATCCATAGCGTATACATAGGTCCTGGCTGATAAATCATACACCTTCTTTCGAAAGAGTAAATAAAATATTAATTAAATTTTTCGAAAGATTTCTATAAAAATATATATTTTAAAAGCACTAAAGAAGGGATAGGCGGCTGGAGCGGAAACGACTATATAATACACTACAATACCACTAGAGTAGATATTTTAAATATGCAGTAAAGATTTTCTTCAAATTTATCTATTTTCCGCTCCTGGATCAAGAAAATATTCTCCGTAAAAAGTATTGTCCGAAACTCTGAATTTTTACAAAATGGGGGAAATGCTCATTATGTCGCTCCATTTGTAACACCCCGAAATATCGATTAAGGAGCCCATAAACTATATATTTTTTATTCGTCGTAAAATTCTAAGATCCGTCCGTCTGTTATAATCACGAACCACTCTACATTAATTGAGCTGAAATTTGGTACATATACTTCTTATAGCTCTAGGTATCTTGGGATTGAAAATGGGCAATATCTGTAATTTTTTGATATATGTTCCATATATAGAACCTAGGTCCATGTTTTCATATAGCTTGCGTACAAAGAACCGCCCCGATTTCACTTCTTAATGTCATAGATACTAGAAATTGCAGCTGATGGGGCTAAACATAGGAAACTTGAGTCTATTTGTACCAGGAACCCATCACACAAACAACGGTCGTCATAGATCCATGTTTTGATATAGACCTCATAGTTGCTATTTACATTTCGGTTTCAGCAATAAGACACAATAATTTATCATTGGAAATTATTTTACTGTTTTTCAAAATATTCTCCGTGAAGATCAATGCACGTTTGCAGGCGCTCAAACCAATTTTCAAAGCACTTTCTCCACTCCGATTGAGACACATCCAAAATATGGTTTTTGAACGCTTCAACAGCTGCTTCGGACGTCAAGTTGGTAGAGACACTCCTTATCGATAATCCACGCCGAAAATCGTAAAAAATCATCGCACGAGTTAATTCCAATTTTTTGACAAAGATGAATTTTTCAACACACAGTAAACAAAACAATTCGTTCTCAAATGAAAACACGTTCTGAGTGAAGCTAGGCTAAAAGCTGGCAAACTTCCAATGAAAGTTCCAGTGCGTTAGCCAACACTAGTATTCCCAAGACACGAAATGTAGATATCAAACATCTTACAAATGTCCGCTTATCATCCTCAAATCCATTCAGCAATAAATGCATTTCTATAGGCTCACATTTTGATATAGCTCCCATATAACTATTCTCCATTGAAATAATAACAATTATACGCACTACGCTACATATAAGTTCCCTGATACAATTAATGTCAAGTATACGCACAGTATTCCCCGAAATAATAACAATTATACGCTCAATGTTACCTATTAAATTTTTTTATATAAATTGGAAGACAAAGACAATTTTTATTCCAAATGTACGGCCCAGTACAAAGCTGGGTGATATAGACCATATAGCTGGATTTCGCTTGAGACCAAACTTTCCAGTGGGAATAGAACCCTAGAGTTTTACACTCATAAGTGAGCACATTACGAGGGCGGTTCCAAAATTAGACATGTAGATGACGGTACAAGTTTGAAAAAAAATTGGAGAAGTGGCAACCTTCTGCAAAATATGTCTCAAGGTTCAAGGCGCCACGTTGTTAAGTAAATGATTTCTGCGAATTTTTTAAAGTGGAAAAGATTGGTCACAGTTTTGTAATATAAAACTTTAATTTGAAGGGTATCAGTCCCACCAATACTAAAACCGAGTTAGATTATACTTTGGGGGAGTCAGTGCCTTCGTTTACAACTATAACATATTTAAACAGAGTATCTAACCTTTTGAAGCTCGCTGGATAAAGTGTATCGAGCTAAGTCGAGATTATGTTGAGAATTAAACAAATTTGTTTTGTGTTTTCTTTTTAAGGTCGGCTGATTTGGGACTGCCCTTGTAAGAACTCTTATATCGGGCGAACAATAAATATTTTAAAACTTTTGGATAATTATGTTAATTATAGAAATAGTCCACCAAATCGGCTTTACCAATAAAATTGGTTTTGGTTTTATATGTGGTTTCAACAGGACGGTGCCACTTGCCACACAGCTAACGAAACAATGACTCTTTTGCGCAACAAATTCAATGGCCGTGTTATCTCACGTCATGGCGATGTCAATTGGCCGCCAAGATCATGTGATTTGATACCTTTGGACTTCTTTCTTTGGGATTATTTGAAAGAAAAGGTGTACGTCGATAAGCCATCAACAATTCAAGAGCTAAAGAATGAGATAATTCGGCACATTAACGGCATAGAACCTTAATTATGCCTTAGCGTCATCGAAAATTTGAACCATCGGATGGAGGTTTGCCACCGAGGTCGCGGCGGACATTTGGCCGATATTTTGTACCATACATAATTGAACCATACCAATATTATCATAATAAAAATGACAATAATTTCCTAAATAATTTGTGTTTTATTCAAAATCAACATCGGCCCGTAAAATTTAACCACCCTTTATAATATAAAACTAAAATATTCCTTATATGTATATCCTCAAAAATACTATTGTCTCTCTAACACAAGGTTTGAGAGATTCAAAGGTTTCAAGTCATAATACAATCTGAGGATAATCCTGTTTTATAGGAACAGGGCTTACAGTTTGTCCTTTTCAACTTAATTTTTGGAGGATGACTGCGTATACGTAATACTCGTATCGTGCAAAGTTTTGCTGTACTACAAATTATTTCCTGTAAAAATAATGACGTTATTTTATATTTATTTATATCTATTGACCTTTAAATGTAAAATGTGCTTAGCATTTACGGCAATTACTTTCAAAAAGTTTTTTGGTAATTTCACTACTTGTAGGAGTATTTTTAATATTTAGGGCGATTCTTGTTAAAAAGTTGTTATACATCCTTCAACATCATCCAGGTAGCAAAGTTCTCAACATTCAATTGATTATTAAAAGGATTACATTTGGAGGCATGTATTTAAATAATCATATACTCTGAATAATAAATATCCCATTTTGACCTTCAGAACCGATTTCCTATTAACAAATTATATTGAATAACCTTTTTTAATACAACACAATACAATAATTACAATCGTAACAAATCACAAACAATAGCAATTTCCTGTGATTTAATTTGTTATACAAATTAGTACTTTTAACTAAAATAAATTTATTAATTTGTTATACAAATTAGTACTTTTAACTAGTCGAATAAGTGCTCCCCCGAGTGACAACAAAACTTGAGCCACCTACTCTAAACCATTGCATCACGCCTCCCTTTCTCCCGCATCGCTATTAAGTAATTACATAGTTATGGACTGCATAGCTAGCTAAAGTAACCGCAATAATAAACATATTAAATATAATTCATAAATTTTTTAATACAAAAAATATTGAGGCATATAAATATATATGTATATATAAGTAGTACACATATACAAATATATACGAATATGAGTATCTAAATCACTTTAGTCAGTCCGTGGAAATTGTCCCCAGGAATCCAATGAAACATTGTCCCTTGTGGCATATTCTCACACAGTGTGCTATATATATATATGGATATGTATGTACAAATGAGTATATGAACAAATTGATATGTAAACAAAATAAATGAACTAATAAAATTATATTTACTTTCCCAATTTAATTATGCTCGTAGAAATGTTTGAACGTTCAGTTGACGCGGCGACATGTATGTGTCTGATGGTCATCGTTCAACTGGTAAATATTGGAGAATATTTACATACACAGGAAGGCGGTAGTAAAATGCACATACACTCAGCTAAATTTTTAACGCCCCATAACAGACATGCAAACATACTTCAAATTATGTTGATATATGTACATATGTGAGTGTGTGTTGAGGGATACCTGCAGTCATATACACAGCCATACAGAGGGACGGACAAATTTGGCATACAGTGTTGGAATTAAATATTAAGACAACTAATCAAAAACTAACAATTGTTTGAAACATACTGTGGTAACAGTGCATTAACAGGGCCTTGTTTTATAACAAAAAATTGCTGCAAATCAGCATAAACGGATATCAATTTTTAAATCATAGGAAATATTTGATAAAAAAAATAATGTTGGGGCTGATTTTTTATATTTTTGTAATTCCACACAGCCATAATTTATGACATTAATTGTCTGCAATATCTATCACATGCTTCAGGTTAATATTATGTTACTGATTTTAAGGGTTGAACTATATTATAAATCAAGTCATATAGTCAAGCTTTTGAACGTTGTTATCTAGTATAAAGTATACGCACAATAGTCTCGGAAATAATAACAATTATACGCACTATGATACCTATTAATAATTTGTATTTATTTTAATTAATAACTAACAAAGAATATTTTTCTTCTGTTTCTTCAAAAAAATAGCGTGTAAAATTTCATAGAAAAAGATTTTAAAAGTCATATGTGAAGAAACAGAAGAAGTATTTCCAAAAGTTGCCAAACCTGCCTTTGTATTTCCATAACTTTTGCAAAGATTTCGTCCCCAAAAATACAATTATTATTTTGGATTTGTGAGAGTCTAGTACATACTCTCTGCAAATTTGAAAAAATCGAAGGGGTAGCATTCTTTTTAATTAAAGTTTAAAAAAATTTAACAAAAATTCCCGTTATGTTCTCTTTCAAACGACGTATGCTTTGTATAAATCGGTTCAGCCGTTCAAGAGAGCAATTGAAAATTTCGTAAAACAAAAAATAAATTTTTCTCAATTTTTGGAAATTTACACATAAAATGTTTTAAAATGTTTTTTTTTTTTCGAAAATAAAAAATGATATCGATATCTTATTTTTTCATTTAGCAACTTTTTATAACGTTTTTAGGCAAAAAAATGTTTATAGGTTAATATTAAAAATTCTGACCCGTATTAAAACACATATTTTACTTGAGAAAATAAGTTTGCAAATATAGTTTGTTGTAAGACATAAATATAAGCGTTCCAAATATTTTTTTTTGATTTTCAAATAAAATTGGTTGGCATGTGGTAGCAAATATTGTATCCAGACTCAGAACTACGGATAATGTAATAAAGAGAGGGGCCGGATAGAAAGCGGCCATTTGTCTGGAGCCGAGTCTCTTTAAGAATTGATCGCAGTAATAGAAGTCAGATCGGTTGTACGGTGTGTCGGTTATATTCAAATAAGCAGGACAAGAAGTTCTTCCCGATATGGGGGTCATATACAATTATGGACCCATAAATGCGGTATTCAATAGAACGGTTTATATTTGTGAGCTGTACTCAAATTACAATAACGAGCGGTCATAAAGATAGACGGACATTTCCAATTTGACTCATACATTGATTTAGAGTCTCCAGTTGTAAATAAAGGGTCTATCTCTTCTGTTTTATAATCCGATAGGAGGATTTTGCTTTAGAATCCGATCCAAGAGATCGTGTTATTAAGTCTATAAAAAATATCATTCCAAAGAATATAATAATGTAACCATCTCAAAATATATTTTGAAATATAAAGCATTTCCTAAACATGCATCCTATTTGTCTTTACTTTGTACTGCCGCCCCTCCCATTTAACTATTGGTCATTCTTTCGACAGGTCTGTCCTTATTTCAGATTCTTTACCTTCTTTTTATTTTTTATTTATTTATATGAATTACAATACAAAGTAAATTTATATTCTAATTTTATGGTCCAGGGAAGCCGGGTTACAAATACCATAAGGCCAGATTTTGCTGCTGCTACAGACCAGAGCCTCTGGTGGGAATCGAACCCACAACCCCCAAACTCATAGGCGAGCCCGCTACCAACTAACCTACTGGGGCGCTCTTTACCTTATTTTTGTTTGACAATCGTTAGAGGTTTTTATCCTCCTGATAATTTATCCAAAGGTCTTTCTTTAAGTCATTAGGACTATGAGTCCTTTCGCATTCTCGGTCTTTCAATCAGACCATCGGTCTATGTATCGGACTGTCGGTCCTTCTTCGGAACTATTGTTCAGTACTTCACATTGATGTCATTCTAAAAGGTTGTCGACTTCTCATACGAATTGTTGTTCAGTCATTGAAATTGTTTGTTGGTCCTTTTCTCGTACCATCGGCCTTTCTCTCGGACTTTCGGTCCTTCTCTCGGACTTTACGCCTATCGGACTGAAGGTCTTTTTCTCGGACTATCAGACCTTGAACTGGATTATCAGCCAATTCTTTTCGTTTGTTTTGCTCGTCCTTTGGAGTTTTTATTCTCCTGACACTCCATCCAACGGACTATGATTCCTTTCGGATTGTCGGTCCTTCAATTCACTACCCGTTCATGTATCGGACTGTGGGTCTTTTTCGGAACTATTGTTCATTCTTTCGGATTGACTTCCTTCTATGAGATTTGTCGGCCCTTCTTCCTATTCGACTGATGACCCTTCCCTCGAACTACCGGCCCTTTAATTATAATACAAGCCATTCTTTCCACGGGTATGCCCTTATTTCGGACTGCGTGTTCTTTGTTTGTTTTGCTGGTGCATTGGAATGTTTTTCTCCTGTAACTCCTTTTATTAAACTTTCGGATTGCTGGTCCTTCAATCAGACTACCATTCCATGTATTGGACAGTCGGTTCTTCTGTGGAACTACTGACCATTCTTTCGGATGTACGTTCTTCTATGGGATTATCGTCTCTCCTTCGAATTGTCAGTCATTTGTTCGAATTTACTTTTGGTCCCTCTCTGGAACTATCGGCCTGTTGGCTTTTCTATCGAACTATTGGTCCTTTAATTGGAGTATACGTAATTTGTTGACCTATCTGCCTTATTTCGGACTGCTTGTTTTTGTTTGTTTGTTTTGTCCGTCATTTGGGATACTTCTTTTATTGAACTTTCTTTAATTCCTTAGGGCCTTTCGGTCTATGTCGGTCCTTCAATCAGACTGTCTGTCCACGTAAATTACTGAAGATCCTTCTATTTATATATTCATCATTCATTCGGCATGACGTCCTTCTTTGAGATTGTCTAATCTTCATTTAAATTGTCGGCCCTACATTCGAGTTGTAGGCACTTTTCTTCGGTCAACCTTGGGAGGCTTTCTTTAAACCCTTAGGATTATCAGTCCTTCTTTTGAATTATCAGTCCTTTCGGATTGTCGGTTCTTCGATCAGACAGTGGATCCTTTTTTCGGGACTCCTGCTGATTCTTTCGGATTGACGTCCTTCTTTGAGATTAACCACACTTCTTTCGAATTGTCGTATATTTGTTCGAATCGTCGGCATTTATCTCGGTCAGTGAAGCCTTTTTTCAGACTACCGGCTCTTGAAATGGATTAACGTTCAATCTTTTGACCTCTATATCTTTATTTCGGATTACAGATCCTTCTTTCAGTTCTCTTTTTTCGGACTTTTGATTTGGCCATCCTTTAAAGAGTTTAGCCTCCTGATATTCCTGACATTGAACTTTCTTCTTTTAAATTATCCTTTCGAACCTTCGATCAGACGATCAATCCATGTAAAAGACTGCTGGTCCTTCTTTGGAAATATTGCTCATCCTATGGAGAGCTTATCCTCCGGATACTGTTTACATCGGCTTTCCATTAGTTATTTAGTCCTTTTTTTTAAATGATCACTTCTTTCGGACTGTCGGTTCATGTGTCGGGCTGTCGGTCCTACTTCGGAACTATTGGTCATATTTTCAGATTGACATCCTTGTTTGCTTGTCGACGCTTGTCGGACAATCTTTCAAATTATTGACTCTTCTCCCTAACTGTCGGCTATTCTAAGACATCCTAAGATCTACAATTCTCGAATTTCTTTTAAACAGTATTCTGATCAAGTAAAGGTCAATTAAAGCTCCCCCAACAGGACTTTCAGAGGTAGTTATATACCAAATATACCTTTCTGGGAATTACGCATTACAAGACATTTGATGATTAAGCCGGTGCTGTTATGTTGACAGTCAGCTCTAATAAGTTGTCTATACATTCAGTTGTCCTTGATACTAATGGCTTTAAAATATTTAATAAAAAGTTTCGTTAATTTACGTCTTCGAGAAAAAATTGACTTTGCATTTCTTTCATTCTAAAACCCTTTATAAGCCCATAAGTAGCCTCATATTTCTCACCGTCTACTGTGATGAGTGTGAACAACTGACGGAATAACGGACGACTGACTGACACCCCAACAGTTTTGTTAGTTTAATCACAAAGGTATAATAAAATTGTTTGTTTATATTGTGATTGAATAAATAATATTTTTATTTGTAACGCTATGTACATATGTGTGTGTGTCTATGAATGTCCAGGAGTCCAAACGATACACAAACATATATATAAACGAATTTGTGTGTGAAGTTCTGTCTACCCACGCAGTTCAACACGAATATATTCACACACACACACCCCTGCAAGCAAACACGTATGCTCGAGTAATAAAATTTATTATCACGCGATTTGCATGCTCCTGCAATTAAATCACGGCACACTTATTCTCTATCAGCAGCGGCGGCAACAACAACATTTCTATCACGACCATTCATATCGACATGTCTGTGTTTGATTGTGGTTGTATGCGGTGTATGTCTGTCTGTCCGCCTATCCATGTGTGAGTGAGCGATTGTGTTTGTGCAAATGTACTTAAATACATTCGCTTTTACCACAAGACTCGCAAAGATACTTGAAAAAACTCAAGTGTTCTTTAAACACACCCACTTCGATGGGCAGCTTTTATGCGGGTGAGTAGTTAAGCGAGCGGATGCGGATATGGATGTAGATGTGTGAGAGTGTATGCGTTTGATGCCACAAAGAAATTATTGCATATTGTGCACTATTAAATGGCACTCAAGAGTGTATGTCTATGAGAGTGTGTGTAAGTGTGAATATAGACGAAGTACATATGTGTATGTTTGGCTCGCGATTGAATGGGTGGAAACATTGGGCGGGTCATTAGAATGCCGGAGTGTTTGTTTACACAAGTTTTAAATATTAAATTGGCTGAAGTTTGTTTTAATTTCTAAAATAAATATAAAAAAGGAAATATTTTAAAGACATGGGTGTAAGATTTAATGATTTTTTTGCATAAAAATACTCATAAAAAAACACGAAGTATTTTATTTCAATTAATTGGTTGTTGCTGTTATTTGCAAATTTATAACTCTTTCATGGTTATATTGACATTAATTGCGTTGAAAATTACTATTTATAGTAAATTTCGTCGAAAATTACTATTTATATAGTAAATTACTATTTATATAGTAAATTTCGTCGAAAATTACTATTTATATAGTAAACTTCGTCGAAAATTACTATTTATATAGTAAATTTCGTCGAAAATTACTATTTATATAGTAAATTTCGTCGAAAATTACTATTTATATAGTAAATTTCGTCGAAAATTACTCTTTATATAGTAAAGTTCGTCGAAAATTACTATTTATATAGTAAATTTCGTCGAAAATTACCATCTATATAGTAAATTTCGTCGAAAATTACCATCTATATAGTAAATTTCGTCGAAAATTACTATTTATATAGTAAATTTCGTCGAAAATTACTATTTATATAGTAAATTCCGTCGAAAATTACTATTTATATAGTAAATTCCGTCGAAAATTACTATTTATATAGTAAACTTCGTCGAAAATTACTATTTATATAGTAAATTTCGTCGAAAATTACTATTTATATAGTAAATTTCGTCGAAAATTACTATTTATATAGTAAATTTCGTCGAAAATTACTATTTATATAGTAAATTTCGTCGAAAATTACTCTTTATATAGTAAATTTCGTCGAAAATTACTATTTATATAGTAAATTTCGTCGAAAATTACCACCTATATAGTAAATTTCGTCGAAAATTACTATTTATATAGTAAATTTCGTCGAAAATTACTATTTATATAGTAAACTTCGTCGAAAATTACTATTTATATAGTAAATTTCGTCGAAAATTACTATTTATATAGTAAATTCCGTCGAAAATTACTATTTATATAGTAAATTCCGTCGAAAATTACTATTTATATAGTAAATTCCGTCGAAAATTACTATTTATATAGTAAATTTCGTCGAAAATTACTATTTATATAGTAAATTTCGTCGAAAATTACTATTTATATAGTAAATTTCGTCGAAAATTACTATTTATAGTAAATTTCGTCGAAAATTACTATTTATAGTAAATTTCGTCGAAAATTACTATTTATAGTAAATTTCGTCGAAAATTACTATTTATAGTAAATTTCGTCGAAAATTACTATTTATAGTAAATTTCGTCGAAAATTACTATTTATAGTAAATTTCGTCGAAAATTACTATTTATAGTAAATTTCGTCGAAAATTACTATTTATAGTAAATTTCGTCGAAAATTACTATTTATAGTAAATTTCGTCGAAAATTACTATTTATAGTAAATTTCGTCGAAAATTACTATTTATAGTAAATTTCGTCGAAAATTACTATTTATAGTAAATTTCGTCGAAAATTACTATCTATATAGTAAATTTCGTCGAAAACTACTATCTATATAGTAAATTTCGTCGAAAACTACTATCTATATAGTAAATTTCGTCGAAAATTACTATCTATATAGTAAATTTCGTCGAAAATTACTATCTATATAGTAAATTTCGTCGAAAATTACTATTTATATAGTAAATAGTAAATTTCGTCGTATAGTAAATTTCGTCGAAAATTACTATTTATAGTAAATTTCGTCGAAAATTACTATTTATAGTAAATTTCGTCGAAAATTACTATTTATAGTAAATTTCGTCGAAAATTACTATTTATAGTAAATTTCGTCGAAAATTACTATTTATAGTAAATTTCGTCGAAAATTACTATTTATATAGTAAATTTCGTCGAAAATTACCATCTATATAGTAAATTTCGTCGAAAATTACCATCTATATAGTAAATTTCGTCGAAAATTACCATCTATATAGTAAATTTCGTCGAAAATTACTATTTATATAGTAAATTTTGTCGAAAATTACTATTTATATAGTAAATTCCGTCGAAAATTACTATTTATATAGTAAATTTCGTCGAAAATTACTATTTATATAGTAAACTTCGTCGAAAATTACTATTTATATAGTAAACTTCGTCGAAAACTACTATTTATATAGTAAATACTAAATTTCGTCGTATAGTAAATTTCGTCGAAAATTACTATTTATAGTAAATTTCGTCGAAAATTACTATTTATAGTAAATTTCGTCGAAAATTACTATTTATAGTAAATTTCGTCGAAAATTACTATTTATAGTAAATTTCGTCGAAAATTACTATTTATAGTAAATTTCGTCGAAAATTACTATTTATAGTAAATTTCGTCGAAAATTACTATCTATATAGTAAATTTCGTCGAAAACTACTATCTATATAGTAAATTTCGTCGAAAATTACTATCTATATAGTAAATTTCGTCGAAAATTACTATCTATATAGTAAATTTCGTCGAAAATTACTATTTATATAGTAAATAGTAAATTTCGTCGTATAGTAAATTTCGTCGAAAATTACTATTTATAGTAAATTTCGTCGAAAATTACTATTTATAGTAAATTTCGTCGAAAATTACTATTTATAGTAAATTTCGTCGAAAATTACTATTTATAGTAAATTTCGTCGAAAATTACTATTTATAGTAAATTTCGTCGAAAATTACTATTTATAGTAAATTTCGTCGAAAATTACTATTTATAGTAAATTTCGTCGAAAATTACTATTTATAGTAAATTTCGTCGAAAATTACTATTTATAGTAAATTTCGTCGAAAATTACTATTTATAGTAAATTTCGTCGAAAATTACTATTTATAGTAAATTTCGTCGAAAATTACTATTTATAGTAAATTTCGTCGAAAATTACTATTTATAGTAAATTTCGTCGAAAATTACTATTTATAGTAAATTTCGTCGAAAATTACTATTTATAGTAAATTTCGTCGAAAATTACTATTTATAGTAAATTTCGTCGAAAATTACTATTTATAGTAAATTTCGTCGAAAATTACTATTTATAGTAAATTTCGTCGAAAATTACTATTTATAGTAAATTTCGTCGAAAATTACTATTTATAGTAAATTTCGTTGAAAATTACTATTTATAGTAAATTTCGTCGAAAATTACTATTTATAGTAAATTTCGTCGAAAATTACTATTTATAGTAAATTTTGTCCTTAAGAAGAAGGTCCTTAACAATAACATTCCGATAAGGGACCGATCGACTGAATGTATGCCCAATTATCCCATTTAAGCGTCGAAAGTTCTTCGCTTCAAACGAAAGGGTCAAAGGTCCGATACGTGGACTGACAGCCTGAATGAAGAACCGAACATTTGAATGAAGAGCTGGCAATCTGAAAGAAGGTCCGAAAATCTGAAAGTAGAACCAATTGTTTCATAGAAGTACCAAGTGTTGGAGAGAAGGAACAACAGTTGGAAAGTAAGTTCTATTGAAGGTCCCACAGAAGGAATGTTCGATGTTCGAAGGACTGACAGTCCAATAAAATGAATAATAATTCTTAGTATTTAATGTAACAACTTTCCCTAAAAATGTACAAAAAATATATACTCTTTTAATTTAACATTTAAACATTTTGTATTCTACCAATTGTACAAAATAACTCTTGCGAAAGAGTGAGCACTAGTTTTTTTCTTTGCTTACCATTCAACTCATTTTCCATTGCTTACCTAAAAAGATAAAAAGAAAATGAATTTATTAAAAATATAGTTTTTAAAATGTATCACTTAAAAATAACAAAACAATTTAAATATGCAAATGTGGCATATACGAGTATTGTTTGCTTTCGACAAAAAATCACTTTTTATTTTTCTGTAATGGAGCTTTATTAAGGCTTAGGCCAATATTTTTTTATTAATACCATTTTAAAAAATATTGTAAGAGAAATGTGAATTTCACGTAAATATAAAGTATATAATTTAGTAGAATACGATAACATACATAACTCAAATATTTCTAATGTCGATATAGTTGGTTATCGATTCTGGCCACAGATTTATTACTTTTTTTAACAAATTTATGTTTTTTAAAAATCGTCTACATAAAATGGCACGACATGATTTCATCTTGAATTCATTTCTCTAAATAGTGAACGGTTTCGTGAATGTTATTTCCGATTTAATGTGGACATCTTCCTTGGTTGATAACAATTTGCACACTTCCCACAAATCTCCTCTCCCAATAGAAGCCCAAAAATGCAGAAGGCCGTGAATTTGCCTTCTGGTTTGCAATCAGTAATGCAACATTGGACCACAAAACAAAAAACATAATAATTCTTAAGTACCAGTAAAAAAGTGGTCAAAGTACGCGAGTAACGTGTTTTTCACAAAAATATGACCACCTTTTGGCGATTTGTTGTACCTACATAGTTGCTATGTATAATATAGCCACAATTTTTATCTTGCCCAATGCAAGAGAGTTCGTTTTTTATCTATTCCCGAAAATAAGAGCACTTTTTCTTGTCGAACTGCAGTAGTAGCGGCAGCAGCAGCAGTAAAAAGTGCAATAAATTTAACGCTTATTTGTTTGTATTGCCCGTGGCTAAAGGCTAAAAAAGGACATGTAAAACTAACGTCTTTTATGCTTAGGGTAGAATGCCTAGAAAATGTTAGTAGTTGTTGTCGTTTGTAGTTTTTTTTGCTTCGCTTGCCTCCTGTTCGATGTAAAAATTGCCCTACTATTTTCTACCTGACTAAGGTTTGGCACACACAATGATGAACTGACTTGCTGCACATTGGGATGAAGTGGGAGAAAATAATAATTATTTCAAGGAAATTTTGTAATGGTCCTGCGGTTGTTGTTGTGCATTTTCCGACATATATAAAACTATTTTGAGGGAAGAAATATATAATTTATAAATAACTTCACTGAAGCGCCACCTATCGGATCCCATTTTTTATTTTCGTTTTTGGTAACACATCAAATGTAAATACAAAATAAAAACAATGAATACTATGAAAGACATATAATGCGTAAAAATAGTATAAGGAGAACAAGTAGATAAAAGAAAGAATATATCGTAGATATAGGGCATAAATCCGTAATAAGAGTTGACAATTTGATAGAAGTTCCGAAAGTCTGACAGAAATTTGATGGAGCTGATAACCCGAAATAAATAATGATCCACTGTCCGAAGTGTGAGGCCACAATTCGAAAGAGGCGCTAGTAAACTGAATGTATGGCTAATAATCCAAAAAAATAGGATGAACGAAACTCAAATAAGGGGGCCAAAAGTCAGTAAAATATATCATATTTCAATGAAGTGCGGTTATGAACAGGGTTGGAAATTCGACGGAAGGGTCAATAATACGAGAAAACCAGTTAAACGGCTAAGTCCGAATGCAAGACCGACAGTCCGAAAGTTGGTCCTTCAGTCTAAACGAAGGAGAAAATGTCGAAATGATGGGCCGGCAATTCTACATAAAAAAGAAGGGTTGATAATAAGATAAAGTTCGAAATAAAGCCAATAATGGGACAGAATGACAAACAGTCGGAAATTAGTACTTAATATGGCCGATAGAAAACCCTGCAAACAAGCCCAACTATTCAATAAATTACCTGACAATTTGAACGAAAGGACAATAATCTGAAGATATCACCAACAGTTTGAAAGAAGGACTGACTGTCCCAAGAAGGACTGGCAGTCTAATCGAAGGTAAAAATGCAGAAATGAAGGACATATAATTAGGGCTAATAAGTCGAAGGAAAGGACAGCAGCTTGTAAAAGGGCCGACAATGCAAAAATGGATCTATAATCCGAGAAATATGGAAATAATGCCAACAATGCGAAGAATGACCAAATGAATGAATGAAATGATCATGGAAGAAATTACAGTAGAAAGACTAGACGAAATATATAAGTATTTCCTTTTTACTAAAGTGAGGGAATAAAAGGGGCTGACAATCTGAAAGAAGGCTAATAATACGAAAGAATGACCAACAGTCGGAAATTAGTACTTATGAGGTTCGATAGAAATACCAACACTGTAAAAAAGCTCATCTATTCAGTAGATTAACTGACAATTTGAATGAAAGGAATGACAATCAGTTCGAAAGAAGGACTGACCTCACAGAGAAGGCAGTCCGAAAGAAGGACTGGTATTTAACTGGAGGACAAAATGTCGAAATGAAGGGCCGACAATTCTATAGAAGGGCTGATAAGTCGAAAGAAAGAAAAAAGGCCGACAATTCAAAAGAACGATCGATAATCCAAGAAATATCGAAATAATCCGACGGAATGACCAACAATCCGAAATGAGCAAGAAAGAAAGTCCAATAGAAAGACCAATAGTCCGAAATATATACCCTTCATCACAAAAGTGAGGGAATAAAAGGGGCTGTTAATCTGAAAGAAGGCTAATAATACAAAATAACGACTAACAGTCGGAAAGTAGTACTAACAATGGCCGATATAAAAAGCCCACAGTGCAAAAAAGCCCGACAATTCGATGTATGAGCTGCCAATTTGAACGAGGGCCAATAATCCGAAAATATGAACACAACTTCGAAAGAAGGACCAACAGGAAAGACTGACAATCCGAAAGAATAGCCGATAATTTGAAAGAAATGCACATATTTCGAAGGAGTAAACAACACTCTAAAGGTAGGGTGGACGAATGTCCAGTGTGAGGACAGATATAAAGGCCAATAGTAGAAAAAGAGTCGATATTCCGAATAATCTGTAAGTGGAGCCGGATGTTTAAAGAAGAGCCTAAATTCCGATAAAAGGGTATTCCGATTGAAAGGTATTACGATTGAAAGGTAGTCCGATATAAGGGTAGTCCGATAAAAGCGTAGTTCGATATGTGGGTGGTCCAATAGAAGCCTAGTTCGATAGAGGGGTTAGTCCGATAGAAGGTTAGTCTGATAGACGTTTAGTCAGATAGAAGAGTAGTCCGATAGAATAGTAGTCCGATAGAAGGGTAGTCCGATAGAAGGGTAGTCCGATAGAAGGGTAGTCCGATAGAAGGGTAGTCCGATAGAAGGGTAGTCCGATAGAAGGGTAGTTCGGTAGAAGGGTAGTCCGATAAAAGCGTAGTTCGATAGATGGGTGGTCCAATAGAAGCCTAGTTCGATAGAGGGGTTATCTGATAGAAGGGTAGTCCGATAGAAGGGTAATTAGATAGAATGAATGATAGCTCGATAGAAGAGCTGCCAAGACGAACACCGTAGCGGATATCCGTTTGGGTCATTTTAAGTCGAATGAGCAATGTCCGTCCGTCTGTCCGTCTGTCTGTTTGTCTGCTGGCTGATGCGCACGATAACTCTCGAAAGGAGTAACCGATTGACTTCAAATTTGGTATGTGGTAATATTTTCTTCTATCTCCGGCTAAGTTCGAAGATGGGCTATATTGGTCCATTCTTCTAGTACCTCCCCCACAAAGGGTTAACATTTAGTGAAATATTGATTATTTAATAACTTCTATACTACTTATTTGAATCCTCTGAAATTCTACACACAGTATTAGTTTATTAGTCACTATTACATCGAGAAAAATGGGCAAATACTTGAATTTTTTTACAGTATAATGGTTAAATAGTACCTACAATACAGTGAAAAATGGGCATTATTGGCACGCTCCTTTTGGTACCTCCCACACAAATGGGCCATTTTGTACCAAAAGTTACCAGCTTATAACTTTATTACCAGTACATACAAATACTTGAAATTTTGTACAGTGCAATGCTTTTATAGTACCTAGAGTCCAGAGAATAGTGACCGTTATTGGTACGTCCCTTTTGGTACCTCCCACACAAATGGAGCATTTTGTACCAAATGGAAACAGATTTTAACTTTAATACTAGTGCATATAAATACTTGAAATATTGTACGGTGTAATGCTTTTATAGTACCTAGAGTCCACAGAAAAGTGGCCGTTTTTGGAACGGCCGTTTTGGTACCTCCCACATAAATGGACCATTTTGTACCAAAAGTTAAAAGATTTTAACTTTAACACCAGTGAATATAAATACTTTAACTTTTGTGCGGTGTTATGCTTTTATAGTATCTAGAGTCCAGAGAATAGTGACCGTTATTGGCACGTCCCTTTTGGTACCTCCCACACAAATGGAGCATTTTGTACCAAATGGAAACAGCTTTTAACTTTAATACCAGTACATACCTTAAAGTTATTAAACGCAATTTAAATTGATAATAATTTAATTAAATATATATTTTTTGGGACTCACGGTGAGGGGATTTATAAGTCGGTTTACCCGACTGAACTTTCTTACTTGTTTTTTTGTTTCCAAACTTGAAAAAATGGTTGGCGGAAAAATATGTGCCAGCATATTTTCAGGAGCTACGCAGAAAAATCTTGGTAAGTACCTGTCATTATTCCCTGCATTACCAAATAATGACATATCATTATTCGCTGCATTACTTATTAATAATGACTTACCAATAATAACTGAAATAAGTGATTTTTGTTATCAAAATCATTTTGGCAAATTTTAATATAATGAAATTTTGGCTATATGTAGGTTATTGTACAAGAATTATTTATATTTCAACATGTTTTTAAAAAATACGTGCAGATTTGAATGCAAATACCAGAAATTCGAATCTGGCATGAGGAAATTGTTTGTTTCGAGAAATATGCGCGACAATAAGCAAAATCATTTTAAATGGCCATTTCTACAAATAAGTTATAAAATAAGTAGTAGTATTTTATAACTTATTGGTAATGCATTATTCAAGTACATAAAATCGAGCTACAAATAAGTACGTATTATGCTACTTTATTGTATGCTTTTGGGAAGTACTTTCACCCAATGACAACCCCATGTTCAAATAATGAGAAAAGTGGCTAAATAATACGTACTTAACATTATCGAACTTTGCTTACTCGTCGGATTATTTGGTAATGAGAAATTTTGCTGGGTAGCCAGTACTTACTATAAACAGGGTATCGAAGCTATTGAAAATCGCTAGAAAAAGTGTGACGAGCTAAAGAAAAAGTGTGACGAGCTAAATGGGATTACGTTGAGGAATAACGAAAATTTTTAACAAATTTGTTGTCTTTTCTTTGTTAAGTCGGCTAGTTTTGGTACCGCATTTGTATTAAGTTTAAGAAAATGGATATTCAAATAAATCTTCCTTCCCTTAGAAGGAACCTTTTTATCGACAGATCAACTCAACAGTGAGAAAAATATAAAATAATGTCAATTACAGTGAGTTATAAAAAAATATTTTCGTGTACAAATAAAAAGAAGAATGTGCACATTTAAAAAAAATAGATTTATTAAATAATTATTTCTTCATTGTGATTATCATTATCACTACCCATTATATATTTTTTATTTTAATACAATATCAAACATTAATGCCAGGGAATTAATTTAATTTTTGTTTCCTTAATCCCATGTTTCACTACTGTTCCGGCGGTTATGCGTCTCTATGCGCCTCAGGTCCCCACCCTGACGACTCTGCCAACTTTTTTGTATAGCCATGCATTTATTTTCGGTTTTTTAGCTGTCCTTTTTTTGTTTTCCTCATTCAAAAGTTTACAGTGTAACATACTTTTGCGCCTCAACGGTTTTCCTGTTTGGAGTTGAGACCCTCTGCCGGTAGTGGCCGTCCGTCCATTCACCCGTCCGTCTGTGGGTCCTGCTTTACCTCGGCTATATGTATTTGTCTTTTCGTTTATACTCGTATATGTATGTGTTTACTTGCGGTTGTGGTTATTTTAAATGGTAGCCGTTTGTTTGAAAGGATTTTTATAATAAATTACACTGCACTCGAAGCTCAAATATTTCATTCTCAATCACCGACACAGTAGAGGTGGTGCTAGGGTCCCTCCCTACAGCCAGCCCGCTCGCTCCATCCAAGCACCAATAATAACAACAACCGCCACCACAAATTCCACCTCAAATGTGAAATGCCTTTAGAGGAGGACCCCGAAGAGGATGAGTCTGGTGGCAAAAAAAAAACCGACAGCGATCAGTTCGGCTCACTTGTTATATGTATGTGGAAGGAAACGGAAATGAATGCATGTTGCTTATATGGTTTGCGATTGCTGCTATTGTTATTGTTGGTTTTTAGTCCTGTGCTCGACTGGTCTATTTGTCCGTCGCCTCGTTTTACGAAGAATGAATGGATATGTGAAGTGGTTTCCTCTTTGGCACCCTCTCCACCACATCCTATACTACTTATAATGTATTTAAACCTTGACTCTTAAGGTAACAATTTTCTTGGTTTTGAGTTATTTTCCTTCTTTCTCAACACTTCCTCCCCTCAAACGATTTCTTATACAAACACATTTGTCTTCACTTCAATGGTGTTAAGTAGTCTTGCAAGGAATCGTATGTATGTACGAGTGTGTCTTTGATGGCTATGGTGCTGACCATCGTCTGTGACCTATCTCTGTGTGCTATAATGATAACGTGCTTCTTTTAACAGGAAATCAATAGTTCTTCCCCATTTCATTGCGGTAAGAATTGTTGTCGTTCCAATCTATTTAAGTTTGAAAAAAATAAATTTCATTTAAATTGTTATAGGATAGGATGTGGTCTTATAAAGGACAGAACGTTGGGATTGAGAATAGGGATACAATTTGATGTATTACCCTTGAGATCTAAATGGTTATGTTGATAAGCGGATTTAGGGAAAAACGGATCTGCTGCAGGATAAAGTGGAAATTGGTTGGCTTATATATAGAAGGACCTCTTTATGGGACAAACGGTTTGAAAAGGGGACCTCTAGAAGGACAGACTTGTATGACAGTATATACTATGACGACCTAACGAAGAAAGGTTTAAACAAGAACAGACAATAAAATGAAGATCGACTTAATTATATAGACCGAGAGAAATCGACAAATTTACGAAAGGGGGACATTCAAATGGACAAATTTATAAACATTTTAAATATTAGAATGACAAAGATATGCCTTCACTGGAGAACGGACAAATAAATATACACAGAGTGACCGATGGTCCAATAGGTCATAAAATAGGGCTGCAAGTTATGAGGAACAACAGTCCTTAGGACGAACTAAAAGTTCGAAATATGTACAGACAAAGAAGAGGTGACAGACCGATTATAAGACTAACAGATCGTTAAAATGACCGGCAATCCAAAAGTAGGATCGAATATATGAAATAATGGCAGACAGCTCAACAGAAGGACATATATTTGGAAAAAGTATCGAAAGTACAATAAAGTACCGAAAGTTCGAAAAGAGAGTCTATATTCGAAAGAAGGGCCGCAAATCTGAACAATGTTCCAATAAGTAGAAAGAATGACCAATATTCCGAAAATAGATCCAAAACTTCGAAAGAAGAATCAAGAGTGCGACAATTCGAAAAAAAACAACAAACAATCTGAGGAAAGAACCAACGTCCGGAAAAGAACCGCCCGCCCGAATGAATGGCCAATAGTCTGATATAAAAAGGCAGTTCGAAAGAACCAACAATCTGATAGAGGGGCCAACAATCTGGTCGAAAGACCAACAATCAGATAAAAGAAGCAAAAAAAGAATCGATAGTTCGAAAGAAAGACATACGGTCAGAAAATGTTTGGCCTGAAAGAAAAACCTACAGTCTGCAAGAAGGACTTCAGTCCGAAAGAGAGGTGTCATTAATGTGATAGAAGGACCCACAATATTATCAAATAACCAAAACTCGGAAAGCAGGGCCGATAGTCCAAAAAATGGACCGGTAGTCTGAGAGAATAAGGTAATGGTTTTTTTTTCGGACTGTCGGTACTTCTTCCGAAGGAACAAGGGCTAATAGTCCAAAAGATGGACCGATAATTGGAAAAAAGTGCCAAGAGTCAGAATAAAAGACACATATTCCGAAATAATAGTAAACAATAATCTACGGTCTGAAAGCAGAACGTACAGTCTGCAAGAAGGACTTCGGTCCGAAAGAGAGACATACAGACCGTATAACGACAGACCGTCCAAAAAGGTGACAGATAGTTTAAAAGAAGGACCAACAATCTGGTAGAAGTTCCAACAACCATACAAAAGAACCAAAACTTCGAAAAAAAAGGGCCGATAGTCCAAAATATTGACCGATGCTCTGAAAGAAGTACCGACAGACCAAATGAAATACCAATACGAGACCGACGTCAAAAAGTCGGAAAGTCAAAACAATTCGACAGATCGGAATGAAGTTAACACAATGAAAGTCAGAAGTTTGCAAAATTATGGACGAAATATCAGAAAAGTGAACGTTCTTAAAAATTATTGAACGGAACGGTACAAGGACATTCGGCAGATCCGGATGAATGACCAAAAGTCCGAAAAATGGTACGGTAGTGCGATAGAATCGCCGACAATCCAAAATAAAGATCGAATGCAGAAACCTAGTGCGCGAAGGATCTACAGTTAGGATGCAGCCAGAAGGATGAACTGTCGGAGAGTCAAGATTTCGGAGAGGCAGGAGGATTAAGAAAAGGAAAGAACTGACAATGGAAAGGACGGAAAGTCGGAAGGTTGTAAAGTAATAATGGCGGCTATAGGTAGATGGACAGTCAGATGGACAGACACATTGAAGGCAAAGGATGAACCGTCTGAGAGTCAAAATTTCGGAGAGACAGGAGGATTCAGAAAAGGGAATAACTGACAATGGACAGGACGAAAAGTCGGAAGGTTGTAAAGTAATAATAGCGGGTGTTAAGGAGGACGCGGATATTTAGATGAAGGCGGATATTTATGAAAAGCGGGACGTAGATGGACAGTCGATTAAAGGCAAAGTCAGAAATATTAAAAGTCAGATGGAAAGAGAGTTAGAAAGGGCACGAGCCGTCAAAGGGATGAAGGCTCAATATGTCAGATAATGATTTACAATCAACAGTCCTAAGAGAATGAAAAAGAACGATGAAGAGTCAGAAGATCTGACAATCGGTGCGACTTTAATTCGGAGAGACGTGAAGTGCGAAGGAAGTAAAGTCGGATATGCGGAAAGTTACAAAGACTTCAAATAGGAAGGATCTGCAGTAACAGTAAAGTCCGTTAGAGATACATACCATCAGCAGGACGGAAAGTCAAGAAGTAGTGTATAAGATTATTGGACACTCATAATTACCAAGAGGGAAAATAATCATACCTCCAATCCAATGTCGAAACATGTAGGTTTTCAGGAGGGGCGGCAAAGTTTATTGATTTTTTTTTGCGTAGAATTACTTTATAATTCAAATCGATTGACCCGTTCTGTTTTGTAAATAACTTTTGAGAGGGTTGACGGATAAACACCAAAGTTTGACTAAATATAATATGGAATATTTAGAAATAAAAAAAAGCTATGTCCCTAAAAAACATGGTAACGATTCAAAACAACTGAAAATCTATAGGATTGAAAGACTAAGGATTAGAAAGATGGAAAACTATATGAATGGAATAGAGAAATTAGCACGGTATCAGATATCGATTCAGCGAATAATCGAGAGTATGGAAAGGCGGACAATCGTAAGGATGCACAGTTAGACGGACGGTCATTAATTCCGTTAAGGCGAATGGGCCGTTCTAGATTAAACTCCACACAATCTTATAGCAATATCAGTAGACAGGCACTAATGCATCCATAATGGAGATGCTTGAAAATGGGGATCAGCAATTAAAAAAAAAATACTATTAAAATTGTTGAAACATATTTAAAATTATAATAATTATGTATAAATGTTTTTGTTTTTTGTTATTCTATCTGTTGTGACTTTTCATAGTTTTGTTTTTGACTATTGAGTTCGAGATCGTTGTTTTTGTTTTCTGTTAAACAGAAAAACAAACCTTCTTTAAATAAGAAGAATAAGAAATGTGTGAAATGTATTAAGGGTGGTCACTGGTTGGTGGACGATATGTATAAATATTATAATAATTATTATAATAATTATTATAATAATTATGTATACTTATTATAATAATTATTATAATTATGTATTAAATAATAACAAAAAATTTACACCATAGCAATGTTATGACCAAAGCCATTATCATGCGAGACAGTGAATGAAATTGCTGTTAAATGCAATTCAATAATAATATAATTTAATTAATTAGTTTTTCAATGCAAATATAATTCAATTTTATTATCGAAGAATATTACAACAAAATTCCGCTTAAAAATTTGACTAATTAAGCTATTATAATCAGATTTACATTTTGAAAATTTTAATCTCTCAAAATTCTTATTTAATATTGGCCGATCAAAACAAATCCTTCATTTGGAAATTAAATGAAAAAATTACAACCGTTTAAACCATAAGTCCTACTAATTAATGGTGCCACAACACGATTTCCGAGCACTTCCTTTCTATCTTTTGCTCTCTCGCTCCCTCACGGAAAAGAAGGCTGTCGAAAAAGGTGGCACAAATCCTCATAAATTAATTAAAATCCCGATTTAATAAATTCAAATTTAACAAAGATGGAGGCAAAAAAAATTCTAACACCTGAACAAATACGACAGACGACATCCAAAATGGTATACCAAAGCAACAATAACAAAAGACGAGACAGACGACACGAAGAGACACACCCGCACACACACACACAGAGTTGAGAGAAAGCAACAATGGAAGCAAATCACACAAAAAACGGGAGGAAACGAAAAGAGCTAAAAATTTAAATCTCTGCCAAATCTCACTTACCATCGTCACCTCTCGACTTCTGCTGTGGTGGAAACAACAGAACAACAACAATAGCGGGCAAAAATTTAAATCTTCTTAAATTTCTTCTTCACTGTTGCTTTTGCCAAAGTCATTGAGGTTTGTGTGTGTGTGTGGGTGTGCACCCACTCACACATACAGACATAGAACCGCACTTAAGCCTAAGCATTTAATTTTTCTCTTTCATAAATACGCCAGGAAGTGCTAAATAAAATAAAGAGAGAGTCATAGGGTGAGATGGAGAGAGATGAGGTGACGGCCACCAAGTACGAAAAGTGAGAACAAAATATAAACTCAAGATTTTTGAAGTGTTTTAGCT
The DNA here is from genome assembly GCA_963930755.1 of Eudasyphora cyanicolor. NCBI lineage: Eukaryota > Metazoa > Arthropoda > Insecta > Diptera > Muscidae > Eudasyphora > Eudasyphora cyanicolor. The sequence goes on from OZ005734.1 coordinate 260,443,901, forward strand.
TGAGATTTTGCTAGTTGGCCTCGTCGTCTGCGGGGAAAAGGGGCAGAGGGCAGGGTGTGGCATCGTAACTCGCCGCCTCTTGTATAAACAAAACAAACCCGGTAAACGTAAATAAAGTAAGTAATGGCCTCAGCTAAGGCTTTTTAAGAATTAGAGCACATAAATGTGTAAATTAAATGCCAGGGTAAAACAAAGAACAACAAAAGCAAAACAACAGAAAACAACAAAAAACAAAAAAAAAACACAAAAACAGCAGCAACAACAGCCTCAGCCATTTACAAATATGGTGAAAAATTAAAAACATTAAAAACTCACAACATCCTTAAGCATATGAGGGGTTCAAGACATTAGGTGGGGTTGAAAGAGAAAGGATTAAGTATATTTGTTTGGTTAAAATTTGCTTAACAATTACCTTTTTCAATTAGATTTATTTTATTGAATGTTTTCACAATAAAATAAATCTAATTGAAAATTAAATCGATCATTAAAAAAAAAAATTACCTTTTTTAATAATAGACATTTTATTTTTTACAAGCAAACGAAAACAGCTGGTTTCCTCTAACAGACGTAGTTTTTGAAACGGCCTATTACCCCTCTCATAACTTTGCCTCTGAAAAACTCCCAACAAAAATAATGATAAAACAAAAGTCATATAAAACAATGGATTTTTTGGGTAATTTATTCGATTGCCATATAAGCGTATTGAGGGGATCTATAGTGATTTTTACAATAAATCTTTTTGTCGAATACATCACCCAAAAAATCCATCGATTTATACGACTTTTGATACAATATTATTTTTAGAGGGACATTTTCAATGGTAATGGTATGAGCAGGGGTATCGAGTGTTGTGGGAGAAGTAATTCTTGAAATATCTTCTTTCTTTCATTCTTTGACATGGAACTTCTGTTCCGAAGTTTTCTATACTAAAATCGTGTTTGAAATTACTAACATCTTTGTATTACCAGCAAACATTTTGGCTAAATATCTCGAAAACGCGATGTCAGAAAAAAACGGCTAATGGCATTCGAAAAATGATGCGGAGTACGTTGATTTCATAGAGGATACATTTTTGTGCACATACTATGTAAGCATAACTCGGTGTCTGGCCTCTCTCTTTAGGTAAACAATTCGTCCATTGTACATGACAGAGAGGGAAAGGACGGAAAGCCGGAATAAATTATTGACAGTCGGATAAAGGAATCGGTAACTCGAAAGCAACCTGAAAACTCGAAGAGTCAGAAGTCTCGATAGATGTCCGCCGGGTCCGAACGTATAATCAATAGTCGGGAAAAAGGAACGGAAGTTCGACAGAAGGACCGCCAATCCCAATGAAAGACCGAAAGAAGGAAATACCGAGATTTAGTAGGATCTACATGTTACATGTAGTCAGAGTGACAAAAAGTCAGAAGGACGGAGAGTCAATATGGCGGACAGTCAGGAGGAATAAGAGAAGGGAACAAGATGGATGAACAGTTAGAAGACTTGATAATCGATAAGGTGGAAATTTTGAAACGATGACTAACTACTGGAAGATGACGGAGGGAAAGAAGTGGGAAACAAGAATCGGTAGAGTCAGAAGTTTGAAAAATTAACTGGCGAATGTCCGAGAGTTCCAAAAAAATGACCAGTAGTCCGAAAAAAAGGAACGGTAGTCAAAAAGAAGGGCCGACAATCCCAATTAAAGTCCGAAAGAAGGAAATACCGACATTCCAAAGGATCTACATTTAGGATGCAGTCAGTGGAACGAAATAGGGACGAACAGTCACAAAGTGGGAGGTATTAAAGCAAGTAAAAAAATGTCAGTCGCGTAAACCGTTTTGCTGAACAGTAGATACTTTAAATACATTGCACTGTGCAGAATTATCAGCGTTAAATTTTGTAGTATTTTCATGCATTGGTACTCACGCTATAAACTTTTAACTTTTTGTACCAAATGCTACCTCTGTGTGAAAGGTACCAAAATGGCCACATCGCCCATTTTTCTCAAGTTAATAGTGTCAGATAAGCTATTACTATGTGTGGTATTACAGAGGATACGGATAAGTAGTACAGAAGTTATTAGAGAATCAATATTTCACTAAATTTTAACCCTTTGTGGGGAAGGTAGGAGTAGACCAATATGACCATCTTCGAACTTAGCCTGAGATAGACGAAAATAGTATCCCATACCAAATATGAAGTTAATCCATTAATGAGTTATGGTGCGCTCCAGCCAGACAGACAGATAGACAGACGGACATTGCTCAAATGACTTTAAATGGCTCAAAACGGATTTCCGCAGAACATACTTGGGGTCTTAGGTCACTTCTTCGATGTGAGGGAATAAAAAGGGAAATAATTCGGGTGTTTCTTAACCCGACAACCAATTGGACCAAACTTAGCGTGTTTGTAGAAGAGGTATGTTTCGAATTTGGGCCCCCTGTGGTATTCAGGGACGGAGCTACAGGGCCTCAAAATTTGCCACATCGGGTGAACAAACTGTTTAAGCGCGTGTAACTTTTATCTTTCTCGTCCGATTCATAAAATGTGCGTATGCTAGTAACCGACGTCTACGAAAGGCCTAACAGTTGCCTCGTAGTTACCGAGATATCTGCATTTGAAAATTTAATTTTTTTTCACCGACAAAGTTCTATTGTTTTGTGAATCTCGGAATCAACTTTTCTGAATTGGCAACAAAATCTGCTATATAACAAAGAAAAAAGTCGATCCGATATATTTTTAAGGTCAAAAGTTATGGCCATTTCAAATTTTATTTAAAAAATTAAATTTTTTGTCATTTTCTTGGAATATATTTCTATTCATTTTAAAGGAAACTTCCTAAAGATTGTTACTGGAGAAACAACGGACCCAAAATATTAAAATTGTCAACCTTCTCCAATTTACACCAATTCCAAAAGCAATGCTAGAATATTGAAACCTTTAGTATATGTATATGTGGTGAGGAGTTGCACGTTAAACTGCAACCGGAATTAGGAGTTCCGCTTTTAGTATAGTTGATATAGGGAAAATTCTAAAAAATCCCATTTGTGGGGATTTTTGAAATTATTTTGGGAATTGTGGGATTGACTTTTGCAAATATAATGGTTCACGAATTACTTTCGATTTCTGATGTCAAGACCTACAAACTAGAAAATACTATTGTGAAAAATATTAATAATTTTTTACTTTTATTTTTGTCAATCGTCGGGAATTTTTCATTATAATTTTGCTGTTGTTGTTATACGTTAAACTGCAAAAGGAATTTTGAGCCCGGCTTTTAGTATAAAAGATTTTTGGTGAAAAACTAAAAAGTATGTTTTTGGGATTTTCATTTACATATGTAATAATTTTAGAATAAGCCTAAGCTTGAAGACGTATGCATTACAAAAAAGATGATTTGAAAAATATTATTTTACAAAAACGGGAATTTTATGGATTTAAAAACCTTCCGTCCCCGCTTGAAAACATATTTTTTTAAATTTTTCCAGATCCTTTCCTACGAAATGGTATATATTAGAACCGGATATATACCGATTTCTTTCTCATTATATTTTCTGGAAAGACAACAAAATTTTGATGGAAAAATGATGCCATTAGATTTACCCGCTGAGACAAATGTTGTGGCCATTTACATTTATACTATATAAACAATATTTTTTGAATTTTTTGTATTTTTTACAAAGAATATTTTTTGTAAAGTATAAATTCAAATGACAATATTTTGTGGACATATAGACCTCGGTTAGTATAATCTCGGAAATCCAAAATAGTAATTGGATTTTTGGAGACTCAATATTTGTAAAAGATATGGATGAAATACTAAGGCAGGTCTCGCAATTTTTGTTTTATTGTGTGTAAATGTGAAAAAAATCGAAGAGGTAGCAATTAAAAAAGTTTTAGAAAAAAATTGGAACAAAAAATTTTCAAAATTAAAAAAAACAACAAAAAATATTACTATATATTCACTTTCAAACGACTTAAACTTTGTAAAAATCTGTTCAGCCATTCAAGAGCAATTACAAATTTCGTAAACAAAATAACAGCATTTATAATGTGTAAAACTTCCAGAGCCGACCCCTGTACAGTAATTATTTAATTCCAAAAGTTTTCTAACGATAATGAACCATTTTCAAAGGTCTAAATCAAAGATCAGTATCAAAAATATATTATTCTCTCTATTATGACGTTTTATTTAATTTCGACCTACTCTAACATACATCTGCATATGTCTAGTAGGTAACTTTCCAACTCTCATTCTTACAAAACACTTTAGCACCATTGAAGAAAACAACAACAACAAAAAAACAGAAATCTTTTTGTTATCCCTCCTGCCCCTCCTCCATGTCTCTGTGTCGCACACACACACACTCACATAATGTCAGCTTTAAGTCACAACACCCGAGATTTTTGTTGTCGTTGGCCTTGTTGTATGAATTTGAATGTATTACTTTGTAAGCCTCCTTCTTAGGCCACATACATTACGTTCATGGACTTCTTATGTACCTCTGCTTACAAACGAACCACATAGTAGATACATAACCCCCCACTCACCCAAAGTCGGTGGACTACACTTAAGATTTATGTTAATGTACATAGTTAAGGTTTCATTTAATGTTGCTCAATGCTATTTTTCCTACTTAAAGGAAATATGGACTGAATGGTATGGTATATACAGGGTTGCCCATATTCGACGGACCCACGGACTCGTTGGGCCCATTCCAATCGACGAGGCTTGTCCGCAGGCAACAATCTTTGCGTTAATTGAATTTTGTACGGGAACAAATGCAAATCAACGCGAATAATCCGTTGTAAAATGGACCGAGCCATGCCCAACTGCTGAGAACGGCGTTTTTGGGATGTTCTTGGGGACCTCTCAACACTGGCTCGTACGGCAGCGATATTCTCGGCCGATCGCCTTGGTCGACTTTTATTTGGCCTCTTCGGATTAGAAAGAGCCTCACCAGTCGAAAATTTTTCGTATAAACGCTTAATGGTGTTCTTAGAAGGCGCACTTCTCACATTTTTTAATATTTTAAAAGCACGTTGACTTGACTTCTTCTGTTGAATGTAAATTTCAACTATTTCAGAGCGCTCGCGTGGCGTGTATTGTTCCATGGTAAAAATCTGCTTGGACTGACGCTTCAAACGCGGTATGTCATTAAGCGATCTGACATCTCTGTCAAAAGTTATGGCGTTGCCAGATGGGTCCGTCGAATATGGGAGACCCTGTATGTGTTTATACTATATACTTGGAATCCACGTGCTATGACTGGCGGAAGGTTTTTGGGTATGCTGCAGGGGGAATCATACAGATTATACAGCAGTAGCAGCCACTCTTTTAATTCTACTAAGTTAGCCTTAAGGCCTAAAATGGCTTTTAAACCAAAAGGTCTGTCCATTCATATATTAAAGATTAAATCAATTATTTATCATATCCTATCATCATTCAACCTTTACGATAAATTCTGTTTTATTTTCCGTTGATTATCGAATTTTTGCTGTGCTGTTCCCATTGTGTATATGCGATTTATTAATTATCTGCGCATACTTTGACCAAACGTCGTTAGTTAACTATCCCTTCGGGGGGTGAACCGATGCGATGGTTAACCAAGTTTACCTAATTGTGTTATTTTGCAAAATTAAGTTGGAATCTTAATTTAGCTGTGCTTTCATTGCTCTCTATATCTCCCCAAAGCTGATTAATGATGATATTTGTAAATGTTAAAGGGGGGCGAGGGACTAATTAAAATTTTATGAAATTAAGAAGACAAAAAATGTATTGAGTTTCCTCAATGTTTAATGGCCTAAAGACGTGAAAAGCAGAGAAGAGTTAAGCATTAAATGGTTAAAACAAGTCCATTGCTTTAATATTTGTCTCAGGTATTGATTGCAATAAGAAAATCATTGTGCTAACAAAGAAAAAACTCGAAAATTAAGTATTTATTTATCAATGGTTTTCAAAAAATGGATTTCTCAATATACGAGGTTTGATAAACCAGCAAAAAAATAAATTTAAAAAATAGTTTATGGTTTACAATTAAATACACTTATATATGTATAAGTATATGCGAGCCTAAGAGAAGCTTAAATTTGTAGTTTCTGCAAAATTAATAGACTGCACAAAAGTTCAAGTATTTATGTGCAATGGTAGTAATGTTATAAGCTATTAACTTTTTGAACAAAATATAAAGAATTCACTAAATGTTTGTAATATGTCATGATCTGTCATTTGTTTTTCATTGTATTCAGTAGTGTTTACAATTTCATCATGGAGAGATATACGCAAGAACAAGGTTTACAAATTATTCAGTTTTATTATCAAATCGTTCTCCAATTGCAACTTTTCGTGCGCTAAGTCCATTTTTTTTAAATAAAAAAAAATTACTTTCCAGTCGACCTACGACCCTGCTCTCGTTAAGAGCTATCTTTTTGTCATTGACCGTTTCCCGATCCGACGTATCGTTAAGGAGCTAGAGCAGAAATAAACTTTCCGTTCACATTTGAAAATGATGCTAAGTCCATTTTTTTAACCCTTAACACACATGAGTAATATTTTAGCTCTCGTTCAGAGCTATCTTTTTGCATTTCACCGATTGTGGCTACGTGCCACACAGCAATTGAAACAATTGAATTGTTGCGAGAAAAGTTTGGAGATTCGATTATTTCAAGAATTTGTGATATTGAATGGCATCCAAGAAGTTGTGATTTAACACCATTAGACTATTTCTTGTGGTGTTATTTGAAGTCATTGGTCTTTCGAATAAACCAGACTCTCTTCAAGCTTTACAAGTCAATATTGAACGTGCCATTCATGACATACGACTTGATTAATTAAAAAAGTGCTCGAAAATTGGGTTCATCGAAATCGTTCCTGCGGAAGAAGTCGTGGAGGCCATTTGAATGACGTTTTATTTAGAACTTAATTGTATCGATTGTACTTCTCATTAAATAAAAAACTTTTGCATTTCCTTAACATTAAGTGTGTGTTTTTTTTTTCAAAGAAATCATATCACTGTTATTGGAAAACCCTACACATGTCATTACACAATACAACACATGATTTTGGGACTCAGTTCTGAGATTTGGACGTAAAAGTAGCCTCAAAAATTATAACTTCTGCATCATTCGTGTAGTCAAGTTGGCTCAAATAATAATTTAATGGCCATACGATTTGGTTTTTCCTCCAGGTGGATTTTTTTCACTTTTTATATATTTTTTCTCGATATACCGTACGGAATATCTGTTTTGTGTCTGAAGCAAAGTTTTAGATATTGAATAGGAGGAACAAAGTCATAAAATATCTGTCAGTAAAATATTGAAAAATACGTATACGTAATATCTAGTACGTGTGCCTAATAAACTTAACAGAAACTTTTTGCGATTTTTAAGGCACTGGGTGCACTTTTTTCGGGTAGGTATGTTCCGCATTTCTTTCTCCTACTCAATATCTATAACTTTGCTTTAGACACAAATGAGATATTCCGTACGGTACACCGAGAAAAAATATGGAAAAAATTATAAAAATCCACCTTGAGCAAAAAAATCGTATGGCCATTAATCTATTAATTGAGCCAACTTGACTGAATGAATGATGCAGAAGTTCTTATTTTTGGGGCTACGTCCAGTTCTCAGAATTAAGTCCCAAATCAATGAGCTGAAAAATGGTGTACTGTTTTATTACTGTGATAATGAAGCTGTTACATTTGAACGAACTGCTCTGTGAATATACTAAACCTTTACATTGGAAATGCAATACATAGGCGACTTTTTTTAAAAGTTTGAAGAATAAGCTTTCGAAAACATTTGGGAAAATTAGTCTAAATACAATATGTAATAAGTTATATGGATGGGAAAAAGTGACGTTGGACCAAAATATCTATTAAAATTCGAGACCCTCCAACCCGAACAGTCCTTTACAAATCTCGCAGAAATTGTGTGTGATAACTATTATCCAATAGGACTAAACTCGTTGCACGTTTCATTCCAATCAGAAGACATCGGTTTTCAAAACTGAGGCACTTGACATGAAATCCCCTACATTTGAAAATCAACTCCACTTAACTCAGATCCATTACTTATGAATAGGGTATAATCTACCTAACTCTATATATATATATTGTGTAGTTTAATGTGTTTATTTATTATTCTGATTCTGATTTTTTCTTTCTCTCTTTAGCAATTTAAACCTCAATTAAAATGCCATTACAAAATCATCATTAAAAGTTAATGCGGTTAACTATGCAGAAAAACGTCTATGTTTTTTTTTTGTGTTCGCTCACTGTCATCATATACAAAATATAACGCATAAATACCAAGTTGCCGGGATCGATACTAAAAAAAGTTTAAATTATATGCAATAATTTTTGTTGTGATTCGTTTTTTTTTTGGTGGCGGTTCATTTGTCTCTTCTTAGCTTTGGCTAAATAAACAATCGTAAACCACTTAAACCACAATGAAAAATACAGAGAAAAAAACAACAATAATGGCACAAATGGTAGAATTGCAATAAAATCGAACAGAAAAGTTTGTCATTTTTATTGTTTACAGCTAAAGACAGACAGACGGGCGGACGACAAATGGCAACCGGGAGTCAAACAGCAACAAAAACAAAATCGATAATAATAATAATAACAGCAATAATAATAATAATCGTCATCATCGTGGCAAGGAAGACAAATTCTTTTGTTGAATTTTTTCGTTTTCGTTTGTTTTTCAACTTTTCAACAATACGAGTATTGCTACGTTTTTATGGAATATCATAAAATTATGAATATTACCAGGAGTTGGTTTTATTGTGTACTTGCTTTCTGCATGTATTTAACAGAATGTGGCTTGGCCTACAGACTAAGCAGATTTTTTGTTTTACAGTTAAACAAGAAAGAAAACTGTAGTCTAGTGAACCATGGCATGGCATCAGAGAAGATGAAACCTTTGATTTGAGTAAAAATTGTTTCAATTTTAGTTCAATGATTTGGTCATAATTCCTCGAATGAAGACTGTCTTTATTTACTTTTGTTTTAACATTTGCAATTTTTGTATGAGTGTTTGTGTGCTGCAGTTAGTTTTTTAATGATGAGTATTTTACGACTTTATTATAATTTCCTGTTTGGCTAAAGGAAACGCACGTACACAAAGCCACACACACATAAGTATATGCACTCATACAAATTCATTCATACTCCTCCGACAAAAAAAAAACAAATCAACTACAATAAAGTTTTAACAAAAAACGCAAAAAAATAATTTAATTTCTAACACAAATACCAGAAAACTTTGTTGACTTAGTCGTCCATGTAAAAGGACAATGCTCTCTTTTTCCGATTTGGAAAATATGTTTGTTTTTTTGGTTTACTTTTTCTGTATCCTCTGCAGTTAAACTTAGTTTTTATTGTTTGGCCCATTCTATCCTTTTTTCTTGAGGGGGAGGGGGAGGAGGGGTTTTAATGTGAATTAAAACATAATCATTTGCAGTTGAGGCGTGCGTGCTCGAGTGTGTTTCTAAGTTTTTGCTTATTGAAATACATAGAAATACATACATTTGTATATGTATGTGTAGTATGTTTAATATGGTATAGCATTTGTATGGGGTTTTTGCAAAATTTCTATTTTGAAAGTAATTTGCATTTTTTGTTGTTGCTGCTCCGTCCAACCAAAAACAAAAAGGGCATCTAGCCGAGCAGAAGTTTTATTTCATTGCAGTGCAATTGAAAGGTTAGTTTTTGTGTAGGGAATGAACAAAAAAAGCAATAGAGACGATATTAGTTAAGTTTAGGTCAATTTTATTTTGAGAACCCAAAGTATTTGTAATCCAGGAAATTTGAAAACTTATAAATAATCGATGAGAGTGGGAGGAAAAAGGACGCGGGCACCTTATGATATCCCATAATGTTGGGGATCTACTAAATTCATTGTTAAGTAATTACGTGAAATAAAAATGGGGGATGGAATTCTTCTTTGGCAGACCATAGTCAGTACAATACATATTATTGGAGCCCACCGAATGTTCGGCTACGGCTACGGCCAAAACTCGACATTCGGCCAATATTTGGCATTCGGCCACAAAATCAGCCGAAGTTGGCCAAAGGCCGATTTTTTGTTCAAAAAGTATAAAAAAATAGAATTATATGACTTTTTAAAGAAAATTCTATTATGGAAATCTTCATAGAAGTGTACAGAAATGAACAATACAAAAAAAATAATTTGATAAAGGACACCAAAGGAAGGAAAGACACCAAAGGAAGAACGACAAAGAAAAACATGACTCAGTTCCTCACCTAAAAGCTCTCCAACTAGTGAAAGCATTGTAAAACCAGTAAGGAAAGGCTAAAGTCGGGCGGTGCCGACTATATAATACCCTGCACAACCCTCGTAATATTGAATAACTCTGATATATAAATTTTGTAATTCATGTATAAATTGTTTACATAAATTTACTGTTGGGACATTTTATACTTAAATAATACCCTCTACCACAGTGTGGTGTACGGTATAAAAACGATTGGATCTAAAAAGCCAATTCGGATGAAACATATATATGGGAGCTATAGCTAAATCTTTACCGATTTTCTTCAAATTCGGCAATGTTGGTTCATGGATCAAGAAACTCTACCATTCTAAATTTCAAAATGATTGGATGTAAAATACAGCTTCTATAGAACTAAAGGGCCAAATCGGACGAAACATATATATTCGGTAGTGTTGGTTCATGGATCAAGAAACTCTACCATTCTAAATTTCAAAACGATTGGATGTAAAATACAGCTTCTATAGAACTAAAGGGCCAAATCGGACGAAACATATATATGGGAGCTATAGCTAAATCTTAACCGATTTTCTTCAAATTCGGTAGTGTTGTTTCATGGATCAAAAAACTCTACCATTCTAAATTTCAAAATGATAGGATGTAAAATACAGCTTCTATGGAACTAAAGGTCCAAATCGGACGAAACATATATATGGGAGCTTTAGCTAAATTTTAACCGATTTTCTTCAAATTCGGTAGTGTTGGTTCGTGGATCAAGAAACTCTACCATTCTAAATTTCAAAACGACTGGATGTAAAATACAGCTTTTATAGGACTAAATTGCCAAATCGGACGAAAGATATATATGGGAGCTATAGCTAAATCTTAACCGATTTTCTTCAAATTCGGCAATGTTGGTTCGTGGATCAAGAAACTCTACCATTATAAATTTCAAAACGATTGGATGTAAAGTACAGCTTTTATAGGACTAAAGGGCCAAATCGGACGAAACATATATATGGGAGCTATAGCTAAATCGTAACCGATTTTCTGGTGGTGTAGGGTATAAATAGTACGAATAGATAATAATGGACCATTCAGTCCAAGAATCATTAAAATTTTTGAATACTGTAACTAGAGATGTTTCAAAAATTTAGAAATAGTGGCAGAAAAGTACTTGTGTGCTAGAGAGCAGTTGTGTATGCTGCTGGGCAGCTGTATTCAAATTATCGAAATAGTAAACAAGGTCTTAATGCAGAAAAAATACTTTCTTTGTCATTATAACATTAAGGTTTTTAATTTTATGTGCTAAGCGAATACGTAGCAGTAGGTGCAAAGTAAACAATTCTTCAACAAATATAAAACATTCGGCTTCGGCTTCGGCCTTAAAATCCGACTTCGGTAGGGCTCTACATATTATACAAAAATAGCAAATTTGAAAATATTGAGATAATTAGTTCATAAATTATGGGGAAAAGATTTTCATATGAAATGATCAATTTGAATGGGAAGTGGCTTGAAAAATACGCCCATTTTCTATAGACAATGTTGCAAAGAAAAATCATTACAATTTACCAACTTTTAAATGCTTCTGTGAGTTACAAACATGAGTTACTAATTTTTAATAAAATGGGTGTGGCCCATGAAACTATTAATATGTGAGAAAATTTAGCCGGATAAAATATATGCTATAAAATATTTAATATTTAACTGATTAGTTACCTCTTTTTTTTATGGGCGAGTTGCGAACAGCGTAAGCCAATGTGGATCATCATTAAATTTAAATTAATTTTGGAAACAAAACATTAACACATGCAAAATTTTAAGGTGTTCTGAAATTCCTTTTCACAATTATAGTTCGCACAAATCAGACAGACGGACATACCTAAAAGTAAGAAAAATGTCCTGAAACATATTTCAACAAACTATTTATAAGGTGTTAGGCCACTACTTCGCTGTGTTTGGACTAGGTTAATTGCAAGATGAGTTTATAAAAATTACCAAAAAATGTTCACTTAAAATCTAAGTATTTATAAGACATCGAATTTTTGTTAACACAAAAATCATTAGTTGTAACACATCGAACTTTCCTTTTATTTTTGCAGTAAAAGTTTCAGAGATAATTTTGAATATTAGTTGAATATGTTGTAGAAAATGGTAAAATATTTGAAAATGTCCTGTAAAAGAGATATCAGTTAATATTTTTACAAAACTAAAACATTTTGTTGATTTTTGATTGTAATGGTTAAATTTCTTCGAAATTTTAAATTATTATTTAATAATATCGGTCATACGATTCGGAGAACAAAATGAAGTAATAATACGCCTCAAATTTCCAAGGAATAAATTTCAACTATACCTACCAAATTACAAAGTAAGTAATATCAATACCGACTAATTAATATCAAACATATATATGAGGTATCATATCGGTATCTCCAGTTATAACATCCGGTACAGGGTATTGTAAACATGCTGTGGGCGAGATTTTTTATGACGTCTTAAAATACTGGAGCTAGTCCCATCTTAAAGTAATCCGATCTAATCAGAATCATTAACACATTAAACAATGTCTGTCCGACCTTTTGTCCACTAATAAACTAATACTATGTTTGGAGATTCGAGTAAGTAGTATATTAGTAATTAGATAATCAATATTTCACTAAATGTTAACCCCTTGTGTGGTAGGTACTAGAAAATGTGGACCAATATGACCCATCTTCGAACTTAGCCGGAGATAGAAAAAAATATTACCGTATACCAAATTTGAAGTCAATCGATTACTCCTTTCGAGAGTTATCTTGCGCACCATCCAGCAGACAGAGAGACGGGCGAACGGACGGACGGACATTGCTCAAATGACTTAAAATGACCCAAATCGAATTTCCGCCAAACATATATGGGGTCTTAGGTCACTCCTTCGATGTGTTACACTTTTCGGCTCGTAGCAAATAATATATATCCACCTCGCTGAGGTGAGGGGATAAAGAGCTAAACATGAAATATTTATTTTCGCGAAATTTTCCTCTGCTATAGGCTCTATCTATTAAGAATAAATCTATTAAGAATAAATGCATTGGCAAATCTGATTCGTGCTCACCTTGTGAACCTTCACCTGATTTAAATAATGATAAATGTTTGAATATACAGGGTTTTCCAACAAGAGGTGTTATTTTGAATCACCCGGCATTTCGGTAGCTGTCACATTTGAAGCTTTTATTCTTTGACATTTGACAAGTAGAAACAACGCCATTACTAAAAATGGAACGATACACTATTCAACAACGCACTGAAATTATTAAAATTCACTACAAAAACGGTGAAAATCTTGCAGTCACAGTTCGCAAAACTAAAGCGTTTTTGAGTCGCGTGAAGCACCTTGTCGGACCGCAATACAGTAATTGGTGGGCTTATAAAGTTCAGTTAACACAAGAACTCAAGCCGGCCGATCATCAACAACGTCGTGTCTTTGCTGATTGGGTCCTTGAAATGCATGAAAATGATCCGGAATTCCATCGAAAAATCATCTTGACTGATGAGGCCCTTTTCCACCTCGGTGGCTACGTCAACAAGCAAAATTGTCGCATCTGGGGCTCGGAAACCCAAGAGTTATTGTTGAGAAGCCTCTCCATCCTCAACGTGTGACTGTTTGGTGCGGTTTATGGTCCGGCGGGGTCATTGGACCTTACTTTTTCGAAAATGAGGTTGGATCAACAGTTTCGGGGAATGGATTGCGCTATCGAGAGATGACTAATGATTTTTTATGGTCGGAGTTGGATGGTATTGATCTAGACAACGTTTACTTTCAACAAGACGGCGCTACGTGCCACCAAGCAAGGAAACCATTGCTCTGTTACGGAAAACGTTTCCGAACCGTGTTATCTCTCGAAGAGGTGATCAGAATTGGCCACCGAGATCTTGCGATTTAACACCTTGCGACTTCTTACTTTGGGGCCACGTGAAAGATAAGGTCTACGGCAACAGCCCAGCGTCGATTCAAGACCTCAAAGATAGAATTCGTGAGGCTATCGAGGACATAGGGCAGCCACTTTGCGATTTAGTTATGGAAAATTTCATGAAAAGGATATGGTCCTGTAAGCGTGGTCGTGGTGGCCATTTGGCTGATGTTGTTTGTGTTTCGTTATTAACGGCATACCTTCCTCTTTATTATGAACTAAACATCCGATCATTTATCTCAAAAAATGGCATCTTTCTTTGAATACCAAAATAATACCTCTTGTTGGAAAACCCTTTACCTATGGTGGACGCAGATCCATCGATTTTTAATCTAAGCACAATAATATACGATATTTTGGACAGACCATTATCATTTGGAAAACAACATTAATAAAACTTGACAAACAAAAATTGATAAACTTTCTTTGCTGGTTTTTGACTTTGATATGGAAAAATCTGGAATACGTAAAATAAAATTTAGGGAAACACAAGTTGTATCAATCTTGTTTTTCTAATGATAATTGTCCGTTTGAAAAAAATATTTTTGTCTTAAGATTCTGTTAAAAAGTTAAAAATATCTGTTCGTTATTAATTCTAAAAATTGCAATCTACCAAATTTCATGTGGATCTGACGAGAAAAATGTCGATTTTATAGATCTGAGACTGAAAATCGGGATACACATAAGTATATATGGGAGCTATATCTACATCTGAACCGATTTTCTTCAAAGTTGGCACTGTTCGTTCTTGACTGCAGAAACTGATGTTTACCAAATTGTATTTAGATCTGACTAGAAATATCGATTCAATAGAAAATAGCGTTATATCGAAATCTGCATCGATTTTCTACAAATTAGGCAAGATCCGTACTTGGAGAACGAAACTTCTCTCAACCAAAATTATTGTATATAAAAGAGAGCTTCTGAAGTGTTAAGAGGCGAAATTGGATGGATCATATAAATATAATCGTATGAAAGCTATATCTAAATCTTAACCGATTCTTTTGAAATTCAGTGACTTCTCTGCCTGGTTTAAGGTTCAAGGAAGCTATGGCTTTATAGCGGTTAGATGTTAATTCCGAGGTATATATCTATCTATATCGGCCGCGAGGCGAATATGTGATTCGTACCAAATGGCAGCACCTTAACACGAATCAGCTAGAGCTGATTATTGTGATCTAGAAGTTCTTTTAAGTTGGATCTTTACCGATGAATTTAACATGGGCAGTACATTCGCACCAGTGCTAATAAAGTAATGCAAATATTTTTTTGGATGCTCTTAGGATGTTAACATATTTGCTAAAAAAAAAATTAAAAAGTCTTTAAATTAATTTTTCAAAACGACATTTTTGGTCTTGCCTGAGTTCCACCTGGGTCTCCTAGCATAGCATGTTAACGAGCACGGCTACAAACGAGCAAACTTGTGCAAAAATTAGATTTTGTTCAATGCTTATTATCAGTAACATTGAATCGGGTGTTCGGGTTCAAATCCCGCAGCGGGTATTTTACTTTCTTCATTATTAAATATTTTACATTTTTCATAAAATATAAATATTTTCACGACTGCTGCAAAATAACATATATGAATGTGATAAAACTCATTAATTGCTTTTGTGGAAGTACTTCAAATGTGATTCTTTAGGAAGAGCTTCCATATTTTGTTACTTGGGAATGTCGATCATATGAACGCTCTAAAGTACACATATATTAATACCGATAATACGCTCCCTATACATACATCCCCTACATTTTAAATTTTTGCAGCATTTATCAGAAAGTTCTGCAGTATGTGTTTTAAGATTAATTAATGAGACCGTTATCCAATATTTAAATAACATGTGTTTCATAAAAAAAATCGTCTGAGACGAATCGATTGTCTAGAATCACTCGCTTATATCTCCAATAATAGACGACACGGCAGCCTTATTTTTTAGTCTAATGAGATATGATTCTTGAAGGTGCTATAATCTAGAATAATTAAATTCCTGGTTTAATGGAACGGAACACTTGGTTTACTGATTTTAGACGATTCGTTCGCCTCAGACAAAATTATCTTATGTAAACAGGAGGGCTAAATTTCCACCTCAATATATATAGGGTATATATTACACTATTATTTATTTTGGAATTTATTTAATTTTAAACATTATTGAAAAATATAACCAGTATGATCACAAAAGAATACATTTGTCTTTTTTGATAGGAAAATTATTTATATTTATAGAAATATAGTATAAGTAAAATAACCTTATGCCTAAAAATTTTTGAGATGTTTGCAAGACCGAATTTCAATATTAAAAAGTCTTATAAACCTTTTAAAATTAGTTTTGTATAAAAAGAATGCATGCATTTAATATTTCATAGAATAAATATCGATCATACGCCTAAGGTACCCATGTATTAATAGTAATCATACGCTACCAATTACGAGCGAATTAATATAAATATTTCCAGGAATTGCTGAAGTTAGAGTGTTTTATTTCTGTAAATCATCGCTTTTTATTTCAGTTGATCTATTCCATGGTGACTCAAATTGTTCCATGGTGACAATTTTTTTAATTCTATACCATTTTTCCATACAACGAATGATTCGTCTGAGATGATTCGTCTCTAATATTTGGCTTATATCTCGATCCGTTGACGAATCAGAAGCCTCATTTCTCATTGATGAGAGTTGATTTTGTGAAAGTATACGAATCTAGGGAACTGTATTTCCGGTCTTAATACAACGCGAGGTTTGATTCACTCATTTCAGACGAACTCATTCTTTTTACAAATGTTTTAATAAATATTACTAATATGTTTTTAATACAAAATGATATAAAAATGTAGCGCTATGCGCCATACTCATAAATTATGTCAGATCTTTATACGAGTAAAACGGATTTTCAACGTTAAAACATCTTATAAAACTTTTACAACTCATGTTGTATAAAGAGAATGTTATGAATTGTATGTTATTGTGAATTGTTTTGACAGGATTTGTTCGCAACATGAGTTTGAGGAAATCAACTCCCTCAATGGAAATCAACTCACACAGTATGAAGAAATCAACTGCCTCTAAAAAAATATACATACTCAAAATTTAATTTTAATTTGAAGTTTTTTTTTGTTGAAATTCATGTTTGCATACATATTTCGCATAATTCACTTCCGTCACTTTAAATCCATATTTGATAAAAATTTCAACATATTTGTACAACATTGAATAGGCATGGCAAAAGTGCCACTATTTGTGTCACAAAATTTAATATTCGCAAAAAAATGAAAAAAAAAACATAACAAATATACAATGAAAACTGGAACATATTTCTTTCATGCATATTTCTTGTTCCTATGTTTACAAAAAAATTTATGCATACATATCCATGACTTTGCCGGTTTGTGCAAGTATTATGAGCCGCCATCACCACCACTAGTAGTTTCTGGGGGATAAAAGCGACACGAAAATGCATAAATAGGTAGTTTGGTTGTTTCCTTCTTTTTTAATTTCCTTGTTGCGAAAGGAGGCTATCAAATGAAAACACCAAAGGTCTTGCAAGAGGAGGGTGGAAACACGGTGAGCACAATTCACAGAAAGGCTAACTTTGTGGAAATGCTGCAGAGTGGAGGAAAAGGGTTAGATGTTTAATGAAAAGCACATAACGTAGCTGGAAAAGAACAGAGTTGTTTTTCACAGTTTCTGTATTATTTTTTGCCAGCTTTTACTAAACCTACTACATAGTTGTTTCTTACTTTCTGCACGGTGAGTGTATTACATTGGTGAGGTTTTTTGGCTTGGCCTGGCCTAGGCCATCAGAGCATGTGATGGAATTAAGGAATCGTAGGCCACGTACCATCGAAAACACGTGCAGTTATGTACACAGCGCGCACTTAATGCTCTTCATCACTACCTTGGCGGGCCTTCTTGCCTGCCGTCCCGTTTGTTGACTTGGTGCTCTTGGGCCATGGGCCTTGGTTAACTTGCGGTTAAGCCAAAATAACATCTACAAAAATTCCCATTAAAATTGATTCTATGTGGCGTCTCAACTCGCAACCAACCACCCACCCAACTCTCTTTGTTCCTGTCTTCTTCAGCTTTAGCTTAGCGTCGTTTGTTTTTCCAAGAATACCTAAACACATTGAATGTCGACTAAAAAACTATTACACTTTTGGAGGGATACAGTGAAGCGTAAATGATTTGTTTTTTTTGCGTGAAAGACCAGAGTTTTTGGAATGAACAGAAGCCGAACTCATTTTTGTTTAGAGAAAATAACCTGAGGCTGGGGGAGCGGGGAGATCCACGTTGTTAGGCTATTCACGTAATTTGTGTGAAAAGAAAACAATCACTAGTCACGGGGGATAAGGTACACATGTCTGTCTGCGTGTACGCTTAAGTCCTCCAGCCAAGGAAGTAAGGGGAAAAGGCTGCATTAATCCTTTAGAATCTATATTGAACAGTGGATTGCTGATAGTTGATTAGATTTAAAGATTAGAAAATAATTTGAAGGTATAGCAGCAAAACATTTAAAGAATTTATAAAATGACGGTATGAAGCAACTTTAAATTCCAAGAAATATAAATATGTGATATGTATATATATTAAACAAAGAAAACGAAACAACAAATAAAATTCGGAAAAAATAAGGAAAATATTATGAAAATTCAAAAGTGCCGCAGTGCTACACGAAAAATTATAAAAAAATGTAAATTTAAAAAATATAAAATAAACACTGACCGACCCCTGTTGTGCCCTTCCATGAAGGTGGATGAGAGCACATGACCCACTCTTTCATTACACTGAGCATTATCCTAAAGGAAAACCAGTAAGGAAAGGCAGAAAGTCGGGCGGGGCCGACAATATAATACCCTACACCTCCCTAACAATGCTATAAGGGTCATTGCCATAATAATTTGGAATAATTGGTAAATGGGTAGAAACATATTATCTAATTCTGAAACGATAATCGCTAAATTAAGCAATATTCGTTCCCAAAGTGAGAAACATCTTTCTGGAAAATTTTAATGATCGGAAGTAAAATACAACTTCTATAGCGGTTTGATACCAAATCAGGAGGAACATATATATGGAGCTTTAATATAAATCTGAACCCATCTTCCCTGAATACTTATTCGTGTAAAAAGACCCCCTTCTGTCGAATTTCATACTGATCGGATATAAAATGAAGTTTTTACAGCGCTTACATGTCAAATCGGGGCTAACATATATATGGGGGCTATATCTAAATCTGAACCGATTTTAACCAAATTCAATAGGGATCATCCTTGGGCCCAAAAAATGATATGTGTAAAGTTTCGTCGAGATCGGACCATAATTGCGACCTGTACTTTGATTAAAGAATACATGCACAGACGGACAGACAGACAGACGGACATAGCTAAATCAACTCAGAAAGTGATTCTAAGTCGATCGGTATAATAAACGATGTGTCTATTTCTTCTCCTTTTGGGTGTACCCTGTACCACAGTGTGGTGTAGGGTATAATGATGTATGCTAATGTCTGAGAGATTTCTCATTGTTTTTTTGTGGAAGATCTTAACCCTCTAGCTCCCCTCTTAATGGGTCAATTTGGAAAAAAAATCAAAAAAGGTCCTTTCAAAAGGATTAAAATATTCTAGGAAAATTTTTGCCGGAAAATTTATGTGTGGGTCGCCAAAGACACCAAAGTTGTAAATATAGCTCTTTACGTTAAATTAGCAAAATTATGGATTTTTTCGCGTTTTTTTTTTAAATATAATTTTTCTATTTGTTTTAATGACAATTGCTAAACTTCCATTTCTACGTAAAACTGATTTGTATAATTTCTTTAATTTAAATGGTATTCCGGCTTTATCGAGCATATACTTCAAAAAATATGAAAATTCCATGAAAATTGGAATTTAAAAAAAAAATAAAAAAAACTTTACCATAAAATCTATTAAAAAAAATTTTTGGTCTCGGAAACAACGTTTTTTTGTGTCATAATGTAATTAAGCTCAGTTTAATAAATATTTGTATACCCTACACCACACTATATTATAAGTTTATTTCTTGGTAGATGTTTGTAACACCTAGAAATACTACAGCTAGACCCACCTTAATGTATACCGATCACTAGCTGAGTCGATTTAACCATGTCTTCCCGTCCGTCCGCCTGTCCATGTACAGAGTACAGGTCACAATTTCACTCTGTTCGTCCTGAAATTTTGAAGTTAGGAGTCTGGAAAGAACCCTATTGGAATTGGTTTAAATCGGTTGAGATTAAGATACAGCTCCCATATATATATATATATATGTTTTCTTACGATCTGACCCTGTAGCCCTATATAAGCTGTATTTTACATCCAATTGTTTTGGAATTTAGCATGGCAGATTTTTTTGATTCATGGACAAACATTGTCGAATTTGAAGAAAATAGGTTCAGATTTAGCTATAGCTCTCATATATATGTTTCATCCGATTTTGCCAGTTGTTCTAAAATTTAGCAATGTAGAGGTTACTGATCTATGAACCAACAATGTCGAATTTGAAGAAAATCGGTATAAGTTTATCTTTTGCTCTCATATATATGTTTTGTAAAATTTGGCCCTGTAGCCCCGTAGAACCTATAGTTTACATCCAATCGTTTTGAATGTTAGCATGGTGGAGTTTCTTGATCCATGTAACAACACTACTCAATTTAAGAAAATGTAGATATAGCTCCCATATATATGTTTCGTCCGATTTGGTCCTGTAGCCCTAAAGAAGCTATATTTTACATCCAATTGTTTTAAAATTTAGTATGTTAAAGTATATTCATCTATGAACCAACATTGCCAATTTTGAAAAAAAAAAATCGGTTCAGATATAGTTATAGCTCCCATATATATTTCATCCGATTTGGCGACAGAGGCAGAGACATACCAAATGTAAATTGTGTAAAAAAAAGTTTAGTTGAAATATATATTGGACATTTCTTTGTTATCCAATTTTACTAGATTGATGTAGGGTGTCATATATTTGGCACCGCCTGAATTTAGCTATTCCTTACTGGTTATTATTCGGATATTTCGCAATTTCCTTGAATTGCATTATCAGGTATGTTGTGCATGTAAACAACAAGACAACCTATTACACTGCAATATTTACCATAGACGAGGGTAGTGATATTACTCTAGTTTTAGGTATATTTTATGCGTTGTTGTTTAAGTGCTTTTTGACGGACCACTTTTATTTTTTTTTCTTTCTGAGTGACTTAATGCAATTTTTTTTAATTTATTTTATGGCAATGGTGTTTGGAATATGAGAAAAAGAACTCATATTTAATTCACTTTCACACCAAGCCCACTCATTTGAGATATTGTATTAATTTAAAACTAAATTTTTTGCATAAAATGTCTAAAAACCACTAATTTGTCTTTTTTGTGCTCAAACTCGTAACACTGTATGTGGCAGTGCTAAAGCTGAAAGTTGAAGTTATATTGCGGCGTTTGTTATTTCAACACAGTGTGGTAGTAGTTCTCACAAACGTAGTGGTATAGTTGTGTTAGTGGACTAGTACTGGTAATGACAGAAGGCAGATGGCAATATAGGATTTAGTGCTTGAGGCATTTGAGGTAGTGAAGTTGAAGTGCTGAATAAACAAAATATGCGTGATTCACACAGGTATATTACGCCCCACTTTCCCCATTCCGCTCCACAACCCTACGCAGAACTACATCCCATCAACTGCAGTCAAAAGACAGACAGACACATAGACGAACGATACGACGTCTATACGATGTTAATAAAGTAAAAGCAATAGCAACAAAGAATTGACGGTGTGAATGGTAAACGTACACTGGGGCGTATTCATATCGACATTCACAGTCAATAACAGAATAGGGCGTGCGCTGAGGTAGTATTTCAGACAACCCTATATGGCGTAGGGCACAAGTCTATTTATCGATGAATGTGTGTTTGAGCGTATAGTTTACGATCGTGCTGCAAACACACGCACTCGTATTTCACTCATGTAATTATTTGTTTGCTTTATTTTCAACGCTTTCATTTTTTTCAATTATGTTGTGACACCAAGGCTATAAGTCAATGTTGTTTTTTCTGCTTTGTTTTGTTTTAAAAACGGGAGTTGACATGGAGGGACCAGAGAGATCCAGATCCAGCCCACAGCCCACATCCCACACACGCACTAAGCACCGGCTCACGTAGGGAACACGTACATAGTCAACAGTAAACCCCAACATGAGAATGCTTTTATTTTTGCCTTCCTGTAATACGCACGCATCTTGTACTAGTCCTATATACCCGTCGTATGAGTGGATGGCTGGTGGCTACTGGTCTTCCAGAGTGAGTTCAGGTTCTCTGTGTGTGATTTGCATTTGAGGCAAGACAATTTTGCAGAAACTCTAAGTGAAAGTGGTAGAGGTAGGTGGCATTGGCCTCGGCAGCTTGTACATACTTATGAGGTACATACATGTACTATGTACTTGCAAATGTTTTAACACAAACATAAATATTAATTTACTTACAGAATATAGGCCATACGCACGCATGTAACATTGAAAGGGGCCACAGATGCATTATTATGAAGTACACATACATACGTGCACATCTATTATGTGTACACCTCTCGAAGACATGGTCCATTAAGTCGACAATAACAACAAATGGTTGTTGTTGTTGTTCTTGTTGATTAAGAAGTCTTAGAAGTGGGCAAATGAAGACATCTAATACATGTCAAAGGGAAATATTACGTTATTGTGGCAAATATTTGAAGTTGTTTTAACAAAATTATAAAAAATCCCAAATTGATGGTAAATTATTGCAGGATTCTTTATGGATGTTCTAAAACAAACGGATATTAAGCAAAAAAGTAAATAAAATATGGTGTTGGAATTAAAAATGTTGAACAAAAAAATGTTAAAAACAACATTTTTTTGGAAAATTAAAAATAAAAAACCAACAAATTTTAACTTCAATATGAGAGAAAAGAATGCAGTCCAATTTTGGGAGAATGGATACAGTCCACTTTTGGGAGGAATTAAAAAAAGAAAATAATTCTGCGGTTTCTTAACCAGAAAACCGATTGAGATAAAACTTGGCATGTTTGTAGAAGAGGTAGTAGAAGAGCTAAGATTTGAATTTGTGCCCCCTTCTGGTACAGGGGGCGGAGCTACAGGGACTGCAATTTGGCACCTCGGGTGAACAAAATGTTTAAGTGCGAGTAACTTTCGACTCTTTTGTCCGATTAATAAAACCAAACCGAAGTCTGCAAATGAATTTTTACGCCTAACTCTTATCTTGTATAGTTACCGAGATATCTGTATTTGAAAATTGCATTTTTTTTCAACAGCCCTTTCCTAGTGTTTTGCGAAGGAGTGACCTAAGAACCCAAGTAAGTTTGGCGGAAATTCGGTTTGGGTCATTTTAAGTCGTTTGAGCAATGTCCGTCCGTCCGTCCGTCTGTCTGTCTGCTGGCTGGTGCGCACGATAACTTTCGAAAGGAGTAACCGATTTACTTCAAATTTGGTATGTGGTAATATTTTCTTCTATCTCCGGATAAGTTCGAAGATGGACCATATTTGTCCACTCCTTCTAGTACCTCCCCCACAAGAGGTTAACATTTAGTGAAATATTCATTATTTAATAAATTATATACTACTTATTTGAATCCTCTGAAATTCTACACATAGTATTAGTTTATTAGTCACTACTACCTCGAGAAAAATGGGCGAAGTTGTCACGCCCCTTTTGGTACCTCCCACACAAATAGACAATTTTGCACCAAAAGTTAATAGCTTATAACTTTATTACCTGTGCATACAAATACTTGAAATTTTGTACAGTGTAATGGTTTAATAGTACCTACAATACAGTGAAAACTGGACATTATTGCTACGTTCTTTTTGGTACCTCCCACCCATTTTGAACCAAATGTTACCAGTTTATAGCTTTGATACCAGTGCGTATAAATACTTGAAATTTGGACAGTGTGATGATTTTATAGTACCTGGAGTCCAGAGAAAAATGGGCGTTATTGGCATGCCCGTTTGGACCTCCCACACAAATGGACCTGTTGGTACCACAAGTTAACACCTTTTAACTTTAATACCGGTGCATACAAATACTTGAAATTTCCTACAGTACAAGGCAGCCGGAGGTTGGACCCCAAGAAAATGCACCCCAAATTGAAAATTAAAGTGCGCCCAAATTTGGGGCCTTTTTTCGTTACAAAAACTGATTTAGGAAATTACACCCCAATCAAGAAAACAACATGAAATGAAAATAAACCCCAAAAAACTAAGAAATTTTAACTTCGTAAATCTGGGGAGTACGTAATATTACACGTATACGAACCTATTTTTTAATCTTTTTTTCTGTTTGGTTGGCCTTCGGCCTCTGTTTAAGACTTTCTCCTATGGACAGGATCCAAAGTTAGCAACGTGGAGCAAATCTTTTATGCATAGCCTCTCCTGTTTCTAAATTTATAGATGAAAATAAGCCTCAAAGAGACAAAAAATGAAATTTAACCCCAAAAAGCAGGCAAAAAATGAAATTAAGCCCCAAACAAGTTGTTGTTATTTGACATGTTATTTTTTGGGGCCCATATTCATAAAAATATTGGCGTGTATTTTACTGGGGCCCACCTTCATTCCGCCACAGTACAATGCTTTTATAGAACTAGAGTCTTTTGGTACCTCCCACAAAAATGGATCATTTTACACCAACAGCTAACAGCTTATAACATTATTACCAGTGCATATAAATACTTGAAATTTTGTACAGTGTAATGCTTTTATAGTATCTAGCGTCCATATAAAAGTGACCGTTATTGGGACGCCCCTTTTGGTACCTCCCACACAAATGGACCAATTTAGTAACAGCTTTTAACTTTAAAGTAAACAGCATTTAACTTTCATACCAGTACATTCTTTAAAGTTATTAAATGCAATTTAAATTGATAATAATTTAATTAAAACAAAAAAAAACAAATAAATTTACTAATATTTTTTTGGAACTCAAGGTGAGGGGATTCATAAGTTGGTTTACCCGACTAAACTTTCTTACTTGTTTTTTCTATCTCAGACTAAGGTCGAAGATTTACTATGTCGGTCCACTCCTTCGAGTACCTTCACTACGAAGGGTCAACATTTAGTGAATTATTGATAATCTCAGACCTTCTATAATACTACTCAGAATCTTTCACAATTCGACACATTGTATTAGTTGCTTGGTCCCTATCATCTTGAGCAAAATGGGAGAAGTTGCCAGGCCCCTTTTGGTACCTCTAATACAAATGAACAATTTTGCACAAAAAGTTAACGGCTTATAACTTTGATTCTAGTTCATACAAATACTTGAAATTTTTTTAAGTGTAATGCTTTAATAGTACATACAGTTCCGTAGAAAATGGGCGTGTTTGCCACGCCCCTTTTGGCACCTACAATAAAATTGGACCATTTTCCACAAAAAGTTCATGGCTTATAACTTCGATTCCAGCACATATAAACACTTGAAATTTTATACAGTGTAATGTTTTTATAGTACCCATAGTATATTAAAAAATGGGTGTACTTGCCACACCCCTTTTGGTACTTCCCAAAATTTTAAAATGAAAATATACTGTAAAAAAATTTGTATTGGTTTTATAAAATAACATGTCTCAATTTATACAAAAAAGTTTTTAGGTCTCGGAGACCTATTTTTTGGCATACTGTTATTTTTAAATAAAAAGTTTTTTTTTAATTTTTAACGACTGTTAGTAGCTCTCATAATTACCTTAAATTAAATTGGTATCCCGATAATATAAAATAAAATAATATATCACAAAGATCTTAAAGGGAAAAACAAAAGATTGAGAAAAAAATATCTAGTTTTTGAAAAAAATTTGAAAACTAATTTTAATTATCAAAAAAAGAAAACATTTTTGTTTTTATTTTTTTTTAGATTGGAGAAAAAACTGTCGAAAACAAAAAAATAAGATATGGGCAAATCCCAGAAACCATCCACCAACCAAAAATTTTTAAAATTGATTCAACTTTAGTTTTGTTAATGGAATATAAGACTAGATGTTAGAAAATATTTGTGGGTGTTCTTTAATACAAAAAGTATTAAAAAATGGTTCCTCACATCATATCTCTTTATTTTATTAGAAAAAAATACTTTTTTAAGGCCTTTTTTATCATTATTTGTAGTGGTAAAATAGATAACCTAATTCATTCATTTATAAACATATATTCATTCACAAATACATTTATAAATATAAAAAAATGTTTTACAAAATGTTATTAAAAATAATGTAATTTGATTTGTTAAATAAACAAAATGTCCACTATAAAAAGTTTGACTGGAAAAAATTTGGCGTGCGTCACGTAGCGTGCGTCACATAGAGTTCACGGCTTTCGATAAAAAACTACAACAATTTTTGGCTGCAAATATTTTTTTTAGAATTCTCTTATATTCATCTTTCTTATAGGTATTTCATTTTGGGTGCTTTATTATGCAAAAATTTGCTAAAAATTACGAAAACATACCTTAACCTTCAAAGCTACTTCCATTTTTTGTAGCGTGTGTCACAATAATTTGTGATAAATTTTTTCGCAACTTGTACCTGTTTTTTTATGGCGTTCGAAGGAACACTCATGTCCCACTAAACACTATGTATAAGTTAAAGGTGTCTCTTTTGAAAGACCACAAAATTTTTATATTTTAATCTGAAAACGCGTACGAATGTAGCGTTCGTCAAGCAGGATATGCCCATATATTTTCAAGTTGGCCTTGTTTTCTTTGTTAGAAATTTAATAAAATAGTTTTCAGTGATTTTTTTTCTTTTTTTATGGTCTTCTTCGTGCCAGCAAAAAACGATTTAAAAAAAAAATAAATAAATTTTATAATTTCTTATAGAATGTTAGTAGCCTTAAATTTAACACGTATCCCGGCTCTATCAGGCTTATACTTGAAAAATATAGTCAACATACTAAAGTTAAACTCCATCAAAATTGGGATTTATATTTACAAAATATTTTAACGTTTTTTAGAAGTTCTTTGTTAATGATTGATTTAATTTTACTAGATTTTTAGTTTTTTCACATTCGAATTGTTCAGCTTTTCCGATCAACTCTTCCCTTCGAAAGAGAGGCATTTTGTGGTGTATTGGAAAATATAATTTTACCATAAAAAGTTTTTCTTTTTGTTTTTAAGGAATTATATCCCAATAATATAATAACTGGACAATTTTCTATGTTTCTAAGAGTTTTAATTAAAAATTATTAAAATTTGCTCAAAAATGGTATTTTGTGTAATATTTTTTAGATATCATAAATCTTTAAAACCACCGATGAATGATCAATTTATGTCAGAAGATGTTAAAGGAAGATAAAAGGTCAAAATTGTTCATTCAGATTTGCCAGAGATATTTTAGCAGCCTGACTATCAGAGAAAATATTGATACCGACTTTAGTCAGAAAAAGTCACGAAGTCTTTTTGCTATGGATTGCTCAACTTCATTATAAAATTTGTAAACCGTGTATATGTAGAAGTTAACGTATCTCCTATGTCCTGGTATACCACCATCATCCAATTAAAAAAGGATATAATAGTATTTCGGGCAAAAAAGTATCTGGAATTTGTCATTTACTGATGCAAAAATTGCTCGCGTTTTATCATTTTGTTTGGATTACGAGACTTTAGCAATGGTTAAAAATGTCTAACAAAGGATTTGTCTAAAATTTTGCATTGCAAATGAGATTTCGTGCCTCGAATGATTGATTCTGGTCGGTCATCAAAGTCTTCTAGTAAAGTTAACTTCATTAAAGTGAAGGAAATGGTGACTGCAAACATTTCGATATATAACGCCATATTTTCGGTGTCTCATGAATCAATTCATTCCTTTTTTTAAAGGATTATTTGGACAAGAAATTCGTCAAATTCTTCGAAAAAGGCAAAGTAGATTATTTTGGAAGGAGGCTACTTTGAAAGATGTATAATAAATTTGGATGAATAATAAATATATTGTGCTTTAACAAGCAATTCTGGGAACTTTTTAACAGAAAGTATAAACGAGAAATAAAGAAGTGGTTGAGAATTTCTTAAAATAAAGTTATGCCCTTTTCAAATTATTCACATAATTTAAATTTCAAAACATTGTTTCCTCAATTCCTTTTTTTTTATACATTTTAATAATTCTATATTAGAATTTTACAAACGTCTTATTAAAATATATTTGTAAATTATAAGGCGTGCAGCCAAACAATTTTCTATTTTCCATTAATTGCAATTATTAAGAAAACTCTTTCTTTAAAATAAAAATAACGTAAATACCTTAACGATTTTAACATTTTGTAATGAAATTTGAATAGAGTATTAAATTCTCTGAGAAATTTATAAATAAATATGTTTAAGCATGTCACTTGGCTCACATTTACCAAGTTCAAAAGACGTCGTCAGTCCACAGACAGACAGACAGACAGTCTGTTGGAAATATAATACACGTTTTTTATAAACTGTTGTAAAAAACACTTGCGTACTATGGCACAACAGCACCAAGAACAAAACGAAAACAATATCAGCAATAGCAACAAAATACAAACAACAATCACAAAACAAAAATGGTAAAGAAATGTAGAAATATAAGTAAAATGAAGAAGACGAACTCTACCATGGCAACGGTAATGGCAGACGTGGAGGCGACAACTTCGAAGACGTCAGCGGTGCCAAACGTCATTGTTCACGTGGAAACATGAAATGATTTGTAACGTTATCTAATTGAAAGCTATTGTCCCCAATGGGGAACACAAAGAGCCAGAGAGAGGGAGTGAGAGAGTAAGAGTCTCTTCTCCACAAGTATTTATACAAGTATTTACGTTTTCCAAGTGAACCAAATGTAATTGTGTGCGAATGCAAGTGAGTGTGTGCGTTTAAGTACACATGCGTGTGTGTTTATGTTCAATTCACGAGAATAAAAATGTTTAGATCTTCTCCTAGTGAATTATGAATTATTTAATGGAGAAGAGCTGTTATAATATTTACCTACCAAAGTAACGAAAAGTGACGGCGATGTTCCTTACGTTGTTATGTTCTATATATGTAGGTGTGTACCCGCATGTCTGAGCGTGTGTGGATGTAGCCATGAATAATCATTTATTCTCGTACAGGTATGCGTATGAATAACACGGCCTATGGGGAGTAAATATTACGCATACGCTTCATGGTTCAGACGAGTCTTGTTACTGCATGTGCTCTTAGTATTTTGTAACAACAATAAAAATGTTTATCTGATGGACAATTATATAAATTTTGAGTGTACTATGGCCTCATAAACGCATAAAAGAAATAATAATAAATTAGTTTATATTATTTGTTTTTATTTTATTTTTTTGTGGGAGGGGGACCTTTGTATACTTGTTTTGCAAATTAATATTTTAAAATTTCGTTCTTAAAGTACACTAATTTAGAAGATTTTTGTAGAAGGGATGTGCATAACATTTTCGATAAATACGGTGTACCATTTACTTTTAATGCTTTAAATCATCGATAAAGAAAATGTGGCACATTGGTCCTTATTTAGACATAGCTTTCCTACAAAGGTTACTTCCGATTTGACTTTAAAGCATTTTTAGCCGATTATGCTGCAAATCCATGTCATAATGGTTTGAAGTACTGATATTATAAACACACAAATTATAATTAAGATTAAATTAGGGTTAACGACCCATTTTCAGTATTTTCAATCATTTTTATTGCGCAGTTTTTCAATTACTAAATGTTTCTTATCGTCCTGCACGAGCTTACCATTTAGCTCATAAAATATTCATTAATATCGTACAAGTAAATCAAAATTGAAATAAAAATGAGAATGAGAATAAGAATAAGAATATCCCCAAGAATAATTGAAATGCAAATTATAGCACGTGTAAGAGTTTATTGTTTAGATTATAAATAGAGGTTTAACCTAGAACTAATATTTATCTTGTATTAGGTAAACAGACATATAGCTTCTTGCCCCTACAACAAAACCCCCAAAAATATACTAATACCTAAAGCCTATTTATGACAATTTCTAGGAAAGGCGTTTGTTTGTTTGTTTACTTGTGTGTGTGTAGTCTAGGTTTTCTCTAGGTCGTTTTCGGCTGTAGAAGAATATTAGTTATTAACTAAGTAGCATTGCCATGATTGCATGTCTATCATAATTAATTACTACGTTGATTTATTAAATTACACCATCCTTTCAACGGCAAAATTGCCAACACCCATAATTCCGTCAATGTGAAAAAAAAAACGACAACGCATCGAAAGCCATAGAAAACCAACTATTAATTTATCAAAATATTTGCATATTTTTTTAATATACAATTATAAGAAAAGAAAATCACAGTCTACCAAGAAGGCAAATGGGGTTAGACTGATACAAAACTAAACAAAAGATTTTATTTGACAAAAACAGCACTAAACCATTAATGACATGAAACTAATGAAAGAAAATCAGCCATAAATTCAAAGTATTTGACAAAATTGCAGAGGGGGCCAAAAGTTCAAAATGTGTCTAGATATTGACAATAAAAAGTTGACGTCATGTATCATTTGAACAACAGAATCATTATATCTATTCAATCTTTTTTGATTAAAATTTCCATCCACAATTTTTGTGACATTTATGTATGTACATACATCAAAAGCAGACTTTAGAAATGGCTTAGAAAAAAATGATTAAAATATTTAAATAAATATTTTCGCTGAAAACTGGCGAAATACTGCTTTATTCGCTAAAGAAAGGCAAATAATATAGAGGACACATGCTGTCACAGACATCAATAGACAGCATTCCTAGAAATTCAAATTTTCATGACCTTGTTTAAATAAAGAAAACAGAATTACTTATTTTATATTAATAGCATTCACATGGGATTCAAAATTAACAGAAAAACGAAGTGTGGGCAGAAAGACGAACGAGAAGATGGACAAAGAACGAGTAGACCGAAGTTCCGAAGCCCGTATATGTCGAAGGATACTGAAGACAAATTAATGGAAGGACCGACAAAAGAACAATGTGATAACGACTGAAGGATATTTTAATATCGAGCCTTAACCGCCAAAAAGACGTGAGCGCCACCATGATTTATTTTAATTATTTGAAGGAAATCGTTTACTAATGACAAATGGCATAATGTGTCAGAATTTTATTGCTACAAAATATACCGTTATACTAAAAAAATCTTCTCCTCTAAATTTTTGTGAGTGGCGCTTACGTCTATTTGGCGGTTAAGGCTCGATATATTCGGTCAAAGAAACGCTGGACAGAATAATGGGTAAAACTATCAACATATGAAGAAAGCAATGAAAAAGAACTCGCCAAATGGCGAAGATCCCTGAGGAAGGATTGACAAAGTATGGCTAGAATGATAGATCAAAGGGTGAGCATTGGGACGAACGGATAGAAGAACGAGCATACTTAAGGAACAGGATAACGAGCGAACGGCGAAAAGTTGAAAGAGCAGGGTATAATTGCAAATTTGAAGACAAAAGATACTCATACAGGTCTTTATTACTGGACACAATTGCCTGCGTAATCATATGTATAGAATTGGCCTAAGAAATGACGACTTGTGTCGTTGGCGGCAGGACCCTGACAAAGTGTAAGATTCCTTTAATTCTCTTTGCCAATGACCAATTTTATCTTACAGAAGAAGCAATAAACTGGACTCATTTTCTTTCAGAAGCTGGTTCAACTTAAAGGACTGGATACACTCAGACTTCAACAATTCTCCAAGGATTAGAATTAACAAACTTGGAAGAAGAATAAATATTTGAGGAAAAACAATGGATCAAATATGGTGTCAATGGACGCTTGGTATCATTCTCCAGGCGTCAATCTAATCTAACCTAAGCTAACCCATATACTCGTACATAGGGCGTGCAGGAGGATGGGCAAGGGGGAGGGCAGATCAGATATCAATTGCTAGAATGAGCGACAATGGATTGAAAATACGATTGTTAAGATGAAGAATACAATAACGCTATGCAACAGAATTTTTTGTGTCCGAGGTCAAAAACACTTTTTTATGAAACCAAAACAAAAAAATTGTTGTGTTAAATTTTTTTTTTGAATTTTTTTTCCAATTTGTTTAAACATTTTTTGTTTTTAATTAAAATTGTCATGGAATGTACCTTAGTATTTAGACCATATTTTTTAAGTATGTATTCCCAATAGAGGCAAAAAAAAAATTATCCGAGACCTAACATTTCTCTGTTGTGTAGATTGAGGTATATTATTTTATGAAACCATCAAAAATGTTTTCATTGTTAAGTATGTATATTTTTAATTCTTTTTATATTTTTAAAATTTTTTTATATTTTTAAAATTTGTTTATTTTTTTTTTAATAAAAGAAAATTTTGAGGGCTACAAATATTGAGAATATCACCTTCACGTAGAGACAGTGGTTATTAACTGCCGTTAAAATAATGCGAAAAACTAAATTTTTTAGCAAAAAATAATTTTTTGATGGCACAAAAAAAAACATAAAAAATGTTTAAAAAATCACTAATATTTTTTTTGTTCTATTTTCTGAAGGATAACATCCTGGTGAAGACAACAATGTCTATTTGGATAAATGTAAAATAGGGTAATTCTAAAAATCATTTATCATATTTTATTATTTTGGCCATATTGTTTGGGAGGTACCAAAAGGGACGTGGTAATAACGCCCATTTTTCACGGCACTATAAATGCTGTAAAAGTATTACACTGTACAAAATTAGTATTTGTATGCACAGAATAAGCCGTTAACATTTTGTGAAAAATGATCCATTTGTATGGGAGGTACCAAAAGGGGAGTGGCAACGATGCCTATTTTTAACGGGACTGTAGGTACTATAAAAGCATTACACTCCACAACCTTTTAAGCGTTTGTATGTGCAGGAATCAAAGTTCTAAGCCGTTAATTTTTTTGTAGAAAATGGTCCATTTGCATGGGAGGTGCCAAAAGGGGCGTGGAAACATCGCCCATTTTTCTCAAGGAGATAGGAACCAAGAAACTAATACTATATGTGGAATTGTAAAAGATTCTGGGTAGTAGTATACGAGCTATGGGATAATCAATATTTCACTAAATTTTGACCCGTCGTTGGGGAGGTAATCGAAGAAGTGGACCAATATAGTCCATCTTTGACCTTAGCCTGAGATAGAAAAAAAATTAAGACACATACAAAATTTTAATTCAATCGGCTTATCCTGTCGAATGTTATCGTGCGCACCAACCAGACAGACAGACGGACAGGCTGACGGACAGGTTGACGGACATTGCTAAAATTACTTAAAATGTTCCGCAACATATTGAAATTCTCTTATTTCTACCAAAGTTCTATAATTTCTACATTTTTCCATAGATTTTCTTCAAATGTGCATTGTTACCTTCGCTAAGATGCTAGCTTTCAAAAATTAGAACAAATAATTTATTGCGATATTTTTTCTATTTTTATGGTTTTTTTCTTTCAAGGAAAACCTTTTTTTGAAAAAAATCAATTTTTAACGACAGTTAATGAACTTCTGTGTCAACGCGAATGTGGCATTACTAAAATTTGTAGTCGTCACAATTTCCTTTAATTTTAAGTAAATCTCGGATTAATCGTACTATAAAAGCATTACACTTTAATAAATGTAAAATGGAATCAAAGTTATAAGATGGATAGAAAGAACTATTGACACATACCAAATTTGAAGTCAATCGGTTAATCCTGTCGTGCGCTCCAACCAGACAGACAGACGGACACTGCTCAAATGACTTAAAATAGCCCACAACGGCTTTTCGCAAAATATTCGTGTGGTGTCTTAGGTCACTCCATCCATATGTTACACCTATGTTATATCAGATTCCCTTGTTCACGAAATATGTTGAAATACAAAAAAAAAAAACATTCCAGTCGACCTACGACCTTGACTTGGGCGATTCCCGATCCGACGTACCGTTAAGAAGCTAGAGCAAAAATAAACTTTCCGTTCACATTTGAAAATGATGCTAAGTCCATTTTTTTTAAATCCAAAAAAAACACCCATGAACAATATTTTAGCCCTCGTTAAGAGCTATGTTTTTGCCATTGACCGATTGTGGCTACGTGCCACACATCAAATGAAACAATTGAATTGTTGCGAGAAAAGTTTATTCGATTATTTCAAGAAATTGTGATATTGAATGGCCTCCAAGAAGTTGTGATTTAGCACCATTAGACTGTTTCTTGTGGGGTTATTTGAAGTCATTGGTCTTTCGAAATAAACCAGACTCTCTTCAAGCTTTACAAGTCAATATTGAACGTGCCATTAATGGCATTATTTCTTATTATTTGGACATGTTTATATATATATTTGATACCAATTTATAATCTTAGTCTATTTACAAAGGATTTCCATTCTTCTCGCTCATTAGCTAAACATCTTAGTCGTTGAAAAGATAAGTGTGATTCTGATGTTAGTGTTCTCCTCCAAGTTATCTTTGGTCTTATTCATGACATACGACTTGATTTAGTGCAAAAAGTGCTCGAAAATTGGGTTCATCGAATTCGTCCCTGCAGAAGAAGTCGAGGAGGCCATTTGATTTGACGTTTTATTTAGAACTTAATTGTATCGATTGTACTTCACATTAAATAAAAAACTCTTGAATTTCCTTAACAATAAGTGAGTTTTTTCAAAGAAATAATATCACTCTTATTGGAAAACCCTGTACATAGGTTTTCTTCAAATAGGTATTGTTTTCTTCGTTAGGATGGTAGCTTTCAAAATATGGAACAAATTATTTTTTGCGAATTTTTTCGCTTTTACTTTTTTTCGAAACAGCAAGTAAACGATTTTTAAAAAATAATCAAATTTTTTCCAACAGTTTTAACAACAGTTACTAAGTGTCATTACTAACATTTGTAGTCCTCATAATTTTCTTTAATTTAACGTAAATCCTGTCATTATTTAGCATATACTTCAAAAATTATGATCCAAATATTAAAGGCACATTCCAATACAATTTGACTTTTTTTTAAAAAATTTACCATAGAAAATTTGTTTAATATTTTTTTCTGTTTAGTGCTTTATATTACACCAGAAAATGTTATGCGCAGCCTTTCGTCAAAAATGTTGTTGCATAGTGTAATCGACGACATTACTTCCCATATTTATTTGACAATGTCATACTTTAAGATCTACATTATTCTATGGAATTTTGTTGGGAAATCTCCTTCATCCTGTTCTCGTCTGGTGGGGAAACACATTTGAATATTAAACATTCTCATATTTGTGTTAAGTTTTCTGTCAACACAGTTAACATTCAAAGAGTTTGTGTCACAAGGCAAAAGTTAAATAAATAAAAACGTATATGATGAGTAAGTGGCATTTGCGGAGTAAAGAGAAACTGCAAGAAAACAATTTAATAAAGAAAGTTTGCTGAGAGTGCGACGAAATTTTTAAGTTTAAACCTAGAGTGCAGAGATATGTTGTATTTAAAAAACTGTATTAAAAATTAAGAATTGCGTAAATTAGTTAAGGTATTCTATAACTGTAATTCAATTTATGAAACTAATAAAAATTCTAAAAATTATATCGTGAGTACACTGCTAAATTCATTTTCGATAAATTTTGTTATCGAAATCTAAAGTCATGATTTACATGCTAAATTTTGCCATATAAATGCGACTCTTTCTAATGGTTGAGGAGAATATCTTTTATAAACTATTTAAAAAAGTAATAAGAATTTCGAGAAAAAAATATTTATCGGAACAAGCATTATTTTCCATAAATTATAATTTTTTCAGTTGTTCGATCAGCAATAAGTAGTTTTTTATTATTGTTTCATTTCTAATTTTTACTTTCGATATTTCGAACGACTTTGTCAATCATCTTCAGGGGGTTTCAATTTATATAAACGAAACAAAAATAAGCTATTCTTTCTTTATCACTTGACAATGACAACTGAAATAAATTATAAATCGATAAATGTTAACAAAATTTAGGCTACATCAATACAGAGTTTTCTTGAAATTTGTAAAAAAGTATTTCTTTTTAAAAGTAATTAAAATATTACAAAAATTTCAACAAAATATATTTATCGTATCGACACTCACTATATCAGTTTATTGTTCACACCGTCCATAAACTTGACAATGCCCTTGATTGGTAAATTTCCAAACTCTATTGAAAGTTTCTGCGACTAATTTTATTAATTTTTAAACAAATTCATTTATTATTTGCATACATATCCTCTTTCAGTAAAGGTTTCTTTCATTCATTTATAAACTCTTAAAAAGAACCATAATAAATATATAAAAGGAATCTTCACAAAAACTGTCTGAAATTAATTCCATTAATCATGAATACATTTCAATTAATTCAGTTTAAATACGAAAAACGAAAGTGCTATATGTACAATATGTAGTAAATAAAGTATATAGTAAATATTCCTATGTAAGTATGTACATGTCATACGTTAAATTATGGAATGAAAATAAAAACCAATAACGTTTTTATTTCACCAAATATTTGTATTAATTTAATATTACTGCACACAGTAAATATTGAATGTTTTGTTGGCATTTACACATATGTGTGTGTGTACATTCAATATGATACGAGTATATTTGGAGTGTCTAAATTCAATTGAATCTGTAATATATATATGTATGTATGTATATTGAAAAA
The DNA here is from genome assembly GCA_963930755.1 of Eudasyphora cyanicolor. Taxonomy (NCBI): domain Eukaryota; kingdom Metazoa; phylum Arthropoda; class Insecta; order Diptera; family Muscidae; genus Eudasyphora; species Eudasyphora cyanicolor. Next base: position 260,480,711 of record OZ005734.1, read on the forward strand.
TATATTATTTTTTGTAAGACGACATTTGAATTATGCTCGGTGTCAATGAGACCTACACCACCAGCGAATATTTGAGTTGAAGAGTATCGTAGATATATGAATTCATTCGCACATAACACAGACACATTATGGAACACTGTCAATGCTGTGCATACCTTAGGATGTAATGAAAATTATTTTTGAGAACAAGATTTTGAAATTTTCATTATTATGCTGAATAAACTGGAGGCAATATTCGATACATTTTGTTATCGAAAATTATATTTATAATTTGGACGATTAATTGATGCTTCGTATCATTATAATATATTTCTCTATTAACAGAGTAAATAACTTACATCACTCAGGACAGCAAAAAATTATTTAAAGATTCGATAACTTTGTTCAAATTTGAAATAAAATACCGATAGGAAATATCATCACTATATGTCTATAATAAAAATAAACTCAACATTCAAATAGATATTTCTAAAAGCATATCAACAATTCGATAATGATATATCGATAACTTCAAAAAGTAATATTTAAAAAAGCATGCCAACATTTCGATGAAGACATATAGATAATTGAGGAGTTTGAAAGTCGATAACATCTCCTCTCGAAATATATGTTGAAAATTTGAGACTATGTCTTGTCAACATTCATATCGATATTTCTCAAAGCATATCAACATTTCGATAACCATATATCGATAATTTCAAAAAGCATATCAACATTTCGATAACGTTATATCGATAATTGAGAAGTTTTGAAAGCTAATCACATCTCCTCTCGAAATATATATTAAAAATTTGAGACTTTGTCTTGATTTATCATATAGAAAGTTTGGCTAAAATATCGATAAAAATATGTCGTTGGCATACAGAAGAAACTTAAGCCTATTTCCAATATAATTTGTTATCGAAATTTAAAGATAAAATTTTGGCGACTAATTGAATGTTTGTAACATTAGGATACTTTTCAATTAAAAGAGGATAATGTTTAATAAAAGTTTCGATAAGTATGTTAAAATTTGAAAAAAAATATTGTCGGAAGGAAATTATCGACGAAACCTTGAGTCGTTTATTGTGTATACGAAGGTTGTTTTGAAGAAAACAAAATAGTGCATAAGGGTATAGTGCATAAATCGACAAAGTCCTCTATGATAAATATTTCTTATTAAAATTTAAATTCGATTTGGTTATGTTTATCGCAATACTAATTTACTAATTTATGGTGTGTCCTCTCCTATAAATTGTTTAAATCCAGACCTTAAATAAGAAAATTTATAGAAAAAGTACTAGGTCAATTTTTTAAGATCAGGTCTTAAATAAGAAAATTTATCGAAAAAAAACTTGGTCGATTTTTTAAGATCATGGGAAAATTTACAATATTTTTCTTTACTAATTTATAGAAAATCTCCTCCTATATACAATTAAAGAAAACCTTGTAATGTCAACCGCCGATTTTCCGCATAAATAATGGATTTGAATTTCTATAACAAAATTTATCGAAAAAGGACTGGTCGATTTTTTAAAGTTATTGGAATATTTTAAATTACTTTCTTTACTAATTTTTAGAAGTACTCCCTTATATATTGAAAGAAAAAAAGTTAAGATAATTATGTATAATTTGAAAAAAATTAAAAAAAAACTTGTATACCAAGTCGAAAAAGTCCTTTATGATAAATATTTCTTATCGAAATTTGAATTCGATTGTTTATATTTATTGCAATATTTATATTTTTTGTCTTTACTAATTTATGGTGTGTCCTCTCCCATAAATTGAATAAATCCCAGCTTTAAATTCCGATAACAAAATTTATCGGTAAAGAACTTAGTCTTAGTCTTTTTTAAGACCATCGGAATATTTAATATATTTTTCTTTACTAATTTATAGAAGATGGGTTCCTATATAAATTTAAAGAAATCCCTATAATGCCATCCACCGATTTTCAGTGTAAATTGTGGCTTTAAATTTCGATAACAAAATTTATCGAAAATAGACTTGGCCGATTTGGTTGAGGTTATTATATTTATACACCGCCATGTATAAAATATTTGTTTCTATAATAATATAGAAACAAAATGGTCTCGAAGCCGGGAGAATATCCTAGTTAGAATCACAACGATTATTAGAATATTTACAATTATTTTCTATAATTATTTATAACAAAATTTATCGAAAAAGCACTTCTTCGATTTTTTAAGATCATCGAAATATTTAAAAATATTTTTCTTTACTAATTTATACAAAATTTTAAGAAAATGTTGAAAAGCCCGCCTTAGATTTTCCGCATAAATTATGGTTTTAAATTTCGATAACAAAATTTATCGAAAATGCCGATTTTATTGAGATTATTGGATTATTTGCAATTACATATTTTCTATACTTATTTATAGAAGTCCTCCTTTGTAAATTGAAAGCTAATCTTTTAATAATATTCTTTTATTTGCTGCGTAAATCATGCCTTTATAATAAAAACCAGTAAGGAAAGGCAGAAAGTCGGGCGGGGCCGACTATATAATACCCTACACCTCCCTAACAATGCTATAAGGGTCATTGCCATAATAATTTGGAATAATTGGTAAATGGGTAGAAACATATTATCTAATTCTGAAACGATAATCGCTAAATTAAGCAATATTCGTTCCTAAAGTGAGAAACATCTTTCTGGAAAATTTTAACGATCGGAAGTAAAATACAACTTCTATAGCGGTTTGATACCAAATCAGGAGGAACATATATATGGAGCTTTAATATAAATCTGTACCCATCTTCCCTGAATACTTATTCATGTAAAAAGACCTCCTTCTGTCGAATTTCGTACTGATCGGATATAAAATACAGTCTCTACAGCGCTTACATGTCAAATCGGGGGTAACATATATATGGGAGCTATATCTAAATCAGAACCGATTTTCTCCGAATTTGGCAGTATTCCTTCATGTAATAAGAAACCTCTTTCTGCCGAATTTCGCACTGATCGGATATAAAATACATTTTTTACAGCGCTTACAGATCAAACCGGGGTAACATATATATGGGAGTTATATCTAAATCTAAACCCAGTTTCTCCGAATTTGACAGTATTCCTTCATGTAGAAAGAAACCTCTTTTTGCCGACATTCGCACTGATCGGATATAAAATAACATTTTTACAGCGCTCACATGTCAAATCGGGGGTAACGTATATATGGGGGCTATATCTAAATCTGAACCGATTTCTTCCAAATTTAAAAGTGTTCATTCATATAATAGGAAACCTCTTTCTGACGAATTTCATACTGATTGGATATAAAATACAGTTTTTACAGCGCTTACATGTGAAATCGGGGGTACCATATATATGGGGGCTATATCTAAATCCGAACCGATTTTCTCCGAATTTGGCAGTATTCCTTCATGTAATAAGAAACCTCTTTCTGCCGAATTTCGTACTGATCGGATATAAAATACAGTTTTTACAGCGCTTACATGTCAAATCGGGGGTAACATATATATGGGGGCTATATCTAAATCTGATCCGATTTTCTCCGAATTTAGCAGTATTCCTTCATGTAATAAGAAACCTCTCTTTGCCGAATTTCGCACTGAGCGGATATAAAATAACATTTTTACAGCGCTTACATGTCAAATCGGGGGTAACGTATATATGGGGGCTATATCTAAATCTGAACCGATTTCTTCCAAATTTAACAGTGTTCATCCATATAATAAGAAACCTCTTTCTGCCGAATTTCATACTGATCGGATATAAAATGAAGTTTTTACAGTGCTTACATGTCAAATCGTGGCTAACATATATATGGGGGCTATATCTAAATCTGAACCGATTTTAACCAAATTCAATAGGGATCGTCCTTGGGCCAAAAAAAAGATATGTGTAAAGTTTCGACGAGATCGAACCATAATTGCGACCTGTACTTTGATTACAAGAATACATGCACAGACGGACAGACAGACAGACGGACATAGCTAAATCAACTCAGAAAGTGATTCTAAGTCGATCGGTATAATAAACGATGGGTCTATTTCTTCTCCTTTTGGGTGTTACAAACAAATGCACAAAGTTATAATACCCTGTACCACAGTGTGGTGTAGGGTATAAAAATTATCGAAAGTGGACCTGAACCATGTTTTTAAGTATATAGGAATCTAAACTTAATCTACTTTAGAAAAATCTAAAAAACAATTAATCGCCCTTATTCCAGTTGGCGTCGTCGACGTCGATTCTTAGTCGACACTGCTTAGATTGACGACTTCATAAATTTTTAAATTTTTTTAAGTTATAAAAAGGGTTTTTGTTAGTTCATGGATACCAAAAAACATTCGTTTTGGCGTAAAGATGACAAAGCTAGAACTTCATAGATATGACGAAAATTATGTGACGACGTCGACGACGCCAACTGGAATAAGGGCGAATAAAAGTTTCGATAATGTATAATTAAAAAAAAATATTTCGAAGAAAACAAGGTTGTATTTCAGAAAAGCAATAAATCGATAGTATACTGCATAAATCGGCAATGTCCTATATAATACATATTTTTTATCGAAATTAGTATTCGATTTGGTTATGTTTAAAGAAACGTTTAAATTTTTTCTTTACTAATTTATGATGTTTTCTCTCCTATAAATTAAATTTCGATAACAAAATTTATCGAAAAAGGACTTGATCGATTATACATTTTAGGAAAGCCACAATTACATCCTTCGGTTTTCCGCGAAAATTATGGATTAAAATTTCGATAAAAAAAATTTATCGAAAATGGATTTGGACGATTTTTAAAGATTATCGGAATTTGTAAAGTCGTTTGCTTTACTAACTTATAGACAACCTCCTTTATAAATTTAGGGAAAATCCGTTAATGATATCCTCCGATTTGCCGCGTAAATCATGGCTTTAATTGTCGATAAGAAATTATCGAAAATAGACTTGGACCATGTATTAACGTTTATCAGAATCTTTTCAACTTTTGCATTACTTATATATAGAAAATGTCCTCTATTATAAATTGGCAGTAAATTCCGTAATGTTATGCCCTGATTTCCCTCGTAAGTTATGGTTTTAAATTTCGATAAAAAATTTATTGAAAATTTAATTGCGCTATGTAATATATTTCTGGAAATTATCGATCAAAAATAGACTAGTTAATAGAACACATTAATTGTATGGTCTATTTATTTGTTTTAATTGCCATTTTACTTTCTAAACTACCGTATTTTATTTTCGATAACAACAATTTATCGTTTTGGATTCAATGGACTCTAGCACTACTTGTCTACAACTTGGACCACAAAAAGGAATGCTTACAAGGAGAAATTTTGAAAATTAATATCTTATATCGAATTTGCAGGTATCGCTTTTTTTGTTTCCATATTATCGTATTTTTTTCGATAACAAAAATTTGTTATAGTGGATTTTATAGGATTTTATATAAAATTTCCATCATTTCGAAAATATATATCGATTATCGATATATAACACTCCAGGGCTACCCTTATCTTCACATACTTATATGAACTTGCGTTAAGCTTCTTTGGGTATTACTTCTCTTTGATATCCCCGTCCGTCTTCCGGACTGTAGCCTCTTTAGTATGTTGTGATGTATCAATCGTTAGAATCCACTTGAGCAACTCAAGTGGGGAAACGGATACATGTGTTCGGTAGTTGTATATGTAGTTGGAGGCTTGTTTGCTTTGCCGACAAGGCGGACAAGAGGACAGGCAGATCGGAAAGCTGTGGCTGTTGATGTGGAGTGCTGTGACAAGCAAGAATAACATACATGTACTCTACTCCAGCGCCATCGCAGCGTTATTGAAAATTATGATAGATATATTAAAGAAAAATATATCTATAAAATTTCATGAGATAATCATAAGTAGGAGACGACTATGTCACTTGTTAAAACTTAAGTGTATTATCAAAGCACTCGCAACGACGACAACGACAAGGTCCTGGCGTTCAAATAAACAAACATACTCGTACTCGTATTCCGATAGATGTCGTATGAGTCGCAGTTATCCCCTGTCGTATGAGTCACCGTAGTCCGTAGAACAACATTAGAGATTGTTATCGTATCAAGTGTGCCGCTGTAAGGTATTAAGTTTCCATCAAGGGAGACCAACAAACCTCTAAGTTGCAAACTTATCTCACAGTTTATAAGAGTTTATGATGGTTGGACTAAAAGATACTCAAACACATACATATGCAAAAAAATAAAAATCTTATAACAATATTTTGAATTTCTTCAATCCAGTGACAATTTTGTTGATAGAAATATTTTATTGAGATTTATGTTTTTATGTATTTTTGACATATATTAACATTTTTATAGTTATGGCCAAACCATATATGTACATATATAGATATAGACATCATCTTCATCGCACACACCTCAGCAGACAAACTGTCATTCTGGCAAATGAATAAAAATTTGTTTCGGAGGAATTAAGTTGTTTGCATTCGAAAAATAAAACATAGTCTTAAATTTAAGCTGTGATTTTGTAAAAACAAATCAGACAAAAGCCAAAACACCTTTAATATATTATTATTTATTAATCTTGTTAACAAATTTAATGTTTCTAAGCACAAATAAAAAACATTATTAATCGCAGAGCTCACCAGAAACCCGAGAAACGAACAGAAAAACAATAGGCAAAATGTGAGATAATAACCATCGATTAGTACTAACAAATCATTGTGTGAACAGACTTAACGATGAGTTTGACCAACAAACAAACAAACACTTTTGCCATTAAAGCCACTATTCAAATGCAAATTATACCGCAAAAAATGCGTAGGCGTTTCGTATAAAAATGAAAAACCTCAGGGTAGAAGCACAAAAGAATCGTTTGTGCTAGACTTTAAGGCCACAAATGGGATGAGTGCAGAGAGATTTGAAAAAAATCGGTTATAATCGGTTTTATTATAACATTTATTTAATTTTGAATAATTGATTAAATAATGAATCTCAAATTAGTATTATAATCGGGACTTTTATTCTGCACCGCATATTGAGCACGGAAAATATTGATTTCAAATCGATAAAAAACAAATCGAGATATCTGAAGCTCAACAATATCGATTTTAACCGATAATGAAGTTTTAATAGAAATAATCTAATTTTTGAAGCTCGTATACATATGTACATATTTAAATAAAATAATCAATTAAAAAAGAAAAATCTGACCAAGTCCGTTTCGATAAATATTTCGTTTCTAATTTTATCAAATTTATCGTAATGTTTTTTATGTCAAGGTCAGGTTAGGTCAGGGTGGCAGAATTTAAAACAGACTCACCTAGACTATCCAATCCCTTGTGTTACCACAGGGACGTAAGGGAAAATATATAAGTAAGTTTTCCCTAGCCCCTCCCGTTGAACCACTTTGATTGCTTAAAAACAACTCAAAAGTTGGCGGATTCCATCATCAGCCAAGTTAGTCCGGATTTACTCTGGCTGAATTTTCAGCAGATTGTCGGCGTTTTGTTAGAGAGAGAGGTAGTCGTCAAGAGGGGGGAAAACTCTCCCTGAACGTCTTGAGATCTTCGTAAAATAAAATAAAATAAAATAAAATAAAATAAAATAAAATAAAATAAAATAAAATAAAATAAAATAAAATAAAATAAAATAAAATAAAATAAAATAAAATAAAATAAAATAAAATAAAATAAAATAAAATAAAATAAAATAAAATAAAATAAAATAAAATAAAATAAAATAAAATAAAATAAAATAAAATAAAATAAAATAAAATAAAATAAAATAAAATAAAATAAAATAAAATAAAATAAAATAAAATAAAATAAAATAAAATAAAATAAAATAAAATAAAATAAAATAAAATAAAATAAAATAAAATAAAATAAAATAAAATAAAATAAAATAAAATAAAATAAAATAAAATAAAATAAAATAAAATAAAATAAAATAAAATAAAATAAAATAAAATAAAATAAAATAAAATAAAATAAAATAAAATAAAATAAAATAAAATAAAATAAAATAAAATAAAATAAAATAAAATAAAATAAAATAAAATAAAATAAAATAAAATAAAATAAAATAAAATAAAATAAAATAAAATAAAATAAAATAAAATAAAATAAAATAAAATAAAATAAAATAAAATAAAATAAAATAAAATAAAATAAAATAAAATAAAATAAAATAAAATAAAATAAAATAAAATAAAATAAAATAAAATAAAATAAAATAAAATAAAATAAAATAAAATAAAATAAAATAAAATAAAATAAAATAAAATAAAATAAAATAAAATAAAATAAAATAAAATAAAATAAAATAAAATAAAATAAAATAAAATAAAATAAAATAAAATAAAATAAAATAAAATAAAATAAAATAAAATAAAATAAAATAAAATAAAATAAAATAAAATAAAATAAAATAAAATAAAATAAAATAAAATAAAATAAAATAAAATAAAATAAAATAAAATAAAATAAAATAAAATAAAATAAAATAAAATAAAATAAAATAAAATAAAATAAAATAAAATAAAATAAAATAAAATAAAATAAAATAAAATAAAATAAAATAAAATAAAATAAAATAAAATAAAATAAAATAAAATAAAATAAAATAAAATAAAATAAAATAAAATAAAATAAAATAAAATAAAATAAAATCGATTTTAAAAATGTACTCATTTGGCATGAAATCCCTCTCTAAATTATTCGTTAAAATTCAATTTGTTTCACAAGTGAGAATATCTTTGGCATACACTTTGAAAAAAATCGCTTATGTAGTATATTGTCCCAAACTTATTCTGCTTGAAATATACCAATGTTTAGGGTACATTCTAACTAAGTCAAATATAATAATATTTGACACATGCAAAAACTATATATTTGGGAAGAAGTTGTTCTTTGTTTACGTCCTAATATGTTTTATTTGGGACTATTATTTACGACACAAATATTTATTTTCATTGAGGTATTCAAAAAATATATCAATACCTTAATTTAAAAATAAGTTTTATGTTTTTCAGTAATTCAACGTTAATTTCAGAAATTTTAAATATACGTAAAATTCCTTTGCAGTTATAATCTTGCATAATAAAACATTATGTAGGGTTGACAAGAAATTATGACTTGGATTAAATATAAAATTAAAAATTGAAAACAAATGTTATAGCTACTTATACCATTTTAAATAATAAGATATACAAATACCAAAAATATGCATGTTTTGAAAATCTTTTTTAAACAAAATATATTTTGAGAAATTACTAAACAATAATTTTATTTGAAAATAAACATATATTTTATTTGAGAAAATTAGTTTGCAAATATATCTTGTTGTAATATATATTAAATATGTGTTCTAATTAAATGTTACTGATTTTTAAGTAAAATTTATTTGATCAGAAAAATATAATATTTAAAACGTTGTGTTCCAAATATATTTTATTTCAAGTATATTAAAAATGGCGATTTTGCCCCTTGTATATTTCAAGCAGAATATGCATATGTACATATTTATAAAAATATAATGAAACATACAACACGTTCAAATTGGCCCAAACTATTCTCTTATATATATTTATAAGATACATACCACACTGTATGCATTTACATCCTAATTGCTTTAATATCAGCCAAAGTCAAAGGCCTCTTCAAATCGAATGCCTTGATGCAACAACAGTCTGCCCTAATAGTGGCCCGTTAAACAAATGACCAAATGTCTTTCTTGCTTTCCCTCCCGCAGCAGCAAAATGAACAAATTGCGAAGAAAACATCTTTTGCAAATGATTGCAAATTAAATCTTATATATATTATTGTCTGCGATTCGATATTAGCATTTATTTAAAATATGCCACAGATCCCCCCAATAAAATGTCATCAACGTCATCTCTAGGTTTGATGATGTCCATTTTGTTTTTCTTTTTCTGTATTTTGTTTCTGATGGCAATGCCCATTGTTATTGTTTTGAGGGGAGAGGGAAGGGGGAGTTGGCCTGATGTTATTCATATTTATGCCACCAAGAAATATATTTGCAATTCAAATTTTGGTAACGACTATGGCGACGACGACGATGACAATAATAACAAAGCTACGCAAAAATATTTTGGTCAACCAACAAAACAACAAACGCTTCGAGAAAAAAAACTGTCTTTTATTCCGAACTAAGCTGGACAGGAAATGAACAATGAACGAGAGCAGGGCCCCTGTCCGACCAAAAAAACTGAAATTCAAGAAGAATCTTAAATCTCTACTTTACGACCCCCATAAATTCTTTTGTGATTTTTTTTTCTCATATTAATTTCTGTTTTTGGAGAATTTATTTCGAAGTGTTGTTCGAATGTTGGGTGTTATTTATTTGGGCGATTTACGAGCTCTGGCCAATTAATACAATTGCTGGTTTTCTTCAACAAAAATAACGAAAAAATATTAATAGCCATTTAATAAAATGCCATAGCCGGAGAGCAAAGAAAATCACAAACAATTTAAACATAAAAATGTATAACATTAAAATGTTTTATTTTTTTATAATCTTATTGTCATTGCGGCCACTTGTTTAAGCCATTATTATTGTTATTACGACGTGTATTGGTCATTGTTTTTATGGCAATTATAATTATGAAAAGAATAAAGCAAAGCGAAAAAATGGGAATTAACAAAGAAATTCATTCGTTTCCATTGAAGTGGAACATATGGACTGGATGGAAATTCACAAATCCCATATTCATAGCCATTCGGTGATAATGATTTATGGTCATAAATCTTGAGTGAGAGGTGTGGATTTTTAATAACTTTATTAATGTACAAGCCACTCGTATATAAACATATACTCACATATGGCCAAATGTGGTATAGATAAGTATGTTGTGGTTTCAATGTCCATTGTTGTAGTTCAATTCATTATAAATTCACTTATAAATGTTCTGCCATAAGTGTTTTGAATAAGAATCAGAGAAAATCCAAACATCTATTAAGTGGCACAAATATGAATAAAAACACACCTCAAATTGTAAATTTGTATGCAGAAAAATATTTTTTCGGTTTTTTAAAGACAAAGAACCAAAGACCAGCCGCCCACATTATAAGGGTTTGTCCATTGACCACTCAATTAATTTTTGATTGACACTTAAGTCAACCAAAAAGTGTCAACAAGCCCATAAATATTGATTAGGATAACTCGAAAATTCTTGGAATAACACTCAAAGGAATGAAAAGTAAAAAATGCAATAAATATTCTGAGGTCTATTCATTGTTAGTATAAGAGATAAACATACCAAGTCTCCATTCCAAAAAAAAAAATTAGCGAAATTCAAAGCAATTCAGTACAAAACGCTAAAGCGTTTTCTTCCAAATTATAGGCAGATATTCTATAAATTGTTAAAGAAAAAAAATATAAAAAATATCTTTCGTTGCTTTCCGCTTTAAATTATATTCTGATATGAATTAACTTTCTGATTTCCTAGCAAACTTCGTAACCGAATATTTCGAAAAGAAGAATAGATAAATGCAAAGTCAGTCCATTAATCAGAAATGAAAAAAATATTTCTAGAGCTAACTGTAGTAGTCATAAGATTTTATCAACACTTGTTTTAGCACAAAAGAAACTTGAATACATTATCATAAAATTCTAAAGGTGTACCGGGTACAGTAGGCAGTCTTCGCTTCCCCGTTATTTATGGCCATATCCAATGTTTGAAAAATAAATATTTATATATTTTTTCACAAAACATACCATATATGTATATTATTATTAAAAAGAGTATTCATAAATTTGCACAGCTACAAACCTGCAAAGAAAAGAGAAGAGAAAATTAATTTAATTAAAATTTACTAAGAAGAAAATTTCAAAAGAATCGAGATTATATTTATAAGATTTCCATATGGAGTTTGCCAGCGGAGGAGATATCATTTAATTGAGCTCTTTTCGTAGAATAAAATCTCATAAATTCTACTATATCGTCTGGTCTTTTGAGTTTTGGCTGCTATTCAGAATTTCAAATGAACGCATATTTTCCAAACTGAATGGAACACATCCTATTGCAGCTCCTGGCTTGTATACTTCCTTCAATTCAAATATATTAAAAGGATATGATGTAAACTGATTATATGAAAAGTAAACGTATATATATTCACATACTCAGTTGTGTGTACCATAAGGGCAGGGCCATTCAATACCCTAGCCATATTCAATATTTTACTTAAGATCGTATACCAAACCAAAAAAATGAGAGCAGACGGGAGAAGTTGATAACGAGCTAACAAAAGAAATACTATAATAAATTTTATAGAAATCAATAGAATTATTGAATCAAAGGACGAAGGCGATGACGACGACAACTAAGGGCCAGCACCAAACCCGGCAACACCCTTCTTCTCTCTGTGTTTTCAAACTCAAAGAAGTCGGCCATCCTTTGACAAGTTCCTTATGATGTCTCAGTCTATTCATAACGAATGGTTGGTTGCTTGGTTGGCTTCTTCGTTGAATAAAATGTGTCGGGGATCAGGCTTTATACATTTGAAATTGTATCAAAGTGATTTAATCAACAAATATTATCAATGGCATGATTGCATGTGAATAATAAGCCAAAGGAGGAAGTCGTTTCTTTTATTTACTTTTGGTATGAATTGGATAATAACATATGGTTACACATATTCAATGGAAGAGTGGCACGAAACCATTGATGTCTGTCGTTTCCTGTAAAAGAAATCACAAATAGCTAGGCCATAAGTTTGTTACAAGTTCAAAATCAAGACATCAAGCTTTGTTGAGATATTCCAAAAAAAATGAAATAACTCAACACAACACAAAAGCGGATATAAAAAGTCACAAAATATTGTGAGAAAATAATTTTTTAACCATTGAACTAATGATTTTATATGAATAATTAAAGAAATAATGAAATTATTTCATTATTTGAATTTTTCATTAAATTTAATTATTTCATTTCATTATTTAATTATTTCGTTATTTCATTATTTCATTATTTCATCATCTCATTATTTCATTATTTCATTATTTCATTATTTCATTATTTCATTATTTCATCATCTCATTATTTCATTATTTCATTATTTCATTATTTCATTATTTCATTATTTCATTATTTCATTATTTCATTATTTCATTATTTCATTATTTCATTATTTCATTATTTCATTATTTCATTATTTCATTATTTCATTATTTCATTATTTCATTATTTCATTATTTCATTATTTCATTATTTCATTATTTCATTATTTCATTATTTCATTATTTCATTATTTCATTATTTCATTATTTCATTATTTCATTATTTCATTATTTCATTATTTCATTATTTCATTATTTCATTATTTCATTATTTCATTATTTCATTATTTCATTATTTCATTATTTCATTATTTCATTATTTCATTATTTCATTATTTCATTATTTCATTATTTCATTATTTCATTATTTCATTATTTCATTATTTCATTATTTCATTATTTCATTATTTCATTATTTCATTATTTCATTATTTCATTATTTCATTATTTCATTATTTCATTATTTCATTATTTCATTATTTCATTATTTCATTATTTCATTATTTCATTATTTCATTATTTCATTATTTCATTATTTCATTATTTCATTATTTCATTATTTCATTATTTCATTATTTCATTATTTCATTATTTCATTATTTCATTATTTCATTATTTCATTATTTCATTATTTCATTATTTCATTATTTCATTATTTCATTATTTCATTATTTCATTATTTCATTATTTCATTATTTCATTATTTCATTATTTCATTATTTCATTATTTCATTATTTCATTATTTCATTATTTCATTATTTCATTATTTCATTATTTCATTATTTCATTATTTCATTATTTCATTATTTCATTATTTCATTATTTCATTATTTCATTATTTCATTATTTCATTATTTCATTATTTCATTATTTCATTATTTCATTATTTCATTATTTCATTATTTCATTATTTCATTATTTCATTATTTCATTATTTCATTATTTCATTATTTCATTATTTCATTATTTCATTATTTCATTATTTCATTATTTCATTATTTCATTATTTCATTATTTCATTATTTCATTATTTCATTATTTCATTATTTCATTATTTCATTATTTCATTATTTCATTATTTCATTATTTCATTATTTCATTATTTCATTATTTCATTATTTCATTATTTCATTATTTCATTATTTCATTATTTCATTATTTCATTATTTCATTATTTCATTATTTCATTATTTCATTATTTCATTATTTCATTATTTCATTATTTCATTATTTCATTATTTCATTATTTCATTATTTCATTATTTCATTATTTCATTATTTCATTATTTCATTATTTCATTATTTCATTATTTCATTATTTCATTATTTCATTATTTCATTATTTCATTATTTCATTATTTCATTATTTCATTATTTCATTATTTCATTATTTCATTATTTCATTATTTCATTATTTCATTATTTCATTATTTCATTATTTCATTATTTCATTATTTCATTATTTCATTATTTCATTATTTCATTATTTCATTATTTCATTATTTCATTATTTCATTATTTCATTATTTCATTATTTCATTATTTCATTATTTCATTATTTCATTATTTCATTATTTCATTATATCATTATATCATTATTTCATTATTTCATTATTTCATTATTTCATTATTTCATTATTTCATTATTTCATTATTTCATTATTTCATTATTTCATTATTTCATTATTTCATTATTTCATTATTTCATTATTTCATTATTTCATTATTTCATTATTTCATTTTTTCATTATTTCATTATTTCATTATTTCATTATTTTATTATTTCATTATTTCATTATTTCATTATTTCATTATTTCATTATTTCATTATTTCATTATTTCATTATTTCATTATTTCATTATTTCATTATTTCATTATTTCATTATTTCATTATTTCATTATTTCATTATTTCATTATTTCATTATTTCATTATTTCATTATTTCATTATTTCATTATTTCATTATTTCATTATTTCATTATTTCATTATTTCATTATTTCATTATTTCATTATTTCATTATTTCATTATTTCATTATTTCATTATTTCATTATTTCATTATTTCATTATTTCATTATTTCATTATTTCATTATTTCATTATTTCATTATTTCATTATTTCATTATTTCATTATTTCATTATTTCATTATTTCATTATTTCATTATTTCATTATTTCATTATTTCATTATTTCAATATTTCATTATTTCATTATTTCATTATTTCATTATTTCATTATTTCATTATTTCATTATTTCATTATTTCATTATTTCATTATTTCATTATTTCATTATTTCATTATTTCATTATTTCATTATTTCATTATTTCATTATTTCATTATTTCATTATTTCATTATTTCATTATTTCATTATTTCATTATTTCATTATTTCATTATTTCATTATTTCATTATTTCATTATTTCATTATTTCATTATTTCATTATTTCATTATTTCATTATTTCATTATTTCATTATTTCATTATTTCATTATTTCATTATTTCATTATTTCATTATTTCATTATTTCATTATTTCATTATTTCATTATTTCATTATTTCATTATTTCATTATTTCATTATTTCATTATTTCATTATTTCATTATTTCATTATTTCATTATTTCATTATTTCATTATTTCATTATTTCATTATTTCATTATTTCATTATTTCATTATTTCATTATTTCATTATTTCATTATTTCATTATTTCATTATTTCATTATTTCATTATTTCATTATTTCATTATTTCATTATTTCATTATTTCATTATTTCATTATTTCATTATTTCATTATTTCATTATTTCATTATTTCATTATTTCATTATTTCATTATTTCATTATTTCATTATTTCATTATTTCATTATTTCATTATTTCATTATTTCATTATTTCATTATTTCATTATTTCATTATTTCATTATTTCATTATTTCATTATTTCATTATTTCATTATTTCATTATTTCATTATTTCATTATTTCATTATTTCATTATTTCATTATTTCATTATTTCATTTTTTCATTATTTCATTATTTCATTATTTCATTATTTCATTATTTCATTATTTTATTATTTCATTATTTCATTATTTCATTATTTCATTTCATTATTTCATTATTTCATTATTTCATTATTTCATTATTTCATTATTTCATTATTTCATTATTTCATTATTTCATTATTTCATTATTTCATTATTTCATTATTTCATTATTTCATTATTTCATTATTTCATTATTTCATTATTTCATTTCAGAAGAGGACGAGACCGGTTTTCAAACCAGCTCAAAGACCTGTGGCTCAGTATATTAAAAAAACCAGCAGAAGGCCATAGCTACGCGGATGTCCTTAAAAATCTTAGACAAAGTGTAAACCCAGAAGAGACCGACGTTGCTGTCCGTTCGATCCGAAAGACTAAAACAGGCACAATACTTATAGTGATGGGAAAAGGAGGAAATAAGGAAGAATTCTGCGACGCCATTAAAGGCTCCCTCAAGGAATCAGCAGTTGTGGAAGATTCAAAACCAAAGGCCACAATAGAAGTCCAAGACTTAGACTGTCTCTCTACAGTAGAAGAAGTGGTAAATGCTATTGCCAAGGCCACAGACATAGCTGTGGAAAACATCACGGCAAACTTAACAGCCACGAACAGCCAAGAGCAAAGGAGGGCGTTCGTTTCACTTCCTGTGACAGGGGCGATCAAACTTCTCAATAAGAAGAGAATAAAAATATCAATGACAAGCTGCAGACTAAAATATCGCGAAGAAACCAAACGCTGTTTCAAATGCTTCGGCACAGGACACATGCAATGGGACTGCAAAGGCCCGGATAGAAAAAGCATGGGTCTCTGTATCAGATGCGTTGAGAAGGGACACAAATTGAAAGAATGCAGAGATTCTCCAAAATGCTGTATCTGCTCCCAAGCAGGATCACAACAGACAGATCACTTACCGATGCTGCAAAAATAAACAACAGAAAACATGGTGAGGATCCTACAAGGAAACCTGCCCCAGATTGTAATTGAGCAAGAAGTGGAGGCCATAGTCATCAGCGAACAATATGGCAGAATGACAAAAGGGAGCTGGTTTCACGACACTGAAACAGCAGCTATATGGATCCCAAATAACAGAGATCTAGAAATAAAAAGAAATGGCTAAGGAAATGGCTTCGTGTGGGTTCAGGTCGAAAACTTTACACTGGTAAGCTGCTATCTCACTCCAAGTGACAACGTTGATGAGTTCCAACGAAAGATAAATGGAATTGAAGACAGCATACGGGACATAGGTGGAGACCTCATTGTAGCAGGCGATTTCAACGCTCGAGCCGCAGAGTGGGGTATGGAAAAAACCAACACTAGAGGCAGAAGGATAATCCAGATGGCAGCTAGAGCAGCTTTCAGGCGCCCGCAATGCTCCGGTACAATCCCGGACATAACACTGGCATCTGAAAAAATGGCACATAAGGTTAGAGAATGGAAGGTATTAGAAATTTATACCGGCAGCGACCACCAGTATATTTCTTTCTCAGTAAACCAGTGCGGAAAAGCAATCGCAAAGAAGAAGAAAAATGGCACTCATAAATGGAATGCAAACAAACTAGACACGGCTGCACTTATACGAGAAATCGATAGATGCTCAGAGGAAGCTGAACCTGAAGGCAACGCCATGACAATCGTAAGAGAAACCGTGAAGATTATCACAAATGGCTGCAACAAAGCTATGCCAAAAATAAAAGGCCCAAAAGATAAAGTTGCAGTATATTGGTGGAATTCCGCAATCGACGAGCTGAGAAGAAACTGCATCTGAAAGAGAAGAAAATACACAAGAGCCAGACGTCGAAGCGACGCAGAAACCGAGCACACCGAATACGTAGATGCGAAAAAGCAGCTACAACAGGTAATATTCAGCAGCAAGAAGGAAAAATGGGAAGAATTGCGAACAGACATAAATAGAAACCCATGGGGGCTCGGCTACAAGATAGTGATAGAGAAACTCGGTAGAAAAACCTCTGTACCAGAGATGGGTGAGGAAATTATGGAAAACATAGTGAGCTATCTCTTTCCGAAGCATGACATCAGAGAAGAACATAGGGAGGCGGGACAGAACCCAACCATAATTACGTTCACTGAGGAAGAACTAAAAAACGCAGCCCACAAACTGCAAAATAAAAAAGCGCCCGGCCCCGATGGTGTGCCTGTCGAAGTAATAAAAGAAATAGCAAAAAACCGTCCCGGACTACTGCTAAATATGTACAACAGCTGTCTCAACGAAGGCATATTCCCTAAAGAGTGGAAAGAGCAAAAACTTGTTCTTATTGGCAAGGGAAAGGGTGAGCCAAACTCACCATCATCATATAGACCTCTTTGCATGCTAGACACAGCTGGAAAACTTCTGGAGAGACTGTTAAAACCCCGCCTTGAAGCAGCCATCAGAACCGGAGGAGGCCTGTCGAAGAGGCAGTACGGCTTTCGACCAGGGATGTCCACAATCGGAGCCTTACAGGACGTGGTTGATGCTGTAGAAGCCGCCCAACAGAAAAGCCCTTTCACCAGACCAGTGGTCCTCTTGGCCACTTTAGACGTCAGAAACGCCTCCAACAGTCTGAGATGGAACAACAGAAAAGGTATCAAGTCAGCTCAGGCGCTGCGCAAGGATCCATTCTTGGAGCAGATCTCTGGAATGCGAGCTACGATGAAATCCTGAAAATAGAAATGCCAGAAGGAACCTTTTTAGTCGGATACGCTGATGACATCGCTGCTGTCATTGAGGCGCGCAACACGGAAGAAGCACAACCCAGACTTACCCAAGTAATGATAAGGACAAAAAATTGGCTAGACTCCCATGGGCTACAATTAGCTTCTCAAAAAACCGAGCTTTTGCTTCTCACCAGAAGACATATCCCCACGGAAATAGATATGAGATTTGACGACGTAGTAATACGCAACACTAGATCCCTCAAGTAGCTCGGAGTAAGATTGGATCCGAAACTAACGTACAAACACGAATCAGCTAAAGCATGCCGCTACTAAAGCGGGAAAGATAACCGCACAACTCAGCCGACTAATGGCAAACATTGGAGGTCCTCTACCAAGTAAGAGAAAGCTGCTAATGAAGACATGCATCAGCATACTCCTCTACGGAAGCGAAATCTGGGCAAATACCCTGAAAACTAAATGCAGAGCTCAGTACAGAGAACTGCAGCACTCCGAGTAACGTCTGCATATCGTACGGTGTCGGGAGCAGCCGTTCTTGTCATTGCTGGCATGACACCAATAGATCTGCTAGCCTTAGAACGCTCTAAGTTGTGGAGCATAAAAAAAGAAGGCCAGCTGGATACCACACAAATCGCAACCGCAAAGCAGGAGACTTTAGATGCATGGCAAACACGATGGCACAACGGAAATAATGGCAGATGGACGTTCAGACTAATCCCAGATATAAACAAATGGATCAAGAGAAACACAGGAGATGTAAGATGCTCACGGGTCATGGATACTTTCGAAAGTACCTGCACAGAATGGGGAAATGTAGCACGCCGTACTGCATATACGAAAGAACTGAAACCATCGACGACGCAGAGCACACGTTTTTCGAGTGCTGCAGATGGTCCGAAAGACAAATATATGGACCTTCTCCAAGACCACTATAATGGACAAAATGACGGGAAATGACGAAGGCTGGAACGCCATAACGAGATATGTGGAAAACATTCTTAGATCAAAGAAAAAGGATCTCGACGAGGAAATAAAAATTAAATAACAAGCGGGCCTGGACGCAGGCTGAGACGAAAGCGGTATAATGATGCAGAAATCGTAATTAAGGGGACCCACCTCGAAGTAATGCGGAAGCGGTTCCGAGGTTGCGTCATAACCCAGGAGAAATAAGGTGGGCTTTTAGTCGGTAACCATGTAATGGAGCCCGACATACCACGTTGGATGACGACCCACGTTGGATGCAGTAATGCATTTTCCCAATTTATACGCAAAAAAAATTATCATTATTTCATTATTTAACTATGAAATAAATAATTAATTAACATATTTCTTAGTAGTCCAGACATGATCCTCCGTATTAATAGTAGAAGAATTACAACAGAAATATTAGTGAAATTTCCATTGATTTTCATTTTAAAATTTCCACTTTAATATATAGCATATTCTTCATAAAGACATGCTTTTGGCAATATTAACGACATTTTTTATAAAAAATTTCTCTGAAAGCTTTACAGCATATAATTAATTAACTTTTGTGTTTCGCTTTAAAAGAGCTGCGTTCATTAAGATGACATTTAACATAAAAATTACAATATACGAGTATGCATACACTTAAGGGTATATTTTCCATGTTGCCAAACGAAAGAAACGTGATGACATCTTTCATGGAAAAACAAACTGAAAATAGTTGGAAAAACTGTGGAAACTAAGAAGTGCAGAAAACTGTTCTTTTACACAGGTACGAGTAAAAGAACACAGATGTGCTTGATAATGTATTTATGTACAAAAGAGCATAAGGACGTAGCCAAAATTTTTGGACTATTTAACCATCTTCTTTTGCATTACTTTTTACACAAATTTTCACCACGTCTTGTTAGAATTAACCAAATTTTAACAAATTTAAAGTATATACAAACTGACTCCTAGGTTAGCTCAATAATCAGACTTTGTGAACATGAAAGGTAGTAACAAGAATTGATCATAAAAGATTGGGTCGTTATATGGATACTTCACTGTCTCTTGCGCAGTTATAAGTAACTGTTGTATTTTTCTCCATACATTTTTTCAGTATAAATATTTATACACAAATATTCTCGGGCACAGATTTCCACGCATTCACTTAATTTATGTGATTTAATGCAAATATGCGATTTCCTCTTTCATTCAGTTTCAGTCGTCTCCACAACCGCAAAGTTGTCATTCATTAATGTAGCCATACATGCAATACTCGTATGTGGGTACAGTAGATCATGGAAGGAAAATTCAAATAAAAATAAAGTCAAGATTTCTTAATTTATGGAAATTATAGAAATCAAAAAATTATAATTTATTAATGAATTATTGAGTTATTGAGTTATTGAGTTATTGAGATATTGAGTTATAGAATTATTGAATTATTGAGTTATTGAATTATTGAATTATTGAATTATTAAATTATTGAATTATTGAATTATTGAATTATTGAATTATTGAATTATTGAATTATTGAATTATTGAATTATTGAATTATTGAATTATTGAATTATTGAATTATTGAATTATTGAATTATTGAATTATTGAATTATTGAATTATTGAATTATTGAATTATTGAATTATTGAATTATTGAATTATTGAATTATTGAATTATTGAATTATTGAATTATTGAATTATTGAATTATTGAATTATTGAATTATTGAATTATTGAATTATTGAATTATTGAATTATTGAATTATTGAATTATTGAATTATTGAATTATTGAATTATTGAATTATTGAATTATTGAATTATTGAATTATTGAATTATTGAATTATTGAATTATTGAATTATTGAATTATTGAATTATTGAATTATTGAATTATTGAATTATTGAATTATTGAATTATTGAATTATTGAATTATTGAATTATTGAATTATTGAATTATTGAATTATTGAATTATTGAATTATTGAATTATTGAATTATTGAATTATTGAATTATTGAATTATTGAATTATTGAATTATTGAATTATTGAATTATTGAATTATTGAATTATTGAATTATTGAATTATTGAATTATTGAATTATTGAATTATTGAATTATTGAATTATTGAATTATTGAATTATTGAATTATTGAATTATTGAATTATTGAATTATTGAATTATTGAATTATTGAATTATTGAATTATTGAATTATTGAATTATTGAATTATTGAATTATTGAATTATTGAATTATTGAATTATTGAATTATTGAATTATTGAATTATTGAATTATTGAATTATTGAATTATTGAATTATTGAATTATTGAATTATTGAATTATTGAATTATTGAATTATTGAATTATTGAATTATTGAATTATTGAATTATTGAATTATTGAATTATTGAATTATTGAATTATTGAATTATTGAATTATTGAATTATTGAATTATTGAATTATTGAATTATTGAATTATTGAATTATTGAATTATTGAATTATTGAATTATTGAATTATTGAATTATTGAATTATTGAATTATTGAATTATTGAATTATTGAATTATTGAATTATTGAATTATTGAATTATTGAATTATTGAATTATTGAATTATTGAATTATTGAATTATTGAATTATTGAATTATTGAATTATTGAATTATTGAATTATTGAATTATTGAATTATTGAATTATTGAATTATTGAATTATTGAATTATTGAATTATTGAATTATTGAATTATTGAATTATTGAATTATTGAATTATTGAGTTATTGAATTATTGAATTATTGAATTATTGAATTATTGAATTATTGAATTATTGAATTATTGAATTATTGAATTATTGAATTATTGAATTATTGAATTATTGAATTATTGAATTATTGAATTATTGAATTATTGAATTATTGAATTATTGAATTATTGAATTATTGAATTATTGAATTATTGAATTATTGAATTATTGAATTATTGAATTGTTGAATTGTTGAATTATTGAATTATTGAATTATTGAATTATTGAATTTTGAATTATTGATTTAAAATGGATTAATAAAATAGTACATTAATAAATGACTGATATAATGAATCTGTAATGATTTTATTAATTAATTAAGTAATTTAATACTAATTTAATGTCCTTTGAGTCACTGTTTTACATTTACGCAATAAGCATGCGTTCTCACGGCGACATTATGTCCCCCTCTCCAGCCTCAAGGATTTCCACGTAGCTCATGCAGCAAAATTGCATCACGAAAGATGGTTGTACTTAATCTACAAGTAAATTATCGCAAGGACACTAAAAGCCCTCGCTTTGTTTTCGAGCGTTCGACATAAGTGCACTCGACAAATTTCTGGTGAAATTAAATGGTCTTTAAACTTAAAAGTAAGATTTTAATAAGGAACGAAAGAAAAGATTGAAATGGTGAATAAATATTCGATATATTTTTTTTAAAATTATACTGATTTAAGTACACATTTATTAAGCAAAATATAGAGTAATTGAATTGAGTTGAAGATTTTAAGGATTTTCCATTTCGACCCACTTGACTTGCTCAAGGGTTCTCATTTTCTCTGCTTCAGGGCTCCGTTATCGATACAGAGGTGCACGTAATGTAATGGCATACATACATATATATGTGTATATTTACAGATATGTGCCTATGTATATTAGCGGCTCTTACAATTTCCTCGGATTCAATGGAGATCTGTATCCCTGATCAACTTAATAAAAAGGATGTAAATATAAAAGGTCATTAAAAAGAGGATTCCGCAATGAAAGCAAACAAACGTTTTCCGATATTTGCAATTATGCAATTATTATTCTGATGGAAAAAATACAGCGGAGAATAAGAACTGCAATGTTTTGTAAATGACTAACCTTAACATTTACCCTCACCCCGTCCTAGGGGAGCGAAGAAAATGTATTGATGTCAGTCAGAAGTCTGTTGTATCATTGTAATTTGTTGTTAATTAAAAATGATAAAGAACAGCAATAATCCTTTCATAGTTTTTCACATTAACCCTAATGGGTGTGTTAATAAATAAAACTTATAGACAACAAAAAGCAAAAAAAAATGAAGAAAGACAGGCAGACACAGAGGCAGACAGAGGGAACAAATGAATGAACGAACGAAGGGAATTCAATATGTAACCCATAAACAAACATGAGCTTTTAACACAACCGAATAATCATCAGATATGTAATATTCATATGCATATCCATATCCATATGTATAAGTCTGTATAATGGCCCTGACAACACAACACAACACAATCAAACAAAACTGATTAATATTTAAAAGCGCGCCTTTGTTTATAGTTGCCAATTATCTAGATACGATAGCATTTGATAGGCTACGATAGAAGACGAAAGGATACGTTGATGATGATACCACTCATTTATATTAAAGGCACCGTGTTAAGTTTGCATGATTAATAAACATTCACATACGAGTGCGTATTAACATGTTCACATTTAGAACCTTCATTTTCCGAGGATACACGCATACAAATGTATGCCGATTGTGGCGTGTGTTGGTATAACACTTTCCATGAAAAGAAAACACGTTCCCTTTTTCCATAGACGGCACCCACTTACAATCTGATTTCTTGTTCACTGTGTACAAATGCCAATAATCGTCTGTGTTGCTATTCTTTGAGTTGAATCTCATCGCTGTTGTATTATTATTGGAACCATGGCATTCTTACGATAAGAATACCCATGACATTTTTGGTCGAATGCTGTGTAAGTTCCTTTCTTTCATTGGTACAATAAAGTGGGTCGTTTGAATGGAAAATAATGAAATAATGAAATAATGAAATAATGAAATAATGAAATAATGAAATAATGAAATAATGAAATAATGAAATAATGAAATAATGAAATAATGAAATAATGAAATAATGAAATAATGAAATAATGAAATAATGAAATAATGAAATAATGAAATAATGAAATAATGAAATAATGAAATAATGAAATAATGAAATAATGAAATAATGAAATAATGAAATAATGAAATAATGAAATAATGAAATAATGAAATAATGAAATAATGAAATAATGAAATAATGAAATAATGAAATAATGAAATAATGAAATAATGAAATAATGAAATAATGAAATAATGAAATAATGAAATAATGAAATAATGAAATAATGAAATAATGAAATAATGAAATAATGAAATAATGAAATAATGAAATAATGAAATAATGAAATAATGAAATAATGAAATAATGAAATAATGAAATAATGAAATAATGAAATAATGAAATAATGAAATAATGAAATAATGAAATAATGAAATAATGAAATAATGAAATAATGAAATAATGAAATAATGAAATAATGAAATAATGAAATAATGAAATAATGAAATAATGAAATAATGAAATAATGAAATAATGAAATAATGAAATAATGAAATAATGAAATAATGAAATAATGAAATAATGAAATAATGAAATAATGAAATAATGAAATAATGAAATAATGAAATAATGAAATAATGAAATAATGAAATAATGAAATAATGAAATAATGAAATAATGAAATAATGAAATAATGAAATAATGAAATAATGAAATAATGAAATAATGAAATAATGAAATAATGAAATAATGAAATAATGAAATAATGAAATAATGAAATAATGAAATAATGAAATAATGAAATAATGAAATAATGAAATAATGAAATAATGAAATAATGAAATAATGAAATAATGAAATAATGAAATAATGAAATAATGAAATAATGAAATAATGAAATAATGAAATAATGAAATAATGAAATAATGAAATAATGAAATAATGAAATAATGAAATAATGAAATAATGAAATAATGAAATAATGAAATAATGAAATAATGAAATAATGAAATAATGAAATAATGAAATAATGAAATAATGAAATAATGAAATAATGAAATAATGAAATAATGAAATAATGAAATAATGAAATAATGAAATAATGAAATAATGAAATAATGAAATAATGAAATAATGAAATAATGAAATAATGAAATAATGAAATAATGAAATAATGAAATAATGAAATAATGAAATAATGAAATAATGAAATAATGAAATAATGAAATAATGAAATAATGAAATAATGAAATAATGAAATAATGAAATAATGAAATAATGAAATAATGAAATAATGAAATAATGAAATAATGAAATAATGAAATAATGAAATAATGAAATAATGAAATAATGAAATAATGAAATAATGAAATAATGAAATAATGAAATAATGAAATAATGAAATAATGAAATAATGAAATAATGAAATAATGAAATAATGAAATAATGAAATAATGAAATAATGAAATAATGAAATAATGAAATAATGAAATAATGAAATAATGAAATAATGAAATAATGAAATAATGAAATAATGAAATAATGAAATAATGAAATAATGAAATAATGAAATAATGAAATAATGAAATAATGAAATAATGAAATAATGAAATAATGAAATAATGAAATAATGAAATAATGAAATAATGAAATAATGAAATAATGAAATAATGAAATAATGAAATAATGAAATAATGAAATAATGAAATAATGAAATAATGAAATAATGAAATAATGAAATAATGAAATAATGAAATAATGAAATAATGAAATAATGAAATAATGAAATAATGAAATAATGAAATAATGAAATAATGAAATAATGAAATAATGAAATAATGAAATAATGAAATAATGAAATAATGAAATAATGAAATAATGAAATAATGAAATAATGAAATAATGAAATAATGAAATAATGAAATAATGAAATAATGAAATAATGAAATAATGAAATAATGAAATAATGAAATAATGAAATAATGAAATAATGAAATAATGAAATAATGAAATAATGAAATAATGAAATAATGAAATAATGAAATAATGAAATAATGAAATAATGAAATAATGAAATAATGAAATAATGAAATAATGAAATAATGAAATAATGAAATAATGAAATAATGAAATAATGAAATAATGAAATAATGAAATAATGAAATAATGAAATAATGAAATAATGAAATAATGAAATAATGAAATAATGAAATAATGAAATAATGAAATAATGAAATAATGAAATAATGAAATAATGAAATAATGAAATAATGAAATAATGAAATAATGAAATAATGAAATAATGAAATAATGAAATAATGAAATAATGAAATAATGAAATAATGAAATAATGAAATAATGAAATAATGAAATAATGAAATAATGAAATAATGAAATAATGAAATAATGAAATAATGAAATAATGAAATAATGAAATAATGAAATAATGAAATAATGAAATAATGAAATAATGAAATAATGAAATAATGAAATAATGAAATAATGAAATAATGAAATAATGAAATAATGAAATAATGAAATAATGAAATAATGAAATAATGAAATAATGAAATAATGAAATAATGAAATAATGAAATAATGAAATAATGAAATAATGAAATAATGAAATAATGAAATAATGAAATAATGAAATAATGAAATAATGAAATAATGAAATAATGAAATAATGAAATAATGAAATAATGAAATAATGAAATAATGAAATAATGAAATAATGAAATAATGAAATAATGAAATAATGAAATAATGAAATAATGAAATAATGAAATAGTGAAATAATGAAATAATGAAATAATGAAATAGTGAAATAGTGAAATAATGAAATAATGAAATAATGAAATAATGAAATAATGAAATAATGAAATAATGAAATAATGAAATAATGAAATAATGAAATAATGAAATAATGAAATAATGAAATAATGAAATAATGAAATAATGAAATAATGAAATAATGAAATAATGAAATAATGAAATAATGAAATAATGAAATAATGAAATAATGAAATAATGAAATAATGAAATAATGAAATAATGAAATAATGAAATAATGAAATAATGAAATAATGAAATAATGAAATAATGAAATTATGAAATAATGAAATAATGAAATAATGAAATAATGAAATAATGAAATAATGAAATAATGAAATAATGAAATAATGAAATAATGAAATAATGAAATAATGAAATAATGAAATAATGAAATAATGAAATAATGAAATAATGAAATAATGAAATAATGAAATAATGAAATAATGAAATAATGAAATAATGAAATAATGAAATAATGAAATAATGAAATAATGAAATAATGAAATAATGAAATAATGAAATAATGAAATAATGAAATAATGAAATAATGAAATAATGAAATAATGAAATAATGAAATAATGAAATAATGAAATAATGAAATAATGAAATAATGAAATAATGAAATAATGAAATAATGAAATAATGAAATAATGAAATAATGAAATAATGAAATAATGAAATAATGAAATAATGAAATAATGAAATAATGAAATAATGAAATAATGAAATAATGAAATAATGAAATAATGAAATAATGAAATAATGAAATAATGAAATAATGAAATAATGAAATAATGAAATAATGAAATAATGAAATAATGAAATAATGAAATAATGAAATAATGAAATAATGAAGTAATGAAGTAATGAAATAATGAAATAATGAAGTAATGAAATAATGAAGTAATGAAATAATGAAATAATGAAGTAATGAAATAATGAAATAATGAAATAATGAAATAATGAAATAATGAAATAATGAAATAATGAAATAATGAAATATTTAAATATTGAAATAATGAATTAATGATATAATGAAATAGTGACATTGTCTTGGGTGATGACTTTCTTTTCTACATTCGGAATCCCTTTATTTATGGTGATTAAGTGTAATGTAATCCTCCAAATATCAAAATCCCCAAACCTGAAAATTTTAAGTAAAATTTAATCTTAAAATGATTTAATTAAAACTTCTCGTTTTTTTAGCTTTATTCAACCTTTTGTATATTCTCATACTTGTAGTGCTTGATGTGATTTTTCAAGTTGTGCTTTAGCAAATATATAAAAATATACTCCAGCGGAAAATGTGACATTTTGCACTTGTCGAGCAATGGAAAAAACATTTGCAATGTACCAAAATTTGCACAAACACATGCGGGATTACTAAACAAATACGCGTAAATTTGCACAAATGTTATATGTAGTCATGTACATGTTGGCAAGTGTGTGTGTGTGTTGAGTGGGACAAAAAGTGAATTTGGTAAATGTAAAAAAAACGCACTCACATACATGGAATGAATATCGTCACATAATGCCCTTGGTGTGATTTTTACATTAATATGATTTATGCTTACTTTACATAAATACACACACACACCTATTCAAAGGCACAGATGTTAGTAAGTGGGAAGTGGAAATTATGGTGTACCGAGTCTTTTTTAGAATAAACATATCCTTGATTATTTTATTTAAAGTCTTTACAAATTGAAGATTCTACTATTACGGTATACCCCAATCTACACAGTCCCATTTGCCCACATTTATGTATGTCTGTACGATGTTGTAATATATATGAATAATAATATGACATGAGCTATATATACAAGGACAATTGAATCAGCTCCAAAATATTAAGTACGAAAAAACAACAGCAACAACATCTAGAGAGCACTGCCGAAAAGGAACTGTTGGTTTTACTACAAAAATCGAGCACATTTTTGGGGGAGAGTAAAGGTAAGTAATCTCAGAATGAAATTCTTCCGTTTTCCTTGAAATCTGTCAGTTTTGAAAATATCTGAAATGCGAGTTCTATATTATTTTTGTACACGTGGTTTACACACTCATTTGAGGAGCCCACATTTAAAACCGATTGAAAGTAAAAGAGGGATAAATCATCCAAATATCAAATAAGAAATGTAAACTTTCATAATGCAATTGCCTAATGACAAAATTAATATGCCAACGTTTTGAATTATTTTCCAAATTTCTTAAGCTAAAATAACCTTTAGAAATTGCATTATTTAGGCTACTTTTGCTTTTAAACCTTTATATGTCCATATACGATTATATACTTAGCTTCAAAATGTACGAAATAAATTCATACATTCAAAGCTCATCATGAATACTATGTTTGAGTTTTCTGGCAAAAAGCAAATCTCGTTTGTATTCCACATTTGCTTTGTGTGATTCTAATTAAATTTGGGTTTTAGACGGAGTTTGAAAGGCGACAGACATGTGAGAGATCACAAAGGCTGCTTTTGATTTATTGTTTGTTATTCCAAAACATATTATTATCATACGAGTATGTCATGCGCTTCACAATTTGCTAAAATGTAGTTATATGTCACTTGAATTGCAATTTAAATTCGATTCCGTAACGTGTGAAAACTCTTTATGTCTAAAACAGAAGATTTCTTTGAATATATGAAATTTAATTATATATTATTATTATATTTATTTAAAGGTCAAAACATTGAAATGTACAGGTATATTTGTGCGTATGATTTATTTTAATTACAAGCAATAAGATAATATCACCAGGGTATTAAATATATTGTAAATAAATTTTCTATATTATAATGAAAATCCAACTGAAATTCCTATGATTTATTTGTTAAAAACAAACAAAACCAACAAATATTAACAATTTGTGAACTATCCCAAAATCTAAAGAAAATCTGGAAATTATTGTTTAGATTGTCGTGTGATTAATTTTAGTTTCGTCAGATATCACTCATACGACTGAATAGAACAGTTGCACCATTATTATTATTAGTTATTGCAAGTTAAAAAGATAAATTTCTAAATTCCAGGCACCTCATTTAACTAGCATAGGATCTGAACTGTCAAATCGTCTGCGACCTTCATAAAGGGGTTCATATCAAAACATTGACCTATATAGTCAATTTTCACTATGGACGATTTAATGCAATATAAAGTACAAATGCTTTAAATTCAGTATGATGTGAGCATCAAGAAGTATAATCGGAAAGGACCTTTATATCGGCGATATACCAAAACGGGGACGGATATGCCTCACTTTCAATAGAGATTATCCCTAGTGTAAAATATGCCTCTATACCAACATTTATAAATATCGCTCCACATATGCAGACAGACGGACAGATATATTTAAATCAACTCAAAAAAAAAGTTCAATGCCGATAGGATAATAAACTATGCTATATCTTCTCATTTGATGCGTTACAAACAAATGCACAAAGTCATATTACTCTCTACTGTGTTGGTTATAAAAACTGTGAAATGACAAATAAAATAATGTCTAATTGGATCGATTGATTACTACAATTTTATTAAGCACTCACTCATACGTCTCATTCATTAGGACCAAAAATCAGTTGTACACATTTATTTACTGTAATACATGTTGTAAAAATGTAAAATGCAATATAATTTTTGAAAATTTATTTTGCAATCGAAATTTATGCATTTATAGAGGTGGTACTTTTTTCAGTTTCAGTTTGAAATTTAGAAATCACTCTTCAATTTCAAAAATTATTGTAAAGGAAATTTTCTATGGGAATTTGGTGCGTATAATTTATTTTAATTTTGTTTCACCGTAGCGTATTGTTTATAATATGTAATACTACTAATACGTTTGGGTGTTAAAAACATAAAATTCTAAAATATTTCGAATCTAAAAATGTATTATTTAGTAAATAAATAAATATAAGAAACGAGTAAGAAAGTTCTATACGAGTAGAGACCTCTGCAGACACTCCTTTTAAGTCCTCTGTAGATAGTCCTGTTATGTCGCCTATAGAGAATCTTCTTATGTCGTCTGTAAAGACTCCTTTGAAATCTTCTGTAGATCCTTTAAAATCATCCAGCCGTCTATACAGACTCCATCCCAGTCGTATATAATAACTCCCTCCCAGTCGTCTATAAAGGTCTCTTCCAGTCGTGTATAGAGACTACCTCCAAGTTTCTATAGAGACTTCTAGTTCATCTATAGAGACTCGCTGTTCACCTATAGACACTCATTGCAAGTTGTCTACAGAGACTCCTTTAAAGTCGTCTATAGAGACTTCTTTAAAGTCGTCTATAGAGACTCCTTTAAAGTCGTCTATAGAGACTCCTTTAAAGTCGTCTATAGAGACTCCTTTAAAGTCGTCTATAGAGACTCCTTTAAAGTCGTCTATAGAGACTCGCTTAAAGTCGTCTATAGAGACTTCTTTAAAGTCGTCTATAGAGACTCATTTTAAGTCGTCTATAGAGACTCCTTTAAAGCCGTCTATAGAGACTCCTTTTAAGTCGCCTATAGAGACTCATTTTAAGTCGTCTATAGAGACTCCTTTAAAGCCGTCTATAGAGACTCCTTTTAAGTCGCCTATAGAGACTCCTTTTAAGTCGCCTATAGAGACTCCTTTAAAGTCGTCTACTCGTATAGAGATAATATCACCCAGTCTCTATAGAAACTTCTAGTTCATCTATAGAGACTCGCTGTTCACCTATAGACACTCATTGCAAGTTGTCTACAGAGACTCCTTTAAAGTTGTCTATAGAGACTCCTTTAAAGTCGTCTATAGAGACTCCTTTAAAGTCGTCTATAGAGACACCTTTAAAGTCGTCTATAGAGACTCCTTTAAATTCGTCTATAGAGACTCCTTTAAAGTCGTCTATAGAGACTCCTTTAAAGTCGTCTATAGAGACTCCTCTAAAGTCGTCTATAGTGACTCCTTTAAAGTCGTTTATAGAGACTTCTTTAAAGTCGTCTATAGAGACTCCTTTAAAGTCGTCTATAGAGACTCCTTTAAAGTCGTCTATAGAGACTCCTTTAAAGTCGTCTATAGAGACTCCTTTAAAGTCGTCTATAGAGACTCCTTTAAAGTCGTCTATAGAGACTCCTTTAAAGTCGTCTATAGAGACTCCTTTAAAGTCGTCTATAGAGACTCCTTTAAAGTCTTCTATAGTGACTCCTTTAAAGTCGTATACTCGTATAGAGATAATATCACCCAGTCCCTATAGAAACTTCTAGTTCATCTATAGAGACTCGCTGTTCACCTATAGACACTCATTGCAAGTTGTCTACAGAGACTCCTTTAAAGTTGTCTATAGAGACTCCTTTAAAGTCGTCTATAGAGACTCCTTTAAAGTCGTCTATAGAGACACCTTTAAAGTCGTCTATAGAGACACCTTTAAAGTCGTCTATAGAGACACCTTTAAAGTCGTCTATAGAGACTCCTTTAAATTCGTCTATAGAGACTCCTTTAAATTCGTCTATAGAGACTCCTTTAAAGTCGTCTATAGAGACTCCTTTAAAGTCGTCTATAGAGACTCCTTTAAAGTCGTCTATAGAGACTCCTTTAAAGTCGTCTATAGTGACTCCTTTAAAGTCGTTTATAGAGACTTCTTTAAAGTCGTCTATAGAGACTCCTTTAAAGTCGTCTATAGAGACTCCTTTAAAGTCGTCTATAGAGACTCCTTTAAAGTCGTCTATAGAGACTCCTTTAAAGTCGTCTATAGAGACTCCTTTAAAGTCGTCTATAGAGACTCCTTTAAAGTCGTCTATAGAGACTCCTTTAAAGTCTTCTATAGTGACTCCTTTAAAGTCGTCTATAGAGACTCCTTTAAAGTCTTCTATAGTGACTCCTTTAAAGTCGTCTATAGAGACTCCTTTAAAGTCGTCTATAGTGACTCCTTTAAAGTCGTCTATAAAGACTCCTTTAAAGTCGTCTATAGAGACTCCTTTAAAGTCGTCTATAGAGACTCCTTTAAAGTCGTCTATAGTGACTCCTTTAAAGTCGTCTATAGAGACTCCGTTAAAGTCGTCTATAGAGACTCCTTTAAAGTCGTCTATAGAGACTCCTTTAAAGTCGTCTATAGAGACTCCTTTAAATTCGTCTATAGAGACTCCTTTAAAGTCGTCTATAGAGACTTCTTTAAAGTCGTCTATAGAGACTCCTTTAAAGTCGTCTATAGTGACTCCTTTAAAGTCGTTTATAGAGACTTCTTTAAAGTCGTCTATAGAGACTCCTTTAAAGTCGTCTATAGAGACTCCTTTAAAGTCGTCTATAGAGACTCCTTTAAAGCCGTCTATAGAGACTCCTTTAAAGCCGTCTATAGAGACTCCTTTAAAGTCGTCTACTCGTATAGAGATAATATCACCCAGTCTCTATAGAAACTTCTAGTTCATCTATAGAGACTCGCTGTTCACCTATAGACACTCATTGCAAGTTTTCTACAGAGACTCCTTTAAAGTCGTCTATAGAGACTCCTTTAAATTCGTCCATAGAGACGTCCATAGAGACTCCTTTAAATTCGTCCATAGAGACTCCTTTAAAGTCGTCTATAGAGACTCCTTTAAAGTCGTCTATATAGACTCCTTTAAAGTCGTCTATAGAGACTCCTTTAAAGTCGTCTATATAGACTCCTTTAAAGTCGTCTATAGAGACTCCTTTAAAGTCGTCTATAGAGACTCCTTTAAAGTCGTCTATAGAGACTCCTTTAAAGTCGTTTATAGAGACTCCTTTAAAGTCGTCTATAGAGACTCATTTTAAGTCGTCTATATAGACTCCTTTAAAGCCGTCTATAGAGACTCCTTTTAAGTCGCCTATAGAGACTCATTTTAAGTCGTCTATAGAGACTCCTTTAAAGCCGTCTACTTGTATAGAGGTAATATCACCCAGCCTCTATAGAAACTTCTAGTTCATCTATAGAGACTCGCTGTTCACCTATAGAGACTCATTTCAAGTCGTCTACAGAGGCTCCCCTCGTCTATAGAGACTCC
Organism: Eudasyphora cyanicolor; assembly: GCA_963930755.1. NCBI lineage: Eukaryota > Metazoa > Arthropoda > Insecta > Diptera > Muscidae > Eudasyphora > Eudasyphora cyanicolor. Next base: position 260,515,106 of record OZ005734.1, read on the forward strand.
CCTCGTCTATAGAGTCGTCTATAGAGACTCCTTTAAAGGAGGATGTTGATATGGGCGACCTTTGGTTCCAACAAGACAGTGCTGTATGCCATACAGCCAACGAAACAATCAATTTATTGAGGAAAACTGTTGGTGAGCGCATTATCTCGCATCGTGGGCCTGTGGCGTGGCCTCCAAGATCTTGCGATTTAACACCGCTGAACTATTTTTTGTAGGGTTATGTGAAGTCATTTGTCTACGTAAATAAGCCCGACACGATTGACGCCTTGGAAGAGAATATTTGGCGCGTTATTGCTCTCGGCTGGAATTTATTTGGCGGCCAAAATATTAAATATTTTTTTATTTTTAAAAAAACAATTTAAGAAAAATCTAACGACAACACTTACAATATGTAATTAGTTACGTGGATGCGAAAAAGAGCCGTCTGACCAAAATTTTAATATCCAATACCCTCTAACTGGGACAATCTTTAACCACTCTCGTTGATATTTTGTGCATTAACTACCATCCAATAGGAGTAAATTTGGTACACGTTTGATCCCGATCAGAAGACATCCTGGACTCATTTGACAAGGAATCCTCTATTTATCAAACACAAAAAAAGATTTTTACTTATATCCGTTATAGGCTTTGAAACCATCCAACCGATGTATCCCAAATCATTAGAAAGAAAATAATGCTAAGATGGTTTCAGACCTCTATGTAAAAGTGGGCATGGCCCTGCCCATACGACTCCACTATTGAATACAAAATATCTGGAGGACTATTGCACCAACCGTTGTGAAATTTTGATGTATTTGAAAGCATTGTGAGCGGCCCAACTGAACTTGACGATATCGGAAATGTGCGCATGACTCCCTTATTGATAACGAAATATCTGAAGAAGCATTGTACCATTCGTTCAGAAATTTGGTATGGCTGTATTTCACAGCACAGTGTGTGTCTCGAGTGATAATTATCGGTTTTTGAAAGGTGGGCTTGGCTCCATCCACTGTATTCTAATAAAGCTTTAAGTCACAGTGAAACGGTTGGTATCGATATATTTGTATTTCTATTTATCTGCCGTTCCATTTCTATATATCTGCCGTTTCCATATCATTGATCGCCAGATATCTTAATGTTTTCATGTTCGTTATTGATAAAACGACTTTATAGAGATTACTATTTAGAATTATCAAGTTGTTTAACCCTTTGAAAATTTTGCGTATGAGTTACATTAATTGTTTTCCCATCCTACGTATGAGAATGAAAGCAAAAAACCAACCATACGTTATAGAGAGAAATAATTAAAATGTTTCATACGCATAGGTTGCCTTTTTGAGCAACTTAAAGCTATTAGAAGCATTTCAAAAGTACTTTATACAAATTACAAAAAAAATAAGACCCATCTTTCTTACAAAAAAAACTACAAACGACTTTAATAACATTTATGAGATCAGAACATATGCAAATGGTTTTCGAATCAGATATAAAAAAAACACTTAAACTAAACGATTGTAAATTATTCTCAGTCAAATATATTAAACCAGTTGCCATTTGCTCTTATTGCTTTATGAAAATTTTAAATTAAACAAACCATTCTCTTCCATAAAACCCGAAATCTGTCGCTGTTTTTTTGGTTATCAAAATACAGCTGCTCCACTTGCTTTGATTTAGTCAACGAATCTGCTTAATCGTGCTTAGATAATATCTGGTGACATAAATTTATGACTGACATTATTGGCATGTATGTGGTTTCGAGAAATATGAGAAATAAGAAGAAAAACCAAACAGTTTGGTCATAAATACTGAAATTTATTGAAAACATGAAATTCACAGCAATATTAAATATATATTTAGTTACTGATTTAAAACAGATAGAGAGGGGGAGAGAAACTTTCAAAAACCAGTAATCATTTTTTAATTGATTTCATTTAGCTACAGACCTAAAAAGATTCCCCAATAGAAATATGAATAAACTCAACTATACAATAAACTCAACAGTTTAAAATTTTAAATGGATTTCTAAAAACATCAAACAAGCTCATGTATGTCTACAAGACCCGAGAACATCCCCTTAAAACATATGTTAACTGTTTACCCCTTTTTTATGTCTGTCCAAAGTTCGACTCCTTTTCATTGTTCGGAAATGTTCGAAACATCGTAAGGTTAATGACAAGGAAAGTGTTTGAAGAACCATCTTGGTATTGAACGTGACTATGAATCTTTTGTGTTTTCATTCTCACACACACACAAAGGGAAAATTCTGCTCATAAACCAACTGAGTTATAAGTCAATAAAAATATTACACTCAACCATAAAACCTTCTCAAACCAAATTATCACATGAAATATTTACGCACGTCAATAAACATTTATCACAACCTCAAACATTGGGGGGAGTGGAGAACAAAAAACACACATCCATTTTTGCCTTTCCTTCCGCCATCCACCCTCCACATACATATTGATGAGTTCAAACACTTCACTTAATCCTTCCGCTTTTTAAGCTCACATAACAAAGAGGCTGATGATGTAAAATACCCCCAAATATCCCAAAGAAAGCAGGGACAGCAACAATGACATGGGCAAAGTAATTGATTAACTTTCACAATGTTTAGAGTTTACATCAGAGCAGAGCATAGTAGAGTTCAGTTCAGTACAGACACATACGAGGGCGGTTTGTTCTACATCAGGCCCTAGTGCGGCGAACAATAGGTCGTGGTTCTATTGAAATGTTATCTGCAACTCTTGGCCCGTACGTGCTTTTATGCCGGCTGGAAATCGCAAATTTCTGTCAATGCCATTGATTTTATAAAAAAATTTAAAAATTTCATTTTATGCAATAAATCTATAAAGCACGTCCTATCAGATATTTTTCTGTGCATTTTTTTCCTTGGTTACTCAACAACACTCTAGAGTGTAATAAACCACTCAGTGCGGAGACTGGGAATAACTAAAATTCTCAAAATAAAAAATTATAATGCCTCAGCAGATTGGGAGTAGTGAAAAGTTCATTGCTGCTTAACATTAAACCGAGAATGAATTTTGAAATCTTAAGATGAGGTGGAAGAATTTGAAACAATTTCAAAGAAGTATTTTTTATAAAGGCATTATACATTTAGAAAAAATAAAAAAAGCATTACTCCTTAAATAGCAAATTAATATTTTTTCTACCATTGGTGCGTATGATTTATTTTAGTTTATGCAACCCTTGCGTATGAGTATGTGCAGACGAAATGCATACGCCACGAGGGACGTAAATAAGAACAAGCCATACGCACCAAAGTTCGAACAGTAATGGCAATAAAAACTTAAACAAAATATGAAAGTCAAAATGTCATTGTAGAAAATAATAAAAATTAATCATACGCATAAACAGTAACCTACAATTGATAATTACGACGACTAGTGTGTATGATTTATTTTAATTGTATGTGACCCTAGCATATAAAAATGTACTGAATAAACACATACGCCGGGATTGACTAGAATAAAAATAACTAATACGCACCAAAGTTCGAATAATAATTGCAATAATTCAGTATAATTTGCTCAAAATATGACATTGAAAACGTTTTAGCAGATAATAAATAAAAATTTGTCAATTAAATCACAAAATTAATCATACGTACTGGTAGTCACCCTAAAACCTCTTCAATTTATGAAAAGTATTTGTTCACTTTCGGCATACAAATTATTACGGTAGGTTTGTTCCGCATTTTTTTCTCCTATTCAACTTGGATTCAGACACAAAAGAGATATTCCGTACGATATATATAAAAATATAGAAAAAGTGCTAACAAATCCACCTTAAGCAAAAAAATTCGTACGGCCATTAATTAAGCTAACTTGACTAAACGAATGATGCAGAAGTTATTATTTTGGGGCTACTTTTACGTCCAATTCTCAGAATTGAAAAATGCTGTACTGTGTTATTTGCCTACAACACGCCAATTATTTCTTACGATCATTAGTGCATATTGCTTATTTGTATCCACCTTAGCGTATATTTATATACAGATGAAACAGATACATAGGGGTGAATGAAATAAAAAGTGCTCATACGCACAAAATTTGGAATGATAATGATTTCTTGGAAAATAATTCACAGAAAATGTTCTGAAAAATAAGATCAGAAATATACATTTAGAGCTTTACGCCGTGTTGGAGATGAAAGGCAAAAGATCTTAAGGAAAAAAAATCCGCAGTTACGAGCATTGGGGCGTATGATTTCTATAAACTGTGTGCAAATACGCCAGGTTGGGTTATAATAGTTATTATATAAAGGTGAAACACATACGTAGGGGTGGATAAAATAAAAAGTGATCATACGCACCAAAGTTAGATCGATAATGATTTCTTCGAAAATACTTCTCAGAAAATGTACTGAAAAATATGATCAGAAATATACATTTGGAGCTTAAGGCCATGGTGGAGATGAAAGGTGAATTTATATGTTATACATATTATTAAATTCAAAATAATTTTTATTGAGAAAAAATATATATTTATGCAAAAGATCTTAAGGAACAATAAGTCTCAGTAAATCTCCAGTTATTGCTCACGAGCATTGGGGCGTTTGATTTCTATAAACTGTGTGCAATTAATAATTAAAAATAGTCATTCGCACCAAAGTTCCAACAGTAAAGAGCTCATGGCAAATTCTTCGAGAATTTTGCCAACTAGATTGTTAAAAATAAACAAAATTCAAAAACAACATAAAAACGTTTTCAGTGCCAACTAGCTTTAATGCGTTGGACTTACATCGCTAAAAATCGCAGTTAGTTGGAGCAATAGGAACGGTCAGAAGCACTCCCTGACAAATTTGTAATTTATTTTAACCCCCATATTCATGGCGAAATTGCTCTAAACTGAAAAAAATTTAGGTCCATTGACAGAGTTAGTGTAACAGTTTTCCATTACATAATTCTCTTATCTTTTATGCAATAAATTCCAATCTTAAATTTTAATATTTTTACCAGACTTTCTTGCAGATAATGTAATAGTAATATAAAGGAAATTTTTCAAAGCATGCAAATATTGTAAATAAATATTATTTTTCATATGTCAGGAAATTTATTTATTTTCTGTTGATATATAGATTTGAATGCGGATTAATAAATTTTAAATTCGAATATAAAACAATCAGACATGTAACTTCAGATTCTGACAACAGTAAATTTCTCAGACTATACTGCTTCTTATTTTTTTGTACAACTTTGTAAATGTTATTTCAACTCCTGTATGGAGTTCATGCTAAATTCTCAGACTTCAGGATAGCTGCATTTGAAATAATTCTTCCTAAACAAAAAAAATTTATAAAATTAAGGATGCAAGTTTTTTGTAATGTAACAAAACGGTATACAAAATTCTTGGACTTCATAAGAATAATTGTCTGGCCTTAACCCGAATATACTATAATTTTTTGTTGTTTATTTTTCTAAAACTCAATATTTTGTTCTTAATATCGTCGACAAGAGGCTGCTGTTACACGCTCATAATTAATTTCTTCTTCTTTTGTTTTTATTTGTAACTTTTTTATCCCCTGAAGATGTTCTTAGATTAGGAACGAAATATTGAGGTTAAGAAAAATGGACAAATAAAGATCAACAAAAACCCCTATGAAATTGAGCTTAAAATCTAACAACAAAAATTAAGTAAATAATTAAGGTCGACAAAAATCAAAGTAAAAATAAATTAACGAATATATTTCCGAACGCTGAGGCGTATAATTTATTTTAATCCATCAGGACGTATGGGTATTTTGGCTAATACAACTCATACGCCTCTATGGCATTCCATTAAAATAAATCATACGCACTAATTTCGGAGATAAACTATTTCGTGTTGCAAAAAAAGAAAAAGTAATTGCAAAAATAATAACAAAATATGAAATGAAGAAAACAGTCAGTTGGAGCAATAGGAACGGTCAGAAGCACTCCCTGACAAATTTGTAATTTATTTTAACCCTCATATTCATGGCGAAATTGCTCTAAACTGAAAAAAACTTAGAGTTAGTGTAACAGTTTTCCATTAATTCTCTCACCTTTTATGCAATAAATTCTTATCTTAAATTTTAATAGTTTTACCAGACTTTCTTGCAGATAATGTAATAGTAATATAGAGGAAATTTTTCAAAGCATACATATATTGTAAATAAATATTATTTTTCATATGTCAGGAAATTTATTTATTTTCTGTTGATATATAGATTTGAATGCGGATTTATAAATTTTAAATTCGAATATAAAACAATCAGACATGTAACTTCAGATTCTGACAACAGTAAATTTCTCCGACTATACACCTTCTTATTTTTTGTACAACTTTGTAAATGTTATTTCAACTCCTGTATGGAGTTCATGCTAAATCTTCAGACTTCAGGATGGCTGCATTTGAAATAGTTTTTCCTAAACAAAAAAATTTTATAAAATTAAGGATGCAAGTTTTTTGTAATGTAACAAAACGGTATACAAAATTCTTGGACTTCATAAGAATAATTGTCTGGCCTTAACCCGAATATACTATAATTTGGTGTTGTTTATTTTTCTAAAACTCAATATTTTGTTCTTAATATCGTCGGCAAGAGGCTGCTGTTACACGATCATAATTAATTTCTTCTTCTTTTGTTTTTATCCACTGAAGATGTTCTTAGATTAAGAACGAAATATTGAGGTTAAGAAAAATGGACAAATAAAGATCAACAAAAACCCCTATGAAATTGAGCTTAAAATCTAACAACAAAAATTAAGTAAATAATTAAGGTTGACAAAAATCAAAGTAAAAATAAATTAACGAATATATTTCCGAACGCTGAGGCGTATAATTTATTTTAATCCATCAGGACGTATGGGTATTTTGGCTAATACAACTCATACGCCTCTGGCATTCCATTAAAATAAATCATACGCACCAATGTCGAAGATAAACTATTTCGTGTTGTAAAAACAAAAATAATAACAAAATATGAAATGAAGAAAACAAAAATACGAATTTATAATTGTTTTCTTTTTCGTTTTTTTATTTGTAACTTTTTTAACTCCTGAAGATGTTCTTTGATTAATAACGAAATATTGAGTTTTTGTAGTGAATAATTAAGGTCGATATAAAATCAAAGTAAAAATAAATTAACGAATATATTTCCGAACGCTGATGCATATAATTTATTTTAATTTTAATCCATCATGACGTATGGGTATTTTTGCCAATATAACTCATTCGCCTCTATGGCATTCCATTAAAATAAATCATACGTACCAATTTCGAATTATTTAGTGTTGCAAAAAGTAATTGCAAAAATAATAACAAAATATGAAATGAAAAAAACAAACCATCGAATATTGTATAATAAAAAAATGAATTTGTTATATACAATTCAGTGAAAAACATAATTGAGTTGTATTACAACTCGAAAGCGGATATTGTTGATATAGGACTTTATTCGAGAGAACCAGAAATATACTCTATTTGAAAAGATTTAAACCACGTCTGTCCATCTGTATGGACATCATCGATCAGACAAAAAAAATTGAATATGAAGCAGATAAACAATTTTGAATATGAAAAGAAATTGTCTTCCTTTTCCGAATGATTTTTCTAATTGTAGTTCGGCAGGCGGAATACCGTAAGAAATGTTTTAAACTCGTTTGCAAAAGTAGCACGACAGCAAATTGAAAACTACTGCATTTAACGCCAATTCTAATAAAGGCTTTATAACACTCACGGAATTTCGTTTTCTTGAGTTTTTTTATTAACAATTGCTTCACAGGAATAATTGTCTGACCTTAACCCACAATAATATTAACGAATATATTTGCAAACGTTGATGCGTATAATTTATTTTAATTTTAGTCCATCATGACGTATGGGTATTTATGTTAATACAACTCATACGCCTCTGAGTCTTTCCACTAAAATAAATCATATGCACCAATGACGAAAAAAAATTTCGTCAAATAGAAAAAAATGCAAAAACCATAACAAAATATGAAATGAAGAAAACAAACCAGCGCTTATTATATATCAAAAAATTTATACATATATATGTTCTGTACAGAAAACGAAATTCCTGAAATTCAATGAAAAATATAATGCGATCCATGCCCGTCCATCTGTCTGGCTGGTGCGCAATTTATCTCTCTCTTCCATATGTCAGATCAAATCAGCTGATTCGTTACGCTGCAGGACCGTTACGGTTACGTTTGCCTAACTAAGTGATTGACTGATTTCAAATGTTGGATGTGAAGAGAGATTTTCGTATAATTTTTTTTTAATTTTAGTTCAGCAGGCATATGAAAATTGATGCTAAAAATTCTCAGAAGTTTATGCTAAAAATTGTAGTTTTGCTGGCGTGTAAAAATCTTTGCTAAGCATTTTCAGAATTTCATGCTAAAAAATCTAGCAATTAAAAAGCTTATTTTTGGCTTCCCAAATGTATGTATAGTACACATCTAAGACAAAATACCCGAAGAAATGATTAAATTCGTTTGTTAATGTAACAATAACCAAAACAGGAAAGGAATTTAAAATTTTCAAAAATAAACTTTATACTCATTTAACTCATTGCAGTTTCTTTTCCTCTGTGTTTTAATTTAAACCCGTATCGCAAGAATAATCACCTGACCTTAAAGCTCAACAAAATTAACGATCAACTATGCGAATGCTGTTGCGTATAATTTATTTTAAATTTAATCCATCATGACGTATGGGTATTTATGCTAATAACGCTTATACGCCAGTATGGCATACCATTAAAATAAATCATACGCTCCAATGTCGAAGATAAATTTTTTTGAGTTGTTTGAAATGTTTTAAATGTCAGCCGTAGGCTGGCAGAAAATCAAAAGAAAATATTATGAAAAGTACAAAAAATTCACAGAAATAATAACAAAATATATAATAAAGAAATCAAGCTATTACACATAGCGTAATGTTTGCGAAAAAATAAGAATGTCTCATTATTTTCTTTTAAAACGAAATTCACAATATTGTTAAAAATAAGGTTTATAGCTAGCACCAAATCACTAGTTTCAACAAATACAGGAAGCTTACGCTAAGAAAACCTCGTTTATTCTAGTAAACCAATTAATATATATAGTTTTCACATACTAGAAAGGCAAAAATGATCTTGAGCCTCGCTGTTGCAAACACAAAATTTGTAAATAAATTATACTTATATAAGTAAAAAATTACTCGTGTTCTAGGAAATGTTTCCCACAGCTTGTTTTTGAATAATTTCCATGCTTAAACCTAAGCCAATTTTTCTCTCACCCATCCCTCGTTTTTTCCTTTTCATAAACAAGTGTAGATTTTCAATTCCAAAAAAATAATCGATATATATTCTTTTCTTCACACGACATATATGCACACCGGGAATCAAAGAACACACAAAGAACAAATATACAAAAGCCCGAGAAGAACACAGGAGCAGAAGCCACCAACAATGCTTCCCCCAAACAAGCCCGAGAAGAAAAGAAATTCTCTTAAATGTCAACAACAGTTGTCGCTGTGACATACGACAACAGCATAAACATCACTTGTCATTGCCAATTTGTCACTTCGATCCATGTGTTACATTAAATTCATGATATACACCATTGGCGGAGACGCCACACCAACGACGCCAAAACGCTAACGTTACCCCCAAAAGCGTTTATTCCCAAGCGACAAACGCGAGTCAAAGTAAGCAGAATCCATGAAAATACGTATATTTATCGAATACTTGTTTTTGTTTGTTGCTGGCATACATTCTCAGTCGCCAGACGAGAGAGCGAAAGCGAGAGAAGAGACAGGAACGGCAATGTACTTCTTCTCGACTAAACACAAGTACAGAGGAAATGTATATATGTATACGTACATACATATATCTGCAGTTTTTGCGAATGCAGAACAATGGGTTCAAATGTTTAATCATATATTATTTTTATATATCTAGCAATAAAGCGTAAAACAATTTTTAAAATTATTAATTTATTTTAAGATTGAGATATTATTAAAGAATTTAGTAATACTGTTACAGAGGAAAATTATTTAAATGTTGTTGTTGTAGCAGCTTGGAGACTCTGAGTTGATAATCCTTAAGTCTACTTCTGTTACAGACTTCGTTCCGCCATATATCCGATTATCGCGGGAACCTTATGTTGTTTTCATCCACTCAATGTTGTCCGGTTGTAAATTAACATTCGTCTGTTAATTTCAGGGAATGGATGTTATTTTGAGTGTTGCCGTTTCTATTCTCCACTAGAAGCGCTGTATTTCTGTTAATAGTCCTCATTGTGTTATGTCTATTTTTAGCTTCCCTGTTGACTAGGGTGATCAGATGTTGTTGTAGTGGTAGTGCGCCCGGTGAATTATTTTTAGCTGCAGAAACTCGAATTATGATGAAAACATAAATGTTGATGTTAAATTTTTCCGGTGCCCTGGCTGGGAGTTGAACTCAGCACCTTCGGGATCCAAGTCTAATGCACTAACCACTAAGCTACCGAAGGCCAACCCGGCCTAATTGTAAACAAACCCGGCGTATAAGTTTATATGGAAGAAAAACGCATACACCATGGTGGAACAAAATTAATATAAAAATAAGCACATATGTCTTAATATTTAAATTATATACAATAATAAAAAGAAGCAAAATCGTTTGTTAACCTATGGTGCGTATGATTCGTTTTAACTCTATGCCACCCAGGCGTATAAGTTTACATGGATGTTTTCATCATACGCCAGTGCAAAATAAAACCAGTAAGGAAAGGCTAAAGTCGGGCGGTGCCGACTATATAATACCCTACACCACTCTCGTAATATTGAATAAATCTGATATATAAATTTTGTAATTAATGTATAAATTGTTTACATAAATTTACTTTTGGGACATTTTATACTTAAATAATACCCTGTACCACAGTGTGGTGTAGGGTATAAAAACGATTGGATCTAAAGAGCCAAATCGGATGGAACATATATATGGGAGCTATAACTAAATCTTTACCGATTTTCTTCAAATTCGGTAGTGTTGGTTCATGGATCAAGAAACTCTACCGTTCTAAATTTCAACACGATTGGATGTAAAATACAGCTTTTATAGGACTAAAGGGCCAAATCGGACGAAACATATATATGGGAGCTATAGCTAAATCTTAACCGATTTTCTTCAAATTCGGTAGCGTTGGTTCATGGATCAAGAAACTCTACCATTCTAAATTTCAAAATGATTGGATGTAAAATACAGCTTCTACAGGACTAAAGGGCCAAATCGGACGAAACACATATATGGGAGCTATAGCTAAATCTTAACCGATTTTCTTCAAATTAGGCGATGTTGGTTCATGGGTCAATTAACTCTACCGTTCTAAATTTCAAAACGATTGGATGTAAAATACAGCTTTTATAGGACTAAATGGCCAAATCGGACGAAACATATATATGGGAGCTATAGCTAAATCTTAACCGATTTTCTTCAAATTCGGCAATGTTGGTTCATGGATGAAGAACCTCTACCATTCTAAATTTCAAAACGATCGGATGTAAAATACAGCTTCTATAGGACTAAAGGGCCAAATCGGACGAAACATATATGTGGGAGCTATAACTAAATCTTTACCGATTTTCTTCAAATTCGGAAGTGTTGGTTCATGGATCAAGAAACTCTACCGTTCTAAATTTCAACACGATTGGATGTAAAATACAGCTTTTATAGGACTAAAGGGCCAAATCGGACGAAACATATATATGGGAGCTATAGCTAAATCTTAACCGATTTTCTTCAAATTCGGTAGCGTTGGTTCATGGATCAAGAAACTCTACCATTCTAAATTTCAAAATGATTGGATGTAAAATACAGCTTCTACAGGACTAAAGGGCCAAATCGGACGAAACACATATATGGGAGCTATAGCTAAATCTTAACCGATTTTCTTCAAATTAGGCGATGTTGGTTCATGGGTCAATTAACTCTACCGTTCTAAATTTCAAAACGATTGGATGTAAAATACAGCTTTTATAGGACTAAATGGCCAAATCGGACGAAACATATATATGGGAGCTATAGCTAAATCTTAACCGATTTTCTTCAAATTCGGCAATGTTGGTTCATGGATGAAGAACCTCTACCATTCTAAATTTCAAAACGATCGGATGTAAAATACAGCTTCTATAGGACTAAAGGGCCAAATCGGACGAAACATATATATGGGAGCTATAACTAAATCTTTACCGATTTTCTTCAAATTCGGTAGTGTTGGTTCATGGATCAAGAAACTCTACCGTTCTAAATTTCAACACGATTGGATGTAAAATACAGCTTTTATAGGACTAAAGGGCCAAATCGGACGAAACATATATATGGGAGCTATAGCTAAATCTTAACCGATTTTCTTCAAATTCGGTAGCGTTGGTTCATGGATCAAGAAACTCTACCATTCTAAATTTCAAAATGATTGGATGTAAAATACAGCTTCTACAGGACTAAAGGGCCAAATCGGACGAAACATATATATGGGAGCTATAGCTAAATCTTAACCGATTTTCTTCAAATTAGGCAATGTTGGTTCATGGGTCAATTAACTCTACCGTTCTAAATTTCAAAACGATTGGATGTAAAATACAGCTTTTATAGGACTAAATGGCCAAATCGGACGAAACATATATATGGGAGCTATAGCTAAATCTTAACCGATTTTCTTCAAATTCGGCAACGTTGGTTCATGGATGAAGAACCTCTACCATTCTAAATTTCAAAACGATCGGATGTAAAATACAGCTTCTATAGGACTAAAGGGCCAAATCGGACGAAACATATATATGGGAGCTATAGCTAAATCTTAACCGATTTTCTTCAAATTCGGCAATGTTGGTTCACGGGTCAATTAACTCTACCGTTCTAAATTTCAAAACGATTGGATGTAAAATACAGCTTTTATAGGACTAAATGGCCAAATCGGACGAAACATATATATGGGAGCTATAGCTAAATCTTAACCGATTTTCTTCAAATTCGGTTGGTTCATGGATCAAGAAACTCTACCAGTCTAAATTTAAAAATGATTGGATGTAAAATACATCTTCTACAGGACTAAAGAGCAAAATCGGACGAAACATATATATGGGTTCTATAGCTAAATCTTAACCGATTTTCTTCAAATTAGGCAATGTTGGTTCATGGATGAAGAACCTCTACCATTCTAAATTTCAAAACGATCGGATGTAAAATACAGCTTCTATAGGACTAAAGGGCCAAATCGGACGAAACATATATATGGGAGCATAAGCTAAATCTTAACCAATTTTCTTCAATGTTGGTTCATGGATCAAGAAACTCTACCATTCTAAATTTCAAACCGATCGGATGTAAAATACAGCTTCTATAGGACTAAAGGGCCAAATCGGACGAAAGATATATATGGGAGCTATATCTAAATCTGAACCGATTTCAACCAAGTTCAATACCGATCTTAGCAGCCGCGAAATACTCTAAACTGCAAAATTTCAGAACGATCGGAGTGAAATTGCGACCTGTAGTCGACGAACAACTTTACATGGACAGACGGACGGACGGACGGACGGACGGACGGACAGACATCGTTAAATCGACTCAGCTAGTGATTCTGAGTCGATCGGTATACTTTAAGGTGGGTCTAGCTGTGTTATTTTCAGGTGTTACAAACATCTGCCGTGAAACAAACTTATAATACCCTGTACCACAGTGTGGTGTAGGGTATAATTAACATAAATAATTCGCAACAATGTCTCAATAATTAAACAATATTTCACGTTAATTTCACTGCATTTTTTAAATTTTTTTTTTTAGTATTTCAACTACATAATTCTATATAGATTTTCCCATTATAAAAACAGTAATACACTCAATTCCCATCCCACTGTGCATTGAGAATTTTTTTTGGCGTGGCACACATCTCCGACTGGAGCTTATGTTATAGTCAGTTACTTAGATTGTATGTCCGTCTGTCTGTTCGTTGTCGTTTCGTCTCAGTGTCTGTCAATCTGATGTTTAAATCATTACCGACATATGTATGACTTTAAGTGAGTATCAATCTTTCAAGCACAGAATAAGATCTTGCCAAGGCGATGTCGACGACTACTACGACGACTATTTTTGCTGCTGCCTCTCAAGTGCTGCAGCTGCTGGTGTTGTTAAGGCGTTGGCATAACATCAGCAGCAACAGTAACAACATCAACAAACGACACAATTTTAAGAAAAATCACATTTGCATACAAACTGTAGATACTTATTTACTACTTATGTTTTGTGGCTGTATGGCTATAAGGATTTTTGTATAGCAAGTAAGTGTGTGAGTGAGTGTGTAGATGTGTGCGAGTGTGTGTGCGCGCATATTAATAATATGTCTTGAAATTTGCACTTCATTTCATTTCGACATGGCTCATTAAGCCGCTCAACGAAAAACAAGATGTCTTGCTTTTGTAAATTAAAGTGACAAATTAAAGATGAATTGTGGATTAAAGGGGGATTTTAATAATAAAGAGGATTGCCAACAGCAATGTATAGTAAAATTACAAATTTATTTTAATTTTATAATCAAATTAAATTCATCAATTTTACTGTGTTTAACATTGTACAGCAGGGTGTCTTGTTTTAAATAAAGTTTTTTTGGAGAATGAGACGGATGGATGTAAGCAACGGATAAATAAGTTGAGAAGAAAATGCGGGGGGAGAAAAAGTGGACACATTAAGGACAAACGAATGGTCGAATTGAACAGAATAACGGGTGAAGACAAAAACTTTCTCCCAAGCCATGTATGCGTTTGAAATTGTGATTCAATATTATATATTTGTAAGTCGAGACACAATTAAACCTCAACCAAGTATAGTCATGTAATTTTATTTAACGAATGGCTAAAATTGTTAGACCATATCATGAATAATCTCCTAACATGATAGCGTATAATTTACTTTAATTCGAGTATATATGTAATCATCAATTATACGTCATGGAAGAATAACGTAAAAAGTCATACTCTCCAATATCCGTTTCCAGACCGAATTTGGGAAACATAAGTAAAATGTGCGGATAGAATGATAATCTAAGGGACTCAAGGAAATTTCGCCATGCAGAGTTTTAAGACAGCATTTAGTAAGATATTTAAGAGGATATACTCGAAACATGAGATGCAACTAAAATTAAATTAAAAAGTTTCTAAAATCTAGTTAAAAACATCAACAGTTTTTAAGAAAATCGAATAATTTTTGTTTAGCCATTAGATCGTATGATTTATTTTAATTGTAATCCACCATGGCGTACGAGTAGACCTGTAATAATTAACCATGCATCACTGAAGAATAAAATTAAACTAAGTTAAACTCCCCTAAGCTGGTTTTTAGACACAATCCAGAACAAATTGAGGTAATGGTCCGAGAGAAAGACAAAACTGAGGGAGTGCAAGCAATGTTTAGTTTAATATTTAAAACTATATAATTCTAAGAAACTTACAATTAATCAAAAAAGTTCTCATAATTTTCCCTTATTAATCGCTGGCTGAAGTTTTCAAAAATGTTTAATACATTTCAGTAACTGATATATAATCATTGGAGCGTATGAGTTATTTTAATTTGATATTATAAAAGTTGAATATACTATCAAGCACATGTCATGGAAGAAGAAAATTAAAAGTAAAAATCCGCTATATTGGCTTCTAGACCAAATAAGGAGGCAAATGGTCAGACAGAAAGACTGACCTGAGAGCTATAATGAATCTCGTATTATCGTACAAGAATATAAATGGATAGACACAAGGTTGGCTTCTCCTAGTGACACTTTATTTAATTATGCGCACCCGATGATCAAAAAAATACTTATTAGGTTAAACTTTTTTCGAGAAACTGACGGATGCAGAGCTGAAAAAAAATTGGTGCATATGAATTATTTTAATTATGTGCCACCTAGGCGTTTGAGGGGAACCACAATCATATGTCACAGTGGTATACACTTAACATAAGTCGTATGAACCAAAGGACAAGAGTTGAACAGCAGAACCAAATATTTGATTTATATTGAAAAGAACAAAAATTTCAAATAATAAAAGATTGAAAATCGCTAAAGTTCTATATAAAAAAAATTGCCAGATTTTTGGTTAGCCTAAACGTTGTCTCTCAATACTCGATGTAGATGCAAATCAACAGATCCCTCTTTTCATTACTTAATTGTAATAAACCATATTATTACATAGCTTTGAAATACCCGATAATCAATAAACTATTACAAAATTTCCTTCTTGGAATTATAACTCTCAACGAAAAATTTGTGCGTATGAATTATTTTCATTATATGCCACCTAGGCGTTTGATAGGAACAATAACCATACGGCACAGTGGAATACAATTAACGTAAGTCATTCGAACCAATAGACGAGAGTATTGTATAGCTTAATAAAATACTTGATTTATTTTGAAAATTCAAATAATTAAGGATTCAAAATTTGTTATGATTTATTTTAATTGCAATAATAAAATACTGTTTGTGTTAAAGCTTATCGTCCAAGAAAAACTGTTCAAAGTTAAAACTTTGTAAATAACACTACTCATATTTAGGAATACCATTCGCTTATGTTCGTAGCAGGAAAAACACGACAGAAAAAAGATGGAATGACAAAGAATAAAGATAAACTAGATGAAAAGAATGGACAAATGAACAGACGGACAAAATAAGAAGTACCCGATTTTAATTCTTAGCAACAAACTTGTTGTCATGTTACAACTTTGCATTTTGCCAGAATCATCCTCCCTCCTAAAATTAGCGCTCATTGAGTGATTTATCCCCTTAAATCCCTTCAATCTATTAGTATTGTTGTCTACGAAATTGTCATCTACCAATAATTTAACATTTACTCAATATTTTATAAGAGATCATTGGTGCGTATGACCTATTTTAATTTAGTTCCCATACTGCGTATACATATCCATGGCAATGGTGGACATATGCTCATGTTTAAAATAAATCCTAAGTACCGATGAGCAAGAAAATACTTTCTTTTGAAAAATTTGATTATACGAATATATAGAATTTCGACAAATATATATCGTGCTTGTCAATGTTGGACACCCGTCCTTCCAAAAGTACCAAATCAAATAGTATCATCAAGTATCAAAACTCTTACTATAGCAAGTGATCCTTTTGGTTGGCTGAATCTATTAATAACGAATTCTGTATCAACACATTTGGTCAACTTATCAATATATTATTTGTGATAATTGGTGCATATAACCTATTTAAAGGTGATGTCAGCATATGAGCGTATTAGTGGTGTGAACTCTAAGACGCTATCCTATTAATATTTCCCTCTTAGGATTCTATACGAATACATATGGTTAACATAGTAAGATACTATTTTTAATAATTTGTGAGTATAACTTACTTTAATTTAATGTCAGCGTATGAGCTTATTGCTAGTGTTAACGCTCTGATGCTATCCTATTAATATGCCCTCCTTATGATTCTATACGAACATATCTAGTTAACATATTAAGATAATATTTGTGATAATTGGTACGTATAACATATTTTAATTTAATTTCAGCTTATGAGCATTATTTCCATTAACGCTCATACGCCATTATGGTACATAATTAATATAAATTTTGCTTACCCAGTGCCATACAATATTTTTTGTTATTACCAAAACATTGTTCTATTTATTAAATTGTTAAATGATAATTTTTCGTAATATAAATAATTTCTAATGTAAAAGACAACTTTATAGGAAGTTTACTACTTGTATTTAGGTTCAAACAGACAGTTGTAGGATTGTATAGGCAAATTAGCGGACGAACACTTTTAAGTGACCCACTTGTGCATATTTCCTTCTTGGCTCCCTGACCTGTTACGGCACTGTCAGTTTTTGTCACTTATCCTTCCAAAAATACCAAATAAAAATGTATCCCAAAAAAAGCGTTCGTAAAAAGTTAACCTTTTGAGTGTCTGAATCTATTAATTAAGAATTTGATAACAACACATTCAGTCAACTTACTAAGATACAATTTATGATAATTGGTGCGTATATCGTGCTTTAATTTAATGTCAAAGTATGAGCATTGCTGGCGTTACCGCTCTCCTATTATTATTCCATTCTGAGCTTACGAACACATCTAGTTAACATAAAAAGATACTATTTGTGATAATTAGTGCGCATAACTTTTTTTAATTTAATGTCAGAGTATGAGAATTGTTACCGTTAACGCTCATACGCCATGATGCCACATAATTAATATAAATTATACGTACCCGATGACCTACAATATTTTGAGTTATTTGCGAAAGGTTTTTATACATCAAATCGTTAAATGATAATTTTTCGTAATATAAATAATTATAATTTCTTATGGAAAATACAACTTAATATATTATTTCAAACAGACAGATAAACGATTGTATAGGAAAACATTTTAGATGACTCACTTTTGCATATTTCTATCTTGGCTACCCCCTCTCTTTGCCTTCCACATTAACCTACCAAAAATAGCATAATTCATTTAGTCATAAAACAGGATAACGCTTGCTTACAACACATAAAACCATTAAACAAAACAAAAAAGTAGTGGTCATAATTGTGTATAACAATAAAAATTCTCTATGACAAATAGTAAAAAGAACAAAATGTTTTACACTTTTGCTACAGCAAAATGGCATGATAGTATTCAAAGGAGTGAGGGAAACAAAACGAAAAAATGTTCGGCCGAACAAAATATATAGAACAAAACTGGAAACCATGGAAGCCCGGCACTCCTTCCTACATAAGCCAAGTCTGTTAGACCAACTTCAAACACATGCTCGTGCCAAAACATCCACAAATGAACAATATGAATGTAAATTTATATTTATGTACACCGGCAATAAATGATAATAAAACCTACTGCTAAATTATACTTTAATGATTATATTATTTAAATTAAATTATCATATATCACACAACAACATCAGACAGTTACAACCATAAATACAGACCGGCAGACAGACAGACAGAGAGGCCGACAAACACTAATGGTTTGCCTTTTACCCAAAAATTACCGCAAATTAAAAACCAACGAATATTACCGAAAATTTATCACATTTTCAAGCGAAAAATAAGCGCCTCAAAGCATTGAGAACTATGTCTGAGTTTAATTGACTAACAGAGGAAACCACAGATACCGATTATACTGGAAGACAACTCACTATTCACTATTCTGATAATGATTGAGTGAGTGAGTGACGGACGGCCGAATGCCTGTCTCAAACGATTTGGTTAACAAAGAGAGACACCGTGGCTCGGTTTATTGAAAAGTTAAACAAAATTGATGACTATAAAGAACCTGGCAATTATTATTATATCGAATAAATATTCAGTTAAGTTTTAGTTGAAATTTTGAGAAAAAAGAAATCAGAAAATGGAAAATATTTAATTTATTTGGAATTATCAATGACAACCAATTTTCGAGAAACTTAAACAAATGTGGTGCGTATGCATTATTTTAATTGTATGCCACCTAGGCGTATGAGTCAACAGCAGTCACAGTGGAATATGATTAAAATAAGTTGTACGACACAATGCTCCAAAACATTTTAATAAATATTCAGCTCAGTTTGAATTGGAATTTTGATAAAAAAAAATAATAAAAAAAGGAACAAACTTAAGTTCTCAATAATTGTCCATAAATTACAGAATTCTCGAGAAATAAAAATGGTGCGTATGACTTATTTTAATTGTATGCCACCTACGCGTATGAGTATATTACGCCAAGTCGTATTTAATTAAAATAAGGCATACGACATAATGCTCCAAAGTATTTTAATGAATTACCGCTGCATTTGTGGCCAAATTTAACAAAGAAACTTATTGAATAATTGTAAATTAGGAAAAAAATATATAAAAATGCGAATTAGTAAATTAAATATTTTCTTCTCTGAAGTCAACTTTTCATCTATTTTTCTAAACTTTAGTTGCGTATGACTTATTTTAATTGTATGAAACCTAGGCGAATGAGTATGACAAAAGTCATACATCACAACGGAATTTAATTAAAATAAGTCATACGACATAATGCACAAAATGATTTAATGAAATAAAACTGAATTTTTGGGCCAAATTTGATAATGAAACTTGCTGAATAATTGTAATTTCGTGAGAAAAAAAAATAAAAATAAAAATGTTTAAATGTTTAAATTAAAAATTTCCTCCTAGCAGTCAACTTTTCTCTATCTTGTTCAACTTTATCGTAATGCATTTGAACGAAGTCTCGAAAACAACTCCTTTCCCACATGTTCGTTCAACATTTTTGTACATAGAGCGCAACAATATGTCCCACTGTGCCACGATACGGCAAAGAATTAAGATCCAAACCACTCCGACACAGATGTCAGTCAGCTGACGCCAAAGATAAACACAATAAAGGCGGCAAATTGCGTTTTTTCGTCAGTATCATGGCTTGTCTTCCAATTTATTTGAGTTTTTAATCCATTCATACGCGCTGGCAAACTGACATTCGTCCAATGTGTAGCCTTAAGCCTGTCAGCAGCACTGTTCGCAACTCCACTACTCTCAGCAACGTTTCTATGCTGATTCACAGAGTGAGTGAATGTGTTTGAGAGATTTGAAAGATTTAAATAAACAACAAAGCAGCCACCACGCCAGTCAACCTTAACTAAACCAGCCTTAACCAATCATACAACACTTGGTGAAACGGGCCAATATTTAAACATGCTCCAGCTATGAGTGGTTATAAGTAAATGCCGCCGTCACCGCCTCTATCACTAAAAGTTTCGGATGCAGATACCCAACCCATACCGGCTGCCTCATCAGCACTAACCTACTACCTACCTACCTACCAGACGGCAAGCCATCTCAGTTGCTTGTTGGTTTGGCTTGGCTTGGCTGACTGAAGGCCTGGTAGTTTTGGTGGTGTCTTAATGGTTGCGTTAATATTGTTGCGGTTTGGCATCAGCTACAACGTTTGCTTTTTGATAAGTGCCGCTTATTTTGCCTCCTGGCATCTTTGGCTACCAATTGTTGTAGTTTTAGGTTACTACTACTTTACCACCATGTCTTGCGCTCTCTTTTGTTTTCCTCATTTCTGATCAGGGAGTTTATCTTTAATGTCTAAAGCACTTTGCGAAAGTTTTTCTTAAGTCATTCATATTTATATTGAGGTTGATACATTTTAGCCATAAACGTCGTTATAAATTTAGATAATATTTACGAGAGAAATTTGGTGGACAAAAATGCAAAAAGCATAGCGCCGTCAAAAACACAAAAAGAGTTTATTTTGGGGGGAATAAACTTATGGGATAGCGGAAATAGAAGAAAACTGAATTTAAAGTGAAAGGTTTAAAACTGTACTAAATTTTCTAGTAACCCTATGAAGAGGATGGAAGTCGAAGAATATGTAGGAGCTACAATTTGATACAAAAAATATCTTCCATAATTTTGGTAATCTTCTATTTTAATCTCAACCTAATCTTCAGATATCATTTTGAATTTTTTAACTGTTGGCCTTTATTATAACGAAGTTTGAATATACGAGTTCATGCCACATGCCTCACAGCTCATGCTACATTGGACATCCTGGACTAGCGATTTGAGGGTATGGTCATTTCACCTAAAGGTGATGTGAACTGCCCACAGTTATCGATTTTATACTGTAAGAATTTTTCTTATGAGGGTTTCGTAAACCTGAGGTCTGTGCAAGTAAACCTGAAATCATAGAGACTACGAGTATACATTATTTTCTAAGAAAAAGTGAAATAATTCAAAAGAATGGTTTAAGATCCAAGTATGTTCGGCGAAAATCCATTTTGTAAAGTTTTAAGTCATTTGAGCAATGCACGTCCGTCCGTCAGGCTGGCTGGTGCTCACGATGACTATCTCCCCCAAAAGGGTTTACCATTAAGGGTTTACCATTGCTAGTGGAGGGCATGGATGCAAACTGGGCACCTAGATCGTGTGATTTGACCCTGTTCGACTTTTTCTTGTGAGGTTGAGTCGCAGGACTATGCGAATAAGCCACCAACCAGAGCGGCACTCAAAGCCAACACAGCCGTGACTTCGGTCAAATTCAGTCTGATTTATTGACCACAGTCATTAAAATTTTGACATTGCGAGCCAGTCTGACAGCAAAGCTGCGGCGGACACTCGCAGGTTTTTTTTTCATAACATATTGGTATCGAATAGGCCTTTGGTATCGATAGACCAAAAGAAACGAATAAAGATCGATAATATCTCATACACTCACCAGTAGGTGAGTTGGTAGCGTGATCACCTATGAGTTTGGGGGTCGTTGGTTCGATTACCACGAGAGGCTCTGGTCTGTCGCTGCAAACTCTAGCCACATGGTCTTTGTAACACGGCTTTTCCTTGGACCGTACAATTATAATATCAATTTACTTTGTATTGTAATTCATATAAATAAATAAATCTCATAAACGCTTTGATTTATTTAGTGATGAAAGGGTCTTTCATCCCGTTATATTACTGGATTTGGCATGTCATCCGTACAGTTATGTACTATCTAAGTTGGGGACCCTATTGTGGAGGACCAGTTGGGTAATTTACTGCTTTCTAGACGAACATTTGGGTTATATACTGCCTAGTAAGCGGAAACATGGTCTATCTACCGCTTTGTAGATTTCTAGTTGGGTTATCTACTCCAAATTATACGACAAGTTCGGTTATATACTCCTCAGTGAAGCTCCAGGAGGTTTATCTACTCCTTAGTTTAATTCCCATTTGGATTATTTACAATTTAATAAAATACCAGTTGGTTTATTTTCTGCTTTGTAGATGTCTAGTAGGGTTATCTAACCCTTTGTAAAGGTTTATGTACTACTTAATAAAATACTAGTTGTTTCATTTACTTCTTAGTAGGAATCATGCTTCGTTATTCGACATTTGATTCATCTTCCGCCTAGCAGACGTCCAGTTGGGTTATCTACTGCCAAGTGTGCACTCACCTGTTGGATTATCTACTATTTAATAAAATACCAGTTGGTTTATCTTCTGCTTTGTAGACGTCCAGTAGGGTTATCTACTCCTTTGTAAAGGACAAGTTGGTTTATCTACTAATTAATATTCCAATTATGTTATCTACTCCTAGACTTATTATGTGAGTTATTTATTCAGATGGGTTACCCGCTCCATAGTAGACATGTTGGGCTATCTACTCTTTACCAGGACCAGTTGGATTATCTTCTGTTTTTTAGACGTCCAGTATTGTTGTCTATTGTTGTCTATTAGGCAATTATTTTATCTACTCCTTAGTAGACTTCCAGTTTCATTATCTACTCCTTAATAAGAGGCCAGTTGATTCTTCTACCATATAGTACATGTCCAGTTGGGTCTACTGTCTATTGTGCGGTCACACTTATATACAACATAGTTTGCGGTCAGTTGGGTTATCTACTCCTTAGGAGAGGTCCTGTTGGGTTATTTACTGCTTAGATGATTGTAATTTAGGTTATTTCCTCCTTTAAAACAAATTGAATTATCCCTCCTTAGTTCATGATTATTTGAGTTATTTATTCAGATGGGTTATCTACTCCCTAGTAGAAAACCAGTTGGATTATCTTCTTCTTAGTTAACGTACAGTAGGGTTATTTACACCAATTAAATGACGGTTATATACTACCCAGTAGAGGTCCAGTAGGTTTATCTACTTATAATTATATGACGGTTAACTTAGTAAAGTCCCAGTTGGATTATCTACTATTTAAATACCAGTAGAATTATCTATTCCTTTGTAAAGCAGAAGTGGTTATCTACTACTTAAGAAAGTTCCACTTTTTTTCTACTTTTTAATAGACTTCCTGTTCCGTTATATACTCCTTAATATACATATAGTTGATTCATCTACCGCTTTGTTGACGCCCAGTTGTGTTATGTACTGCCTGTTATAGTTGCGCTATTTACAACCTAGTGTGCGGTCAAGTGGGTTATCTACTGCCTATTATGCGTGTTATCTATTGCCTAGTTTGCGGTCAGTTGTGTTATCTTCTCCTTAGGAGAGAACCAGTTTAGTTATCTACTTCATAGATAATTTTAATTTGGATTATTCGCTCCTTTAAGACAAATTGAATTATCTACTCCTAAGTTCAGGATTATGTGAGTTATTTATTCAGATGAGTTATCTGCTCCATAGTAGACATGTAGGGTTATATACTCCTTAGTAGAGTACCAGGTGGATTATCTTCTGCTTTGTAGACGACCAGTAGGGTTATCTACTAGATTGTATATAATATGTTGGTTTATGTATCAACTACTTAATAAAATACCAGTTACTTTATATACTTTCTAGCAGACTTCTAGTTTCGTTATCTACACCTTAATAAGCGGCCAGTTGAGCTACTTACGCTTAGTAGACGTCTAGTTGGGTTATCTACTGCCTAGTATCTAGGTCACTTGGTTTTTATATACGACCTAGTATGCGGTCAGTTGGGATATCTCCTTAGAAGAATACCAGTTGGGTTATCTTAGACTTAGACGAAGATTATTTGGATTATTTACTCCATAAAGACTCAACTTGAGTTATCTACTACTTAGTTGAGGATTATTTGTGTTATTCATTCAGACGGTTTATCTACTCCATAATAGTCGTTATGGGTTATCTACTCCTTAGTAGATTACCAGTTGGATTATCTTCTGGTTCGAAGACGACCAGTTTGGTTGCCTATTCATTGTTTTACTGTATATTCTTTTGATTTAGAACCGCTTCAATTTCTAGTACCACTTTTATGACAAGTTCAATTTCTCAATCTCAAACCAGTTGGCCTATCTACAACTTTGTAAAATACTAATTGTTTTATTTACTGTTTAGTAGACGTCCAGTTGGGTTATCTACTCTCTAGTGGACGGTCACTTAGGTTATCTACCCCTTAGCAAACGCCCAATCGCGTTACCTACTCCGTAGTATATGGCCAGTCGGGTTATCTGCTCTTTAGTAGAGGAGGAACAGTTTGTTATCCATTCCTTAGTTAGCGATCAGTTGGGTTATTTACACCTTAGTAGGGATGTAGTTGGGTTATCTACTATCTTCAACGTAGTTAGCTGAAAAGTAGTTATTTATGCATTTTTTTAACTAAAATCATCCCTGGGAAAATGGGATGCATCGGTCCATGTTTTGGCAGAGCCCCCAGGTATCAAGATATGTATTTTTAACTGATAATGCTGAAACGTAGGCATTTATACAAGTACATGTTATTGCATAAAATCGTTCCAATGTGAAATGGAGCTTATCGTCCAGGTTATAATATAAGAGTGTACATTGCATTTTGTCAAGTACCACCCCCTGCATATTGATTGACAAATAATGGGAGAGGTTATTATACAGCTGACACTGTCCGTCTCTCCTTTTCAAATGTTATGCCAAATTAACTGTCACAAGTTGATCCCCATTGTAGCGGCAATGAAATTCATATATAAAATTGGACAAATGTCGTTATTTTTGTCATCTAGAGAAAGAGAGAAAGATAGCTCAAAACCCAAAAAAATATTTTGTTTTAATGTCCAAACATCTATCATCACATTAAAGCTTCATTTATATGCCTTTTTATTTTTTGTGAGTTTGTAAATACATATATTTTATTGTGACTACAATGAAAACAAAACCTGAAGAAGAGGAGGGAAAGAACAAAAAAAGAAATATTTATATAAATATTGGCATATTTATCTTGTGGTGGTTTTTGTGTTATAAAAACATTATGCATGTGCTCTGCTATTTTTCTTGAGTTTTGTTCTTCTTTTTTGTGTGATTTTTTTCTTGGGCTTTCGGTCTTGTCACAGGGATGTCGTATTACATTTCACATGGGATGGAAATGATGGGATGATGTTGAGATGATTGTGGTTTGTCAGCCCACTGGAATGGTGGTGGTGCGTAAACATTTTGTCTATGTCGACAAGATGAATATGTTGTTTCTTTTGAATCTGTTACTCTATATTTGTACACTGCAAAGCAAAATACTTAATTTTAAAACAGGTGATCCAAAAAGCACTATAGTCTTCAAAATAAAGGCATTCCATACTTAATATTAAGTATATATATTGTTTCTTTTGAATCGTTTACTCTATATTTGTACACTGCAAAGCAAAATACTTAATTTTAAAACAGGTGATTCAAGAAGCACTACTGTTTTAAAATTAAAGACAGTTCATACTTAAAATTAAGTTAAGTATATAGTCTTAGTTTTTAGTATGAGTTTTGTTTGTTTTAAAGGAAAACAGTACTTAGTTTTAAAGACGTCCTAATCTTTAAAAAACATAATACTAAAAACTAGAACAAATTCAATCATATTAAGTAAATTTTCATAAATCTAAGCACGAATTTCTCTTCTTTAGGATAAGGAACAATATTTAAAATAATTACCTTTTTTATATAGATTATCAAAAAATACAGTAAGTTTTTTTCAGTATATTCACCACTCATGGGATGACAGCGGAGCTGGAGCTGGAGCTGATGCTTACTCTAACAACTGGGTGACGCGAGTGCATTGTCAGAGTTTTGTGTTTTTGTTGTCGTATCGTAGCAATAGCACCCGCAGTTGTCACATATTGACAGGCAAGTATAAGCGTTTCTTGTTGACATCATCTCATGAGATTCGTTTTAGTTTTATTTTTCCTTTCCTCAAATGTTTTGGTTTTTTTCTCCTCTTTTTTTCTTCTGCTTCTTCTTCATGTGTTTTGTTTCATTGCGGCTTCTTTTATTATTTTGTACATAAATAACATATATCGGTAACGACGGCGATGGCGCTTACACACACTTGACTTGGTGTGACAATCATCAGACAGTCAAAATATATTGTTAACAATAACCTGGAACGATCGAATGGCTAGCAGTTGATGTTTCCAACTGGTTTACACTGGAGTTCAATTGGATAGAAACAGTACAAAATTACAAAGACAAATATTCGTTACGCATGAACGACATTTGACACGGAGTCTCAGAATGAAAATTGTTTGATTTCAAAAGCTGTAGAGTGTAACACAGGGTGTGTCGAAAAAATGTTTAAAAAAACTATGAAAAATTTTTATTAATTACAAACATAGAAAATTATATCTTAAATGGAATAACATTGTCCACATGTAGCGGTAGAATATAACACAAGGTATCTCAAATAAATGTTTGTATCTATCGAAAATGTCTTTATTTATTACTATAGATTACAAAAGCTTTGTCGAAGGGCTGTGAATAACATTTTCTGCTATAAAATATGCTGTCCTTATATTTTAAAAAATATTAAAAAAATATGTATGGCAATTTTTTAAAGTTCAAAATTTCTTGGTAAGTTGCCTTTAGTATTTGGACTATATTTTTGTAAATATATTGTCGGTAACCCTTTAAATTAATGAAAATTATGAGGACTACAAATTTCACATTCACGTACAGGGTGGCGCAGAATGTGCTATATGGTTTCATTTCTTTATAACTGTTTTAATTATTATTTTTTCTTTGATTTTTTCAGCATTTTGTGGATGAGACTTGGGGAATTAATTATGAATCGAACAACGTACAAAAATAATTGAATTTTTGGGAAATTTTTCCTTCGTTTCATATCCCCCACCTCTTTAAAAAGTTATAATACAGGGTGGCGCAGAATGAGCTATATGGTTTTAATTAGTTATAACTTTTTTTATTATTATTCGTTCTTTGTTTTTTTTCAGCATTTTGTGAAGGAGACTTGGGGAATTAATTATGAATCGAACAACGAACAAAAATAATTGAATTTTTCCAAAATTTTGCGAAAAGTTATGGAAAATATGCTAAAAAGAGCACGAATGTACGAAGCAGAAAATGGAAATCACTTACAGGATATCATTTTTCAAAGCTAATTGCAAAAAAATCCCAGTAACATATTGTATTTAAAAAAAATATAATAATCGCATAAATAAAAAAGTTATAAAACGTGTAAACCATATAGCTCATTCTGCGCCACCCTGTATAAACAGAAGTTTTTGAAAATAAAAAATTGTTTTTTCATGGCAAGAAAAAAGCCATAAAAATACAAAAAATCGCAAAAATCTTGTTTTTCCAATTTTGAAAGCTAGCAACCTAACGGATAAAACAATGCCCACTTTGGAAATAATCTATGGATAAATGTAGAATTATAGCCCTTTTTGTCGAAGAAAGACAATTTCAACAAAATCAGGTTTTTGTAGCACTCTACAGTGAACGACGGTATATATCATTTGCTGCGGGCAAAACGTGTAACACGCCAAAGGATCGACCAAATAGTCACCAAGAATATTTGGCAAAAATCCTCTTTGGACCATTTTATGTTATTGGAGCAATGTCCGTCCGTCCGTCTGTATGGTTGGTTCGCACTACAACTTCTGATAGTAGTATCCGAATGACTTACAATTTCTGGAATTGAGGTATCGACATGTGAGCGAACAAATTACCTTCTTTGTTCTATCTTTCGGGTAGGGCAGAATAAAGCCTACAAGTAACTTAAAGCTTTGATACAACCATAAGAAGAAACACAATATCCTTGTGGTTTGGTCTGTATCTTATGTTAGTATAATTAGGTTAGCTTATTTAAAAAGTCACGAGTGTATCATCACACACAGCCTAACAACAAAATCCATGGATACAGCTTTAAAGAAAAAAATAGATATTGTAATTTTTTCTATTATTGGCATTTTGCGTATGTGGCGGCGGCTGTGTCTGATTTCGCTGTCAAATATGTTCTCGTTTTCAATTTCTTCTTTCAGATGCGAATGTTTTGTAGCCGCCGGCGGCAGACAGACAGGCATTCCAATTCAGTCAGTGGTTTGAGAAGTGAATATGTTTGCCTACATACGAGTATATTTCAATCAGTACCCCGGCTTCAACCGCACACATGTGTATGGCATAGGAATCGGAAAAAATATGTGGGTAAAAGCGAAATGTTCACATATAAATAGGCTTCGGTAACCTCCAGTCCTCCCATTCCAAAACAAGGAAAAATCATAATAAAGACAAACATTTGAATTACATTCATGCATGTGCATGATGATATATGATGTAGCAATATTTTGGTATTAATGTCATATTTTTTGAAAACAAAAAACCTTAAGCGCGCTCCCGTCATACGTACGAGCGACCGACTATGTATATTTTGTTGTTCCACCCAACAAAAGCATTTAAGCTGTTAAGACTCTTTACTAAGGAGTATGAACAAAATTTGGGGTGTAGGAAGACACTGTGTTGTTTGTCACAAACGAGGGATTTCTTGGAAAAACTTTCCTGTTTCAAGATTCAAGTTTGAACATAAATACCCTGGTCAAAATTAGCAGCGTTTCAAATTTCTCCATTGTAATTAAAAAAAATTGTCATAGAAAATAATATTATGAATTTAAACATCTTCATATGTAAAACTTCCATTATTTGCACAAAGTTCACTAAATTACTTTATAATTTTAATTAACTCACCAATGATCTTACAGATTATTGTTTTAATGTAGATATTCTTACCTGAAATAAAGAAGAGATATAGTTTAATTAGATGAAGCAGATTAATAAAAAAATATATAGTAAAAAGGTTAAAAATAAAAAAATTAAAATATAAAAGTTTCTTCTAAATTAAGTTTATAGATAAAATAGAAAAACACGAACAATAAAATAAAATAAAAATTATTTTCATCTAAGCTTAAAAGCGACCACGAAAATGTAACAAAAATTAAAAAAAACTCTATTTATCAAACATGAAATAAATATCAACGAAAAATTGCCATATGATGTCGCTTTTAGTATTTTTAAAGAAAAGTAATATATTTGTATAATACGAAATCTAGTCATACCCTCACTTTAGTGTGACGAGGGTATATATCATTTGCTACGGAAAAAGTGTAACACGTCGAAGGAGTGACCTAAGACCCCAAGTATGTTCGGAGGAAATCCGTTTTGGGTCATTTTAAGTCGAATGAGCAATGTCCGTCCGTCTGTCTGTCTGTCTGTCTGTGTGTCTGCTGGCTGGTGCGCACGATAACTCTCGAAAGGAGTAACCGATTGAACTCAAATTTGGTATGTGGTAATATTTTTTTCTATCTACGGCTAAGTTCGAAGATGGGCCATATTGGTCCACTCCTTCTAGTACCTCCTCCACAAAGGGTTAAAATGTTGTGAAATATTGATTCTTTAATAACTGCTATACTACTTATTCGAATCTTTTGAAATTCCACACATAGTATTAGCTTATTAGTCGTTATCAACTCGAGAAAAATGGGCGAAGTCGCCACGTCCCTTTTGGTACCTCCCACACAAATGTACCATTTTGCACCAAAAGTTAACATCTTATAACATTAATAACAGTGTATAAAAATACTTGATATTTTGTACAGTATTATGCTTTTATATTGCCTACAGTCCAGGGAAAAATGGGTGTTGTTGTCACGCCCCTTTTGGTACCTCCCACACAAAGGTACCTTTTTGCACCAAAAGTTAACAGCTTATAACATTAAAACCAGTGTATAAAAATACTTGAAATTTTGTACAGTGTAATGTTTTTATAGTGTCTAGAGCCCTGTGTAAAATGGGCGTTATTGCCACGCCCCTCTTTGTACCTCCCACACAAAATGCCCAAATCATACCACAAGTTAATGTCTCATAACGTTTATACCAGTGCACATAGATGCTTATAAGTCGGCACAGTGCAATGAAGTTAAAGTATCTAATGTTCAGCAAAAAAAGGTGTATTTGATAAACCCCTTCTGGTACCTCCCACTCAAATTGACAGAATAATTCGAGTAATATTCAATATTACATTACTCGCAAAGTGAGGGTATACCTTAGTCGGTTTACCCCAAAAATAATGAATAATAAGATATGTCTTCCCGGAGCGAGTAAGTTATCAGATACGAACGAATAAAAATTTCAACAGTAGGTGTTCAAAGAGTGAGGTTTTCCGCTGATTTCGGACCGATTTTCCCGAATTTTTTGTAATTGTCACAATTAAAAAATTAATATCAATCGATTAGTGCAAAAAAAGTTGAAATTACCTTCGCGGAAAAGTGTTTTTTCGCGCGTGACATTTCATTCCTATTCGTCCGTAACTGATAGATTTTGACAGTTCTCGGGATGACTTATCTTCATAATTTATAATTTTTGGTTTACCCGACTGAAACTTTCTTACTTGTTTTTATTTTGACAACATTATCAGCCAACATCACTATTACATTTTTCTGATGTAATTAGTCAGAAAGTTTAGATATCGTCACCAGAAACGAGAAAGGGCATATCATAATATTTCAAAATTTTACAGGAAAAGGAATAAAAGTAAATAAAATGAAAAATGTTTTCGTCCGAAAAACGGGGGTCTCTGGATATAATACCTTGCACAATCACACATATATAAATTCCAACAAACATGATTTATAACTTGTTTGTTAAAATTGCGTGAAATACGAATTTCTAATTTCTGCATAATAATTAAACTAAAAGAGGTGTTTATTTAAAGGATGAAAATCATAGTGCAGGGCCAGTCAAATTGTCTGAGATTCAAATATCCCGTTTCCAGACTTCGTCTTCCCTTTCGTCTTCCCTTTCCCTTCCCTTTCCACTAATAAGAAAACGTCATTGAAAGGGAACATAACGCCCCATATTTTATGGATTTTTTTTTAAGAAATATGTTTTTTGGAATTTTTCTAGGATTTTTAATTTTAAAAAAATGTATACTCATTAAATTTTTTCCAAATTAAGAAGTCTGGCAATTTTTTACATTTTCTACTGTTTAAAAAAAGAGAGCGTGTAAAATTTCATACAAACTGATTTTAAAATTCATATGTGAAGAAACATGTCCAAAATTGCCAGACCTCAGTATTTCCCCTTTCCTATCAATACCATTTACAAATATTGCGTTCACAAAAATCCAATTACTGTTTTGAAATTGTGAAAGTCTGGTGCATGTTCTGTGTAAATTGCAAAAGAGTTAGTAATTAAAAAAAAATACAATTTTTTTTTAAATGCCACAGAAAAAAATCGCGTTAAGAGCCATTGAAAATTTCTAAAAACCAAACAATGCATTTTTATCAATTTCGAATCGCCATACAATATATAGGTCAAGAAAAAAATATTTAAAAAAAAAATTTGCACAAAAAAAATCGCGTTAAAAGCAATTAAAAATTTCGAAAAACCAAAAAATTAATGTTTCTCTTTTTTTAAATTTCAAATTAAATAAAATTTGGAAAAAAAAATCAGAAAATAGGTGATATCGGTATTTTCTTTTTCCATTTAGTAACTCTTTATAAATTTTTAGGCAAAAATTTATTTCATAGGTTAATAATAAAAATTCTGACCCTTATTAATCGAGGAAAATTTTGTCAAATGATGACAGTCAGATGATTCATGCAGAAGTTATGGGAGTATTGTGTTGAAATGAATCTGTCAGTTTGTGTGCGGTTTTCCAGAAGTGGCTTGACCTATTTGTACTCTGAACATTACCTGCTAACGAGACATTGCACTATACCGAATTATAAGTGTTCATTTATTAACGTTATATGGGGTTGACTTTATGTGCAAAATGGTCCCTTTGTGTGGGAGGTACCAATAGGGGTGGCGACACTTCGTCCATTTTTATAAACTTTTTAGCGATAGATAAGCTATTAGTATGTAACGAATTACAGATGTTTGGATAAGTAGAATAAAATTTATTAGAGAATCAATATTTCACTATATTTTTAACCTTTTGTGGAAGAGGAACTAGAAGAAGTGGACCAACATGGTCCATTTTTTAACTTAGCCTAAGATATAAAAAAATATTAACACATACCAAATTTGAAGTCAATCCGTTAATCCTTTCGAGAGTTATTGTGCTTTCCAACCAGACAGACGGACGGACATTGCTCAAATGACTTAAAACGTCCTAAAAGGCATTTCCGTCATAAATTCTTGGGGTCTCTTAGGTCACTTCATCGATGTGTTACACTTTTGGCCGCAGCATATATATAGGGTTTCCATTAAGAACATAACATTAACTTTGCCAGAGCTCTAACGAAGAAGTTTAGGCGTTTCAAATAATCAGGTGGCTTTAGTTCTTGAAGCAGTTTGATCTTATAAGGATGAAGGCTAAGATCTTTTCGCAGAAAATGACACAGTGTGGTTTGAGAGATGCCCAATTCCTGAGAAGGACGTGGAATCGACCGATTTGGCTCATTTTGAACGGATAAACTTACGGCTGCGATATTTTCGTCGCTTCGGGCGGTATGGCGTCTCTTTAGCGCCGGAACATACAAAAGTTAAAACTTGGATTAAAATTTATCTACTATAGCACGCACAGACTGTCGGCAGGGAAGATTATAACGGCCGAAAATTAGACTAAGCGCTCTTAATTTAATTTTTAATTATTTCCAAACGTTGCACGTAGGTGAACTTTACCTTTATGAAAATGTTGACTTCGACTAATGTTTTGACACTGAAAGATCATTAAAAATGTTTGAGGGTGCGTTGACATAAAGATACGAAATTGTTATGTCCCTATTAGAAAATTTGTCTATTCGATTGCGATATTTTTCTATTTTTTAAGTTTTTTTCATGTCAACAAAAAACGATTTTTTGTGAAAAAATCTATTTTTTTCTAATTAGTAGTCCTCATAATTTGCTTTATTTCAAATACTAAAAACACTTTCCAAGCAAAGGGGAATTTGAAAAAAAAGTTTACCATAACTTTTTTTTAATATTTTGTCGTGTTTGGGACACCTATTACAACAGAAAATCTTATATCTTTCGATAAAAATTTTTTATACAGTGTCTTCAAACCCAAAAAAATCGAACTATAAGAAATATTTCGGCAATTTTTATGAGACTAGCGTATGAGACTTAAGCGTCACTAAATCGTCTTAGAATGTATATGGGGAATGCACTGAGTTTTAATTGATCTTGAATTAACCTTTATTTTAAATTGTTCAAAAATAACATATATATCCGATATATTACAAAAAAACGTTGGATTGCCATAAAAGTGAATTGTGGGAACCTATAGCGATCACCCAAAAATCCATCGACTCCTACGACTTTTGATATATCATTATTTTTGTAGGGAAATTATCAGGGATAAGGGGATGAGCGGACGTGTCAAGTGTTTTGGGAGAAATAATATCTGAAGTTTTTATTTTTTTATTTGTTTTATTTTTTTCTTTGACGTGGAACATCTTTTCCAAAGCCTTCCAGTCAAAAGCAAAGTGGTTTACAGCAATTTTTTTTTTAATTTTAAAAAGAAAAATTAAGATATGAATAATTTTAGGCCCACTACCATTCAAAGCTTATAACTATGTTAGAGGAGTAATAAAAGTCTAGAATATAAAAATAAATAAAAGTCTATAATATAAAAATTTAGCGAAAATCGGGGAGATTAAAAATTTTAAAAAATTTGATTTAATTTCCCAAAATTTAAAAATAAAGAAAAATTATATTTTCTTTGAAATGTTGTCCAAAATGCTCGGAAAAATACAAACATTTCAAAAATAAAAGATTTTTTCAAATCGAACCATAACTGAATCAGTAATGACCAAAAACCCAATCTACAGAGCGATATTTTAACGATTTTTTATAAATTGACATCTTCTAAACGAGTTATCGGAAAAATCTCAAAAAATGCCACGAAGCGTTTCTTCAGGTGTACTAAAAATATAAAAAATGTGAAAAAAACCAAAGCGAACTTTTTTTATACCGTCCGATTTTCCGGTGAATTCCCCATATACTTTAGAGTGTCCCTGATCAATATTTTAAGTTATTGCAAATGGAATGCCAAAGGTAGTATACCTCCATCCTATGATGGAGGTTATATTACATTTATATTTATATATTATGTTATTTTTAAAATACACCATTATTTCTCAACTTATTCATCTCAAAATATTCTTACCGCAGCTTTTCCAACCACCCTCGTACCCAAAACCAAAAAAACATATCTTCTTTTATTGTTGCATTTACACGACAAAGCCACACAGTGTACGTACAAACACAACAAACATACAATAAAGGTTTATGACGAATCTCTGCTATGATACGTATCTATTTGAAAACAAACAACTTAATTTAAGATTTTTTTCCTCAGATGATGAGTTTTATTTTACCATTTCATATTTCTACGAAAAAGTGAAATGCTTTATTTTCTTTAATACAGAGAAAAGAAAGAAAAATGGGGGAAAAAATATGAAATGAAAACAAAAACTCATATTTTGTGTCACATAAGCCTATATATGGTATACGAGTATGATAGGCATCTTTCGAAAGAAAGAAACCTAACCAAATCCCAAAATTTTCAAATCTCCAATGGTAAATATTTTGTCATTGATTGAAAAAGTAAAACAAACAAGCAAATAAAACAGAAACGCATAAGGCCTATAACAATATGCAAGTGTGGAACGCTATTGTTTGTATTTTTAATTATCTGTACGATTTTTTTAATTAGATTTGTTTTGTGTGCGTTTTTTATTTCTTTTTGGTTGAGTTTCAAGTAGCGGGTGTTTTGTTTTTGTCTAAACCAAAAAGACTTGTTGAAAGTTTTATAATCGAGTCGATAAATTCATAATTTAATTGAAATTTGTAAGATTACATTTTTTACATATCATAAATTTTGAACATATTTATTAATGGGGAGCTTTGTGTTTTTATTTTTTTAATATTGAGTTTTATATTTTCCCACCGAAAAACAGCCAAAAACAAAATTATTAAGCCCAGAAAATGTGGAGTGTTGTCCCCACAGCATCATTTTATCTCAAGCACCCTCTCAGTCAGTCACCTTAAGTCACCTCAATCAGTTTACAATAACAATAACAAAACCAACCAAACTATCGACCTGTTTGGCTACACTTAATTAGCCATTAATTATTATTGGAGGGGCCCAAATCTTTTAGGTTCAACCCTACAGAAGCTTTGTTTTTAGTTGCTGTTGGTGTGTTTCGGTATTGTTGTAGGTATTTTTGTTGTTGTTTTTGTTCTTCTGCTCTTTGACGCTATAAAGGTTGCTTTGTGTGTGCGTGATTTTTTTCGGTTGTTTTGAGTTTTTTTCCGTGGCTTAATTTTCTTGATTTTCGATAAAAACCAAAACATTTTTTTCCTTATACACTCCCGCGGTCATGGCATCTTGGTTGGGTACTATTTTTTTTTTTATTAAAGCGCTTGTAATGGCAAAAAATATTTTTTCAGATATTGTATAATTTAGATATGCAATTATACAAGCTTATAAGGTTATTAATCAAGAAATTTATAAACCATAAGTAAACTAAAACTCGACTAACATCACATCAATCATTTTTAATTGAATTAAATTTATCATTTCAATATTGAATAATACGAAAATTAGTGAACACAATTGATCAAATAAAAATATCAATTAACTGTCATAACTTAGTAATTATTTGGAAAAAAAAACAATTATTTTATTTACGGTCGGTCCCAAGAATATAATCAAAATCAAATATAAGCTCAAACAATTTTTTAAATAAAAAACTGCTGCATTACCTAAGATTTTCATATATCTCAAATATATTGAGAACTTACAAAAATATTAATAAACAGTCAAAAATATTAATAAACAGTCCAAATCTCTTAGTATAAAATCATAAATAATGAAAAATAACATATCGTTACCTTCACTACAAAAAATGCTAAGCTGACGTTGAATGCTTTAAACGACATTGCATTTTTAAATTCTAAATATCCCAAATATTCCGTCAACAAATTTTTATACCAGGCACCATAGGATAGGGGGTATATTCATTTTGTCACTCCGTTTGTAACACCTCTAAATATAGATCTGAGACCCCATAAAGTATATATATTCTTAATCGTCGTAAAATTCTGAGACGATTAAGCCATTTCCGTCTGTTGTAATCACGCTACTGTTTGTGATAATAGAGCTAGGTTAATAAATATTGGTAGAAAAATTTCTTATAGTTGCAGGTTATTTGGGATTGCCAATATGCCATATTTGTCAATGTTTTGATATAGCTCCCCTACAGAGGTCGTTCTACAATATGGTTTTTGAGCCATAGATACCACATTTTTATAGCAATTTAGCAGAAACTTTGCAGATTGTATTATATTTTGACAAGAATTCATTACAGTAAACATTTTACAATCGGTTCATATTTTGTTATAGTCACCCTATAGAGGTCGCTCCAACATATACGTATTTAAGCCATAAATGGCATATTTTCTAAGCATTTTAACTGAATCTTTGCAGTTTGTATTTAATTAAGACAAGAATTCATCGCAGTAAACATTTTTTAAATCAGTTCATATTTTGTTATAGTCCACCTATAGACGTCGCTCCCAAAAAGGCTCATTTAAGCCATCAACACCACATTTTCAAAGAATTTAGCTGAAACTTTGCAGTTTGTATTATATTTTGGTCAGAATTCAACTTAATAAAATTTATACAACTCAAATTTTATTTTGTTGTAGTCCCCGTGTAGATGTAGATCACAAAAATTGCGGCCTAAATGATGGCTACAAAATGCAGCGTTCCTTTTTTTCAATAATTTATTTAAACAAAAACATGATTTGCTCCATATCTGGAATATTAAGAAGTTAAAAATGTAATCTCACTTAAAACATGCTAAGTCAACTTGGCATGTTTTAGAATGGAGGTATCGATATATTGAGGATTTCATGTAAATTTAGTCAATTCTGTTCGGTATGGAACTTGCTCCAAGTTCATTTCTATTGACTAGTAGTTAAGACACAAAATTTCTACGAGATCGATTATGGACTGTTTTGAGTTGGAATGTGTTGATTTTTGATATTTTGGTCAAACAGTTCTTTTTCTATCATATTAGTTCCTTTTGCTAATATCAGAAAGAACTGATGAATATATTTAAATTTTTTAATGGTAATTTCCTACTATTATAAATCCAAAAATAAATATCTACCAGACATACATTTTTTTAAACTAAAGTACCTATTGGTCCCACTTTTATACCATTAATTTAATCCAATTGATTTAATCTCCACTAAAGGGCATCGCATATTCACCTAGAGCCCTCATGTAAAACATGGCTTCAATATTTATTTTATTGTTTATACACAAAAAATTACCCACTGTCCCAATGTTAAGAATTTTTCCGATATCGACCAGAGAAGGTCAAGCTCAAACATCAACAATTCATTTGAAATTTAATATAAACTTTTTTTCTTGTGTTCGGTCATTAATTATTCATGTGTCAAGACAGTTTTTTTGAAGCAGGTTAAGAACCAAAAAATGTATAAAAGCGATAACATCTTTCCCCCCAGAGAGAGAGAGAGCGATGCGCCGCAGTGACACTTTTTGGCTTTAACCAAAAAAAGTAAAATGAAGACAAAAAAAGTTTGTGAACAGTAGCCAACAGAATTTATGATCCTTTTGGGTAAGAGATGGTGAAAACCTGCAAAATAGCTTAATTTTAAGTGGAGCAAAAATTAACAGAAGGGAAAAGTTTCTTCACTTTTAATCTTCAAATGTAGTTTTGGAGTATTTAAAAATATAAAAAAAACATTGTAAATTTAGTTAAGAAATTTCTGGAAATCGATGTTACTGTGGTCTGCCTTATTGATTAAACAAATTTTAAAAGAAGAGTTCAGAATGGGCATTGAAATATATAGCTCTAGGGTCAGAATTTTCAATATCGTATAATTTATAAAACAAATATTATACTAAACTAAGACGTCATACTAAACCGCTATGGCAGAAATTATATTTATATTTCTTATAATGACCGAATTATTGGATTATTAGACGCAACTCTATCCTCTTACAGTTCTACAGAAATATAAAATGTATTACTTGGTTTAGATTATATTTATTTGCTATTTTAATTTTGAGTAATTTGACATTGCAAATGTTTTCAATGAAATATTAAATGTTTTGTCTTAGGAGCGTATGATTTATATTAATTTTCTTGCACTCATACGTATGAGTTTTATCAGTACAGAAATATTCATACGATAAGGTGGCATAACCTTATGGCGATTTCGATTCTGAAAAAATATTGTTGCACTTTTTTGCAGAAAAGAAATCTCATAAAAATCATACACACTAATGATCACAAATAATTGTAATTATTTATATTTGAAACAAATGTCCAAATGAGGTTTTAGTAACAAAATTAAAACTGAATAGTTCTGAATTATAATTGATTTAATGCAACAATCTTTCAAAATCAAAATACTCCCAAAAGAAGACACAATAAATCAAAAAAAGTAAAACAATTGGAAATTTGTTATTAATTGTCACTAGGATATTCTACTGGCTTTAGACCATCTTTGCTTCTATTATGTATTATAGAATGCATGTTTACGAAAATGCTAAAAAATTATCTGTTTTAATTAATAAAAAAATATAAAACAAATTTTAATTGAGAGGGTTCAGAATGGACATTGGAATATAAAAATAAGTACATCTCTAATGCAATTGTTTTTCAACATCAACCTCTCCGTTTTGACTGCCGATTTCAGAATGGGCATTGGAAATTATTGATCTTATGTAATAATTTGTCAAAATCAACAAATCCGTTTGGTGAGTTGGTAGAGAGCTTATCTCTCAGCGTGGAAAAAGTGGGTTTGATTTTTCTCCCGATTAATATATATTTGCATTGCACAATAAGAATGAAAATCTATGTACCTTGTATTGTAATTTATAACACAAATATTCCATTAAACGAAGGCGATATATTAAAAAGCTTTCCAGATCTGATATTTATATTCTTACGCTTCTTGGACGTCACTCCGTCCTCAGAAAAATAAAATGTGTTGACTATGTTTAGATTATTAACTTTGGGGCGTATGATTTATATTAATTTTCTTTCACATATACGTATGATTTTTAACAGTGCAGAAGTATTCATAAGCCAGGGTTGATTAAATTGAAAAATTGAAACTAAATAATCATTACTTTAATAATTAAGCTTTCAATGTCAAACGACTCGCAAAAGCCGTCACAATAAATCGTATATTTTACGTCTGTCAATTGGATATATCGATCGACTTTGTCAGAAATTTATTTTCTGCAATGAAATCCTTCATATTAAGCAAACTTTCCCTCAAGTACGAACTTGTTCCACGTTAGATTTGATTTCAACATCAATCTGTCCGTTTGATGAATTGGTAGAGAGCTTACCTATCTCAACGGGAGCCTGCGCAATTAAATTCATCTTCATGATATTTTTCTGGGATTAATATTTGCATCATAGAATTAGAATGCAAATGTATGTACTTTGTATTGTAACTTATAAAACTGCTATGGAAGAACTGATATTTATATTTCTTATGACGCACGAACGATTCACAGAAACATAAAATATATTGACTTAGTTTAGATTCTATTTTTTCCTATTTTATTTTTTTTTTTTAGTTTTGAAAAATTCTGCTTTGCAATGTTTTCTATGCAATAGCTAATGTTAGGACTTTAGTGCGTATGATTTATATTAATTTTCTTTCACCCATACGTATGATTTTTATCAGTACAGCAGTATTCATACGCCAAGATGGTTTTAACTGCAAAATTAAAACTCAAGAGTTCAAAATTATCATTACTTCAATGCATCAATCTTTCAAAATCGAGAGACTCGTAAAAATCGTCACAATAAAACGTATATTTTACGTTACGTTGCAATGTTTGCTATGCGATTGTTCACGTTGGAACTTTGGAGCGTATAATTTATATTTATTTTCTTTCACCCGTACGTATTAGCTTTATCAGTACAACAATATTCATACGCCAAGGTATTTTTAACTGCAAAATTTAAACTCAAGAGTTCAGAATTATCATGGCGAAAGACTCACAAAAGTCTTCGCGATAAAACGTACATGTTATGTTCCGTCAATTGTACTCCAAATCATCAGCAACAAAAAAATGTATCCATCGACTTTGTCAGAAATTTGTTTCGTGCAATGAAATCCTTCATATTTTAAAATAAACCTGTGGATTTGGTGAGTAGGTAGAAAGGTTACCTATCTGAACGGGTGTAGTAGTTGTATGTCCAGAAAAGACTCATGCCTGCGCAATTAAATTCAACTTCATAATATTTTTCTTGGATTAATATCTGCATCGTAGAATTAGAATGCAAATGTATGTAATATATATTGTTGTTTATAAAATATTAAACTATAACAGTATATTAAACCGTTATGGCAGAACTAATATTTGTATTTCAGTTCTGCTATAGCGTTCTGACTTGGAAGCACTCTTTCCCCTTACACCTCTACGGAAATATAAAATGTATTAGCTGTGTTTAGATTATATTAATTGCTACTTTTGTTTCTTTAATTTGAAAATTTTAGCTTAGCAATGTTTTCTATGCAATAGTAAATTTTTAAACTTTGGAGCATATGATTTGTATTAATTATTCTTCACCCACACGTATGAGTTTCATCAGTGCAGAAGTATTCTTACGCCAATGTGGTTTTAATTGCAAAATTAAATATAAAAAGGGTTCAGAATTATAAATAAATCAATCTTTAAACTCTTAAGACTCGCAAAGTTATCACAATAATTCATAAACGTTAAGTCCAGTGCAAACTCTATAGCTACAAACAGATGTATCGACTTTGTCAGAATTTCATTTTCTGCAATTAAAGTTTTAATATTGATCAAATGTTCCCTAAGTATCGATATTGTTCGAACTATGGTGTGTATGACTTATTTTAACTTTGAAAATATGTAACTCGAAATATTTCTTTATGCCGACGTCATCGTACCTCATGTGTTTGTATGTGTTGTTGTTATTTATTGTTGGTCTGTGCTTTTGTTATACAGTCAGAATTTATTTTTGGTTTGAGACCATAAGTTCCATTTACTTTCTGTCTATTGCAAAAAAGTAATAGAAACAAATACAAAAATTGGTAGAGAGTTTTAATTGCTTGGTAGAATTGACCGCAGTTTCGATAGACACCACTCTATCATCTTCAGCGTTCAATAGCATTAATGTATGTCTTAAACTTAAATCAGTATCAATATCAATAAAAATTTTAAATATATTTTCGTTTGTTTGCCCGCCTCACTTTGCCCTTATGTATCCGAAAATATTCTATGTTACAGCACGAAATATCCACCGCCTGTGGCAAACAACGGGACAATTAACAACTAATTTTGTAATGCAATATTTAAGTATAAAACCGTTAATTTCTAGCACTCATTATTGTTTGAACTTTGGTGCTTATGACTACTGTTAATTTTATGCAACCCCAACGTATGAGTTTTATCAGTACATTCTTTCTCATACGTCAAGGTGGCATATCATTAAAATAAATCATACGCTTTATTGATCCCCAACCAGTAATATATATATGATATAAACTATGGAACCTTTTAAGATTTTAAGGGTAATCGTTATATCCGAGACACTTGAGTCCTTCAGTTAGAGTTTATTTACCTTACCGACTTTGCCCTTATGCACCCTCCAATATCCTGTGCTAC